>NC_069448.1:34333357-34394163 GCF_026875155.1 Cherax quadricarinatus | reverse complement strand
GTGAACGCTCTATCTTGCCTGATGACTGAGAAATTTCATGGGAAAAATTTTTTTGTTTGCCTAGGTGCTGAGAAGATTCATAGGAACCTTTACTTGCCGATGTTTAAAGATTCTGGGAATCTTGGTTGCCTAGGTAAACTTTGAACAAAGAACTAAAAAAAGGAGGAACACTGCAGGAGGCCTGCGGCCCATACTAGGCGGGTCCTTTAAAATTTCACCCCCACAAAACAAAACATTTCCCAAACCCAATTTTTCAATGCCCCCCAAAGAAATGAGCTTGATGTGAAAGTCCCACTCAATCCATCCTTCCCACTCTGTCTTATCCAACCAGATTTGAAACTCCCCCAAAGCCCCACCTCAAAAACCCAACTAGGAGACTGTCCACCACCAACTACCCTTTTTTTCCAAACCCCAATACTTTCCACTCCTTTCTATACAAAATTTATCAAATTTTTTAATCCATTACTGGGGGTTCCTCTGGAGAGACACCTCAAGCCCTTATTAAATCCCCTTTTTTAAATACCATTTTCCATTTTAAACATTTCGATCATGTCCCCCTCATTCTTCGTTAACAATCAAGTAACTTAAGAGTCTTAAATCTTTCTTCATAAGGAAGTTTTCTAATGCTAGTATTAATTTAGTCATCCACGCTGAATGTTTTCTAACAAAAATTTTTATGTCCTTCTGAATAGGGAAACCCCAAACTGAGGCATAACTAGGGAGGCCTTACTAATGATTTAAACTGCAGTATGACCTCTGGACTTCTTTGTTTACACTTCTTGATAAAATCCCAGAAATCATTTGCCTTATTACGTACGCTTGGCTTTGCTGTCTTGTTTAAGGGTTTGCTGCCACCAAAACCCCCAACCCTTTTTCGCAATCTGATGGCAAAGTTCAACATCATTAACTTAAAGACTAGGGTTATGGGCACTCCCGGCTTCAAAACCCTTGCTTTTATCTACTTTGAACTGCATCTGCCATTTTTTCTGACCAAGAATAGAGTTTGTTTAAATCCTCATGAATTCCATAACACTACGTTTGAATCAATTATCCACCTATTTTTGTGTCATCGCAAATTTGCTCATATCACTATAATTCCCTCATCAAGACCCATTGATATATATTATAAACAACACGGGCCAAAACGACCCCTTTGGAACGCCACTTGTTACAATCCCCACCGGTTTAACCCCATTTATGGACACTCTCTGCTTCCGTCATGACCCATACTCGACCACGAGAGCACTTTTCCCCAAGCCATGAGGTCCACTTTTTTTAACAGTCAAGGGGGGAAAACTCACAAAAAGGCCTTACAAAAATCAAGTAAATAAATCAAATTCTTTATTTTCAACAGCCTCAAAAGCTTACTGAAGAAAGTTAATAAATTAGTTAGACAAGACCGGCCCTTGTAAACCCATCTGAGTATCATTAATAAGCTATTTTATCGAGATGGCTTCTTATAATCTCAGCTAAATGACTCTAGTAATTTGCCTACAATTTGGGGTCACTTATTGGGCGGTAATTGACGTAAGACGTCCCCTTTTTTTAAAAATAGATTTACATTAGCCATTTTCCCAAAATATCAGACACTACACCTTTTGAAGAATAAATTAAAAATACAGTTAAGGGTTTTCACAATTCCATTTTTGCTTTCCCTTTAAAGAACCCTTAAAAAAACCCTCTGGGACCCGCACTTATTTGCTTCAGTCTTCTATCGCTTCAAACCATCTCACTATGACTGTATTTTACTAATTTATCTTCCTAGCCCACTGAAAAAAAATAATTACGGGAAATATTGTTATGCTTCCTTGAAAAACTGAGAAAATAATTATTTAAAAATCAACATTTTTCTTTCCCTTTTTTTCAGAAAGGTGCCCATAGTTATTTTAAGGGGACCTATCTTACCTAACTTTTGTTCTATAGACCTGAAAAACACTTTAATTTCAAGTCCCTTTTAGTTTTTCTTTCCCCTTTTAAGTCCCTTTTAAATGCAAAATCTGATTCAAAAGATACCCTCACCTCTTTTGATACGCCTATAAAATTCCTTTCTTATGCCCTAGTAATATTTGAGCCATTATTCATCCTTTTTGGGGGTCTTTCTATTTGATCTAATTTCTTTTTATAGGGGAATAAACCTCTTTGAGCAGCATGTATAGTGTTCAAAAACTGTCATATTGACAGCTCCTTCGTTACCCCCAGTCAACAGATATAAGTGTTCTCAAAAGCCCATCGTAATCGCTAACGAAAATCGGGACTTTTTACTGAGTTATCGTACTATCGTACTTCCATTCAATGCTAAATTAATTGATTTGTGGTCGCACGCCCATTCCTCTAAAATTTCAAAATTTTAACAGGGTTTCAGTTTGCCATAACTAAGTCAACATTATTTCCCCTTGTAGGTTCTGTCACAAACTGCTTCAAAAAACAAACCCGAAATACTTTTAAGAAGCGTATATTCAAATTCCCCCGTCAAGAAATTCCAATCAACATGACTAAAATTAAGTCTCCAGAATTACTACATTTTCTGCCCTTTTCCTTAACAATTTCCCCTAGTAGTTTCCCCTGGTCCCCATCTAATTTTGGGGGGGCGGGAAACACTCCTAAAAACATTTTTTTATCCCCTCTGAAAAACTATTTTCCCAAAAACCTGTTGTGTTTCTTTTAACTTTAAAACCCGTTTTTTTTCAACATTCAAGCGATCTCGGACATACAATGCCCCCCCCCCCCCCCTCCCAAACTTCTTTCTTTTTGGAACAATTTAAAAAAAACCCGAAAATGCATTCCGCAGGGATGTCCCACTTTTTGAATTTAAAACACGTCCAGTTTTTGGGAAATACATCAAAGTTACCTAAAAAAACAGCAACAATCTCAACTCGCCATCTTTTTCCTAGCACACGGCAAATTCCTAAAAACATTGAAAACTCTCCATTCTCTTTACCCTTCCTCTCATTTCTATTTTTTTACTAAACCTATTACTGTCCTTATCACCCAAGGCCCCGGGTTTTCAAAATCTACTCGTTCTTATTATTTCTATTCCCCTAAACTGTAATATACTACACTGGAACTTCACTGTTTTCCTGCCAAAAACCCTACCCCTAACATTCCCTTTTAAAGCCAACTCTCCCTCCATGCAGTTGCCCTGCTCCCACCCCACACCAGATAAGTGAACCCCACCCTAGCATACATTCATTTCCCAAGAAGAGGTCCCATTTCAAGAAGTTACCGATTTTTCCTTTCAGTATTTGTCCACCGCAATTTACACCAATTGCCCTGGCAACCATTTTACTTCCCAAATCCCCCCCTTTGGGAAAATAAACCCCATATGAGAGGTTCCCCCCCTTACTTCTAAATTTTTCTATGCGACCTTTTTTTTTATTACACACGGCCGATTCCCACCAAAGGGAGGGTGGCCCGAAAAAAAAAAAACTTTCAACCCTCATTCACTCCACAGGGGGGGTTTGCCCGAAGGGTGCTTTAAAAAGTTTTTTAAATGAAAATTTTAAAATTGAGGCAGAGTTTTTCCCCTCTCCAGACTCAAGTCCGCCTGCCGGTTTTCCCCCCAACCCCTTTACAAATGTTACCCTTTCCACACTCCAGCACACTCAATATTAAAAACCATTTGTCCCATTTACTCCTATCAACACGCTCACGCTGCCTGCCCGGAAGTCCAACCCCTCGCACCAAAAACCCCCTTTACCCCCCCCTCCAACCCTTCCAGGGCCCACCCCACCCCGCCTTCCCCACTAAAAGACGATACACTCTTGAAGATTCTGTTTTGCTCCATTCCTCTACTGTCCGAAAACCACCTCAAAACCCTTCCTCACCCTCTGACAAAGTTTTTGGGAATCCCGCACCTCCTCCTAACTTCCAAAAAGAATTCTCTGCATTTTAATTTACACCACCATGCCCTCAGACATGCATCTCCACTGCCTCCCCCTTTTCCCGCTGCAAAATTCATCACCCACGCTTCACACCCAAAAAACGTTGGAAAAAATATACTCTCAACATTCCCCTCTTTGCCTCCAAAGACCCAAAATTTTTGTCCCACAGACTCCTAATGCACCACTCACTCTTTTTCCCTCATCAATTCTATGATTCACCTCTTTCTTTCATAGACCCATCCGCTGACACGGTCCACTCCCAAATTTTCTGAATACGTTCACCTCCTCCATCTCTCTCCCTCCAACTGATATTCAATTTTTCATCACCTAATCTTTTTGTTATCCTCATAATTTACTCTTTCCTGTATAAACCTTTAATTTTCTTCTTTTGCCACCCTACCAAATTCACCCACCAATCCTGCAGCTTCTCTTCAGAATCTCCCAAAAGCACAGTGCCCAACAAAGAGCAGCTGTGACAACTCCCACTTTGTGTGTGATTCTTTATCTTTTAACTCCACACCTTTTGCCAAGCCCCTCGCATTTACTTCTCTTACAACCCCCATCTATAAATATATTAAACAACCACGGTGACATCACACATCCTTGTCTAAGGCCTACTTTTACTGGGGGAAAAAATTTCCCTCTTTCCTACATACTCTAACTTGAGCCTCATTTATCCTCTTTAAAAACTCTTCACTGCTTTCAGTAACCTCCCTCCTAAAACCATACACTTGCAACATCTGCCACATTGCCCCCCTATCCACCCTGTCATACGCCTTTTCCAAATCCATAAATGCCACAAAGACCTCTTTAGCCTTATCCAAATACTGTTCACTTATTGTTTCACTGTAAACACCTGGTCCACACACCCCCTACCTTTCCTAAAGCCTCCTTGATTTCATTGTTTATCCTATTCTCTGTCTTACTCTTAATTCTTTCAATTATAACTCTACCATACACTTTACCAGGTACACTCAACAGACTTATCCCCCTATAATTTTTGCACTCTGACCTATACCTGCTAATCAGGTCCTCACTCCTACGTCTGCCAACATCGTTGCCCTCCAGCACTGAGACAGATAATAGGATTGCTCCCATTCCCTCTCATGATGTCATCCAGACGGCTACAATATCTCCATCCCACCCCAGAAAGCAAACTCTCTGTCTCCTACTCCTGTCCTTCAAGCAGAACGCCCTATCCATATACCTAACTTGGCTATCCCCAACAACAACAATATTCTTCCTTCCTTATTGTCTTTCGTCGTGTCGTTCCCAGTAGTCGACTCACATTCGTCGGGTAGCACTGGAATGTATTGGATGTTTCCACAACGTTTCCACGGCAGTTCTTTCTTCTTCATCTTTTTCTACCTTTCCATTCGTCTTCTTGATCGTAAACTTCTTTCCCTGCTGTCCAGCCACTGACCAGTTCCTTCTTGCCCTGAGGACTAAAAAACAGGAGGATTTAACCCGAATTTTTTTGTTTTCCTCGGTCAGTCGCCGAATTTCCATATTCGCCAACCTCAATTCTTCCTTAAGCTGTTGGTAAAGTTGCTCGATGGAGGGCATCTTGCTTCAGTTCTAGAGAGCGCGCAAACAGGTCTTCACAGAGCCAAGTACACGTCAACACTGCGCAAAAGCCAACTCAATCAGGCGCTACTGCGCAGCACGTCTGCACGGCCCAATAGCGATGCGAACACAGGAATAATTTGCTTGCCTAGTTGACTGAGAGGATTCATAGGAATCTTTGCTTGCCTGGGTGACTGAGAAGATTCATAGGAATCTTTGCTTGCCTAGGTGACTGAGAAGATTCTTAGGAATTTTGCTTTCCTAGGTGACTGAGAAGATTCATAAGAATCTTTGCTTACCTGAGTGACTGAGAAGATTCATAGGAATATTTGCTTGCCTAGGTTACTGAGAAGAGTCATTGGAATCTTTCCTTACCTGAGTGACTGAGAAGATTCATAAGAATATTTGCTTGCCAAGGTGGCTGAGAAGATTGATAGGAATCTTTGCTTGCTTGAGTGACTGAGAAGATTCATAGGAATCTTTGCTTGATTGAGTGACTGAGAAGATTCATAGGAATCTTTGCTTGCCTAGGTGACTGAGAAGATTCAAAGGAATCTTAGCTTGCCTAGGTGACTGAGAAGATTGATAGGACTCTTTGCTTGCCTTAGTGACTCAGAAGATTGATAGGAATCTTTGCTTGCTTGAGTGACTGAGAAGATTCATAGGAATCTTTGCTTGCTTGAGTGACTGAGACGATTCATAGGAAACTTTGCTTGCCTAGGTGACTGAGAAGATTCAAAGGAATCTTAGCTTGCCTGAGTGACTGAAAAGATTGACAGGAATCTTTGCTTGCCTGAGTGACTGAGAAGATTCAAAGGAATCTTTGCTTGCCTGAGTGACTGAGAAGATTGATTGGAATCTTTGCTTGCCTGAGTGACTGAGAAGATTCAAAGGAATCTTTGCTTGCCTGAGTGACTGAGAAGATTGATTGGAATCTTTGCTTACCTGAGTGACTGAGAAGATTCAAAGGAATCTTTGCTTGCTTGAGTGACTGAGAAGATTGATAGGAATCTTTGCTTGCCTTAGTGACTGAGAAGATTGATAGGAATCTTTGCTTGCCTAGGTGACTGAGAAGAGTCATAGGAATCTTTGCTTACCTGAGTGACTTAGAAGATTCATAGGAATCTTTGCTTGTCTGGGGAGCTGAGAATAATATTAAATAGATCATTCCCAGATCTCTTTCTTCGTATTAACTGGAAGGTTGGCATTGTTAATGCAGTGTGTAGTTGAGATTATGCTAGTTTATCATTCTTAGAAGGTTTGTATTGCTAATGGAGTGTGCAGGTGACAGTATGCTACCTTATCATTCTTAGAAGGTTGGTTAGGTTAGGTTAGGTAAGGTTCGTCAGGAAACAGGACAAATGTTTCCTGACGCGGGTCTTAGTCAGATGATGACCCGCCTTTGGAGCTTTTGGTCATCTGACCGAGGCCTTCCGCTGGCTTACCGGTCCACCCCTTTAAAAATTATGGTCATTTATAACCAGTCTACAGAAGGTTGGTATTGTTAATGAGCTGTGTAGGTGACGTTGCGCTAGTTTATCATTCTTAAAAGGTTGGAATTGTTAATGGAGTGTGTAAGTGATGTTATGCTAGTTTATCATTCTTAGAAGGTTGGTATTGTTAATGGAGTGTGTGGGTGACGTTATGCTAGTTTATCATTCTTAGAGGGTTGCAATTGTTAATGGAGTGTGTAGGTGACATTATGCTAGTTTATCATTCTTAAAAGGTTGGTATTATTAACGGAGTGTGTAGGTGTCGTTATGCTAGTTTATCATTACTAGAAGGTTGGTATTGTTAATGGAGTGTGTAGGTGACGTTATCCTAGTTTATCATTCTCCGAAGGTTGGTATTGTTAATGGAGTGTGTAGGTAACGTTATGATAGATTAATTTTTTTAGGAGGTTGGTATTGTTAATGAAGTGTGCAGGTGACATTATGCTAGTTTATCATTCTTAGAAGGTTGGTATTGTTAATGAGGTGTGTAGGTGACGTTATGCTAGTTTATCATTCTTAGAAGGTTTGTATTGTTAATAGAGTGTGTAGGTGACTTTATGCTAGTTTCTCATTCATAGAAGGTTGGTATTGTTAATGTAGTGCGTAGGTGATGTTATGCTAGTTTATCATTCTTAGAAGGTTGGTATTGTTAATGGAGTGAGTAGGTAACGTTATGCGAGATTAATTTTTTTTAGGAGGTTGGTAATGTTAATGGAGTGTGTAGGTTATGTTATGCTAGTTTATCATTCTTAGAAGGTTGGTATTGTTAATGGAGTGTGTAGGTGACGTTATGCTAGTTTATCATTCTTAGAAGGTTGGTATTGTTAATGGAGTGAATAGGTGACATTATGCTAGATTATCATTCTTAGAATGTTGGTATTGTTAATGTAGTGTGTAGGTGACATTATGCTAGTTTATCATTCTTAGAAGGCTGGTATTGTTAATGTAGTGTGTAGGTGATGTTATGCTAGTTTATCATTCTTAGAAGGTTGGTATTGTTAATAGAGTGTATAAGAGACGTTATGCTAGTTTATCATTCTTAGAGGGATGCTATTGTTAATGGAGTGTGCAGGTGACGTTATGCTAGTTTATCATTATTAAAAGGTTGGTATTGTTAATGGAGTGTGTAGGTGACGTTATGTTAGTTTATCATTATTAGAAGGTTGGTATTGTTAATGGAGTGTGTAGGTGACGTTATCCTAGTTTATCATTCTCAGAAGGTTGGTATTGTTAATGTAGTGTGCAGGTGACATTATGCTAGTTGATCATTCTTTGAAGGTTGGTATTGTTAACAGAGTGTGTAGGTGACGTTATTCGTTTATCATTCTTAGATGGTTGGTATTGTTAATAGAGTGTGTAGGAAACGTTATGCTATTTTGCCATTCTTAGAAAGCTGGTGTTGTTAATGGAGTGTGTAGGTGACGTTGTGCTAGTTTAATATTCTTAGAAGGTTGGTATTGTTAATGGAGTGTGCAGGTGACATTATGCTAGTTGATCATTCTTTGAAGTTTGGTATTGTTAACAGAGTGTGTAGGTGACGTTATTCTAGTTTATCATACTTAGATGGTTGGTATTGTTAATAGAGTGTGTAGGTGACTTTATGCTAGTTTGTCATTCTTAGAAGGTTGGTATTGCTAACAGAGTGTGTAGGTGACGTTATGCTAGCTTATCATTCTTAGATGGTTGGAATTGTTAATGGAGTGTGTAGGTGACTTTATGCTAGTTAATCATTCTTAGAATTTAGTATTGTTAATGGAGTGTGTAGGAAACGTTATGTTAGATTAATTTTTTTAGAAGGTTGGTATTGTTAATGGAGTGTGCAAGTAACATTATGCTAGTTTATCATTCTTAGAAGGTTGGTATTGTTAATGAGGTGTGTAATTGACGTTATGCTAGTGTATCATTCTTAGAAGGTTGGTATTGTTAATAGAGTGTGTAGGTGACTTTATGCTAGTTTGTCATTCTTAGAAGGTTGGTATTTTTTATGGAGTGTGTAGATGACATAATGCTAGTTTATCATTCTTAGAAGGTTGGTATTGTTAATGGAGTGTGTAGGTGACATTATGCTAGTTTATCATTAGAATGTTGGTATTGTTAATGTAGTGTGTAGGTGACATTATGCTAGTTTATCATTCTTAAAGGTTGGTATTTTTTTAACGTTTGTGTGTAGGTGGGCGATATGCTAGTTTATCATTCGTAGAAGGTTGGTATTGTTAATGAAGTGTGAAGGTGACGTTATGCTAGTCTATTATTCTTAGAAGGTTAGTATTGTTAATGTAGTGAGTAGGTGACGTTATGCTAGTTTATCATTCTTAGAAGGTTGGTCTTGTTAATGGAATGTGTAGGTGACGTTATGCTAGTTGATCATTCTTCGAAGGTTGGTATTGTTAATTGAGTGTGTAGGAGACGTTATGCTAGTTTATCATTCTTTAAGGTTGGTATTGTTAATGTAGTGTGTAGGTGACTTTATGCTAGTTTATCATTCTTTAAGGTTGGTATTGTTAATGAAGTGTGTAGGTGACATTTGCTAGTTAATCATTCTTAGAAGGATGGTATTGTTAATGGAGTGTTCAGGTGACATTATGCTAGTTTATCATTCTTAGAAGGTTGGTATTGTTAATTAATGGTGTATTTAGGTGACATGCTAGTTTATCATTGTTATATAGTTGGAATTCTTAATGAGTGTTTAGGTGACATTATGCTAGGTTATCATTCTTAGAAGGTTGTTATTGTTAATGGGCTGTGTAGGTGACGATATGCTAGTTTATCATCTCTAGAAGGTTGGTATTGTTAACTGACAGCGTAGGTGACGTTATGCTAGTTTATTTTTCTCAGAAGGTTGGTATTGGTAATGTAGTTTGTTAGTGATGTTATGCTAGTTTATCATCCTTAAAACATTTGAGTTGTTAATGGAGTGTGTAGGTGACGTTATGCTAGTTTAACATTCTTAGAAGGTTGGTACTGTTAATGTAGTGTGTACGTGACTTTATTCTAGATTATCATTCTTAAAAGGTTGGTATTGTTAATGGAGTGTTTATGTGACGTTATTCTAGTTTATCATTCTTAGAAGGTTGGTATTGTTAATGGAATGTGTAGGTGACGTTATACTAGTTTATCATTCTTAGAAGTTTGGTATTGTTAATAGAGTGTGTAGGTGTCGTTATGCTAGTTTAATATTCTTAAAAGGCTGGTATTGTTAATGGAGTGTGTGGGTGACGTTATTCTAATTTAATATTCTTAAAATGTTGGTATTGTTAATGTTGTGTAGGTGACATTATGCTAGTTTATCATTCTTAGAAAGTTGTTATTGTTAATGTAATGTGTAGGTCACGAGTAGTACTGAAGGCGGCCGAGCGCCGTATCAAAGGATGCCGCCTTTTCACACCTTTATGTTAATGACCTTGACCTTATGATAATGACCCTTCCGGGCACGTGCCGGCTTTTCACACCTTTATGCTAATGACCTTTACCCCACCCACGACCCCCACCAACGACCCCACCAACGACCCAACCCACGACCCCCACCCACGACCCCCACCAACGACCCCACACCACGACCACTACCGTGCACCCGCCCGCCGCGCCCTCATGCCCGCCCGCGCCCCTCGCACCCGTCCGTCGCCCCCGCCCGCGCCTTCTGCAGCGTCGTCAGGATCGCCCCCGCTCCCCGAATTTTTTCCGATTTTTTTCGATTTTTTTTGAATTTCTTGTGCTCTCCATCTCCTTGGAACAAATTTTTTGGGTACCCCTCCTTCCACCCCCAAATATTCCTGCTCCAACTCTTCAGATCAAGTTTTTCTCGATGTCAATAGTACAAAGATTTCCCCCCCCCACACCTCCCACCACCCACTTCTACCCCAAATATTTCAACTCCATCTGCTTGGATCAAGTTTTTCTCGATATCAAATAATACAAAGACTCCATCTCCTCGGATCAAGTTTTTGGATTCCCCCCTCTGGGGGGTAAGCATTCAAATGAACTCCCCCTATGGGGCATGGTACTTTATCTTACTACAGGTCTAAACAAGTGTGACGTCATCCCACCTGTGTTTACTCGGGGTGGTCAGTGACGTCACGTGATGACCTCACACACACAGGCTGAATCTTGTCGAGCAGACAATAAAATGCAGGATAACACTAATACACAATATTTTCATTTATTTATTATACAACCATATACATTTCATATACATTCAACAAAAAAATTCATTGAAAAAAAGGTACAATTCATTGACTAAAATCAACATATTTTTCTCTTGAAGAAATTCTGTGCATTTTGTTCTGGATCTTCTTCGTCGTCACCATCTCAGTATTACACATTTCATATACAACATAGGGAAAACATTACACATTTTCACTCTTAACCCAGGATAACCCAAATAATTCCACATTTTTTTTGTTAATACCCACAACAACCCACAATTTCTTTACAAAAGATTCACTCTCCTCAAGTCTAGACATTTTTCTCGTTTTAACTATTTCATCAGAAAAAGTCACCACAACACTTACAACTTATAACCACTTTTCGATAAATTCACTAGTCACAATTTTACATATTACGAAGTTAATACGCACACACACACACACACACACACACACACACACACACACACACACACACACACACACACACACACACACACACACACACACACACACACACACACACACACACACACACAACACACACACACACACACACACACACACACACACACACACACACTCACACACACACACACACACACACACACACACTCACACACACCACACCACACACACACACTCACACACACACACACACACACACAACACACACACACACACACACACACACACACACACACACACACACACAACACACACACACACACACACCACACACACACCACACACACACACACACACACACACACACACACACACACACTCACACACACACACACACACACACACACACACACACACACACACACACACACACACACACTCACACACACACTCAAAACACACACACACACACACACACACACACACACACACACACACACACACACACAACCACACACACACACACACACACACACACACACACACACACACACACACACACACACACACACACACACACACCACACTCACACACACACACACACACACACACACACACACACACACACACACACACACACACACACACACACAACACACTCACACACACACTCCACACACACACACACACACACTTTTCTCAATATTCTAAGAAATTCTCTCTTCGACAACCTTATCATCTCACTACAAAACATCCCCCAGATTACTTCGAACACTCTCATAAATCATTTGAATACTCACAAAAGCACCTTTGAACATTTCCAAACAACACTAAAACATTTCCAAGATAACATTTTGAATACTCCCAAATAAGATTTGGCATCTTTAATTTATCTACACTTACATATTTCATTAAATTACAACTCATCCCCAAAACTCCTCCCTCTTCTCCAAAATTTTTACAATTGTATCACAAAAACAACTCAGACATTTTACTTTGAACAACACCAAAAACACCATCAATTACCTTTGAATACTCCCATAAACATCATTCGAAAACCCCCAAATCACCACTAAATACTCCCAGAACTCCTTCGTACTCTTACCATCATTTGAACACCTTCAAAAACACCTTTGAATAGTCTCAAACACCATTTGAGTACCCCCCAAATACACCACTGAATACTACCAAAACAACACCGAGAAACTGCCCAAACACACTAAAAGTCACCAGAAACTAAGATCAACATCACAGACTAACACCCTTTTTCACACAAATCCCCTCAAATCACTATAACCAAACGTTTAAACCAATTTTATGAGTACCCCTCACCTCCAACTAAGATATAACATGAGCAAAAAAAAAAAAAACCATGAACACAAACCAAACACACACGAACACTTACAACAGAATCACCTCTTTTTCGGTATCTCTAGTTCGACAACAACGCCCACAACCCACAACTTATAACCACTTTTTCAGCATCTCTAGTTCGACAACAACACCCACAACCCATAACAACAGCCCGCTTATAACATCTTTTTTTTGGTATCTCTAGTTCGACAACAACACCCACAATCCACAACACCCACAACCCACAACACTCACAACCCACAACACCCACAACAACAACCCGCTTATAACATCTTTTTATTGGGTATCTCTAGTTCGACAACAATACCCAAAACCCACAACAACAACCCACTTATAACATCTTTTCGGTATTTTCTATTTCGACAACAACACCCCAACACCCACAACACCCACAACCCACAAACACCCACAACCCACATCACCCACAACAAAACCCATTTTATAACATCTTTTCGGTATCTCTAGTTCGACAACACCCAAAACCCACAACACCCACAACCCACAACACCCCACAACCCACAACACCTACAACAACAACCCACTTATAACATCTTTTTCGATATCTTTAGTTCGACAACAATACCCACAACCCTCATCACTTACTAATTTATTCACAATTTATTCGATACAAATTTTTCCCAATCTTTTTACTGAATCTTAAATGTAATACACATTCCTCCCCACATTACTAAAATTCTAATAAAATTCTCTCCATACCCATCTCCTTGTATCTACATAAATTGGTATCATACTCACAACAACTAATCTCACTACCCAACTACTGCGACATGTTTCTACACACTCCAATCTTTTCCAGTGTATCATAACTTTTCACTTCTATAATTTCTTTAAAAATATTCACACATTACCTTTATTTTCAGTAAAATCCCCCCATAGTTCATTAAATTTCTAATACAACCCTCCCCATACCCCTCTCCATCTCACCCACATTTCTTCACATCCACTCACCCATCTCCCAACTCACCTCTTCTGAACACACACAAATCACATTACACATCTACAAATGCTCTCATCACCCATCTCAAATCCACAAAATCACTGAAACCAAGATATTCACAAAACTCTATGACCACCTAACCCACACACACACACACACACACACACACACACACACACCTTTACTTTGAACACCTTCAAAACACTCTCATACATCATCATTTCAGACCACCTTTTCTCAATATCTCTTAAGAAATATTCATCCACAACCTTCATCATCTCACTACAGAACAACCCCAAGATTACTTCGAACACTCTCATAAATCATTTGAATACTCACATAAACACCTTTGAACATTTCCATACAACACTGAAACACTTCCAAAATATCATTTTGAATACTCCCAAATAAGATTTATCACCTCTAATTTATCTACACTTACACATTTCATTAAATTTCAAGTCATCCACCATACTGCTCCCTCAGTCTCCAGACTTTACAACATTATCACAAAAACTAACTCATACACTTATGACATGAGACATTTTACCAAAACTAACACAAACACACACCACACTTTACTTTGTACAACACCAAAAACAACATCAATTTCCTTTGATTATTTCCAAAAACATCATTTAAAACACTTTAAAGAAACATCAACAAACCCTTTTAAATTACTCCCCAAAACACCACTGAATACTACCAAAACAGCACCGAATACTGCCCAAACAACACTAAAAATCACCAGAAACTAAGATCAACACCACCAACTAATACCCATTTTATGAAATCCCTCAAATTACTATAACCAAGACGATCCCACTCACCCAGACATTACATAACATGAGCGCAAAAAAAACAAAAAACATTCTCATATATCATTTGAATACTCACAAAAAACACCTTTGAACATTTCCAAACAACACCGAAACACTTTTCAGCGGTATCACCACCAACTGAAAACATAACATGTACACACACAAAAAAAAAACTAAGACATCCATCAACTATCATCAATGACCACTCATTTTTATAAACATCGCAAAAAAATTCACAATCACCAACTCCACACAATACAAATACACTCCTCTCACTACCCCCAACACAAAACCAGCACAGATAGGGATACCTCCCATGACATCACCCCTCCATCCTGTGTTTACTTGCGACGTCACACCCCACTTTTACTTCATTTTAACTTATTGAAGGAAAGCTACTTGTTTCAACCTGTTATATCTCCAATATCTAAGATCATCACAATCAAGACGTTTACCAAATTCTATAACCCCACCACTAAGATCACACATTTTTGTACACATTCTCTTAAAACATCATCATAACGAAGATCACTAAAACTATCTATACTTTTACTAAGATCACGTAACATTTTGTCTTCTCTAACTCACCCACCAATTTACATTCTCATTCACACTTACACATTTCATTAACCGAAATTACATCTCATCCACCAAACTCCTCCCTCATTCTCCAGACTTTACAACATTAGCACAAGAACATAAGAAAGGAGGAACATTGCAGGAGGCCTGTTGGCCCATACTAGGCAGGTCCTTTACAATTCATCCCACTAACAAAACATTTGCCCAACCCAATTTTCAATGCCACCCAAGAAATAAGCTCTGATGTGAAAGTCTCACTCAAATTCAACCCTTCCCACTCATGTACTTATCCAACCTAAATTTGAAACTACCCAAAGTCCTAGCCTCAATAACCCAACTAGGTAGACTGTTTCACTCATCTACTACCCTATTTCCAAACCAATACTTTCCTATGTCCTTTCTAAATTTAAACTTATTTAATTTAAATCCATTACTGCGGGTTTTTCTCTTGGAGAGACATCCTCAAGACCTTATTAATATCCCCTTTATTAATACCTATCTTCCACTTATACACTTCGATCAGTCTCCCCTCATTCTTCGTCTAACAAGTGAATGTAACTTAAGAGTCTTCAATCTTTCTTCATAAGGAAGATTTCTAATGCTATGTATTAATTTAGTCATCCTACGCTGAATGTTTTCTAACGAATTTATATCCATTCTGTAATATGGAGACCAGAACTGAGCTGCATAATCTAGGTGAGGCCTTACTAATGATGTATAAAGCTGCAGTATGACCTCTGGACTTCTGTTGCTTACACTTCTTGATATAAATGAGACACTACCACAACTAACACACTGACTAACTTTGAACCAACTCTCAACATCACCAATACACCATTGAACATCTTCAAAAATACTCTGCACATCATTTGAACACCTTCAAAAACAAAATCAAACACCTCCGAATACTCCCAAAACACTACTGATTACTACCAAATCACCGTCAAAATCACCAGAAACTAAGTTTAGCAACACCAGCTAACACCTATTTTATAGAAATTCCCTCAAATCACTATAACCAAGAACTCCCTCCCCATGGGCGCAAAAAAAAAAAAAAAAAAAAAAAAACTTGAACGCAAACCTAATACGCAAACACCCGCCAAATTTGTTATAATCATCAAAAAATAAAACTGTTTTAAACGTTTTTTCTCAAACTAAATATTCGTACCACATTTATAATTTCTCACCTATGCTACATATCATATTTCTCATCCACATCATCCCTGAAACATCCTTCCTTATTCATCTGTATATCTCTTAGAGATATTTTATCCCGACGACCCATCATGACACTAGAGCCCAGAGTGTAGTAGGGGTGGGGTTTTGGGGTGGTGATGGTTGCTCGGCTCCTACGTCGTGATGGCTCGTCGGGGTAAAAACATCTCTAGGTGATATACGGATGAATAAGGAAGGATGTTTTAGGGTTGATGTGGATGAGAAAAAATGATATGTAGCATAGGTGAGAAATGATAAATGTGGTATGAATATTTTGTTTGAGAAAAAATGTGTAAAACAGTTTTATATTTTGATGATTATAACAAATTTGGTTGGTAAATTGATTAATATTTTTAGTTGATGAATAGTTAACATGAACTTAGTAAAGTGATTGTGTATTAGTTGGAGGTGTGTGACTTAGTTCTGGTAAAGTCTCATGACATGGTAAATTTTTTTTTGCTTATGTCTTAACATTTATTGTTAATATGTCAAGTATAAAGGTTTTGGTGTATGTCTTAGTTATGATGTATATGTCTTAGTTGGAGGTGAATGTCTTAGATTTGGTGTGTATTTTCTCATGTCTTAAATTTGTGATTGAAATGTATAAGTTGTGGGTGTGTGTGTATCATTTATTTTTGGTGATGATATGTTATAGTGCTCATGTTATGTTATAAATGTTGGTGGAAGTGTCGTGGTATTTTTGTGTATGTCTTATTTTTGTGCGAATGATTAAAAAAATAAGTGTTTTCAGTGATCATAGTAGTTTTGAGATGCATAATCTTAGATTTTTGGTGATCTTGGTGATGAGTGTTGATAGATGATGGTAAACATGATATGGAATTGGTGATCGTGATTTTTGTGTGAATGATTATAAAAATGAGTGTTTTCTTTGATAATAGTGGTGGGGTCATAAAATCTGGTAATCGTCTAGGTTATAGTGTTCTTAGATAATGTGGGTGCAACAGGTTGAAACAAGGTGGGTTGGGTGTGATGTTACTGACCGCCAAGTAAACACAGATGGGAGTGTGACGTCACTGGAGGTGAGCTCGCCGGTCCTGTGAGGTGTGACATTGTGTTAGTTACCATTTGGTCCTAGGCACATGTCGATTAGACACTAGGCCTGTTGTATGTGCATGCATGCATGTGTGCGTGTGTGTGTGTGTGGTGTGTGGTATGTGTGTTTTGTGTGTGGTGTGTGTGTGTGTGGTGTGTGTGTGTCTGTGTCTGTGTGTGTCTGTGTGTGTGGTGTGTGTGTGTGTGTGTGTGTCCCGTGTGTCTGTGTGTGTGTCTGTGTGTCTGTGTGTTGTCTGTCTGTGTGTGTGTGTGTGTGTCTGTGGTGTGTCTGTGTGTGTGTGTTGGTGTGGGTTTAGTGTGTGTGTGTCTGTGGGGTGTGTGTGTCGTGTGGTGTATCTGTGTGTGTGTGTGTGTGTGTATGTGTGTGTCTGTGTGTGTGTGTGTGTCTGGTAGACTCACCTATTGTACTCACCTAGTTGAGGTTGCGGGGGTCGAAATCCGAGCTCCTGGCCCCGCCTTTTTCAACTGATCGCTACTAGGGCACTCTCCCTGGGGCCGTGAGCCCTTTATCATACCTCTGCTTAAAGCTATGTATGGGTTTCCCGCCTCCACTACATCACTTCCCAAAATTCCACTTACTGACTACTCTGTGTGTTGTGGTGTGTGTGTGTGTGTATTCTGTGTGTGTGTGTGTGTGTGTGTGTGTGTGTATGTGCTGTGGTGTGTCTGTGTGTGTGTGTGTATCTGTGTGTGTGTGTGTGTGTGTGTGTGTGTGTGTGCTGTGTGTGTGTATCTGTGTGTGTGTGTGTGTGTTTTGTTGTTCTGTGTGTGTGTGTGTGTCTGTGTGTGTGTGTGTGTGTGTTTTGTGTGGTTGTGTTTTGTGTTTTGTGTGTGTGTGTGTGTTGTGTGGTGGTTTTGTGTGTGTGTGTGTGTGTGTGTTTTGTGTGTGTGTGTGTTTGTGTGTGTGTGTTTTGTGTGTGTGTTGGTGTGTGTGTGTGTGTGTGTGTGTGTGGTGTGTGTGTGTGTGTGTGGGGTGTGTGTGTGTGTGTCTGTTAGTTACCATTTTGGGCCTAGGCACATGTCGAAATTAGACACTAGGCCTGTTGTATGTGCATGCATGCATGCATGCGTGTGTGCATGCGCGTGTGTGTGTGTGTGTGTGTGTCTGTGTGTGTGTGTCTGTGTGTGTGTGTCTGTGTGTGTGTGTGTCTGTGTGTGTGTGTGTACTCACCTAGTTGTACTCACCTAGTGTGTGTGTGTGTTGGTGGTAGTGAGGTGAGTGCACTTAGATATTGTCAAATATGATTTTTTTGTGTTAAAGTTTATAAAAAATGAGTGTTTTCTGTGATATTAGTGATTTTTGAGGTAAGACACTTAGTACATGATCACCATCAACTGAAAACATATCTTGTACACACATAAATCTAAGACAACCATCAACAACAAACACCCATGTTCACTTACCTCAAAAATCACTCATATCACAGAAAACACTCATTTTTTATAAACATTCACACAAAAAATCATATTTGACAATATCTAAGCACACTCACCTCACTACCACCAACACACGATGTCACACCTCACAGGACCGGCGAGGTCACCTCCAGTGACGTCACACTCCCATCTGTGTTTACTTGGTGGTCACATCACACCCAACCCACCTTGTTTAATCCTGTTGTACCCACAATATGTAAGAAAACTATAACCAAGACGATTACCAGATTTTATGACCCCACCACTAAGATCACAGAAAAACACTCACTTTTATAAACATTCACAAAAAAATCATGATCACCAATTCCATATCATGTTTACCATCATCTATCAACACTCATCACCAAGATCACCAAAAATCTAAGATCACGCATCTCAAAACTACTATGATCACCGAAAACACTTATTTTTTAAGCATTCGCACAAAAATAAGACATGCACAAAAAATACCACGACACTTCCACCAACATCTATAACATAACATGAGCTCTATAACATATCACCATCACCAAAAAAAAAAAAAAATTACACAGACACCCGCAACTTATACATTTCAATCACAAATTTAAGGCACGAGACATACACACCAAATCTAAGACATTCACCTCCAGCTAAGACATATACATCATAATTAAGACATATACCAAAACCTATACTTGACATATTGACAATAAATATAAGACATAAGCACAAAAAAAATTTACCATGTCATGAAACATTACCAGAACTAAGTCACACACCTCCAACTAATACACAATCACTTTACTAAGTTCATGTTAACTATTCATCAACAAAAAATATTAATACAATTTACCAACCAAATTTATGTTATAATCATCGAAACATAAAACTGTTTGACACATTTTTTCTCAAACTGAATATTCATACAGCATTTATCATTTCTCACCTATGTTGCATATCACATTCCTCACCCTCATCATCCCTGAAACATCCTTTCTTATTCATCTGTATATCACCTGGAGATGTTTTAACCCCGACGACCCATCACAACGTAGGAGCCAGAGCAACCACCACCACTCCAACACCACCTACTACGCTCTGTCTCCTAATGTCATGATGGGTCGTCGGGGCTAAAACATCTCTAGGAGATATACGGAATGAATAAGAAAGGATGTTTCAGGGATGATGAGGGTGAGGAATGTGATATACAACATAGGTGAGAAATGATAAATGCTGTATGAATATTCAGTTTGAGAAAAAAATGTGTAAAACAGTTTTATGTTTCGATGATTATAACAAATTTGGTTGGTAAACTGTATTAATATTTTTTGTTGATGAATAGTTAACATGAACTTAGTAAAGTGATTGTGTATTAGTTGGAGGTGTGTGACTTAGTTCTGGTAATGTTTCATGACATGGTAAATTTTTTTGTGATTATGTCTTACATTTATTGTCAATATGTCAAGTATAGGTTTTGGTGTATGTCTTAGTTATGTGCATGTCTTAGTTGGAGGTGAATGTCTTAGATTTGGTGTGTATGCCTCGTGCCTTAAATTTGTGATTGAAATGTATAAGTTGCGGGTGTCTGTGTATTTTTTTTTTTTTTTTTTTTTTTTTTTTTTGGTGATGGTGATATGTTATAGTGCTCATGTTATGTTACAGATGTTGGTGGAAGTGTCGTGGTATTTTTTGTGTATGTCTTATTTTTATGCGAATGTTTAAAAAATAAGAGTTTTCAGTAATCATAGTAGTTTTGAGATGCATGATCTTAGATTTTTGGTGATCTTGGTGATGAGTGTTGATAGATGATGGTAAACATGATATGGAATTGCTGATCATGATTTTTTTGTGAATGTTCATAAAAATGAGTGTTTTTCTACGATCTTAGTGGTGGAGTCATAAAATCTGGTAATCGTCTTGGTTATAGTGTTCTTAGATATTGTGGGTACAACAGGATTAAACAAGGAGGGCTGGGTTTGATGTTACTGACCACCAAGTAAACACAGATGGGAGTGTGACGTCACTGGAGGTGAGCTCGCCGGTCTTGTGGGGTGTGACATCGTGTGTTGGTGGTAGTGAGGTGAGTGCACTTATGAGAGGTTTTTACAAAGCAGAAGTGTTATAAGAAGAGCAGAGTATATGGAGAGTAAAAGAAAGGTAAAGAGAGTGGTGAGAGAGTGCAAAAGGAGAGCAGATGATAGAGTGGGAAGGCACTGTCAAGAAATTTTAATGAAAATAAGAAAAATTTTGGAGTGAGTTAAACAAGTTAAGAAAGCCTAGGGAAAATATGGATTTGTCAGTTAAAAACAGAGTAGAGGAGTTAGTAGATGGGAGATGGAGGTATTGGTAGATGGCGAGAATATTTGAGGAATTTTTAAATGTTAAGGAAGAAACAGAGGCAGTAATTTCATGCACTGGTCAGGGAGGTATAAACATCTTTTAGGAGTGAAGAAGAGCAGAATGTAAGTGTGGGGGAGGTACGTGAGGCATTACGTAAAATGAAAGGGGGTAAAGCAGCTGGAACTGATGGGATCATGACAGAAATGTTAAAAGCAGGGGGGGATATAGTGTTGGAGTGGTTGGTACTTTTGTTTAATAAATGTATGAAAGATGGAAGGTACCTAGGGATTGGCAGAGAGCATGTATAGTCCCTTTATATAAAGGGAATAGGGGACAAAAGAGACTGTAAAATTATAGAGGAATAAGTTACTGAGTATACCAGAAAAGTGTTTCGGTAGGGTTATAATTGAAAGAATTAGAGGTAAGACAGAATGTAGGATTGCGGATGAGCAAGGAGGTTTTAAAATTTTTTGGGAAATATTTAAACGGGTTTTTTTTTATGTGTTTAATTTGTTCAAAGGTTTTGGGAGGGGGGGTTAAATTTTGACCAAATTAAAATGGGAGGGGCTACTGGGGGTGACTGGTTTTGGGGGGGTTAATGGGGTTGGTGGATGGGGTGGGATTGTTTGTTTTTTTTTTTTGGTTGAATTTTTAAAAAAAAATTTTTTTTTGGTTTATGATTTTTGGGGGGAAAATAAAAGGGGGGTTTTTGGGAGGTCTTTTTTAGTTGAAAGACTTTTTTCTTTGATTTTGAAAGTATAATTTAGGGGGTTTTTTTTTTTTTTTTGCGTGAGGGGGGTTTTAAAAGATTAGGGGCAAAAGGGTGTAAAAGGGGTTAAACTTTTTTTGGGTTTTG
This sequence comes from Cherax quadricarinatus, assembly GCF_026875155.1. Classification (NCBI taxonomy): domain Eukaryota; kingdom Metazoa; phylum Arthropoda; class Malacostraca; order Decapoda; family Parastacidae; genus Cherax; species Cherax quadricarinatus. The sequence continues at coordinate 34,372,057 of NC_069448.1, read as the reverse complement.
ATTTTTTTTTGGTTTTTTCAGGGGATTTGGGCTTTTGTTTTTGGGGTTTTTGGGGTTTTTATGGGTTTTAAGGTGTTAAATAGGAGGTTTTTTTTAAAGATGAAAAGGGGGTTTTGGGTTTTTTAGGGGGTTTAAAAATTTTGGGGAAAAATTTTGGTTTTCTAGAAAAGGGGAAAGTTTTTTTTTTGGAAAGGAAAAGTCTAAATTGGGGGGGGGGTTTTGGGGTTTTTGGGTAAAAAAAAAATTGAAGGTTTGGGAAGGGAAAATTGGGTGAAGGAGAAGGAAAAAATTAGGGATTTTAAAAAAAATTAAAAGGGTTTTATTTTTATGGGGGTTTTTAAGGAAAGGAAAAAATTTTGGGGTTTGGGTTGATGAATTAAACCTCTTAGGGTTTTTGATATTGGCATTTAAAATTTTTGAAACTGTTTCTAATGAAAAATGAAAAAAAGGGGGGTGTGAGTGCGAAAAAAGGGGAATTGTGATGGGGGGTATCCCTTTGGGGATTTTTTTTGGGGGGGGGTTTTTTTTTGGGAGGGTTTTGTAAATTTAAAAAAATGATTTTTTTTCGGGAATTTATTTTTGGGAAGGGGTTTGATTTAGTTTAGAGACATGTTTGTTTTGAATGTTTTGGTGTTTTTTGGGAAATGTTCAATGGTTTTTTTTTTGTGATATTAAATGTTTATGGTTTTTTTTTTTTTTTTTTTTTTTGCCCCGAGGGGGGATTCTTGTTTTAATTTATTTGAGGGGATTTTATAAAAAGGGTTGCAGGTGGTGTTTTCTTAGTTTTGGTGATTTTTAGGTTGTTTGGGGGTATTCGTGTGTTTTTGGAGTTTCAGTGGGGTTTTGGGAGTATTAAAAGGGTTTTTTGTGTTTTGAAGGGTTTTAAATTTTGTTTTTTTTGAAATCAAAGGTTTGTGTTTTTTTTGGTTTGAAAAGTTAAAGTTGGTTTGTTTTTTTTTTTGGGGAAAAAGTCTATGTCTAAGTGTATGGTTAGTTTTGTGTAATGTTGTAAAGTCTGGAGATGAGGGGGGTTGGGGTGGTTTTAATTTAATGAAATGTGTAAGTGTAGATAAATTAGAGGGGATAAATCTTATTTGGGATTATTCAAAATTATATTTTGGAAGTGCTTCAGTGTTGTATGGAAATGTTCTAAGGTGTTTATGTGAGTATTCAAATGATTTATGAGAGTGTTCGAAGTAATCTTGGGGTTGTTCTGTAGTGAGATGATAAAGGTTGTGGATGAGAGAATATTTCTTAAGAGATATTGAGAAAAGGTAGTCTCAAATGATGATGTATGAGAGTGTTTTGAAGGTGTTCAAAGTAGAAGTGTGTGTGTGTGTGTGCGTGTACTCACCTATTTGTACTCACCTATTTGTGGTTGCAGGGGTCGATTCATAGCTCCTGGCCCCGCCTCTTCGCTGATTGCTACTAGGTCCTCTCTCTCCCTGCCCCATGAGCTCTATCATACCTCGCCTTAAAACTATGTATGGTTCCTGCCTCCACCACATCACTTTCTAGGCTATTCCATGGCCTGACTACTCTATGACTGAAGAAATACTTCCTAACATCGCTTTGATTCATCTGAGTCTTCAACTTCCAATTGTGACCTCTTGTGTCTGTGTCCCATCTCTGGAACATCCCGTCTTTGTCCACCTCGTTATTCCGCGCAGTATTTTTATATGTCGTTATCAGTCCCCCCTGACCCTCCTGGCCTCCAGTGTCGTCAGGGATTTCCCTCAACTTTCTTCATAGGACAATCCCCGTAGCTCTGGGACTAGTCTTGTTGCAAACCTTTGCACTTTCTCTAATTTCTTGACGTGCTTGACTAGGTGTGGTTCCAAACGGGGTGCGCATTACTCCAGTATGGCCTGACGTAGATGGTATACAGAGTCTTAAACGAATCCTTACTGAGGTATCAGACGCTATCCATAGGTTTGCCAGGCGCCCGTATGCTGCAGCAGTTATCTGATTGATGTGCGCCTCAGGAGATATGCTCGGTGTTATACTCACCCCCAGATCTTTTTCCTTGAGTGAGGTTTGCAGTCTTTGGCCACTAAACTATATTGTGTCTGCGGTCTTCTTTGCCCTTCCCCAATCTTCATGACTTTGCATTTGGCAGGGTTAAATTCAAGGAGCCAGTTGCTGGACCAGGCTTGTAGCCTGTCCAGGTCTCTTTGTAGTCCCGCCAGATCCTCGTCCGATTTGATTTTTTCTCATTAACTTCACATTTATCTGCAAACAAGGACACTTCTGAGTCTATCCCTTCCGTTATGTCGTTCACGTATACCAAGAACAGCACAGGTCCTAGGACTGACCCCCGTGGAACCCCGCTTGTCACAGGCGCCCACTCTGACACCTCGTCGCGTACCATGACTCGTTGTTGTCTTCCTGTCAGATATTCTCTGATCCATTGCAGTGCCTTTCCTGTTATGTGTGCCTGGTCCTCTAGCTTTTGCAGTAACCTCTTGTGAGGAAAATGTGTCGAAGGCCTTCTTGCAGTCCCAAAAGAACGCAAGGGCGATCCACCCCTCTCTTCTTTTCTTACTTCTGTCACCTTGTCATAAAACACTAGTAGTTTTGTGACACAGGATTTTCCCTTTCCCCGAAACCGTGCTGGTTGTCAATTATACACTTGTTTTTTCCAGGTTTCCCCACCACTCTCCCCCTGATGATCTTCTCCCCTGACCTTACATACTATACACGTTAGTGATACGGGTCTGGGAGTTTAGTGCCTCAAAGTCTGTCTCCCTTTTTAAAAATTGGGACTACATTTGCCATTTTCCATACCTCAGAGAGTTGCCCCGTTTCAAATGATTGTTGAAGAACTTCGTTAATGGCTCACACAATACCTGCTCCCTCTTTAAAGGGCCCAGGGGAAGATGTTGTCTGGGCCCCCGCCTTTGAGTGTCAAGTCCGGATAGCAGTTCTTCACCTCCTCCCTTTGGGTTATGTGTACCTCATCCAGCACTTGCGGGTGTGCCCCCTTTTTCTGTTTTTCTTGGAGCCCCTATTTGGTTTTTCCACTGTAAATATCTTTAAATCTTTTTTTGGCTCCTGACTTACCCTGGGTTAGTTTTTTGGGGAAATTTCCCCCATAAACCCTTCCCCCAGTCGGGATTCCCTGGCCCCTTGACTGTTGTTTTTCCCCTATGGGGGGTTTTAAAAAACAGCTTGGGGTCTTTTCTTTTACTTTTGTTGCTTTTTTTTTTTTCATTTTGTCTTGAGCCCCCCTTCTTTTCTGTGCATTTTCGTTTTGGCTTTCGGGCTGATTTCTTTTTTTTCCTGGGGTTCTCTGTCTTCTGTCCCCTTTTCCCAATTTCTAGTACACCAGTTTTTGCCTTCCCCATCACCTTTGGGTGAACCAAGGGACTCGTTCTGTTTTCCCCTTTAATTTCTTTTTCCCCTTTGGGGAAAACAAACCTCCCCCGCCCCCTTGAAATTTGTTGCCTACATAGTCCATCTTTCTTGTACTGGTTTTCCTGTCAGTTCCCCTCCCCCATGAATGTTTTTAAAGGAAGTTCTCAGGGGGTTTAGTTACCCCTTTTGTAGTTTGGTTTTTCCCAGCCTTTCCTGCTACTCTCTCCATTGGAGTCAATATGTAGTCGAAGCAAAAGAACCCTTGATCACTAGCTCCCGGGGGCCTTTCATACATTTTACCCTCAAATGCCCCAAAACAAATTTTTGGGGAATACAAGGCCCAAAACCTTGCGGGTTTTAACCCTCTCCTCTCTTTTCTGGTAGTGTCTCTAAAATGTTGATGCATGAGGTTCCCAGTCCACACCCTTTTTTTGGCCCTTCCTTTTTGGGGCCCCCTTGGGGTCCAGGTTTTCCCAGTAAATTTTCCCCTTTTTGATTGAAATCACCCATAAACTAGTAATTTGCCCCCCCCATGTGTGTCCCCGGGCCCAAACCTCGGTTTAGGTGTCGATCATTCCCTTTTGTTGCTTATCGTATTCTTCTTTTGGGCCTCCTGCATTCTGTGGGGGGTTTTTGTACATTACTGCAATTAAACACCTTATGTCCCTCAGACTGGATTTTTCCTACTTAAATATTCCTTTCGCCCATGCCATCCATTCCCTTCCATTTTCTCAAAACCCCCCCGGTTTTTTTGACAGTTTCAACTCCTCCCCCCTCTCCCCCTTTTCTTTCCCGAGGATTTGATATCCGGATGGAAAGATTGAATTTTTATTATTTGGTGGTTTTTTTTTCCCTTTTAGGGCTATTATGTTGGGGATGGGCTTTTGATTATTTTGGCCATCCCCATACTTGTTTGGTTTTTCCCTCTGCATATGTATACCACACCCTTTAAAAATTTTTTTCTAAGGACTGTGGTTTTGGAAAATATTTTGGGGGTTGGGGAAGTGGGGGGGACCCGGTTTAAAGGGAAATTTTTGGTTTTTTTGCGTGGGGGTGAAATTTGTAATGTAGTGGGTGGGGGAAATTTGGGTGTTTTTTTTTTGGGATGGGGGTTTTTTATTTTTGAGTGTTTTGGGTTTCACTGGGGGGGACCCGGTTGGGGGGGCTTTTATAGGAAGTTTTGAGGGAGGCTGTATTTGATCTTCTTCCTGGGTCTGGGATCTCCTGTCTGTCTTACTTCCCTCTTTTCCCCCTTTTCGCCTTTGGTTCCCTCTCTCTCAGTTTCTTCCTTTCTTTTTTGTGTTCTTTTCGCGGTCGAGATACTCCCTTCCCGTTGCCGTTTAGTCCCTTTTTTTGTTTCTTTCTCCTGCCCGGGGTCCTGGTCCGAGTCGTTTTTGCCCTTTTAAAGGGCACTCTCACTGGCCGGGTTTTTTTTTTACAAAAAACCCCCCTTTTTTCCAAAAATTTTCCAGCTGGGTTATACCGTTTTTCTCCCATTGCTTCATGTGCTTTCAATTGGTTTTTTTTCCCTTGTTTTCTTGCTTCTTTTGGGTTTTCCCCTTTGAATTCCTGGAGCCCTCCCCAAAGGGTGGGCTAACCCTTTTATTCTTTCCCCTGCATATCCCTGTGTTTTCCCCCCATTTTTTAAATTTTGGGTTTTTCCACTTTCAGCTTTCCTTTCATTTTGTTTCACTGGCTAATGTAATTGGGCTCAGTGGCTGTCATTTTCCCTTCTCGGGTTTCCTTGGGGGTTGTTTTTGTCTGTTAGGGCCCCCACATAGAGCTTTGCTCTTTCATTTTTACAGTTTTCCCCTGGAGGCATCTCCCTGCAGTTGGGCCCCCCTTTTTTCCCTACAGTCCCCCTTTTTTGTTGCAGTTTTCTGTTGTTTAATCCCAAAAATGTTCTTTAGTTCTTTAGGCTGTTTTTAGATTTTTCAAAATTTCCCCTTTTAAAAAATGTTTTCCTAGCTTCGGGTGCTTTTTCTTGACCTCCCCCTTCTGCTTTCCATATTTTATCCCCTCTTCCTTTTCTTGCTAAGATCTTCTATTTTTTTTTTTCCCTTCATGATCCCCTTTTTTTGAGCCTGTGCCCAAACTTTCTTTGCATTTTTCCTCCCTTTCCTTGGTTTTTTTTGTTTCTCTCTTGGGGAAACCCATTTTTTTTTTATTCTGTTTTCCTCAGGTGGGAAAAAATATGTAGTTCTGTTTGTTAGGTTAGTAGTGTGTATGTCAGAGTGGGGGGGGGGGGAAATAGTGGGGGAACTGTGGTATGTAGGAGTGAGTGGGGGGGGGTGGGGGAGGGTTTAGGGAAAGAAAGGGGGAGGGGGGGGGTGATCGGGGAGGGGAGGGATCAGGGGGAAGTAGTGAGTTGTCGGTGGGGAGGGGGGGGGAGTTTTAGTGTGTCTGGGTATGTGTGTGTGTGTGTGTGTGTGGGGTGTTTTTTGTGTGGGTGTGTGTGTGTGTGTGTGTGTGTGTGTTGTGTGTGAGGTGTTGTTTGTGTAATTTTTTGTGTAATTGTGTGGAATTTTTTGTGGGTTTATTTTGTATGGAAAAGGGAGGTGGGTTGTGGTTTTTTTAAAGGGAAATCTCAGTGGTTCCCCTTTGGCCCGGGCCCCCAAAACCCTTTTGTGACCTGACCCCCAACCCCGTGGGGAATTTCCGGGACTTACTTTCGGTGTGGTGTTTTTTTGTGTGTGTGTGTGTGTGTGTATGTGTGTATGTGGGTTTTGTGTATGTGGGTGTGTGTTTTAATCAAACCCAGTTGTTTCTCCCCCAGTTTAGGTTTTCCCGGGGGGGAGTCCCAGCCTGGGCCCCCCCTCTTCACTGTCGCTACTAGGTCAATCTCCCCGGCCGTGGTTTATCATACCTCTGTTTAAAAGTTGTGGGATCCTGCCTCCATACATCCTCCCAAACTATTCCACTTACTGACTATTGGGGCTGAAGAAATATTTCCCAAAACCCCTTGTGATTTCTGTGTCTTCAGTTTTCCAACTGTGTCCCTTGTTACTGTGTCCAATTCGGGAAAAACATCCTGTCTTTGTCCACCTTGTCAATTCCTTCAGTATTTTGTATGTCGTTATATGCCCCCCTATCTCCCCTGTCCCCAGTGTCGTAGGTTGTTTTCCCCTTAACCTCCCCTCGTGGAATCCCTCTTAGTTTGGGGATAGTCTTGTTGAAAACCTTTGCACTTTCTTGTTTTTTTTACGTGCTTGGCTGGGTGTGGGTTTCAAACTGGTGCCGATACTCCAATAGGGGCCCAAATTACACGGTGTACAGGGTCCTGAATGTTTCCCCTTATTAAGATGTCGGAATGTGTTTGGGGTTTTGCTAGGCGCCCATATGCTGCAGAGTTATTTGGTTTTGTGTGCATTCAGGAGATGGCCTGGTGTTATACTACCCAAGATCTTTTTTCCTTGAGTGGGTTTTTAGTCTCTGGCCCCTAGACTGTACTCCTCTGGGCCTTTTTTGCCCTTTCCCCCCAAACTTATGACTTTGCATTTGGGGGGATTGAACTCCAGAGCAATTGGGTGGACCAGGGCTGCAGCCCGTCCAGACCCTTTGTAGTTTGCCTGGTCTTCGATCGAGTGAATTTTCCATCAACTTCACGTCATCTGCAAACAGGGACACCTCGAGTCTATTCCTTCCGCATGTCGTTTACAAATACCCAAAACAGCACTGGTCCTGGAGACCCCTGTGGGACCCGCTGGTCACAGGTGCCCCCTCTGCACCTCGCAGTACCATGACTCGCTGCTGTTTCCTGTCAAGTATTCCCTGATCCATTGTATGCCTTCCCTTTTTATCCCCGTTGGTCCCCCAGTTTTTGCACTAATCTCTTTTGGGAATGTGTCAAAAAGCCTTCTTGAGTCCCAAGAAAATGCAAATCCACCCCCCCCTTTTCTTGTTTTGCTGTCATCTGTCAAGAACCCAGTAGGTTTGTGACACAGGATTTCCCATCCCCGAAACCATGTTGGTGCTGTTGATGAGATCGTTCCTTTTGGTGTTCCACCATCTTCTGAAAATCTTCCCATGATTTTGCTTTACTATAATGTCAGTGCCCACTGGTCGTAGTTTAATGTTTTCATGTCTTTTTCCTTTTTTAAAGTTTGGGGACTACATTTGCTGTTTTCCCATCCCTAGGCAATCCCCGGTTTCGATGATGTATTGAATATTGTTTTAGGGGTACACATAGCACCTCTGCTCCCTCTCTCAACCCCCATGGGGAGATGTTTTTGGGGCCCCATTGCCTTTGGGTATCTAGCTAAATTCAAAAGCCTCTTCACTTTTTTCCTCGGTTGGGGTGCACTGTGTCCAGCACGGGTTTAAAAACCCTCTCCGTCTTTTGGACCCCCTTCGGGTCTCCTTGTGAAACTTCTTTGAATCTTTTGGGTGAGTTCCTCCATACTTCACGGTCATTTTTTTTTTGTCTCTCCTCCTTCCTTCCTTAGCTGATTACCGGGTTTCCTTTTGATTTTTTTTTTTCCTCTGATGGGCTGTACAAAGTTTCGGGGAGATTTGGCTTTCGCTGCTATTTTCATTTTATACTGTCTTTGGGCCTCCCCTTATTTTGTGCATATTCGTTTTTTGGGCCCACGGGCTGCTCTCCCTTTTTTCTTTTCCGGGGGCCTTTGCCCTTTTATATTTCTTCCATTCCCTGCCCCACTTGGTTTTTTTCCTCCCCGCATCTTTGGGGGAAAACCCTGGGCTCATCCAAACTTTTTCATTTTTTCCCGTTTCCCTTGGGGACAAAAACCCCTCCTTTAGCCTCCTTGAATTTTTTTGCTACAAAATTCCCTTTATCTCTTAACTGGCTTCCTGCCGTTCTTGTCCCCCCCTGAACCCCGTTAAAGGAAATTCCCCATTCCCATGTAAACCCCCTTTTTTGTGTTTTTGGGTTCATTCTTCCTGGGGCCCTTTGCTTCTCCCTCCACTTATTGCTCTAGTGTTTCGAAACTTTAAAAAACCCCAAAAGGTCATGGCCCCAAAAAGGGCTTCATATGTGTGTCCCATTTTGATATCTGCACTACTTTAAGGTGAATAAATAAGTCCAGGGCCCTTTCGGGTTTATCCTTTCCTTCTCTCTTGTAGTGTCCCTTACGGTTGGGACATGAAAAAATTTTCCCGTACCACCTCCATCATTTAGGGCCCCCCAGGGATCTTGGCCCCCCTTTTGGGTCCCGTTCTCCCCAAACCCATCTCCCTTTTGGTTAAAGTCCCCCCTGTCAGGGAAACTTTGCCCTGATGCATGAGCTCTTTGGGCCCTTAGCCCGTGTGTAACAAACGCCCCCTATTGCTCTCGTCGTCTCTTGCCTTGGCCTCCTTCTGTTTTTGCGGGTTGGGGTTTTTACATCACTGTATTACCACCTTGGACCTCCAGAAAGGGGAAGCGTTCCCGCTATGTAATCACTTTTTTTCTCCGCTGTCTCCTTTCCCGTTCATCAAAAATTCCAGTTTATTTTTGAAACAGCAATGCCACTCCCCCACCCCCCCCGTTCCCATGTCTTTCCTAAAGGGTTTTTTTTAAACCCCTTGGGAAAAAGGCATTGTTATCTTCCTGTAAGCTTGGTTTCGTGAAATTATGATGTCCGGGGATGCTTCTTTTTAAATTTTTTCATGCCAATCCTTTCCCCCCTTTCTTGTTTTTCCTCAGTGGTTTTTTGTGTACCATACCTTCAGTTTCCTTTCCAACACAGTGGTATGGGGGGCCTGTGAGGGTGGGAGACCTGGTGGCATACTGTGGGATTCTATAGCTCGGTGTTGGGTGGAGGCTGTGGGTATGGACTGTAGTGTGTGTTGGGATGGTGTGATAGGTTGTATGGTTCTGAGAATAGTTGTGTGTGTGCTTGCCCTTGCTGTTCTGTTCTGCTCTGACTGACCTCTGCTGGTTCCATCCCTGTCTCTTTTCCTAGCTCCTTTCGCTTTTTTGTCCTCTCCCTCAGCTGCTGTCGTTCTGATTTTGTTCTGTCTCTGTCTAGGAACACCCTCTTGTACTCTTCCGAGTATTTCAATCGTGGTTTCTCTTGGAGGATCCTGTTCCGCACTGTTTCCGTCCAGAGAATCAGCTTGATTGGTCAGTTTCTCCCCTTCGAGTACCCCCCTATTCCCTGAAAATTTACAATCTCGTCCATCTCTTCACCTATTTCCGTGATGATTTTCTCAATCTCCTTTATTTCTACCTGCTGCCTTTCAGTGTGTGTCCTTTCCTCTCTCTCCTGAAGCCCTTGGATAAACACTGATTTTGCCCTTTCCTCCTCCCATTGCCTCACCCTCTGTGACTCTGGATCCTGCTTGTATATGGTCAGTTTCTCCCTTGATTTTTCCAGTGGCTCTTGATAGCATGGTTGTGCCTCAGCATTCGACCTATCACCCTCTCCATCTGCAACCAGCTGTTCTTTCCTTTCACTCCTTGGTCCTCCTTGGCAGGCTGATATGCCCTTAGCATAATTCATAATTCCTTCCTTCCTGTTCGGCCTTGCAGCTTCACATGCTGTGTCTTCTCTGGTCACTGCCCCTGTAACTCGCTTCAGCCTATTTATCTCAACTTCTAGGACCCTTATCTTGGCTACTGCAGTTTCGACTTGTGCCTCCCAATTCTTTGTCTGCTTCTCCAACCTCTTTTCCAATTTCACAGAGAGCTCTTTCTCCATTTTTTCAGAAAGCTCTCCTAATTTTCTCTCCCACTCTTGTTCCATCCTTTTCCACTGCTCCTCCATCCACTCCTCCCTACCAGAACCATTCTCATCTGATCCTTGGTGTGTGTGTGTGTACTCACCTAATTGTACTCACCTAATTGTGGTTGCAGGGGTCGAGACTCAGCTCCTGGCCCCGCCTCTTCACTGATCGCTACTGGATCCTCTCTCTCTCTGCTTCCTGAGCTTTGTCATACCTCTTCTTAAAACTATGTATGGTTCCTGCCTCCACTACTTCACTTGCTAGGCTATTCCACTTGCTGACAACTCTATGACTGAAGAAATACTTCCTAACGTCCCTGTGACTCGTCTGAGTCTTCAGCTTCCAGTTGTGATCCCTTGTCCCTGTGTCCCCTCTCTGGAACTTCCTATCTCTGTCCACCTTGTCTATTCCCCGTAGTATCTTGTATGTCGTTATCATTCTCCCCTGACCCTTCTGTCCCAATGTCGTCAGTCCGATTCCCTTAACCTTTCCTCGTACGCATTCCCTTGAGCTCTGGGACTAGCCTTGTTGCAACCTTTGTACTTTCTCTAACTTCTTGACATGCTTGACCAGGTGTGGGTTCCAGACTGGTGCTGCATACTCCAGTATGGGCCTAACATACACATTGTACAGTGTCTTGAACGATTCCTTACTAAGGTATCGGAACGCTATTCTCAGGTTTGCCAGGCACCCGTATGCTGCAGCAGTTATTTGGTTGATGTGTGCCTCCGGTGATGTGCTCGGTGTTATGGTCACCCCAAGGTCTTTCTCCTGAGTGAGGTCTGTAGTCTTTGTCCACCTAGCCTATACTCTGTCTGCGGTCTTCTTTGCCCCTCCCCAATCTTCATGACTTTGCATTTGGCTGGATTGAATTCGAGAAGCCAGTTGCTGAACCACATGTCCAGCCTGTCCAGGTCTCTTTGCAGTCCTGCTCTCCTCGTCCAATTTAATTCTTCTCATCAACTTCACGTCATCTGCGAACAGGGACACTTCAGAGTCTATTCCTTCCATCATGTCGTTCACATATATCAAAAATAGCACTGGTCCTAGAAACTGACCCCTGTGGGACCCCGCTCGTAACAGGCGCCCACTGTGATACCTCTTCACGTACCATGACTCGTTGCTGCCTCCCTGTCAGGTATTCCCTTATCCATTGCAGTGCCCTCCCTTTTACGTGCGGCCTGATCCTCCAGCTTCTGCACTAATCTCTTTGTGGGGAACTGTGTCAAAGGCCTTCCTGCAGTCTAGGAAAACGCAATCTACCCACCCTCTCTCTCATGTCTTACTTCTGTTACCTTGTCATAAAACTCCAGGAGGTTTGTGATACGAGATTTGCCTTCCATGACCCATGCTGGTTTTCATTTATAATCTTGTTCCTTTCCAGGTGTTCGACCATCTCTCCTCCTGATAATCTCTCCATGACTTTGCACACAATACATGTCAGAGACACAGGTCTGTAGTTTAGTGCCTCGTTTCTGTTTCCTTTCTTAAATATGGGGACTACATTAGCTGTCTTCCATTTCTCGGGTAGTTGCCCAGTTTCAAGGGATGTGTTGAAGATTGTGGTTAGAGGCACGCACAGCATCTCTGCTCCTTCTCTAAGGACCCATGGGGAGATGTTGTCCGGTCCCATCGCCTTTGAGGTGTCAAGGTCACTTAAGAGCTTCTTCACCTCCTCCTCAGTTGTTCGTATGTCATCCAACACTTGTTGGTATATTCCCTCTTGATGTTCCCTTCTGTGCTGTCTTACCACAGCCCTTCCTGTCTCTACTGTAAAAACTTCCTTAAATCTCCTGTTCAGCTCCTCACATACCTCCTGATCATTTCTTGTGAGTTCTCCACCTTCTGTCCTTAATCTGTGTATGTGTGTGTGTGTGTGTGTGTATGTGTGTGTGTGTGTGTGTGTGTGTGGTGTGTGTGTGTGTGTGTGTGTGTGCCTGTGTGTGTATGTGTGTGTGTGTGTGTTTGTGTATGTGTGTGTATATATATATGTGTGTGTGTGTGTGTGTGTGTGTAATTATGTGTCGAATTATGTGTGGGTTTATTATGTGTCTGAAAAGTAGGTGGCTTGTGCTTGGAGTGTAATGTAGATTCTCAGTTGTCGCTTGTGTCCACAACCTCTTGTGACCTGACTCCAACCCTTACAGTATTGCCTATCTCGACCTGCTTATAGTGAGTTAATCGCCTTGTTCAATGGATTACCATTTGCTAAACCTTATTGAATACTTGAGTGCCTATTCTTTATCGTGCTATGAGAGTTAGACCATTCACATTCAGCTTGGCGGTTAATTGGAACCTGAACCCCACACCCAAACAACCACTCATAGGTGATACAGTTCTTGTAGTGCAGTTGTAGCACTGTAGATTGTCCAGGTCGATGTGACGTCCTGGCGTAGATCCACCTCAATTTCTTCTCGTTAATAATGTATCCTATTCACTGTATTTCTTTCACTGGTCACACGATTGTTTCACTTTATTACCTTTCTTGGGTGACACTTGGCAACGCCGCCTTACACACTAGCCTGTGCCACAACGCTTTTATTTTCCAGATCACTTACAAAATTGTGGCTCTCCCCACACTTATGTGGCTCAGGCAATTAAAAAAAACACTTCTAGGATTGTTCACTACCCTGACACACTTAGCAACCCTTGCAGAACACTTAGGTAGCCCTCAAAAACACTTAAATTCCCGGAGCACCGACGGCGTGACTAGCGCGCTCGCTGTCCCTACTGTGTGTGTGTGTGTGTGTGTGTGTGTGTGTGTGTGTGTGTGTGTGTGTGTGTGTGTGTGTGTGTGTGTGTTAGGTGGTCATAGAGTTTTGTGAATATCTTGGTTACAGTGATTTAAGTGGATTTGAGATGGGTGATGAGATGCATTTGTGGATGTGAAATGTGATTTTTGTGTGTGTTCAGAAGAGGTGTGTTGGGAGATGGATGAGTGGATGTGAAGAAATGTGGGTGAGATGGAGAGGGGTATGGGGAGGGTTGTATTAGAAATTTAATGAAATATGGGGGGATTTTACTGAAAATAAAGATAATGTGTGAATATTTTAAAAGAAATTATAGAAGTGAAAAGTTATGATACACTGGAAAAGATTGGAGTGTGTAGAAACATGTCGCAGTAGTTGGGTAGTGAGATTAGTTGTTGTGAGTATAATATCAATTTAAGTGAATACAAGGAGATGGGTATGGAGAGGATTTTATTAGAATTTTAGTAATGTGGGGAGGAATGTGTATTACATTTAAGATTCAGTAAAAAGAATGGGAAAAATTTGTATCGAATAAATTGTGAATAAATTGGTAAGTGATGAGGGTTGTGGGTATTGTTGTCGAACTAGAGACATCGAAAAAAATGTTATAAGTGGGTTGTTGTTGTGGGTATTGTGGGTTGTAGGGTGTTGTGGGTTGTGGGTGTTGTGGGTTGTGGTTGTTGTTGTCGAACTAGAGATACCGAAAAGATGTTATAAGTGGGTTGTTGTTGTGGGTGATGTGGGTTGTAAGTGTTGTGGGTTGTGGGTGTTGGTGGGTATTGTTGTCGAACTAGAGATACCAAAAATAAGGTGTTATAAGGGGTTGTTGTTGTGGGTGTTGTGGGTTGTGAGTGTTGTGGGTTGTGGGTGTTGTGGGTTGTGGGTGTTGTTGTCGAACTAGAGATACCAAAAAAAGATGTTATAAGTGGGTTGTTGTTGTGGGTGTTGTGGGTTGTGGGGTGTTGTGGGTTGTGGGTGTTGTGGGTTGTGGGGTGTTGTGGGTTTTGGGTGTTGTTGTCGAACTAAAGATACCAAAAAAAAAAAGATGCTATAAGCGGGTTGTTGTTGTGGGTGTTGTTGTCGAACTAGAGATACCAAAAAAAAGATGTTATAAGCGGGTTGTTGTTGTGGGTGTTGTGGGTTGTGAGTGTTGTGGGTTGTGGGTGTTGTGGGTTGTGGGGTGCTGTGGGTTGTGAGTGTTATGGGTTGTGGGTGATGTTGTCGAACTAGAGATGCTGAAAAGTGGTTATAAGTTGTGGGTTGTTCTTGTGGGTGTTGTGGGGTGTGGGTGATGTGGGTTGTGGGTGTTATGTGTTGTGGGTTGTGGGTGTTGTGTGTTGTGGGTGTTGTTGTCGAACTAGTGATGCCGAAAAAAGTGGTTAAAAGTTGTGGGTTGTGGGCGTTGTTGTCGAAACTAGAGAGTACCGAAAAAAAGAGGTTGATTCTTTGTTAAGTGTTGGTGTGTGTTTGGTTTGTGTTCATGTTTTTTTTTTGCGCTCATGTTATATCTTAGTTGGAGGTGAGTGTACTCATAGAAATTGGTATAATCGTCTTGGTTATAGTGATTTGAGGGGATCTGTGTGAAAAATGGGTGTTAGTCTGTGATGTTGATCTTAGTTTCTGGTGACTTTTAGTGTTGTTTGGGCAGTATTCGGTGTTGTTTTGGTAGTATTCAGTGGTGTATTTGGGAGTACTCAAATGGTGTTTGAGACTATTCAAAGGTGTTTTTGAAGGTGTTCAAATGATGTGTAAGAGTACGAAGGAGTTCTGGGAGTATTCAGTGGTGATTTGGGGGTTTTCGAATGATGTTTATGGAGTATTCAAAGGTAATTGATGGTGTTTTTGGTGTTGTTCAAAGTAAAGTGTCTGAGTTAGTTTTTGTGATACAATTGTAAAAATGTGGAGAACGAGGGAGGAGTTTTGGGGGATGAGTTGTAATTTAATGAAATATGTAAGTGTAGATAAATTAAAGATGCCAAATCTTATTTGGGAGTATTCAAAATGTTATCTTGGAAATGTTTTAGTGTTGTTTGGAAATGTTCAAAGGTGCTTTTGTGAGTATTCAAATGATTTATGAGAGTGTTCGAAGTAATCTGGGGGATGTTTTGTAGTGAGATGATAAAGGTTGTCGAAGAGAGAATATTTCTTAAGACATATTGAGAAAAGTGTGTGTGTGTGTGTGTTGTGTTGTGTGTGTGTGTGTGTGTGTGTGTGTGTGTGTGTGTGTGTGTGTGTGTGTTGGGTGTGTGTGTGTGTGTGTGTGTGTGTGCGTATTAACTTCGTAATATGTAAAATTGTGACTAGTGAATTTATCGAAAAGTGGTTATAAGTTGTAAGTGTTGTGGTGACTTTTTCTGATGAAATAGTTAAAACGAGAAAAATGTCTAGACTTGAGGAGAGTGAATATTTTGTAAAAAAATTGTGGATTGTTGTGGGTATTAACGAAAAAAATGTGGAATTATTTGGGTTATCCTGGGTTAAGAGTGAAAATGTATAATGTTTTCCCTTGTTGTATATGAAATGTGTAATACTGAGATGGTGACGACGAAGAAGATCCAGAACAAAATGCACAGAATTTCTTCAAGAGAAAAATATGTTGATTTTAGTCAATGAATTGTACCTTTTTTCAATTATTTTTTTTTTGTTGGATGTATATGAAATGCATTGGTTGCATAATAAATAAATGAAAATGTTGTGTATTAGTGTTATCCTGTATTTTATTATCTGCTCGACAAGATTCAGCCTGTGTGTGTGAGGTCATCACGTGACGTCATTGACCACCGCCGAGTAAACACAGGTGGGATGACGTCACACTTGTTTAGACCTGTAGTAAGATAAAGTACCATGCCCCATAGGGGGAGTTCATTTGAATGCTTACCCCTAGAGGGGGGAATCCAAAAACTTGATCAGAGGAGATGGAGTCTTTGTATTATTGTTATTTAGAAAAACTTGATCCGAGGAGATGGAGCAGGAATATTTGGGGTTGAAGTGCGTGGTGGGAAGTGTGGGGGGGGGAAGCTTTGTATTATTGATATTGAGAAAAACTTGATCCGAGGAATTGGAGCAAAAATTTTTTTTTTGCGGGGGGGGCGAAAGTGGGAAGGAGAACCTCAAAAACTTGATCCGAGGAAGTGGAGTCTTTGTATTATTGATATCGAGAAAAGCTTGATCCAAGGAGATGGAGCAGGAATTTTGGGATGGAAGTGGGTGCTGGGAGGGGTACCCATAGGGGGAAACCCAAAAAATTTGATCCGAGGAGATGGAGAGCACAAGAAAATGAAATTAAAAAAAAATCGAAAAAAATCGGAAAAAAATTCTGGGAGTGGGGGCGATCCGGACGACGCTGCAGAAGGCACTGAAGAAGGAGTGGGGCGGGTGCCAGTCGGGCGGGTCCCGGTCGGGCGGGCGCGGGGGGCGCGGGCGGGGGGCGTGGTAGGGGATCGAGGGCGAGGTGGTCGAGGGCGAGGTGGTCGAGGGTGAGGTGGTTGAGGGTGGGGTCAAGGTCATTAGCATAAAGGTGTGAAAAGACGGCATCCTTTGATACGGCGCTCAGCCGCCTTCAGTACTACTTTCACGTTATGCTAGTTTTTCGTTGTTAGTAGGTTGGTATTGTTAATGGAGTGTGTAGGAGACGTTATGCTAGTTTATCATTCTCAGAAGGTTGGTATTGTTAGTGGAGTGCGTAGGAGACGTTATGCTAGTTTATCATTCTCAGAAGGTTGGTATTGTTAGTGGAGTGTGTAGGAGACGTTATGCTAGTTTATCATTCTCAGAAGGTTGGTATTGTTAGTGGAGTGCGTAGGTGACGTTATGCTAGTTTATCATTCTCAGAAGGTTGGTATTGTTAGTGGAGTGCGTAGGAGACGTTATGCTAGTTTATCATTCTCAGAAGGTTGGTTATTGTTAGTGGAGTGTGTGTAGGAGACGTTATGCTAGTTTATCATTCTCAGAAGGTTGGTATTGTTAGTGGAGTGCATAGGAGACGTTATGCTAGTTTATCATTCTCAGAAGGTTGGTATTGTTAGTGGAGTGTGTAGGTGACGTTATGGTAGTTTATCATTCTCAGAAGGTTGGTATTGTTAGTGGAGTGCATAGGAGACGTTATGCTAGTTTATCATTCTCAGAAGGTTGGTATGTTAGTGGAGTGTGTAGGTGACGTTATGCTAGTTTATCATTCTCAGAAGGTTGGTTATTGTTAGTGGAGTGCATAGGAGACGTTATGCTAGTTTATCATTCTCAGAAGGTTGGTATTGTTAGTGGAGTGCGTAGGAGACGTTATGGTAGTTTATCATTTCTCAGAAGGTTGGTATTGTTAGTGGAGTGCGTAGGTGACGTTATGCTAGTTTATCATTCTCAGAAGGTTGGTATTGTTAGTGGAGTGCATAGGAGACGTTATGCTAGTTTATCATTCTCAGAAGGTTGGTATTGTTAGTGGAGTGCGTAGGTGACGTTATGCTAGTTTATCATTCTCAGAAGGTTGGTATTGTTAGTGGAGTGCGTAGGAGAGTTATGCTAGTTTATCATTCTCAGAAGGTTGGTATTGTTAGTGGAGTGCATAGGAGACGTTATGCTAGTTTATCATTCTCAGAAGGTTGGTATTGTTAGTGGAGTGCGTAGGAGACGTTATGGTAGTTTATCATTCTCAGAAGGTTGGTATTGTTAGTGGAGTGCATAGGAGACGTTATGCTAGTTTATCATTCTCAGAAGGTTGGTATTGTTAGTGGAGTGCGTAGGAGACGTTATGGTAGTTTATCATTCTCAGAAGGTTGGTATTGTTAGTGGAGTGCGTAGGTGACGTTATGCTAGTTTATCATTCTCAGAAGGTTGGTATTGTTAGTGGAGTGCATAGGAGACGTTATGCTAGTTTATCATTCTCAGAAGGTTGGTATTGTTAGTGGAGTGCGTAGGTGACGTTATGCTAGTTTATCATTCTCAGAAGGTTGGTATTGTTAGTGGAGTGCGTAGGAGACGTTATGCTAGTTTATCATTCTCAGAAGGTTGGTATTGTTAGTGGAGTGCATAGGAGACGTTATGCTAGTTTATCATTCTCAGAAGGTTGGTATTGTTAGTGGAGAGTGCATAGGAGACGTTTATGCTAGTTTATCATTCTCAGAAGGTTGGTATTGTTAGTGGAGTGCGTAGGAGACGTTATGCTAGTTTATCATTCTCAGAAGGTTTGTATTGTTAGTGGAGTGCGTAGGAGACGTTATGCTAGTTTATCATTCTCAGAAGGTTGGTATTGTTAGTGGAGTGTGTGTAGGTGGACGTATGCTAGTTTATCATTCTCAGAGGTTGGTATTGTTAGTGGAGTGCGTAGGAGACGTTATGCTAGTTTATCATTCTCAGAAGGTTGGTATTGTTAGTGGAGTGCGTAGGAGACGTTATGCTAGTTTATCGTTCTCAGAAGGTTGGTATTGTTAGTGGAGTGTGTAGGTGACGTTATGCTAGTTTATCATTCTCAGAAGGTTGGTATTGTTAGTGGAGTGCGTAGGAGACGTTATGCTAGTTTATCATTCTCAGAAGGTTGGTATTGTTAGTGGAGTGCGTAGGAGACGTTATGCTAGTTTATCGTTCTCAGAAGGTTGGTATTGTTAGTGGAGTGCGTAGGTGACGTTATTGTAGTTTATTATCTAAATGGAATCATTTTATTTCTCTTCATTCCATTATTTTTCCATGATTCTTGAGAGAGGCTGTTGATGCTGGAGAGAGACTGTTGATGCTTGAGAGAGGCTCTTGATGTTGGAGAGAGGCTCTTGATGCTGGAGAGAGACTTTTGATGCTGAAAAGACTTTCTTGATGCTGGAGAGAGGGTCTTGATGCTGAAGAGAATCTCTTGATGCTGGAGAGAGGCTCTTGATGTTGAAGAGAGGCTCTTGATGCTGAAGAGAGGCTCTTGATTCTGGAGAGAGGCTCTTGATGCTGAAGAGAGGCTCTTGATGCTGGAGAGAGGATCTTGATGCTGAAGAGAGGCTCTTGATGCTGAAGAGAGGCTCTTGATGCTGGAGAGAGGCTCTTGATGCTGAGGAGATGTTCTTGATGCTTGAGAGAGGCTCTTGATGCTGGGGAGATGCTCTTGATTCTGAAGAGAGGCTCTTGATGCTGAAGAGAGGCTCTTGATGCTGAAGAGAGGCTCTTGATGCTGGAGAGAGGTTCTTGATGCTGAAGAGAGGCTCTTGATGCTGGAGAGAGGCTCTTGATGCTGGAAAGAGAATCTTGATGCTGAGGAGAGGCTCTTGATGCTGGAGAGAGGCTCTTGATGCTGAAGAGAGGCTCTTGATGCTGGAGAAAAGATCTTGATGCTGGAGAGAGGCTCTTGATGCTGGAGAGAGGCTCTTGATGCTAGAGAGAGGTTTTTTATGCTAGAGAGAGGCTTTTGATGCTGGAGAGAGGCTCTTGATGCTGTAGAGAGGCTCTTGATGCTGAAGAGAGGCTCGTAATGCTGGAGAGAGGCTCTTGATGCTGGAGAGAGGCTCTTGATGCTGGAGAGAGGCTCTTGATGCTGGAGAGAGGCTCTTGATGCTGGAGAGAGGCTCTTGATGCTGAAGAGAGGCTCTTAATGCTGGAGAGAGACTCTTGATGCTGGAGAGAGGCTCTTGATGCTGGAGAGAGGCTCTTGATGCTGTAGAGAGGCTCTTGATGCTGAAGAGAGGCTTTTGATGCTGGAGAGAGGCTCTTGATGCTGGAGAGAGGCTTTGATGCTGGTAGAGAGGCTCTTGATGCTGAGAGAGGTCTTGATGCTGGAGAGAGGCTCTTGATGCTGAAGAGAGGCTCTTGATGCTGGAGAGAGGCTCTTGATGCTGGAGAGAGGCTCTTGATGCTGGAGAGAGGCTCTTGATGCTGAAGAGATGCTCTTGATTCAAGGAACTTGAGTTGTCTTCCTTTTCCATGAATCGAATCTGAATGTATCTTTTTTCCGAGGTGGTGTTGACCCCCTTCAGATTTAGCGATTTCTCATTAAATTCAAAATATTAAGGATCAATAAAAATATTCTTTGTTTTAGGCTGTGTAGGCGCCCATTTTGTTGAATTCTGTAATTTAACTGGAGAATGCCTCCTCTGGTCGGCTTGAAACTTTTATTGCTTATGGAGCGTTGCCTTGACTTAATGTCGTAGTCATCTAATTGCGGTTGCAGGGGTCGAGACTCAGCTCCTGGCCCCACCTCTTCATTGATAGCTACGAGGTCCTTCCTGTGAACTTAATCATATCTCGTCTTAAAACTATGTATGGTTCCTGCCTCCACTACATCACTTGCCAAACTATTCCACTTCCTGACAACTCTATGACTGAAGAAATACTTCCTAACATCTCTTTGACTCATCAGAGTCTTCAACTTCCAACTGTGACCTCTTGTTTCTGTGTAAGTTTTAATATGTTAATATGAATCCAGTTCTTTTCTGTAATATAATCTGAGAATATTTCTTCTCATCTTCTGATCAATGTTTGACTGGAATATTCTAGGTTAGATTCATTTAATGTTCATTTAATACATGTACTTAATTGCTTACATGAAAATTTCTTTATTTAAACCTTAAACGCCAGTAGATCTTACTTAGAAGTTTGAATTAATTTTGTTGTCTTAGTCCCAGTTGGTCCTTTTTTTTTTAAATTCGCAAAACTGAAATGTCTCATTGCATCAGGATGATGTAGGAAATTTGTTAAAGTTTGTTTAAACCAATATTGGAAGGTGGAAGAAATACACACAGGGTCGGTTGGTAACTTTTTTATATTAGAGTCTTGTGAGGGGGAGCCCAGGCCTGGCCTGGCCGTGCCGAGTCTGACTTGTCGGGATGTGAGAGGACATGTCTCTGTCTAGCTGCTCACATGAGTGTGACTTGTGACGTCACAGCTAGCCACGGAGCCTACACATTTAGTCAGGGGACCTAACTATAACTTAGCTGGGATTATCTACATATACTACTCAAATAATACAAGTAATCAGTGACACTACTGACAGAAGGACTGATTACCTTAAACTGAAGATACCAAATGTTCCACAAGTGTCTCATTTGTCTTCACCTTTCAAAGCTGATAACTTGATAATTAGCATTATAATGTCCTCAACCTTAATGACGGAGAACGCCCTCCGTGGAAGTGCCATGATGGTGGATCGTGATTCAAGTAATTTTAACCATATCTCTCGTATCTTTGATCAAACAAATGTACCTCATTCCTCACTGTGATATATTACACTTAAGAATTTATTTAAGAGAAATTTATGGAGGAAATATAGACAGATGGGAAGCTGAGGCTTCACGAGAGAGGATGGTTGTAGATCCTGAGTTACCTTGTATCACTTGAGAGATGTTTGTGGTGTTCTTGGTATGTTGTCGTAAGGAAAATGTTAATCTTGGGGGTGTCCTGGGAAGCAGTGACTGCTGTACCTGCAGAGGAGAGTTAACTGACATGTCTGGGTAATAATAATTATTTAACTTAATACGTGAGACAGATCTCAACGCTATTTTACTATTGTCTGCAGGAAATGTCTTTGGAGGAGCCAACGACAGTTGATCACTTGCTGAAGCCGATGTTAACAGTGGTAGATTACACTGTCTTCGCCCTCATGTTGGTCACTTCCCTGGGTATCGGTGTGTATGCAGCTCTCAAGAGTCGTGGCAACAGCTCATCGCTGGAATACTTACTGGGGGGCAGAACCATGTCTCCAGTACCAATAACATTCTCTCTTATTGGAGGGATCACATCAGCAATATCTATACTAGGTTAGCAAATTGTGTTTCATTATTTTTTAACAAACTAAGAGCTTTTAACAAATTTAATTTGTCAATAAAACTAAAATTTGTTTATAGGGAAAATTGGAGCCTGTTAACTGTAAGGGTAAACATTGTACAAATAATTGTATATTTAGAGGATAAACTACGACACAAGAAAAATAATCAGGGATTAGATAACACTCCATAGTGAAGCTTAATTACAAAACCAACAGTAAAAACATGTTTTCCTTGTCAGTCTTAATTAAGGGGCTAATGATCCCAAACTTTGACCTGAAATCAGTATACAGTGTTATCTTCTCGTGTAGGATTGGTAACGTCTTCTGTCTTAGAAACAAGAAAGATAACTACATCATGCCACTTATACTTACACTTATAAACTTACACTTATGCTTACACCAAGCCGCAGCCGCAGCCGCAGCCGCAGCCACAGCCGCAGCCGCAGCCGCAGCCGCAGCGGCAGCTGCAGCCGCAGGAAGCAGCAACAAGGCTGCTCCTATATCTTGCCGTCCCCTGGACCTATCCGAACTCCAGTGATGGCCAAATTGCAAGTACTGCTGCAACAACATTCAAGGAACCTATAGTGACATGAAAACTGATGGTGACGACAACGAAATGGACTAAATATGACAAAAGAGGGACCGGCATTCAAGTACCAGACCTGCTGCCAGACGTGAGACGTTTTCCACTACAATGAAATAACTGACCTCCATATCAACTGCACCAGTGTTTAACGGGAAGACAACATGGCAGAAAACTTGATCAACAAAACCCCAAGGAAATGACAGGTCTGTAGGACTTTTTTCCCCTCAGTGCCAAACGAGGGAAAGAATTGAGCATTTAAACATGGCTGACCGGCATCCAAACACCAGCTACTGCCAGACGTACAACTAGGGAAGTGAAATTCTCATCTTTACTGACGTTCATCTGTACTGACAGTAGCATCATATCTGTACCACCATCATATCACTGTACCAGTGCTAACGAGAGGGAAACAGGAGACATCGTCAAATCTACAATACAAAACTCCAATGAAACTATTATATAGGATGGTTGTGAAAATTTGTGTGGACTGCCTCCAAGTGAGTCGCCTACCCTGGCAAACTCTGTTGACACCGAGCTCTGAGGTGGGTACCTCAGCTTCACAAGTGGCTTATAGGACAGATTTTCACAAATGATTGGTATTGCAAGAAACCTCGCCTGCATGCACGTATAAAGATCTAACTTACTTGGTGTTGCAGCATATATCCTGATCTTCACTTCCCTAAGCTAGCCTTAGCCCCTTTGGACTCCCCCTCAGAAACCACGTGCAACCAGGAGCATTAATTCCTGCAATATTCAATCGTAATTAGTGTCCTGCCTGCACCTCAGAAATTCCTATATCCAAGAGGGTATGTATCCCCTAGTATAACTATGCAGACTCAGACACTAGCTTCAGATGGCTCTGAGACACTGGTACTTACTGGGCATGCTCTCTCTGTTGCACACCGGGCCCACAGTTAAAACTCACCCACGATCTCCCAAGACACTGGCCAGAATCTACGAGAAAAAGTGAAGGTCTTGTCTTACTGTATGGGCTGATGGAGGAGGTCATCTACGGTACATCGAGGTGCCTCTACCAGATTTCCCCAGGTCTCAAATGTGAAGACACGTGGGGGCGCCGTCTGCTGATCACGGCACGTCTTGTCCAGTTGGTGTCTGTCTTAAGAAGGACGCTATTCTGTCTTTGTGACCCGCGCCTCCTCAATCAAGCTAGGGCTGCCAGTTCTCCCTAGCTAACTTATCCTAGTGTTTGCCTACATTAACGGCCTATTACTACCTATGTTAAGGTCTTAGGTCTACATTATTATTATCTACATTTGCCTTAGTAAACCTAATATTAATATACTATCAGTAGAACTACCTACTCCTTCCCTGAAGGGTAAATCTATAAATAAATAAGCTTACCAACAATTGCCAACCAGAGAATGCTTTGTTTGTTTGGGAAGGTTTAAGGTCCGCCCGGCTCAGCTGTCCCATACGGCCATGCTGGATCTGCTGTGGAACTTTAGGGACCAAATAAATTTCCACAATGGTTATCCCTCAGTGACAGTCGTGGGAAAGAAGTGAATAGTTAAACAGTCAAGGTTAATGTTTTAGTAGTTGACCTATATTCAGCTGACCAGGTACAGTGAGAGAATCATTGCAGAAAACGCCAAATATATCTATAAACTAAAGGAGTCCTTTCTAGTATTCACTGGAGATCTCTAAGCTTTTAGAATTGCATTTTTTGTAACAAATGGGGGCCTGTCAAGGAGGCTCTTGATCCAAGGTGTTGGAGAAATTGTCCAGTTTGACATACTAGTAACTCTATGATCAAACACTTTGAGTACTTTCCTAATCTGAAGACTTTGAGTTTAGTCTTGTACAACATACCAGGTGGATGTATGTACCTGACTGAGTCTCTTGATCCAAGGAGATGGAAATACTGTTTATGAGCTCTAACTCTAAGACGACCAACACTAAAATTCCTATTAGGATTATAGTTTCCCATAATCACTCTCTCGTAGTACAAATATTTTCGTGATGTATGCCAAAGTGAAACAGTTAATTGATACTCTGACTTTAAGTTAAGTACATTAAAACTTCAGACGTGTTGGCGAGTAGCCAAATATATCGGTGTGATGTATAACAGGAATCACACCGCAGAAACTGTCAGAGCGTTAATTAAAGATATATTGTTTCCTGCTCATACAGAGATGACTGATTATGATTCAGATTCAGAAAGCCTAGTGTCACAATTAGGAAGTATGACTCTATTTGATGAAGTAGAAGAAAGAGCAACTAAGGCAGAAGTGTCTGAGCCTAGTGTAGCTCAGTTCTCGCTCACTCCTTCCCTCACTGACACAATAGTACAGAGTCTAACTGGTAGTATGACTAAGCCTCAAACTAGTACCTTGTATGTTCCACCTGTATCTATTTATCCTAGACCAGATCTAGACTCTCTAGGGACGGCTGGACGAAGTTTCCGACCTAAGGACAGTCCAGAAAGACATGTTAATTTCCCTACTCCTCCATTACCTACTGGTCCTATCTCTCAGGAACAGTTTGAGAGGTTTGAATGCCTCATTATGTTGCAGACTGCACAAATAGAGGCACAGAGCAAATTGAACGAAGAAGATTTCCAGAGAGAAAATGTTTGTCTGGGAAGACAACAGACTGATAGATCACAGGACACATTTAATGTGCAGAAAGCTGCATCCATGGTTCCTAAGTTTTTTGAGAGTGACTTAGACACCTATTTTGATGTGTTTGAGAACCAGGCATGTGCTATGAACTGGCCACATAAGCACTGGGCTACCTTGTTGCACAGAGCTTTGACAGGAAGAGCTCAAACTTGTACGGCTGCTTTCCCATTTGCCAAGTACATTAGTTATGATGCTGTCAAGCTAACTATTCTAGAGACATATAACTTGTTACCCATAAGTTATCAAAGCGCATTTCGTACGTTACAACGACGACAAGATCAAACTTTTGTAGAGTTTGCTCGTGAGAAAAAAGTTGCATTTGAGAGATGGTGTAGGTCTGCCAAGTGTAACAACTACGATAGCCTTGTTCAGTTGTTACTACATGAAGAGTTTAACAACTGTATGTCTGCTGAAATACAAGAATATCTGATCGATCATACTACCTCGGATATTCTGGAAACTGCAGAATTAGCAGACAATTACAAGATTTCTCACAAACTTGTACCTACTAAAACACAGAGAAACAAGGTAACTAAAAATTGTCCTAGAAGTTGGCATCCTAAATCAGCTGCTCAGTGCCGGCCTGATGTACGTGCTACTGTAACTTCTCGTACCTTTACCAGGAAAACTCACAATCTTGAATCTGTCTCTGTGGCTAGACAGAAATCTGATATAGAGAAGAAGAATGTTAAATGTACCTATTGTAACAGAAAAGGACATACTAGAGAGTATTGCTATAAGTTAGAAAGAGATACGAGAAACAGTCGTGCGGCTGGCGCCCCCACTCAAGTCGTATCCTCTTCCGAGCAACAAAGGCACCAAAATCCTAGTAATACCTCTGATCCTACTGTTTTAGATAATATTACACAGGACAGATGACTAGCGTCAGAAAGTGCATCTGACGAAAAGATTTGTTCAGCGATGAGTCCTTACTTTTCGAGAGGTAAAGTAGGATTTGAAATCACATCTAACTGAGATAATTACTTTCAGAGACACTGACAGTTATCTCACGTTATTAAGAGAAGATGTACTGCCCATAACTGATAATACCTATTGCAAGATAGATGTATTGTTAGAAGCCTATGGAGGGGCTGTTATAAAAGTACCTCTTCACAAAATATACATTGAAACAAGCTATTATACTGGTTATATTTCAGTGGGTATATCAAGTGGTGAATTTCCCATCAGGTCAGTGGACTTGTTGATAGGGAACGATATCCTTCATGCTGGTATATGTACAGAACCACTTTTGATTGATAATAACACTGATGATAATTATGCCATTGAAGCTTGTAGAGAGAAGCCTATTTTATTTCCTCTCAGCGCAATTACTAGAGCTATGTCAAAGATTCAACAACCATCCTTGTCTCCTGTTGAGTTAGTGGATGACAATGATTTGGGCTTGAATATGTTGTTTAGTGATGCTCTGCGCCCAGGGTCATTAACACCAACTCCACCCTGTCATAAACCTTGTCAGGACACAACTGACATTAAATTTCTAACTCAGGATGATTTAATCAAGGATCAGTTTGTTGATCAGTCACTGGAAAGACTGAGAGATATAGCAGTTACTGAGAGTGAAGCAAAGGATCTCGATAATTGTTACTATTATAGTAACGGTGTACTGATGGAGAAAAATACATGTAAGTTGTCAGCTGATAGTGTTTCCACCACAGTCAAGCATCTCGTAGTGTTACCAGTTACATTTCGTGAACAAGCCATTGATTTTGCTCACAATAGTCCCATAGGAGGACATTTGGGTGTCAAGAAGACACCCAAGTAAAATAACAAAACATTTTACTTGGCCAAAGATGAAGGAAACAGTAGCTAATAATGTGCGACATTGCAACGTGTGTCAAGTAACAGACAAGCCAGCACACACACCTCCACCTACACCTCTTACTGTGTTCATTAGTAGCAAAGTTCAGTTCATCTGGATTAGACATTGTTCAGACTCGTTCAAAAGGTTGAAGCATCTGCTTTCCTCTGCTCCAGTGTTGAGTCCTAATTTCAATCTTCCCTTCTTTTTACGTATTGATGCGAGTGTTGTGCAGTGGGTGCTGTGCTGCTCCAACATTCAACATCCACTGATATTCTCCATCCTATATGTTACTATTCATCTAAGCTCAAACGACACCAAAAAAATTATGCCAGTATTGAGAAAGAGGCTCTAGCTCTTGTGGTGTCCTTGGAACATTTTGACGTGTATTTGGGCACTTCCCCATTTAAAATTTACATAATTTTATGCCCAAATACCTTTTGTTACTTGCTATGTCAAATTCAGTAGAGTAACTTAATCCCTCCAGCCCATATTAACTATGTATACTCATGTCATGTCTAATTGTTATTTATATATTCAAAGTAATGATATGTGTGAGAGTTGGAGACAGAAGCTGAGTGATGAGTTTGTAGTGTGG
This sequence comes from Cherax quadricarinatus, assembly GCF_026875155.1. Taxonomy (NCBI): domain Eukaryota; kingdom Metazoa; phylum Arthropoda; class Malacostraca; order Decapoda; family Parastacidae; genus Cherax; species Cherax quadricarinatus. The sequence continues at coordinate 34,344,911 of NC_069448.1, read as the reverse complement.
TGTGGGCGATGTACTGCGTGACAGAACACTGTCCTGCCACAGACCCCTCCCCCTTTACCACACACCTTAAGCTGTTTCATACTCAGATGTCCATACTGCATAGCATTCCACAACCACTACTTAAGAGTGGAATGCTGTCTCCTGTCTATAGCACAAGACTATTATGCTTGTCTACGCTATCCTGTCTCTACACTGATGTACATAACCACGAGTATGCAGAGATACGATACTGTGTACTGCTCTAGTACTAGGGGCATAACTTATAGTGAGACACTGTTAAATTATAGAAGTGCTTGGCACAAGAGTGACTGATTAATGTTTATATTAAATTGTATTGATATGAGTAATCAATAATAATGTGAAAGACATTAATGTAACTCCTAGTGTGACCGTTTGTCGTGTTGGGGGGGTGTTGCAACCCGTGAATGGGTTGCAATATATATTATGTGTATTATGATTATGAATATAATGTATATTACCTTTTCATATAATTTTATATTGCTTGTATTTGTGATAATAGCTGAATTGTAAATGTATTGCTTTATATTGTTTCGTTAGGTAGGATGTAATATATTATGTGCTCAGTTCAAGTCTTGATTGTCTAACTACTGTAATTATCGCTTGTGGCTCGTTAGACTGCCGGCTTCTGTTTCTAAGCTGCAGCTGTCCACGGAGCTATCACGTGATCGAGGGGGGGTGTTCTCACCTCGCCTGAAGTATTCAGTCTGGTCTAGACTCGCTGGGTGGTTGGACATATTCAAGACAAAATGCCTAAATCTCCCTTATAGGCCCTTGTTGGAAGACTCTCTTGTCTCATTATTGTTAGTTCTGTGATACTCTGTTCACAGAACATTGTATAGACTTAGTGATTTTTGACGTTGTACTGAGGTTGTGTCACATAGACACTCTAAAGAACTCAGATCCTGAGCTGTAGCTTCTGACCTAATTTGTACTGGTATCTGTGTATTATCACGGTCAGGGATTTTCTTATGCTGAAATTAGATTCAGTAGTATGGGAGTTTTGTGACTTTTGTGGAGGATCTGCAGATGGTCCCTACTTAGTGTCGTTATGTTATCTCCTTGTTCCTGATTCTGTGTCGCAGTTGCTTGTTATATTGCTATTTTGCTTAGCATTCTTTTTATTGTTCAAGGAGACTGTTCTGACTGCCAGTTGGTCAAGAAGTTAGTTTATTTGAGGACTTTGTCAGTCACTTGTTTAAGTCTAGTCGAGTCTTGAGACATAGCGAACTACTTAGAGCACTTACACACATACACAAACTTACTTGTACATATTTGTAATATCTTATTAAATGTTAATGTACCAGATGGTACTTAAGAATTATAAATGTGATATGTGCTTTTAGCACAATACTATTGTATACGAGAGAAGTGATATTATTTTAATTATTTAATTATTTTAATTAATTAATTAATTAATTAATTAATTAATTAATTAATTAATTATTTTAATTATTTAATTATTTATTTTAATTATTTTAACTCTCTCCAGGTAAACTCCAGGAATAATTTAATTTAATTTGATATACGCCTAGACAGCTTAATGACTAATAAATTTATTAAATTTTAATTTCTCTAGTTAGTAGCCTACCAGTTGTAATCCTTGAGCACTATTGAATCATACTGAATTCTAATGGATAATTGGACAAGGATACTGACTAATTGTTACGAAAACCCAGTAACGGGCTGGATGCTAGAAGGGCAGTCCTTTCTAGTATTCACTGGATATCTCTAAGCTTTTAGAATTGCGTTTTTTGTAACAAGCCACAGCCCGGCTGGTCAGGAACCGACTTTAGGTGCTTGTCCAGTGCCAGCTTGAAGACTGCCAGGGGTCTGTTGGTAATCCCCCTTATGTATGCTGGGAGGCAGTTGAACAGTCTTGGGCCCCTGACACTTATTGTATGGTCTCTTAACGTGCTAGTGACACCCCTGCTTTTCATTGGGGGGATGTTGCATCATCTGCCAAGTCTTTTGCTTTCGTAGTGAGTGACTTTCGTGTGCAAGTAGGGACCATCTGCAGATCCTCCACAAAAGTCACAAAACTCCCATACTACTGAATCTAAGTTCAGCATTAGAAAATCCCCGACTGTGACAGTACACAGATACCAGTACAAATTAGGTCAGAAGCTACAGCTCAGAACCTGAGTTTCTCAGAGTGTCTATGCGACACACAACCTCAGTGCAACATCGAAAATCACTAAGTCTAGACTATGTTCTGTGAACAGAGTTACACAGAACCAACAACAAGAAAGCGACAGAGACGATCTTCCAACAAGGGCCCACAAGGTAGAGCAGTAGAGGGACCTCTTTCTAGAAGCAACGTCCAACAAACAATCAGAAGCGCAGGGCAGCTAGACTTCTCCAGGTGAGGTGTGTTCACCCCCCTGATCATGTGACTCTCCATAGACTGCTGCTGCCCAGCAACACAGAGAAGCCGCCAGCATAACGAGCAGAGAGAAAACACAGTAGTTAGACAATGTTGTCAGCTACTTAACACTCGAACTATGAGCACTGAATAATATATAAATATTACATCATATCTAATAATATAACTAAGTCAAATAATAATATAAAACAATATATTTATGAGTTAGCTAATATCGCAAATATAAGCAATATAAAATTATATGAACAGGTAATATACATTAGATATATTGTGACCCATTCAGGGGTCGCAATACCCCCCCAGCATGACAAACAGTCGCACTAGGAGTTGCGTTAGTGTCTTTCACATTACTATTGTAAGAACTCATGTGACTTTAATAATACAATTTAATAAAAAAATTAGTCACTCTTGTGCCAACACTTCTTATATTTCACAGTGTCTATTTCACTATAAGTTATGCCCCTCGTACTAGGGCAGTACACAGTATCACATCTCTGCATACTCATGGTTATGTACATCTATGTGGAGACAGGATAGCATAGACAAGCATGACACGTAGAGGCTTGATCATAGTAGTGGAGACCGTATATTAGAAAAGCATTCTTGTGCGATAGACAGATGGCACTCCACTCTTAAATAGTGATTTAAGGCGTGTAGTGAGGAAGGGGGGTCAGCAGCAGGACTGTGCTCTGCCACTCAGTAACTAACATCGCCCACACAACACTCTACACACTCAACACTCAGCTTGTCTCCAACTGTGTCCTTCTCACACCAACATATATCACCACTACTGTGAATATATAAATAGAATAATTAGATATGAGTATAAATAGTTAACATGGGTTGGATAGATTACGTTACTTTACTGAATTTGACGTAGCAAGTAAACAAAAGGTATTTTGGCATAAAACTACGTTAATTTAAATGTAACAGTGATAATTAAAGACGTGACAGAGCGTCAGCAATTACATTACAATGACCACTGATATGTTGTACACTAATAGAGTAAGGCTGGATTCTGAGAGCCCACCTCATGATCCTATCATTTTTACTCTTCATTGTATTTATGTAGGTGAGTGGATTGTGGTCTGAAAAAACATTAATTTTAAATGGGGAAGTGCCCAAATACACGTCAAAGTGTTCCAAAGACACCACAAGAGCTAGAGCCTCTTTCTCAATACTGGCATAATTTTTCTGGTGTCGTTTGAGCTTAGATGAATAGTAACATATAGGATGGAGAATGTCAGTGGATGTCGACTGTTGGAGCAGCACAGCGCCTACTGCATAACCACTCACATCTATATGTAAAAAGAAGGGAAGAGCAGAAGAATGCAGACGCTTCAACATTGTAAATGAGTCTGAACAATCCCTAGTCCAGATGAACTGAACTTTGCTACTAGTAAGCTCGGAGAGAGGTGCAGGTGGAGGTGTGTTGCTGGCTTGCCTGTCACTTGACAGACATGGCAATGTCGCACATGATCAGCTACTGTTTCCTTCATTTTTGGCCAATTAAAATGTTTTGCCAGTTTACCGAGTGTCTTCTTGACACCCAAATGCCCTCCTATGGGACTATTGTGAGCAAAATCAATGGCTTGTTCACGAAATGTAACTGGTAACACTACGAGATGCTTGACTGTGGTGGAAACACTATCAGCTGACAACTTACATGTATTTTTCTCCATCAATACACCATTACTATAATAGTAACAGTTATCGATAATTCGTCTCTTGACCTTCGAGGTGAGAGGACGCATTCTGAGCTTGCCTCTGCTGTCCCCTGGTGGCAGGTGGTGAATCTCAGCGATCAAAATGGCGGATAGACTTGGACGCCGTGTGAACACGGTCTATGTTGAATTGGTCCGTGGTACACTTATCAGTTCAACGATGCAGGTGCTGCTTCCTACTATCATCAGTGAAGTTTATATAATACCCAACGAAGAACTGTGTAGTGTCGCTATAAATGGAGTAACGATAATCTTCATCAAGTTTAAAAATGCTGGTTTCTACTCAAGAATCGTTGACGCATATCAAGAGAGGAGGATGGCCGTGAACACTGCAGTGGAGGTATGCCTTCATGATGTTTACAGCTATGTGACATGGGTTAAAATAAGGAATGTTCCATTTGAAGCAACGGAGTATAATGTGGTGAAGGTTTTCCGCAATTATGGAAAGATACACACAGCGGAATTGGGAGTGTGGAAGGATGGATCTTATGTGGGGTTGTCTGAAGGATCATTCACACTGAAGATGACGTTACGACAACCGATTCCATCATATGTGCTACTGGAAGAATTCAGAACACAGGTCTATGTGTATTATGCGGGACAGAGAAAGACATGTAGGCTGTGTGGGTCATTCGATCATACGGCGGCCCAATGCCATAGGAAGACAGGAAGGAGGGAACAGATGCCTCCATCTATAGTTCAGCAGCAGGGTACAGTGGCGCCGGAGACAGGTGAGGTCAAACGACAGACACCGAGCAGTTGGAGTGATGATGTCGACAAGGCAGAGGAGGAGATGGAAGCATGTGTAACGTTACCTGTAGGGATGGAATCAGTACAGACGACGACGATGAGGAATAATGACAAGTGTGCAGTGCAAAAGGATGGACTGCTGGATGAGGTATTAAACACCTTTTTGAGTGAGGTGGAGGGCAGTCTGTGCAGAGAGGACGAACATTGGAGACATCAAATGATGCTTTACTGCATGAGGAGACCTTGCTTATTCATGGCAAGGTGCACACAATTGTGGCTGAGGTACATAGAGAGGGCATGGAAGATGACAACGCGTGTGGGGATGGAGGTTCATGCAAGGGAACGGCTGGGACGTCGGAAATGGACGACATCCTAACTCCAGGGCAGAGAACAGGGAAGAAGTCTTGGAAAAAGGAGTTGAACCTCATGGAGACTGGGGGTAAGGATAATGAGGAGATGAAAAGCTCAAAGGACAATGGGGGGGGGTTGGGGGTTTGGTCAGGCAGGGTGCCAAATGTGGATCTAACTAACAGACAAGTATAGTGGGCCGCCTACCAAGGCGGAGGGGAAAGCCGCCTTTATTGCAGTAATTCAAGGTCCTGACGATTAATATAAATGGCCTGAGGGCTGAAGTAAAAAGAGTGTGGTTGGAATGGTTCCTGAGGAGGTTTGATATAGATGTTTGTTTCATACAGGAGCACAATTACAAGGTTGGTTGTGAATTGTTCTTGAAAGGATATAAGTTGTATGTGAGTGGATCTATGAGGTTAAAAGTTGGAGTGGATGTGGCTGTAAAAGAGAACAGTCCCTTACGTATTTTGAGGTGGGAAGAGGGGGGAGGGGGGGAGGGTGAAAGGAGAGTGGGGAGAGACTAGGGTCTGTTTTATAGGGGGTTTATATGCCGGCAGATGGCACAGAGTTAAGGAGAATTTTGTAAGAGAAGTTTTGATGTATTATCTCCGGGTTTTACTTTTAGTCACTGTCATAAGGGGAGATTGGAACTGTGTCATAAGGGGGGAGATGTGGAGCCAAGGGGGGCGGGGTGTGTGCTGGGCACACTATGCAATGTGTTGCAGGATGTGAGGGTTAGGGATGTAGGGGGGAGGGGTGGATGGCAGATAGAGTTTACGTTTGTCAGGAGGGGTTATAATAAAGTTGGTAGAATTACCGACAATATGTAAAGTAAAAGGACACAAGTGCAACTAATGTGACATTTATTGTGGCAACGTTTCGCTCTCCAGGAGCTTTATCAAGCCATTACAAACAATACATGGACACAGAGGGTATATAAAGGCTCAGAGTGAGGTGCAATACTAGTGAGGTAACATTTCGATGTTCACTAATGGTGGTATAGTAGTAGTAGTAGTAGTAGTAGTAGTAGTGACAAAAGTAATACAATATGATAGAGCAATTAATTCGTACAAGAGTAAAAGGATATAAAAGTTATTACTTGGGTAACATAAAAATAGGTTGAACAAATATAGACTGGAAAGAGGCAGCTTGTTTCAGTGTTCACTCTGTAAAGTGCTTTGTGTAGTATAACAGGAGAGACTATGTGATGGCAGGGTTTACTGTTTTCAGGAGGATTCTTGCTAAGACTTGTAGTGTCCCTTACGTGTTGGTGCATGAAGTTTTCCAGTACCACCCCCATCATCTTAGCCCTCCATGTATCTTGGCCCTCATGTGGCTCCAAGTTCTCCCAATTGATCTCCTTGTGGTTAAAGTCACCCATGATCAGGAGCTTTGCCCTGCATGCATGAGCTCTTCTGGCCACTGCAGCCAGTGTGTCAACTAATGCTCTATTGCTCTCGTCATACTCTTGCCTTGGCCTCCTGCTGTTCTGTGGTGGGTTATACATCACTGCAATTACCATCTTGGGACCTCCAGAGTGAAGCGTTCCCACTATGTAATCACTTGCTTCTCAGCAGTCTCCTCTCTCCAGCTCATCAAAATTCCATCGGTTTTTGATCAGCAGTGCCTCTCCACCACCCCCTTTGTTCCCTCTGTCTTTCCTCAGGATCTGGTATCCCGTTGGAAAGATGGAATCTGTTATCATACCTGTAAGCTTGGTTTCTGTGAGAGCTATGATGTCCAGTGATGCCTCTTTTACTCTTTTGTGCCACTCCTCCCACTTATTTGTTATTCCATCAGCGTTTGTGTACCATACCTTCAGTTTCCTTTCCAACACTGTGGTTTGGGGGGCCTGTGAAGGTGGGAGACTTGGTAGCATACTGTGGGATTCTATAGCTGGGTGTTGGGTGGAAGCTGTGGGTATGGATTGTAGTTTGTTTTGGGATGGTGTGATAGGTTATGGGGTTCTGAGGATAGTTCTGTGTGTGTTTGCCCTTGCTGCTCTGTTCTGCTCTGATTGACCTCTGTTGGTTCCATCCTTGTCTCATTTCCTAGCTCATTTCGCTTTCTTGTCCTTCTTCCTCAGCTGCTGTCATTCTGTTTGTGTTCTGTCTCTGTCTAGGAACTCCCTCTTGTACTCTTCTGAATATTTCAACCGTGGTTTCTCTTGGAGGATCCTGTTCCACACTGCTTCTGTCCTGAGAATCAGCTTGATCGGTCGTTATCTCCCCTTCAAGTACCCCCCTATTCTCTGAAAATTTACAATCTCGTCCATGTCTTCTCCACCTATTTCCATGATGATTTTCTCAATCTCCTTTCTTTCTGCCTGCCGTCTTTCAGTGTGTGTCCTTTCCTCTCTCTCCTGAAGCCCATGGATAAACACTGATTTTGCCCTTTCCTCCTCCCATTGCCTCTCCCTCTGTGACTCTGGTTCATGTCTGTACGTGGTCATTTTCTTTCTTGATTTTTCCAGTGGTTCTTGGTAGCATGGTTGTGCCTCTGCATTCGACCTATCATCCTCTCTACCTGCACCCAGCTGCTCTTCCCTTTCACTCCTTGGCAGGCTGTTATGACCTTAGTATAATTCATATCTCCTTCCTTCCTGTTCGGCCTCTAAGCTTCATATGCTGTGTCTTCTCTGGTCACTGCCCCTGTAACGTGCCTCAGCCTGTTTATCTCATCTTCTAGGACCCTTATCCTGGCTATTGCAGTTTCGACATGTGCCCCCCAACTCTTCTTCTCCTTCTCCAACCTCTTTTCCAATTTCACAAAAAGCTCTTTCTCCATTTTTTCAGAAAGCTCCCCTAATTTTCTCTCCCACTCTTGTTCCATCCTTTTCCACTGCTCCTCCATCCACTCCTCCCTACCAGAACCATCCTCATCTGATCCCTGTTCCTGCGAGTCCCAACCATTTTTTTTTTCCTAGAGAGAAGGGAAAGGTAGAAGGAGAGAGAGAGAGGGGGAAAGAGAGAGAAGGTAAAAGTAGGAGAGAGGGGGAGAGTGAGAAGGGAAAAGGGGGAAGAGAGAGTGAGAGAGAGAGAGAGAAGAGTGAGAGAGAGAGAGAGAGAGAGAGAGAGAGAGAGAGAGAGAGAGAGAGAGGAGGTGTTGCTGCGTGCTTCTCTAAAAGTGTTCATGCCCAGCACATTGATGTTGCCACCCCTACTCATCTTGAAATGATGTTCTTCAAGCTCTGCATAAACACTAGTACCTCTGTACTAGCATGTGCAATGTACAGACCTCAGTGGCAACATGCAGACCCCATCAACTTCCTAATGGAAAATATGGATTCCCTTCTGCTACAGCACAACTGTCAACATATCATAATTGTTGGTGACCTCAACCAACACCTTATACAGAGGGACTTTGATGACCTTCTTGCAGTATTTGACATGAGAAACTTTATTGATTTCCCTACTCACATCTCTGGCTCCTCCCTTGACCCAGTAGTGAGTGATCTGGCAGAAAGCATAGTCACTTGTCAACCGCTCGGCTACGTTGGATCGTCTGACCACAAGGCTGTTTTTACGACACTTAAGATCCCAACAGAACGAGGTGAAGAGTCCACACGCACAACCTGGCAATGGGAAAGAGGTAATTGGCCAGCCCTTTGCTCTGAGCTCGCCACCACCGATTGGAATGCTCTTCTCCAAGGGGATGTTGACAACCAAGTGAAAACCTTCACTGGACACATCCTTAATCTACAACAATAACACATTCCTCACTGGCAATATGTGATGAAGCCTACAGATCAGCCTTGGTTTGACTTTCGTTGTAGAGAGGCTGCTACTGCTAAGTACAAAGCATGGCGAAGGTATAAGAGACGTCCTACCACTTATAACAAGAACTTGCATAGGCAAGCCTGTAGGCATATGGGTGACATTCAAAAGTGGGCCATTGCTAAATGGGAGGTGGACACAAAAAGAAAGCTAGCATCAGATAGGGTAGGCTCCAAAACCAGGTGGTCCCTGGTCAAGGACAGACAAGGCTATCTGCCTGATGAACTCATTCCACCTCTAAATCGACAGGATGGGACCACCTCTACTAGTAGTCAAGAGAAAGCAGACCTCTTTGCTGAACACTTTGCTACCAAAATGCAAGTTCCTGATCCAGCAAGGGACCCTCCTTGGCTAGCTGCAAGAACTGTGTCAAAACTGTCAGTGGTGACAATAAGGAAGGAGGAGGTGCATTTCCTACTTAAATTGCTTGACCAAGAAAAGGCTATGGGCCCAGGCAAGTTGAGCCCAAGATTGCTGAGAAGATGTGCAGACCAGCTAGCAGCACCTCTAATTAGCATCTTTCAGCACTGCCTAGTACAGTGTAAATGGCCCTCTTTGTGGAAAGAGGCAAATGTAGCCCCTGTTCACAAAAAGAAGAGCAGAGCAGAAATCAGCAACTACAGACCAGTGTCACTCCTGTCAATCACTGGTAAGATCCTTGAGACAATAATCTCAAGACAAATAACAGAGTTTTTTGACTACCACTCACTACTTTGTGATTGTCAATATGGCTCCAGGAAAGGTTACTCTACTGCTGATCTGTTATTAAACCTCTCCACTAAGTGGTACCAGTCACTGGATGAATCCAAAGTCAGCTGTGTGGTAGCACTAGACATTGCTGGCGCTTTCGACCGGGTGTGGCACCAGGGCCTTTTAGCAAAACTTCAAGCACTGGGAATTGCACGCTATGTCTCCTCAGTCATTACCTTCATGGTGGATGGAACAGAATCAGCAAGACATCCTATTGGGGCAAGTGTTCCACAAGGAAGCGTGCTGGGACCATTGTTATGAAATGTCTTCTTCAACGACCTTCTTCATCTCATCCCAGAATCACATGCATATGCAGATGACTGTACACTGACGTTCACTTATCCAAGAGAAGAAATGCCAGCTTCTCTAAGCTACATCAGTCACCAGCTAAGAGCTATATCAGCTTGGGGAAATAGATGGCAAGTAACATTTGCAACTGAGAAAACGCAAATGATGATGGTCTCTAGGCACCATGATGGTAATGCTGGTGCAGTAGTAAGGATGAATGGGAGGATGTTGGCACCTGGAGAAGAAGTTGATATACTTGGGGTGAAATTTGACTCCAAACTAACCATGAAGAACCATGTTGTAAATCTAGCAAACAAGGCAGCCAGGAAGCTTACAGCACTTCGCCGTATCTCGCATCTGCTTGACAGTAGGGGTTGCAAGATTCTGTACGAGGCACAAGCTCACACCTTGAGTATGCTCCACTTTCTTGGTTTGCCTGCCCCCCTCTCATCTGCGACTGCTTGACAGAGTGGAGAACAGAGCAAGACGTCTCATCTCTCGCCTGGACCCATCCTGGATAGATCTGTCATTTCAGCAGAGCCTTCAACACAGGAGGGATGTGGGTGGCCTTACTGTTATGTACAAGGCCAATATTGTCAAAGTACCACACTTGGATCCACTTCGAGGACAGCGTGAAACAAGCTTTTATGCCACAAGACGGGCAGAAAGCAGCAACTTCACTCTGCCTGTACCCTTCTCCAGAACATCACTCATATATACATCATATATACCCAGGATGACTCGAGTATGGAACACATTTGTACAGCATAATGATGTCAACGAGATAACGTCAGTTAATCAAATAAAAATGCTGGCCTACAGATGGCTCCAACTTCATCCTGTTCCCTACTTGTATGTCTCATAACAATAAAAATGCTTTCAAATAAGCTGATGCAGGTAACAGCTCTTAGCTTGTCAGTAAAGTAGGAATCCTTAACCTGTAAATAGCTTGTCAATAAAACTAGGGATCCTTAACCTTGTCAAACCCTGTGTAAAAAAAACAAAAAGAGAGAGAGAGAGAGAGAGGAGGGAAAGAGGGGCAAAGAGAGGGGAGAGAGAGGGGGCGAGACAGAGGGAGAGACAGGGGGGAAGGGAGAGAGAAGGGGGAGATGGAAGAGAGAGAGGGGAGAGAGAGGATAGGGGGGAGAGAGAGGGGAGGAGGGGAGAGAGAGGAAAGAGAGGTGGGAAAAGGGAGACGGGAGAGATAATGAGAGGGGAGAGATGTTAGAGGGGGAGAGATGTTTAGAAGGGGGAGGTGTTAGAGGGAAGAGATGTTAGAGGGGATATATGGGAGAGGGGAGAGATGGGAGAGGGGAGAGAGAGAGAGAGGTAGAGAGAGATAGGTAGAGAGAGAGATAGGTAGAGAGAGAGATAGTTAGAGAGAGAGATAGGTAGTGAGAGAGAGAGATAGGTAGAGAGATAGGTGGAGAGATAGGTAGCGAGAGAGAGAGAGATAGGTAGAGAGAGTGATAGGTAGAGAGAGATAAGAGGGAGAGAGAGAGAGGGAGGGA
>NC_069448.1:34328357-34330857 GCF_026875155.1 Cherax quadricarinatus | reverse complement strand
TGTCTGCGGTCTTCTTTGCCCTTCCCCAATCTTCATGACTTTGCATTTGGCAGGGTTAAATTCAAGGAGCAGTTGCTGGACCAGGCTTGTAGCCTGTCCAGATCTCTTTGTTAGTCCTGCCTGATCCTCGTCCGATTCGATTCTTCTCATTAACTTCACATCGTCTGCAAACAAGGACACTTCTGAGTCTATCCCTTCCGTTATGTCGTTCACGTATACCAAGAACAGCACAGGTCCTAGGACTGACCCTGTGGAACCCGCTTGTCACAGGCGCCCACTCTGACACCTCGTCGCGTACCATGACTCGTTGTTGCCTCCCTGTCAGATATTTTCTGATCCAGTGCAGTGCCTTTCCTGTTATGTGTGCCTGGTCCTCTAGCTTTTGCAGTAACCTCTTGTGAGGAACTGTGTCGAAAGCCTTCTTGCAGTCCAAAAATACGCAGTCGATCCACCCTCTCTCTCTTGTCTTACTTCTGTCACCTTGTCATAAAACTCTAGTAGGTTTGTTGACACAGGATTTTCCTTCCCTGAAACCGTGCTGGTTGTCATTATACACTTGTTTCTTTCCAGGTGCCCCACCACTCTCCTCCTGATGATCTTCTCCATGACCTTGCACTCTATACACGTTAGTGATACAGGTCTGTAGTTTAGTGCCTCATGTCTGTCTCCCTTTTTAAAAATTGGGACTACATTTGCCATTTTCCATACCTCAGGGAGTTGCCCAGTTTCAAATGATGTGTTGAAGATCTTTGTTAATGGCTCACACAATATCTCTGCTCCCTCTTTAAGGACCCATGGAGAGATGTTGTCTGGTCCCACCGCCTTTGAGGTGTCAAGTTCGCATAGCAGCTTCTTCACCTCCTCCTTGGTTATATGTACCTCATCCAGCACATGCTGGTGTGCCCCCCTGTTCTGATTGCTTGGAGTCCTACTGGTTTCCACTGTAAATACCTCTTTAAATCTTGTGTTGAGCTCCTGACATACCTCTCGGTCCTTTCTTGTGAATTCCCCATCACCCTTCTCAGTCTGATTACCTGGTCCTTGACTGCTGTTTCTCCCTTGATGTGGCTGTACAACAGCTTCGGGTCAGTCTTTACTTTTGATGTATGTCCTTTTCATATTGTCTCTGAGCCTCCCTTCTTATTGTGCATATTCGTTTTTGGCTCTTCGGCTGATTTCTTTATTTTCCTGAGTTCTCTGTTTCTGTCCCTTTTTCCATTCTTAGTACACCTAGTTTTTGCTCCCCCTACACCTTTGGGTGAACAAAGGACTCGTTCTGTTTTTCCCCATTATTTCTGTTCCCTTTGGGAACAACCTCTCCTCTGCCCTCCTTGCATTTTGTTGCTACATAGTCCATATTTCTTGTACTGGTTTTCCCTGTCAGTTCCCCTTCCCTTGAATGTCTTGAAGGAAGTTCCTCATCCCTGAGTTTTCCCCCCTTTGTAGTTTGGTTTTTCCCAGCCTATTCCTGCTACTCTCTCCACTTGGAGCTCAACTATGTAGTCGAAGCACAGAACCACATGATCACTAGCTCCCAGGGGCCTTTCTACATGATACCCTCGATGTCCGAACTACTCATGTTGAATACAAGGTCCAACCTTGCTGGGTTCATCCTCTCCTCTCTCTCTGGTAGTGTCTCTAAAATGTTGATGCATGGGTTCTCCAGTACCACATCCATCATCTTGGCTCTCCCTGTTTCGGGACCCCATGGGGCTCCAGGTTTTCCCAGTCAATCTCCCTTTTGATTGAAAAACACCCATAACTAGTAACTTTGCTCCCCCCCTGTGTGCTCTCCTGGCCACCTCGGCTAGTGTGTTGATCATTGCTCTGTTGCTTCATCGTATTCTTCTCTTGGCCTCCTGCAGTTCTGTGGTGGGTTGTACATTACTGCAATTATCACCTTATGTCCCCCAGACTGGATTGTTCCCACTAAGTTGTCCCTTTGCCCATGCCATCCATTTCCTTCCCTTTTCTCAAAACCCAATGGTTTTTAATGAGCAGTGCAACTCCTCCTCCCCCCCTCCTCCCTCTGTCTTTCCTGAAGATTTGATATCCGGATGGAAAGATTGAATCTGTTATTATTCTTGGTGAGTTTTGTTTCTGTGAGTTTCTATTATGTCTGGGGATGTCTCTTTTATTCTTTCGTGCCATCCTCATACTTGTTTGTTATTCATCTGCATTTGTATACCACACCTCAACTTCTTTTCTAAGACTGGGTCTGGGAAGTAATTGGGGTTGGGGAAGTGGGAGACCTGGTAAGGAAAATATGGGTTGTTGCTGTGGGGGTGAAATTTGTAATGTAGTGGGTGGGGCATTGGATGTGGCATGGGTGTTTTGATTTTGAGTGTTTGGTTTCACTGGGGTTGCCTGGTTGGGAGGCTTCTATAGAAAGTTGTGGGGAGGCTGTATTAGATCTTCTTCCTGGGTCTGGGATCTCCTGTCTGTCTTTCTCCATCCCCTTTTCCTCCTTTCGCTTTGACCATTCCTCTCAGTTTTTCCC
>NC_069448.1:34299810-34327857 GCF_026875155.1 Cherax quadricarinatus | reverse complement strand
CCAAAACGTACACACGCCGGCTGATCAGGAACGACTTTAGGTGCTTTTTCCAGTGCCAGCTTGAAGACTGCCAGGGGTCTGTTGGTAATCCCCTTATGTGTGCTGGAGGCAGTTGAACAGTCTCGGGCCCCTGACACTTATTGTATGGTCTCTTAACGTGCTAGTGACACCCCTGCTTTTCATTGGGGGGTTGGTGCATCGTCTGCCAAGTCTTTGCTTTCGTATGAGTGATTTTCGTGTGCAAGTTCGGTACTAGTCCCTCTAGGATTTTCCAGGTATATATAATCATGTATCTCTCCCTCCTGCGTTCCAGGGAATACAGGTTTAGAAACCACAAGCGCTCCCAGTAATTGAGGTGTTTTATCTCCGTTATGCGCGCCGTGAAAGTTCTCTGTACATTTTCTAGGTCGGCAATTTCACCTGCCTTGAAAGGTGCTGTTAGAGTGCAGCAATATTCCAGCCTAGATAGAACAAGTGACCTGAAGAGTGTCATCATGGGCTTGGTCTCCCTAGTTTTGAAGGTTCTCATTATCCATCCTGTCATTTTCTAGCAGATGCGATTGATACAGTGTTATGGTCCTTGAAGGTGAGATCCTCCGACATAATCACTCCCAGGTCTTTGACGTTGGTGTTTCGCTCTATTTTGTGCCAGAATTTTTGTTTGTACTCTGATGAAGATTTAATTTCCTCATTTTACCATATCTGAGTAATTGAAATTTCTCATCGTTGAACTTCATATTGTTTTCTGCAGCCCACTGAAAGATTTGGTTGATGTCCGCCTGGAGCCTTGCAGTGTCTGCAATGGAAGACACTGTCATGCAGATTCGGGTGTCATCTGCAAAGGAAGACACGGTGCTGTGGCTGACATCCTTGTCTATGTCGGATATGAGGATGAGGAACAAGATGGGAGCTAGTACTGTGCCTTGTGGAACAGAGCTTTTCACCGTAGCTGCCTCGGACTTTACTCTGTTGACGACTACTCTCTGTGTTCTGTTAGTGAGGAAATTATAGATCCATCGACCGACTTTTCCTGTTATTCCTTTAGCGCGCATTTTGTGCGCTATTACGCCATGGTCACACTTGTCGAAGGCTTTTGCAAAGTCTGTATTATATTACATCTGCATTCTTTTTGTCTTCTAGTGCATTTAGGACCTTGTCGTAGTGATCCAGTAGTTGAGACAGACAGGAGCGACCTGTTCTAAACCCATGTTGCCCTGGGTTGTGTAACTGATGGGTTTCTAGATGGGTGTGATCTTGCTTCTTAGGACCCTTTCAAAGATTTTTTATGATATTGGATGTTAGTGCTATTGGTCTGTAATTCTTTGCTGTTGCTTTACTGCCCCCTTGTGGAGTGGGGCTATATCTGTTGTTTTTTAGTAACTGTGGGACGACCCCCGTGTCCATGCTCCCTCTCCATAGGATGGAAAAGGCTCGTGATAGGGGCTTCTTGCAGTTCTTGATGAACACAGAGTTCCATGAGTCTGGCCCTTGGGCAGAGTGCATGGGCATGTCATTTATCGCCTGTTCGAAGTCATTTGGCGTCAGGATAACATCGGATAGGCTTGTGTTAATCAAATTTTGTGGCTCTCTCATAAAAAAATTCATTTTGATCTTCGACTCTCAGTCTGGTTAGCGGCTTGCTAAAAACTGAGTCATATTGGGACTTGAGTAGCTCACTCATTTCCTTGCTGTCATCTGTGTAGGACCCATCTTGTTTAAGTAGGGGCCCAATACTGTACGTTGTTCTCGATTTTGATTTGGCATAGGAGAAGAAATACTTTGGGTTCTTTCGATTTCATTTATGGCTTTTAGTTCTTCCCGCGATTCCTGACTCCTAAAGGATTCTTTTAGCTTAGTTCGATGCTTGCTATTTCTCTGACCAGTGTCTCCCTGCGCATTTCAGATATATTGACCTCTTTTAGCCGCTCTGTTATTCTTTTCCGTCGCCTGTAAAGGGAGCGCCTGTCTCTTTCTATTTTACATCTACTCCTCCTTTTTCTTAGAGGAATAAGCCTTGTGCATACATCGAGTGCCACCGAGTTAATCTGTTCTAGGCATAAGTTTGGGTCTGTGTTGCTTAGTATATCTACACCACTAGTGTAACTACTACAGTGAATCAATAAGAGGAGAACCACTAGTGTAACTACTACAATGAATCAATAAGGGGAGAACCACTAGTGTAGCTACTACAATGAATCAATAAGAGGAGAACCACTAGTGTAAACTTACTACAAAGAATCTAATAAGAGGGGAACCCCCTAGTGTAAACTACTACAATGAATCAATAAGAGGGGAACACAGTGTAATACTACAATGAATCAATAAAGGGGAAAACCCCTAGTGTAACTACTACAATGAACAATAAGAGGAGAACCACTAGTGTAACTACTACAATGAATCAATAAGAGGAGAACCACTAGTGTAACTACTACAATGAATCAATAAGAGGAGAACCACTAGTGTAACTACTACAATGAATCAATAAGAGGAGAACCACTAGTGTAACTACTACAATGAATCAATAAGAGGAGAACCACTAGTGTAACTACTACAATGAATCAATAAGAGGAGAACCCCTAGTGTTAACTACTACAATGAATCAATAAGAGGAAAACCAAATAGTGTAAATACTACAATGATTCAATAAGAGGAGAACCACTAGTGTAACTACTACAATGAATCAATAAGAGGAGAACCACTAGTGTAACTACTACAATGAATCAATAAGAGGAGAACCACTAGTGTAACTACTACAATGAATCAATAAGAGGAGAACCATAGTGTAACTACTACAATGAATCAATAAGAGGAGAACCACTAGTGTAACTACTACAATGAAACAATAAGAGGAGAACCACTAATGTAACTACTACAATGAATCAATAAGAGGAGAACCACTAGTGTAACTACTACAATGAATCAATAAGAGGAGAAAAAATAGTGTAACTACTACAATGAATCAATAAGAGGAGAACCACTAGTGTAACTACTACAATGAATCAATAAGAGGAGAACCACTAGTGTAACTACTACAATGAATCAATAAGAGGAGAACCACTAGTGTAACTACTACAATGAATCAATAAGAGGAGAACCACTAGTGTAACTACTACAATGAATCAATAAGAGGGGGAACCACTAGTGTAACTAATACAATGAATCAATAAGAGGAGAACCACTAGTGTAACTATACAATGAATCAATAAGGGAGAACCACTGTGTAACTACTACAATGAATCAATAAGAGGAGAAACCCACTAGTGTAACTACTACAATGAATCAATAAGAGGAGAACCACTAGTGTAACTAATACAATGAATCAATAAGAGGAGAACCACTAGTGTAACTACTACAATGAATCAATAAGAGGAGAACCACTAGTGTAACTACTACAATGAATCAATAAGAGGAGAACCACTAGTGTAACTACTACAATGAATCAATAAGAGGAGAACCACTAGTGTAACTACTACAATGAATCAATAAGAGGAGAACCACTAGTGTAACTACTACAATGAATCAATAAGAGAACCACTAGTGTAACTACTACAATGAATCAAAGAGGAGAACCACTAGTGTAACTACTACAATGAATCAATTAAGAGGAGAACCACTATGTAACTCTACAATGAATCAAAGAGGGAACCACTGTTAATACTACAATGAATCAAAAGAGGAGAACCACTGTAACATACAATAAAATAAGGTACTTTAAACTTCTTTCTGGTTAATTGGAAACTATTTTTAACCATGTAAAAAAAGAAAATTTTTGTACATGAATATGATTTTTGGACATGTAATACCTGATTGGACATGTAATCTCATCTATGAGAGATAGTTCTTTTGTTGAAAATTGATGTTAAACTTTCCTAAACCCTTTCCCACTCAAATTTCCTTTGTATTACATGAATCTTGGGGAAACGTTTTTTAATAAAGGACATTGTTAAAAAATGTTTATTTTAAAGGAAAATTTAAATCATTATAAATAACATTAGGGTTTACTTGTAAAATGTTTTACTTATTATCTGATTTTATTTTAATTGTTTTCAATAGATAATATTACGTAACAAGATAAACAGGTTTATTATATTTCCAGTTTTAAGCTGCTGACCAATATATGTTATGAATATCTTCACTTGTTTAATTCTTAGCTAATTTTCAATCCTGTGGTTTAAATTTTTATTTCAGTTCTTGTAGCAGAAGTTAAGAGCAGAGATTCTGGTAAGGTTCTGATTTATGAAAAAGTAAGTCAATAAAAATCTTTCACTTCAACTCCTAAACGCACGTGAAATTTGTATTGTTATTGTATTTATCTACATCTAAATAGATTATCAAAACATGTTTAAACCGACGCTTATTAACTAACAAAAGTTGATATAAAAGCATAAAAAATTCCTCAAAATATGCAGTCAGTGTCGTTGGCTGGAATAATTGTGAATATAGTAATGCAATAAACAAAGGTTAAAATAGACCATGCAAGAAAAGGGATTTAACTTGTATATCAGACAACTCAGAAAGAGTAATTCTTCTCACAGGTGCATTTAAATTGCTAAAATAGAGTATAAGAGTATTGTATTTCTGAATTCTATAACTTACTTTTTTTTAATGTGATAGGAAAGAAGACTGGCTGAAAATTTCTACTAGTGTAGGAACTGAAGGAAATGAAGGACTGGATTTCGGAGATGTTACTTACGAAGCTTTACATGACTGATTTGTAGATTTTTTGTTTCGAGGGCGTGATCATATGGGCCCTATCACGGCCGCGGGCTTGTAGAAATTTTTGGCTTTATTTCACAACAGAGGAATAGCACATTGGTAATGAACCTGTGTACTTTACATCTAGGTACGCAGTACTTATACCATACTCCGAGACCCCATATAAGTATGGTCGTCTAGCAAAAGGTAGGAGTAGTTTCCCAAATTCCGGGGCACACGTGGCTTATGTTAAGTAATTTCATAACATCCTACTGCATGTAGCCTGTGCAAGTTCTAGTCCTGATCTGGTCTTAGATTATGTTCATAAATAATTTCGCTAGTTCAAGGAATTGGTCAGCATTCTAAAAATCTGTCGTGAACAAGTACTTGCAGAAGAATGAGATGAAACATCAACACCAGACTTACGTTCCGGAGTATGGGAAACAACGACAAACGAATGCTCGTAGACCATTCTTATCTGGGGTCTGGCTGTGTGGTAAAACCACATCATACGCTGATGCAGAGTTTGCATCAGCGCATCTTTTTAGTTTTGATCAGTTCGACTTCCGTTGTTTTACAGCAAGAACAAATTTTTAATCGGCTAATTTGGCAAAGTTACCCCTTGCCAGATAGGCCAAATTTGAAAAAGTCTTAAGAACCAAAGAGCAGTTCTGCCATGACATCAGGAACTGCTACATCAGTCGCAAACTAGGAAACTGTAGGAAACAAAAGAGTTAAACGGCATGCAGAGGCTCTAACAGACCACAGCAGTATCCAGGAAAAGCTGAGAAAGGAAAATGACTGACCAATGGGCACAGAGACAAAGGATAGAGGAGAGAGTGAAGAAAGGAAAGCTGAGATGGAGGCAGCTTAATCGAATCAGGAGATACAAAGGAAAATGTAGTGTGAGAATGAAAGGAAGAGGTCAGTCTTCGTTTATGAGCTGCAGAAAACTGAAGGAGAAACTTACAAAGCATAAAAACAAGGGAGAAAAAAAAGAGATTGGCGGTATCATAAAAGCAATAAGAGAGGGCAACATGACCCAGCTGACACATTTTCTGAGAACAGAGAGGTTTGAAAGAGAAAGAAACTGACCAGTTAAATTGATTTTCAAGGCAGAGTTGAATAGAAATAAAATCCCTCTGGGAACAGCACGACTAAGGGACATATCGGCATACTGAAGGGTGTACCTTGACTGCGACATAACACAAAAACAAAGACAGAAACTGAAATAGAGGGTACAATGATGCAAGGACGAAAGAGAGGCAAAGACGGAGAGGGGCAAGAGAACTCAGACTCAGGAGGAAGAGCAAATACAACCTCCCTCAGAACCGCCTACAGAAGGCTCTCAAAGCCAACAACCCCAATACAACCAAACAATCTAACCCAAAACCCACATGCTATACCTACTGACCCATCCCCGTCATCACAAACTCCACCTTCACAGCAGACTCCCATAGTTCCTAGCCAGGTTTCTTACTTCCCCAACCCTGATGTACACCCCAGACCACAGTTTTAGAAAATAATTGTAGGTTTGGTATACAAACACGGATGGAATAACAAATAAATGTGAGCAGTGGCTTGAAAGAGACATCATAGCATTCACAGAAATGAATCTCATAGAGATGAAACCAAATGCAATCTTTCAACCCGAATGTCAGATCTTGA
The DNA here is from genome assembly GCF_026875155.1 of Cherax quadricarinatus. Classification (NCBI taxonomy): domain Eukaryota; kingdom Metazoa; phylum Arthropoda; class Malacostraca; order Decapoda; family Parastacidae; genus Cherax; species Cherax quadricarinatus. The sequence goes on along the minus strand of NC_069448.1, from coordinate 34,321,494 downwards.
TGAAAGATAAAGGGAGCAGAGAGGAAGGAGTTCCACTTCTCATTAAAAAACCGGTGGGGATTTGAGGAATTGAGTGGAATAGACGTAATGGGCGAAAGGGACTACATAGTAGGAAAAAATCAGTCTGGGGGCCCTAAGGTGGCAATTGCAGTAATATACAACCCTCCATAGAACTGCAGGAAGCCAACAGAAGAATATGAAGAGAGCAGCAGAGCAATGGTGGACACACTAGATGAGATGGCCAGAAGAGCTCACAGGGGTACAGCGAAGATACTAGTTATGGGTGATTTCAGTCACAGTGAAAGTGGTAAAACTTGGAGCTACTTGGGGGTCCCAAAACATGGAGAGCCAAGATGAAGGATGTGGCTCTGGAAAATCCCACGCATCAACATGTTAGGGACACTACCAGAGAAAGAGGTGAGGATAAACAAGCAAGACTTAACCTTGCATTCACCTTGAGTATTTCGGACATCGAGAACATCACATACAAAAGACCCCTCGGTGCTAGTGATTACATGCTTCTGAGCTTAGAATACATAGCAGAGTTACAAGTGGAGAGGGTAAGAGGAGTTGGATAGAAGAAGCCAAACTACAAAAGGCGGAACTACTCAGGCATAAGGAACTTCCTGCAAGAGATTCAGTGGGAAAGAGAATTGGTAGGAAAATCAGTAAACAAACCTCTCCTCTGTAAGGAGGCAGAGGAGAGTTTGTTCCCAAGAGCAATGGAAATAATGGAAAGACCAGAACGAGCCCTTGATTCATACAAAAGTGTAGGGAGGCAAAAACTAAGTGCACTAGTGAATAGAAAAAAGTAAAGAAGACAAAGGAACCAGGAAAACAAAGATATTAGTAGAAGAACCAGAAACAAGAATGCACAACTAAGGAGGGAAGCCCAGCGAAAATACGAAAACGATATTGCATCGAGAGTAATGTCTGACCTGAAGCTGTTGTATAGCCACATTAGGAGGAAAACAATAGTCAGGGACTAGGTAATCAGGTAGACGATGAAAGGTGGGGAGCTCACAAGAAACGACAAGAAGTATGTGAGGTATGCGATTTAAAGAAGTATTTACAGTGGAGACAGGAAGGACTCCAGGAAGTCAGAATAGGGGGATACACCAACAAGGGATACACCAATAGGTGCTGGATGAAACACACATAACCGAGGAGGAGGTAAAGAAGCTACTAAGTGAACTAGATACCTCAAACGCAGTTGGACTGGACAATATTTTTCTGTGTGTCCTTAGAGAGGGAGAAGAGATGCTGTGAGTGCCATTAACAACAATCTTCAACACATCCATTGAATCTGGGCAACTACCTGACGTATGAAAGACGACAGATGTAGTCTCCATTTTTAAGAAAGGAGAAAGGCACGAGGCACTAAACTATAGACCAGCTTCACTGACGTGTATAGTACGCAAAATCATGGAGAAGATTATCAGTAGAAGAATGGTGGAGCACCTAAAAATGAACATGCTAGTTAATGACAACCAGCACTGTTTCAGGGAAGAGAAATTCTGTGTTACAAACCTAATAGAGTTTTATGACAATATAACAGAAGTACAACACGAGAGAGAAGGGGGTGGGTAGATTGCATTTTCTTGGAATGAAAAAGGGCTTTCGTCACAGTTCCTCACAAGAGATTAGCGCAAAACCTAGAGAATCAGACACACATAACAGGAAAGGCACTGCAATGGACTAGAGAATACTTGACAGGAAGGCAACGAGTCATGGTTCGTGACGAGGTGTCAAAGTGGGCACCTGTGACGAGCGGGGTTCCACAGGGATCAGTCCTAGGATTCTTTCGTCATGTGAATGACATGACGAAAGGGGTAAATTCAGAAGAATTAAATCGGATGAGGATCAGGTAGGACTACAAAGAGACATACACAGGCTGCAAGCCTGGTCTGGCAGCTGGGTATTAGACTTTAACCCCACTAAATGCAAAGTCATGAAGATTGGGGAAGAGCAAAGGAGATCACAAAGTATAGGCTAGACGGTCAAAGACTGGAAACCTACTCATGGAAAATGATCTTGGGGTGAGTAATATACTGAGCACATCTCCTGAGGCACACATCAACCAGATATCTGCTAAAGCATACGGGCGTCTGGCAAACCTAAGAATAGCATTCCAACACCTCAGTAATTAATCGTTCAACACTCTGTACACCTTGTACATCAGGCCTATACTAGAGTATGCAGCAGCAGTTTGGAACTCACACCCGGTCAAGCACGTTAAGAAATTAGAGAAAGTGCAAAGGCTTGCAACAAGACTAGTCCCTGAGCTAAGGAGAATGCTGTACGAAGAAAGGTTAAAGGAAATCAGCCTGATGACACTGGAGGACAGGGGGGTTAGGGAAGACACGATAGCGATATGTAAAATTTAAAAGGCGGGCATAGACAGGATGTTTCTGAGATGGGACACAAAAACAAGGGATCACATTTAGAAGTTGAAGACTCAGATGAGTCAAAGGGATGTTAGGAAGTATTTCTTCAGTCATAGAGTTGTCAGGAAGTGGAATAGTCTGGAAAGTGACGTAGTGGAGGCAGGAAGGATACGTAGTTTGAAGAAGTATGATAAAGCTCATGGAACTAGGAGAGGATCTCGTAGCAGTCAGTGAAGAAGTGGGACCAGGCGCTATGAATCGACCCCTGCAAGCACAATTAGGTGAGTACAATTAGACACACTCACACACACACAGTAGGCCTACAAGAAGCGGTTCTGCTATAGTCGGGCTGTGTCATAAATAAAGAAAAAAAAGTGAAGTTGCCAACAGTTAAAGTGTTAACACTTGAGGGTCATGTGGAGAAAATACATACGTAAGATAAGTGAACTTATCATAGGAGTTAGCAAAGGATCCAGGAGACCAGAGTGTAGGACACTGTGTCAGCAGGGAGCGGCAGCGAGCCACGAGGAGGCACCACTTGTGTCATACGCATATAATATTCATCTTGTTGGGGTTGATGGGAGTTGCAGTATTACAAGTCTCTGTTTGTGGAAGCTAAGGTCACTCACTCCTGGAGCTATCAGAACTAAACACCATTTACTAGCATTTAACAGCATTTACTAAAGGGTAGGTGAGGAAGGCAGGGACGGCAGTTAGCTAGTGTGTGGACCATCAGTACACGACCAATGCGCACTCATGTACACAAGTACACACATGCACACACGCACTTGAACACACATACACATTTGAATCAAGGTAGTTAGGCAAAAGCCAGCAGGACCATGACAACTGATCCCACATACCCCACTGACTCCGTCCTTCCCGCTCTCCCCCCCCCCCCGCACTCCCTCTTTACTCTCTTCCTCTCCTCTCTCTCTCTTTTTTTTTTTTTTTTTTTACACAGGGTTTGACAAGGTTAAGGATCCCTAGTTTTATTGACAAGCTATTTACAGGTTAAGGATTCCTAACTTTATTGGCAAGCTAAGAGCTGTTACCTACATCAGCTCATTTAAAACATTTTTATTGTTATTAGACATACAAGTAGGGAGCAGGATGAAGTTGGAGCCATCTGTGGGCCAGCATTTTCATTTGATCAACTGATTTTATCTCGTTGACATCATTATGCTGTACGAATGTGTTCCATACTCGAGTCATCCTGGGTATATATGATCTCAGATGGAGTGATGTTCTGGAGAAGGGTACAGCCAGAGTGAAGTTGCTGCTTTCTGTCCATCTTGTGGCATAAAAGTTTGTTTCTCGCTGTCCTCGAAGTGGATCCAATTGTTGTACTTTGACAATATTGGCCTTGTACATAACAGTAAGGCCACCCACATCCCTCCTGTGTTGAAGGCTCTGCTGAAATGACAGACCGGGCCGCGGGGGCGTTGACCCCCGAAACTCTCTCCAGGTAAACTCTCCAGATGGGTCCAGGCGAGAGATGAGACGTCTGGCTCTGTTCTCTACTCTGTCAAGCAGTCGCAGATGAGAGGGGGGGGGCAGGCAAACCAAGAAAGTGGAGCATATCTCTCTCTCTCTCTCTCTCTCTCTCTCTCTCTCTCTCTCTCTCTCTCTCTCTCTCTCTCTCTCTCTCTCTCTCTCTCTCTCTCTCTCTCTCTCTCTCTCTCTCTCTCTCTCTCTCTCTGTCTGTCTCTCTGTCTCTCTGTCTCCCTCCCTCCGTCCATCTCTCTCTCTCTCTCTCTCTCTCTCTCTCTCTCTCTCTCTCTCTCTCTCTCTCTCTCTATCTATCTATCTATCTATCTATCTATCTATCTCCCTCTCTCTCTCTCACACAAACACACATACACACATACACACACACACACACACACACACACACACACACACACACACACACACACAAGCTGATTCTCAGGACAGAAACAGTGTGGAACAGGATCCTCCACGAGAAACCACGCTTGAAAAACTCGGAAGAGTACAAGAAGGTGCTCCTAGACAGAGACAGAACACAAACAGAGCGACAGCAGCTGAGGGAGAGGACAAAAAAGCGAAAGGAGCTAGGAAAGGAGACAAGGATGGAACCAGAAGAGGTAAGTCAGAGCAGAACAGAGCAGCAAGGCAAGCACACACACAACTATCCTCAGAACCCCACAACCTATTACACCATCCCAACACACAGTACAATCCATACCCACAGCTTCCGCCCAACCCCCAACCATAGAATCCCACAGTATGCTACCAGGTCTCCCACCCCCACAGGCCCCCCAAACCACGGTGTTGGAAAGGAAACTGAAGGTATGGTACACAAACGCTGATGGAATAACAAACAAGTGGGAGGAGTGGCACAAAAGAGTCAAAGAGGCATCACCGGACATCATAGCACTCACAGAAACCAAGCTTACAGGTGTGATAACAGATGCCATCTTTCCAACGGGATACCAGATCCTGAGGAAAGACAGAAGGGACAGGGAGGGTGGAGGAGTGGCACTGCTGATCAAACACCGATGGAATATTGATGAGCTGGAGAGAGGAGACAGCGGAGAAGAAAGTGATTACATAGCGGGAACGCTTCACTCTGGAGGTCCCAAGGTGGTAATTGCAGAGATGTATAACCCACCACAGAACAGCAGGAGTCCAAGGCAAGAGTATTACAAGAGCAATAGAGTGATGGTTGACACACTGGCTGCAGTGGCCCGAAGAGCTCATGCATGCAGAGCAAAGCTCCTGATCATGGGCGACTTTAACCACAAGGAGATCGACTGGGAGAACTTGGAGCCACATGGGGGCCAAGATACATGGAGGGCTAAGATGATGGAGGTGGTACTGGAAAACTTCATGTACCAACACGTAAGGGACACTACAACACAGAGAGGAGAGAATGAACCAGCAAGACTGGACTTAGTATTCACCTTGAGTAGTGCAGATATTGAGGACATCACATATGAAAGACCCCTTGGGGCCAGCGATCATGTGGTTTTGAGCTTCTAATACACAGTAGAGCTACAAGTGGAGGGGGAAGCAGGAAGGCTAGGACAAATGAAACCAAACTACAGGAAAGGGGACTACACGGAAATGAGGAACTTCCTGAACGAGGTTCAGTGGGACAGAGAACTGGCAGGGAAGCCAGTTAATGAGATGATGGAATATGTAGCAACGATGTACAAGGAGGCTGAGGAGAGGTTTGTACCCAAGGGAAACAGGAATAATGAAAAATCCAGGATGAGCCCATGGTTCACCCAAAGGTGCAAGGAGGCAAAAACCAAGTGTGCTAGGGAATGGAAGAAATATAGAAGGCAAAGGACCCAGGAGAATAAGGAGAGCAGTCATAGAGCCTGAAACGAATATGCACAGATAAGAAGGGAGGCCCAACGACAATATGAAAACGACATAGCAGCAAGAGCCAAATCTGACCCGAAGCTGTTATTCAGCCACATCAGGAGGAAAACAACAGTCAAGGACCAGGTAATCAGGCTAAGGAAGGAAGGAGGACAGACAACAAGAAATGACCGTGAAGTATGTGAGGAACTCAACAAGAGATTCAAAGAAGTGTTCACAGAGGAGACAGAAGGGGCTCCAGAAAGAAGGAGAGGTGGGGCACACCACCAGGTGCTGGACGCTGTACACACAACCGACGAAGAAGTGAAGAGGCTTCTGAGCGAGCTAGATACCTCAAAGGCAATGGGGCCAGATAACATCTCTCCATGGGTCCTGAGAGAGGAAGCAGAGGTGCTATGTGTACCCCTAACAACAATGTTCAATACATCAACGAAACAGGGAGATTGCCTGAGGCATAGAAGACGGCAAATGTAGTCCCAATCTTTAAAAAAGGAGACAGACATGCAGCACTTAACTACAGACCAGTGTCACTGACATGTATAGCATGCAAAGTCATGGAGAAGATTGTCATGAGAAGAGTGGTTGAACACCTAGAAAGGAATGATCTCATCAGCAGCAGCCAACATGGTTTCAGGGAAGGGAAATCCTGTGTCACAAACCTACTACCTACTGGAGTTCTATGACAAGGAGACAGCAGTAAGACAAGAGAGAGAGAGGTGGGTGGATTGCATTTTCCTGGACTGCAAGAAGGCGTTTGACACAGTACCACACAAGAAATTAGTGCAAAAACTGGAGGACCAAGCAGGGATAATAGGGAAGGCACTGCAATGGATTAGGGAATACTTGTCAGGAAGACAGCAGCGAGTAATGGTACGTCGCGAGGTTTCAGAGTGGGCACGTGTGACCAGCAGGGTCCCATAGGGGTCAGTCCTAGGACCAGTGCTGTTTCTGGTATTTATGAACGACATGACAGAAGGAATAAACTCCGAGGTGTCCCTGTTTGCAGATGACGTGAAGTTGAGAAGAATTTATTCGACCGAAGACCAGGCAGAACTACAAAGGGATCTGGACAGGCTGCAGACCTGGTTCAGCAAATTGTCTCCTGGAGTTCAATCCCACCAAGTGCAAAGTCATGAAGATTGGGGAAGGGCAAAGAAGACCGCAGACGGAGTACAGTCTAGGGGGTCAGAGACTACAAACCTCACTCAAGGAAAAAGATCTTGGGGTGAGTATAACACCAGGTATATCTCATGAAGCGCACATCAACCAAATAACTGCTGCAGCATATGGGCGCCTAGCAAACCTCTGAATAGCATTCCGACATCTTAATAAGGAATCGTTCAGGATCCTGTACACCGTGTACGTTAGGTCCATATTGGAGTATGCGGCACCAGTTTGGAACCCACACCTAGCCAAGCATGTAAAGAAACTAGAGAAAGTGCAAAGGTTTGCAACAAGACTAGTCCCAGAGCTAAGAGGAATGTCCTACGAGGAGAGGTTAAGGGAAATCAACCTGACGAAACTGGAGGACAGGGGAGATAGGGGCGACATGACAACGACTTACAAAATACTGAGAGAAATTGACAAGGTGGACAAAGACAGGATGTTCCAGAGATGGGACACAGCAACAAGGAGACACAGTTGGAAGCTGAAGACACAGATGAATCACAGGGATGTTAGGAAGTATTTCTTCAGCCACAGAGTAGTCAGGAAGTGGAATAGTTTGGGAAGCGATGTAGTGGAGGCAGGATCCATACATAGCTTTAAGCAGAGGTACGATAAAGCTCATGGTTCAGTGAGAGTGATCTAGTAGTGACCAGTGAAGAGGCGAGGCCAGGAGCTTGGATTCGACCCCTGCAACCTCAACTAGGTGAGTACAACTAGGTGAGTTAAGTACACACACACACACACAGGTGAAGGTGAGGAAGCCTGGGCCAGGAGATGTGACTCGACCCCCACAACCACAACTAGGTGAGTAAACACATATACACAAAATACCCACACACACACAGGAGGACAGGAGAGATAGGGAGGACACGATAACGACATATAAAATACTGAGAAGAATTGACAAGGTGGACAAAGACAGGATGTTCCAGAGATTGGACACAGCAACAAGGGGACCCAGTTTGAAGTTGAAGACACAGATGAATCACAGGGATGTTAGGAAGTATTTCTTCAGTCACAGAGTAGTCAGAAAGTGAAATAGTTTGGGAAGCGATGTAGTGGAGGCAGGATCCATACATAGCTTTAAGCAGAGGTATGATAAAGCTCACGGTTCGCGGAGAGTGACCTAGTAGCGACCAGTGAAGATGCGGGGACAGGAGCTGAGCCGACCCATGCAACCACAACTAGGTGAGTACAACTAGGCGGGTACACACACACACACACACACACACACACACACACACACACACACACACACACACACACACACACACACATACACACACACACACACGCACACCCCACACACACACCACAAAGCAACAAGGGGACATAGTTGGAAGTTGAAGACACAGATGAATCACAGGGATGTTAGGAAGTATTTCTTCAGTCACAGAGTAGTCAGGAAGTGGAATAGTTTTTGAAGCGATGTAGAGGAGGCAGGATTCATACATAGCTTTAAGCAGAGGTAAGATAAAGCTCATGGTTCAGGGAGAGTGACCCAGCAGTGGCCAGTGAAGAGGTGGGGCCAAGAGTTATGACTTGACCCCTGTAACCACAACTAGGTGAGTACCATCTCTCTCTTTCTCCTCTACTGCTACCTTCTCTCTCTCTCTTTCTCCCCCATCTCTTTCCCTCTCTTTCCCCTTAACCTCTCCCTTCTCCCCTAAAAAAAATGGTGAGTCAGAGGGAGACTCAAAGGATCCAGGGACGAGTGGATGGAACAAAAATGGGAGACAAAACTTGGAGAGCTTCAAAAATGGAGACTGAGCTTTATGTGAAATTGGAAGAGAGGTTGGCAGAGGAGAAGAAGAAATGGGAGTCTCAAGTCGAAATTGCAGTAGCCAGATAAGGATCCTAGAAGATGAGATAAGCAGGCTGAAGTGAGTTACAATGGTATTAACCAGAGATGGCACAGCAAATGAAGCTTTGAGGCTCAATGGGAAGGAAGGAGATGTAACTTGTGCTAAGGCCACATCAGCCTACTAAGCAGGGCCAATAAGTGAAGGGGAAGGGCAGCTGGGTGCAAGTGGAGAGGGGCATTGGTCAAATACATTGGCACAAACATGCCACCAAGAGCTACAGGAAAAAACAAGGGAAAAAATTGCCATGTAGAGACAGGAACCAGAGTCACAGAGGAAAAGGCAATGGGAGCAGGATAGGGCAAAGTCAGTGTTTATTCATGGGCTTCAGGAGAGCGAGGGAAGGACAAACACTGAAAGGCAGCAGGCAGAAAGAAAGGAGATTGTGAGAACATCACAGAAATAGATGAAGAGGACATGTCCAAGACTGTAAATTTTCAGAGAACAGGGGAGTATTTGAAGGGGAAAAAATGACCGATTAAGCTGATTTTCAGGACAGAAACTGTGCAGAACAGGCTCCTCCATCAGAAACCTCGGTTGAAAGAATCGATAGAATACAAGAGGGTATTCCTAGACAGAGACAGAACACAAATAGAATGACAGCAGCTGAAGGAGAGGACACAAAAGCAAAAGGAGCTAGGAGAAGAGACAAGGGCAGAATCAGCAGAGGACATCCAGAGCAGGGCACAGAAACAAGAACAAGCACACAGAGAACCATCTCCAAAATCCCACAACCAATCACGCTATCCCAACACAAACCACAATCCACACCCATAGCTCCAACCCAACACTCAGCTATAGAATCCCACGGTACACTGCCAGGTCCCCCACCCTCACAGACCCCAAAAAACAGTGTTGGAGAAGGTTTGGTACACCAAAGCTGATGGAAAAACAAATAAGTGGGAATAGGGGCATGAAAGAGTCAAAGAGGCATTACCAGACATCATAACTCTCACAGAAACCAAGTTCACAGGTATGATAACAGATGCCATCTTTCCAATGGGATATCAGATCCTGAGGGAAGACAGAGGGAACAGAGGGGGTGGAGGAATCTTACTAATGGTCAAAAACTGATGGGATTTTGATGAGCTGGAGAGAGGAGACAGTGGACAAGCAAGGGATTACATAGTAGGAAAGCTTCAGTTTGGAGATCCCAAGGTGGTAATTGCAGTGATGTATAACCCATCACAGAACAGCAGGAGGCCAAGGCAACAGTATGATGAGAGTAATAGAGCAATGGCTGACACACTGGTTGAAGTGGCAAGAAGGGCTCATGCAAGCAATGCAAAGATACTGATCATGGGTGACTTCAACCACACGGAGGCCAAGAAACGTGGAGGACTAAAATGATGGATGCGGTACTGGAGAACTTCATGTACCAACACGTAAGGGACACTACCGGAGAGAGGAGAGGATGAACCAGCGAGACTGAACCTAGTATTCACAATGAGTAGTGCAGATATTGATGACATCACATATGAAATACCCCTTGGGGCCAGCAATCATGTGGTTTTAAGATCTAAATACACATTACAGTTACAAGTTGAGGGGGGAGCAGGCAGAGCCGGATGAATGAAGCCAAACAAGAAGAAGGGGGACTAAGCGGTAATGAAGATCTTCTTGAACGAGGCTCAGTGGGACAGAGAACTGGCAGGGAAGTCAGTAAACAAGATGATGGAATACGTGACAACAATTTGCAAAGAAACTGAGAAGAGGTTTGTACCCAAGGGTAATATGAATAATGAAGAAAGCCAGGATGAACACGTGGTTCACCCAAAGGTGAAGGGAGGCCAAAACCAAGTGTGCTAGGGAATGGAAGAACTTTAGAAGGCAAAGGACCCAGGAGAATAAGGAGAGCAGTTGTAGAGCCAGAAATGAATATGCACAGGTAAGAAGGGACGCCCAACGACAATATGAAAATGACATAGCAGCAACAGCCAAATCTGACCCGAAGCTGTTGTGCAGCCACATCAGGAGGGAAACAGCAGTCAAGGACCAGGTAATCAGGCTACGGAAGGAAGAAGGAGAGATCATGAGAAACAACTGTGAAGTATGTGAAGAACTCAACATGAGATTCAAAGAAGTGCTCACAGAGGAGAGAGAAGGGACTCCAGAAACACGGAGAGGTGGGGTACACTACCAAGTGTTGGACACAATACATACAACTGAGAAAGAAGTGAAGGGGCTTCTGAGTGAGCTAGACGCTTCAAAGACGATGGGGCCTGATAACATCTCTCCATGGGTCATGAGAGAGGGTGCAGAGGTGCTATGTGTACCCCTAACAACAATATTCAGCACATTTATCGATACAATGAGATTACCTGTGATATGGCAGACAGCAAATGTAGTCCTAATTTTTAAAAAATGAGACAGACACGAAGCACTAAACTATAGACCAGTGTCACTGACATATATAGTATGCAAACTCATGAAGAAGATTATCAAAAGAGTGGTGGAACGCCTTGAAAGAAATGATTATCAGCAACAGCCAACACGGTTTCAGGGACAGGAAATCCTGTGTCACAAACCTACTGGAGCTCTATGATTGGGTGACAGCAGTAAGACAAGAGAGAGAGCGGTGGGTAGATTGCATTTTCTTTGACTGTAAGAAGGCGTTTGACAGTTTCACAAGAGATTAGTGCAAAAACTGGAGGACCAGGCAGGGAAAACAGGCAAGGCACTATAGTGGATGAGGGAATACCTGACAAGAAGACAGCAGTGAGGTGTCAGAGTGGGCGCCTGTGATAAGTGGGGTTCCACAGGGGTCAGTCATAGGACCGGTGCTGTTTCTGGTATTTGTGAATGACATGACAGAAGGAATAGACTCCAAAGTGTCTCTGTTTGCAGTTTATGTGAAGTTGATGAAAAGAATTCAATCAGACGAGGACCAGGCAGAACTACAAAGGGATCTGGACAGGCTGCAGGCCTGGTCTAGCAATTGGCTCCTGGAGTTCAACCTTACCAAGAGCAAAGTCATGAAGACTGGGGAAGGGCAAATGAGACCAAAGATGGAGTACAGTATTTGGGGGCCAGAGATTACAAACCTCACTCTAGGAAAAATATTTTGGGGTGAGTATAACACCAGGCACATCTCCTGAAGCGTACATCAACCAAATAACTGCTGCAGCATATGGACGCCTAGCAACCCTAAGAACAGCATTCCGCCATCTTAATAAGGAATCGTTCAGGATCCTGTACACTGCGTACGTTAGGCCCATATTGGAGTATGCGGCACCAGTTTGGAATCCACATCTAGCCAAGTGCGTAAAGAAACTAGACAAAGTGTACAGGTTTGCAACAAGACTAGTCCCAGAGGTATGTCCTTCGAGAAGTTAAAGGAAATGGACCTGACGACACTGGACGACAGGAGAGATAGGGGGGACATGATAACGACATATAAAATACTGAGGGGAATTGATAAGGTGGACAGAAACAGAATGTTCCTTTGATTGGACACAGCAACAAAGGGACACACTTGGAAGTTGAAGACACAGATGAATCACAGGGATGTTAGGAAGTATTTCTTCAGTCATAGAGTAGTCAGGAAGTGGAATAGTTTGGGAAGCGATATAGTGGAGGCAGGATCCATTCATACCTGGAGTTTACCTGGAGAGAGTTCCGGGGGTCAATGCCCCCGCGGCCCGGTCTGTGACCAGGCCTCCTGGTGGATCAGAGCCTGATCAACCAGGCTGTTGCTGCTGGCTGCACGCAAACCAACGTACGAGCCACAGCCCGGCTGGTCAGGAACCGACTTTAGGTGCTTGTCCAGTGCCAGCTTGAAGACTGCCAGGGGTCTGTTTGTATGATAAAGCTCATGGAGCAGGGAGATTAACCCAGTAGTGGTCAGTGAAGTGGTAGGGCCAGGAGCTATGACTTGATTCCTACAACCACAACTAGGTGAATATATACTCACTCAGTATTACTGGTATTATTATTGTTGGCATTATTAGTGTTCCAATTAGCATGTTGTAATTGTGTTAATACATAGAACAGTTAGGCGCAGATTAGTATGGAGGATTATTTCTGGCCGCCCAAGCATAAGACGGTCTCTCACATCTCCTCCCTCCACCACAGCCTCTCATCCATCTCACCCACCTCCCTTATCCTTTTTCTCCTTCCCCTCTCCCCTTCTAGTCCCCTAGTCTTTCTCCTCCCCCTCTAGTCCCCTAGTCTTTCTCCTCCCCCTTTAGTCCCCTAATCTTTCTCCTTCCCCTCTAGTCCCCTATTCTATCTCTGTCTCTCTCCTTTACCTCTCCATTCTCTCTCACTCTTTCCCCTCTCCCTTTCTCTCTCTCTCCCTCTCTCTCTCTTTCTCTCTCTCCCTCCCCCACTCTCTCTCTCCCCCTCTCTCTCTCTCTCTCTCTCTCTCTCTCTCCTCTCCTCTCTCTCTCTCTCTCTCCTCTCTCTCTCTCTCTCTCTCTCTCCTCTCTCTCTCTCTTCTCTCTCATCTCTCTCTTCTCTCTCTCTCTCTCTCTCTCTCTCTCTCTCTCTCCTCTCTCCTCTCTCTCTCTCTTTCCCTACCTTTTCCTTCACTTTTTTCTCACTCACTTTCCCATTTCCCTTCTCTCTCTCTCACACACACACTTTCCCCATCTCACTTTTTTTAACACAGGGTTTGACAAGGTTAGGTTAAGGATCCCTAGCTTTATTGTCAAGCTATTTACAGATTAAGGATTCCTAACTTTATTGACATGCTAAGAGCTGTTATCTACATCAGCCCATTTGAAAGCATTTATAATGTTAAGAGACATACACCAAGGGAACAGGATGAAGTTTAGCCATCTGTGGGCCAGCATTTTCATTTGATCAACTGATTTTCTCTCGTTGACATCATAATGTTGTACAAATGAATGGGGATAAATGATCTCAGATGAAGTGCTGTTCTGGAGAAGGGTACAGCCAGAGTGAAGTTGCTGCTTTCTGCCCGTTTTGTGGTATAGAAGCTTGCTTTTCGCTGTCCTCGAAGTGGAGCCAAGTGTGGTACTTTGACAATGCTGGCCTTGTACTTAACAGTAAGGCCACCCACATCCCTCCTGTGTTGAAAGCTCAGCTGAAATGACAAATCTCTCCAGGATGGGTCCAGGCGAGAGATGAGACGTCTTGCTCTGTTCTCTACTCTGTCAAGAAGTCGCAGATGAGAGGAGGAGCAGACAACCCAAGAAAGTGGAGCATACTTAAGGTGTGAGTGCACTTGTGCCTCATAAAGAATCTTGCAAACCCTATCAAGCAGATGGGAGATATGGCGAAGTGCTGTAAGCGTCCTGGCTGCCTTGTTTGCAAGATTTACAACGTGGTTCTTCATGGTCAGTTTGGAGTCAAATTTCACCGCAAGGATATCAACTTCTTTCCCAGGTACCAACACTCTCCCATTCATTATTACTACTGCACCGGCATTACCATCATGTTGCCTAGAGACCATCATCATTTGTTTTTTCTAAGGTGCAAATGTTACTTGCCATTGGTTTTCTCCACCTGATATAGCTCTTAGCTGTTGATTGATGTAGCTTAGAGCAGCTGGCATTTCTACTCTTGGATAAGTGAATGTCAGTGTACAGTCGTCAGCATATGCATCGGATTCTGGGATGAGATGAAGAAGGTCATTGAAGGAGACATTCCATAACAATGGTCCCAGCACTCTTCCATGTGGAACACTTGCCCCAATAGGATGTCTTGCTGATACTGCTCTACTGAGAACTACCCTTAGAGATCTACCATTAAGATAATCACTGAGGAGGCATAGCATAGAGCCTGCAATTCCCAGAGCTTGAAGTTTTGCCAAGAGGCCCTGGTGCCACACCCGGTCATAAGCACCAGCAATGTCCAGCGCTACCACACAGCTGACTTTGGATTCTCTCTCTCTCTCTCTCTCTCTCTCTCTCCTCTCTCTCTCTCTCTCTCTCTCTCCCTCTCTCTCTCCTCTCTCTCTCTCTCTCCTCTCTCTCTCTCTCTCTCTCTCTGGCAGTGTCCCTTACGTGTTGCTACATGAGTTTCACCCGTACCACCTTCATCTTCTTAGCCCTCTACGTTCATGGGCTCTCATGTGGCTCCAGCTTCTCCCAGTCAGTTTCTTTGTGATTGAAGTCATCTGCAATCTGTAGCTTTGCCTTGTTCGCATGAGCCATTCTGGTCACGTCAGCCAGTGTGTCAACCATCTGTTACTCCCATCATAATCTTGTCTTGGCCTCCTGCTGTTCTGTGGTGCTTCCTGGGTCCTCCAGACTGAAGTGTTCTAATTAAATAGTCTCCTGCTTCACCTATGTTTCCTCTCTCCAGCTCCTCAAAATCCCATTGGTTTCTGATAAGCAGTGGCACTCCTCCACCCCCTCTGTTCCCTCTGTCTTTCCTCAGAATCTGATATCCGGTTGGAAAGATGGCATCTGTTATCATTCCTGTGTACTTGGTGTCCCTGTGAGATCTATGATGTCCAATGTTCGTAAATACTCACTTAATTGTGATTGCATTGTCTTCAGGCCTCTCATTTGTTCATAGTGTTTTCGTCGTCTTTGCTTTGGCCCCACGTGGGTCAGTTTAGCTTCTTTGCTCCCTCCAGGTTCCTTGTCTGTGCATGATGTAGAAGTTCTTGATGTTATGTCTGTACTGTCATTTTTCCCTTAATGCTGTTTCAGGTTTCTCAGTTCCCCTATAAACACGGTATTTTAGCTTCTACTACTATGGCTTGTTGCTCCCACTTCCTGCTCTCTGCAGCTATCCTCTCCTCTGTTTTCCTGCCAAGCTGCTCTAGCTTCCTTCACCAGACTTCCTACCTTTTTTTTGAGCTTTGTCTCCCAATAATACCTCCCAAGTTCGTCCACAAGACCCTTGGTTCTCGGTGTGTGTGCGTGTGTGTGTGTGTATTCACTTATTTGTACTCACTTAATTGTGGTTACAGGGTTCGAGACTCAGCTCCTGGCCCCACCTCTTCACCGAGTGCTACTAGGTCCTCTCTCTCCCTGCTCCATGAACTTTATCATACCTCATCTTAAAGCTATGAATGGTTCCTGCCTCCACTACCTCACTTACTAGACTATACCACTTCCTAACTACTCTGTGACTGAAGAAATACTTCCTAACATCCCTTTGACTCACCTGGGTTTTCAACTTCCAATTGTGACCCCTTGTTTCTGTGTCTCCTCTTTGGAAAATCCTGTCTCTGTTCCCCTTGTCTAATCCACACAGTATTTTTAATGTCGTCATCATGTCTCCCGTAACCCTCCTGTCCTCCAGTGCAGTCAGGCAGATTTCCCTTAACCTTTCTTCATAGGACATTTCCCTTAGCTCTGGAACTAACGTTGTTGCAAACCTTTGCACTTTCTCTAGTTTCTTGACATGCTTTATCAAGTGCGGGTTCCAAACAGGTGCTGCATACTCCAGTATGGGCCTGACATACACGATGTACAGTGTCTTGAACGATTCCTTATTAAGGTATTGGAACGCTGTTCTCAGGTTTGGGAGTCGCCCATATGCTGCAGCAGTTACCTGGTTGATGTGTGCTTCCGGAGACATGCTCGGTGTTATACTCACTCCAAGATCTTTCTCCTTGAGCGAGGTTTGCAGTCTTTGGCCACCTAGCCTATACTCTGCCTGCGGTCTTCTGTGCCCTTCCCCTATCTTCATGACTTTGCATTTGGCGGGATTAAATTCGAGAAGCCAGTTGCTGGACCAGGTGTCCAGTCTGTCCAGGAATGTTTGAAGTCCTGCCCGGTCCTCATCTGATTTAATTCTCCTCATTAACTTCACATCGTCTGCGAACAGGGACACTTCTGAGTCTAACCCTTCTATCATGTCGTTCTCATATACCAAAAATAGCACTGGTCCTAGGACCGACCCCTGTGGGACCCCGCTCGTCACAGGTGCCCACTGTGATACAGCCAATAAACTTACGCTTAACACTGACAAAACCTACTATATTATGTTTGGTAGCAGAGGAGGAGATGCACAAATTAACATTAAGATCGACAACACTCTAATTACAAGACATAATGAGGGCAAATTCCTAGGCCTATACCTTGACAACAACCTGAATTTCAGCACCCATATCCAACACATAACCAAAAAAGTATCCAAAACGGTTGGGATCCTCTCCAAGATACGATACTATGTGCCGCAAAATGCCCTTCTCACACTATACCACTCACTTATTTATCCATACCTCACCTATGCTATTTGTGCTTGGGGATCAACTGCAGCAACACACCTAAAGCCAATAATAACCCAACAAAAAGCTGCAGTAAGAATAATCACTAAATCCCATCCCTGGCAACACCCCCCCCCCACTCTTCATAGATCTAAACTTACTCCCTGTTCAGTACATCCACACTTACTACTGTGCAATCTACATCTACAGGACCTTAAATTCCAATATCAACCTTGACCTAAAACGCTTTCTTGATAGTTGTGACAGAACCCACAGGCATAACACCAGACACAAACATCTCTACTACATTCCCCGTGTCCGACTAAACCTTTACAAAAATTCAATGTATGTCAAAGGCCCTAAAATCTGGAACACCCTACCTGAGAACTCTAGAACTGCAGACACATTCATCACCTTCAAAACTACCATTAGAAAACATCTTATCTCCCTGATACACCCCATCAACTAACTACACGAATACCACCTGGTGGTTCACACTTACACTCACTCACCCATTTGACCATAAACAGAAATATTAATCTCAATCTTAAAATAATGAATCCTATGATACTCCAATACTGAAACTATGTACTGTGCCAAAACAAAAGCATCCACATTGCTAAACTCACAAACTAGTATTTAGTCACTTAGCCATAATACCAACTTACCTCATAATTTGTAATATTTTAAAATAAAGAATTAAACTAAGTCTGCCCGAAATGCCTAGCCATGCTAGGCGTTCTAGTGGTACACTCTGTAATCATTATTTAACTACATGTAAACCACACAACAACCAAATTCTGTAAATTCAACATTGTAATCTTTATAGAGAATAAACTTTGAATTTGAATTTGAATTTGAATTACGTACCATGACTCGTTGTTGCCTCCCTGTCAGGCATTCTCTGATCTATTGAATTGCCCTTCCTGTTATATGAGCCTGATGCTCTAGCTTCTGCACTAATCTCTTGTGAGGAACTGTGTCAAAGGCCTTCTTGCAGTCCAAGAAGATGCAATCAACCCACCCCTCTCTCTCATGTCTCCAAAAGGTTTGTGACACAGGATTTTCCTTCCATGAATCCATGCTGGTTGGCATTTGTACTCTTGCTCTGTTCCAGTTGCTCCACACTCTCCTGATAATCTTCTCCATAACTTTGCATACTATACACGTCAGTGACACAGGTCTATAGTTTAGTGCCTCTTTTCTGTCTCCTTTTTTAAAAATGGGAACTACATTTGCAGTCTTTCATACCTCAGGTAGTTGACCAGTTTCCAGGAATGTGTTGAAGATTGTGGTAAGTGGCACACACAACATATCCGCTCCCTCTCTAAGGACCCATGGGGAGATGTTGTCCATTCCCATTGTCTTTGAGGTATCGATGTCCCTTAGCAGTTTCTTCACCTCCTCCTCATCTGTATGTATATCATCCAACACTTGTTGGTATATTCCTTGCTGGTGTCCCCATCTGGTTTGTCCCCCAAGAGGCCTTCCTGTCTCCACTGTAAATACTTCCTTAAATCTAAAGTTGAGCTCCTCACATACCTCTTGATCGATTCTTGTGAGTTCTCCACCTTCTTTTCTCAGCCTTATCACCTGGTCTTTGACTGTTGTCTTCCTCCTAATATGGCTATACAACACTTTCGGGTCAGACTTGACTTTCGACACTATGTCGTTTTCGTACTGTCGCTGGGCCTCCCCCTTTATCTGTGCATACTCGTTTCTGGCTCTTCTACTAATCTCCTTATTTTCCTGGGTCCTTTGCCTCCTGTACCTTTTCCATTCTCTGGTGCACTTAGTTTTTGCCTCCCTCCACCTTCGGGTAAACCAAGGACTCACTTTGGTCTTCCTATTATTTCTGTTTCCCTTGGGAACAAACCTTTCCTCTGCCTCCTTGCACTTTGTTGCTACATATTCCATCATCTCGTTTACTGATTTTCCTACAAGTTCTCTATCCCACTGAACCTCCTGCAGGAAGTTCCTCATACCTGTGTAGTCCCCCCTTTTGTAGTTTGGCTTTTCCCATTCAATTCCGGTTACCTTCTCCACTTGTAACTCTACTATATAATCAAAACTCAGAACCACATGATCGCTAGCTCCAAGGTGCCTCTCGTAAGTGATGTCCTCAATGTCTGAACTGCTCAGGGTGAACATAAGATCCAGTCTTGCTGGCTCATCCTCCCCTCTCTCTCTGGTAGTGTCCCTGACATGTTGATGCATGAGGTTTTCAAGTACCACATCCATCATCTTGGCTCTCCATGTTTCGGGACCCCTATGTGGCTCCAGGTTTTCCCAGTCGATCTCCCTGTGGTTGAAATCGCCCATTATCAGTAACTTTGCTCTGCTCGAGTGAGCTCTTCTTGCCACCTCAGCCAGTGTGTCCACCATCACCCTGTTGTTTTCTTTGTACTCCTCTCTTGGCCTCCTGCAGTTCTGTGGTGGGTTATACATCACTCCAATGACTACCGTATGTTCTACAGACTGAATTGTACCTACTATGTAGTCTCTTTCTCCAATCACATCCATGCCTTCCATTTCCTCAAATCTCCATCGGTTTTTTATGAGCAGTGCAACTCCTCCTCCCCCTCTACTCCTTCTATCTTTTCTCAGGATCTGATATCCTGGTGGGAAGATTGTGTCTGTTATTGTCTCAACGAGTTTTGTTTCTGTGACTGCTATGATGTCTGGGGATTTCTCACTGATTCTTTCGTGCCACTCCTCATGTTTATTCGTTATTCCCTCCGCGTTTGTGTACCAAACTTTCAGCTTATTTTCTATAACTATGGTCCTGCAAGAATATTGCGGTTGGGAGAGCGGGAACCTTGGTGGGGCCTATGGGGGGCTGTGATGTAGGTGGGGTTTTTGATGATGGGGGTGGGGTCAGAATGCCCATAAGGGACAGCTGTTGGGGTGAGGTTTGTGATGTGGGTGTTGCTGGAAGAGGGAACAGTGAGTGCACTGTGGTTTGGGTTGCTCAGTTGTGTTGGGTTTGTAGCAGTTGGAGTCTTTCAGTGGGAGATTTTGCGGGGTGTGTTTGCCCTTCCTCTTGTGTCTGGGTCCTGCTCATCTTCATCATTGCATCTTGTTCCTCCTTGCGTCTCTGTACCCTCTCTTTCCATGTAGTCCTTTCTTCTTGTGTTCTGTCGCGATCAAGGTATACTCTCTGGTACCCCTGTTTGTCCCTCAGTCGTGCTTTCTCTCACAGGATCCTGGTTCGAACTGATTCTTCCTTGAAAATTACTTTGACATGTCGTATCCTTCCACTGGCAAACCACCCAATTCTCCGAAAATTTGTCACCTGGGTTATATCGCCCTCACCTATTGTTTTTATGATGCCTTCAATCATTTTTTCCTCCTCCTGTTTTATTTCTTCGAAGTTGTTCCCCTTGGCTTCTTGGATCCCATAGATAAAAACTGACTCTCCCTTTCCTCCTCCCAATGAGTCTCCATTTGCATCCTCTGAGGTGTTTTATTTCCTTCCATTGAAATGTTCTTGCCTTCAGTCCCTGTCCTATCTGAAACTTCTATTCTCAGGGAACTGTCTTTCATGATCAGCTGTTCCTTGCTACTGCAGTTGGCTGTTAGAGTCTCTGCATATAATATACCTTCATTGTGTTCTGACCTGTCATTTGATCTTAGTATGCTCCTCGTTTTTTCCCTGGCCCACATAGGTCTGATAGGGCCTTCGCATATGGCATATCTCCGTTGTTTCTTACTGTCCCCTTGTCTGTGCCTGACATAGAATTTCCTGTTGTTGCATTTGAATTGTCATTTGTCTCTCTAATCTGTTTTAGGTTTTTCACTTTCTCTTCTAAGCACTTTATCCTAGCTTCTGCTGCTAAGACCTGTAGCTCCCACTTCCTGCATTCTTCAGCTATCCGCTCCTCCATTATCTTGCCAAGCTCTTCTATCTTCCTTCCCCACTCTTCCTCCCTTTTATGGAGCTCTAACTCCCAGTCTTTCCTCTCTGGTTCGTCCACCAGATCTCTGGTTTTCTGCCCTCTATGGCCCCCAAGTTTTTTTTTTTAACCACAGAAAGAAGCTTATGTATTTTACCACAGAGAGAAGTTTATGTGTTTTCAGGGTGTGTGTGGGGGGGGGACAAGGCTAGAGGAGAGAGAGAGAAAATAAGAGGGTGAAGGCTAGGGGAGGGAGAGAGAGAGTAAGAGGGGGAGAGTTAAAGGGTAGAAAGAGGGAGAGAGAGGAGGGAGGATGGGGGTGAGGGATAAGACTAGGGGGGGAGAGAGAGAAACGAGAGGGGGAGAGAAAGGGTAGAGAGAGGGAGAGAGAAAGAGAGAAATAAAGAGAGAGGGAGAGAGGAGGGTGAGGGAAAAGGCTATGAGAGAGAGAAATGCGAGGGAGGGGGAGAGAGAAAGATAGAAAGAGGGAGGGGAGAGAAGGCTAAAGAGGAGGGTGGGAGAGAGAGGGGGAGAGGTGGGGGAACGCTGTCAAATTCCAAGGATCAGGTGTGTGAATGTGTGGGTGTGTGAGTGTACTCACCTAGTTGTGGTTTCAGGGGTCAAGACTCAGCTCCTGGCCCCAAGTGTGTGTGTGTGTGTGTGTGTGTGTGTGTGTGTGTGTGTGTGTGTGTGTGTGTGTGTGTGTGTGTGTGTGTGTGTGTGTGCGTGTGTGTTCGTGTATGTGTGCGCGCGTATGCGCGTGAGCACATGAGTTGTTTATGTGTCCCAGAAATACACCTCACCTCTATGTATCCATAATACTAATAAAATACCATTAATACTGAGAGTAATTCTAATAATTATAATACTAGTGTGTGCTAAAG
>NC_069448.1:34219810-34294810 GCF_026875155.1 Cherax quadricarinatus | reverse complement strand
GTTTGGGTCACATCTCTGGGTGTTAGTGGACTGGTGTGGTCACATCTGCGACAAAACTGACACTAATTGGCAGGAAATGCTCTGCATAACAAGGGACTTTTAATTTAGTAGTTTGTCATTGATGTCAGCTATGGTTCTGTTATACCTGGTACTCTGTCACTGGTAGTTAATAAAGATAACTTATTATTTTTTATTATATTATTATTTTTATGATTATTATGATTATTATTATTATTTATTTTTTTTTTTTTTTTTATTATCACCTGCCGATCACACAAGGCAGGGTGGCCCACATGGCAGGGTGGCCCACCCAAGGCAGGGTGGCCCACCAAGGCAGGGTGGCCCACCAAGGCAGGGTGGACCCGAAAAAGAAAAACTTTCCATCATTCTCTCACCATCACGTCTTGCCAGAATGGGTGCTATAACTACAGTTTTTAAACTGCACATTAACACCCCTCCTTCAGAGTGCAGGCACTGTACTTCCCATCTGCAGGATCAAGTCCGGCCTGACGGTTTCCCTGAATCCCTTCATAAATTGTACTTGCTCACACTCCATCAGCACGTCAAGTATTAAAAACCCATTTGTCTACATACACATCCTATTCAAAACGCTCATGCATTCCTGATGGAAGTCCAAGCCCCTCGCAACAAAACCTCCTTTACCCCTCCTACCTCCACCTTTCATAGGCGACCCTACCTCGCCTTCCTTCCTTCTACAGACTGATTACACCCTTGAAGGTCATTCTGTTCGCTCTTCTCTCCTCATGTCCGGAACCACCTCAACAAACCCCTTCCTCATCCCTTTGGACAACAGTTTTGGTACTTCCCGAACCCTCCTCCTAACTTCACAAACTTACGAATTCTCTGCATTTATATTCACCACCACACACATTGCCTCAGACATGGAAATCTCCCACTACCATCAGCCTTCTTCTCGCTCTGCAACATTCATCACCCACGCATTCTCAACCATATAAGAGCGTGGTATAAAAATATAATCTCATACCTTCCCCCTCTTTGCCCCAAGGTACACAGTTCTTTTGTCTCCACAGACTCCTAAGTGCACCACCTCTCGTCTTTTTCCCTCTATCAATTCTATGATTCACCTCTTTCCTTTCATAGCTTTCCATAGACCCCATCCGCTGACACGTTCCACTCAAATATTGAATTCGTTCACTCCTCCATACTCTACTCCCTCCATTAGATATTCAATTTTCATCACCTAATCTCTTTTGGTTATCTCTAACCTTACTCTTTCATGTATTCACCTTTTAATTTACTTTCTTCATTTGCACACCCTACAAATTATCACCAATCTATGCAACTTCTCTTCAGAATTCTCCCAAGAGCACAGTTGTCATACGCAAAGAGCAGCTGTGACATCTCCTCCACTTTGTGGGTGAAGTCCTTTGCCACTCGTACTCCTCGCAGCTGGTATTTCCTGTTTAGCTCTTTTGATTCCTTTCGTCAATCTCGCTTCCGTAATCTTCCTGTCTTGTCCACTTTTCGTGGTGCTCTCTTCCTGCTCTTGTTTGTATGTTTTCAAGAATCAACACCTTCCACGCCGTTACAACTTCGCCTTTCTTCTCTCTTAAATCTCACATAACATTGTCATACTATCTTATGACAAGGTATTCTTCGGTAGTTATCCTTGATCGCGAGGATTACCTCCGTAAATGCTGATGTCTTGCTCTCGACTCATCGCACCTAGACTCCTCTCGTTTCCAACCCTCTTGATCGCATAAAGAGACTTCAATCAAAAACTAAGGAATCTCTGTCCGACCTCTGTCCTCTGACCTTTGACCTCTTGTTCATCGGTTTCGTGTAAATCTGTCCCCTCTCTTCCTATTTTATGGCCTTTCCCAAAACTCTATAAACCTGATATGCCTCTTCGTCCTATTATTATCCTCTAGAGGTTCTGTCTCTTATTCTCTTGTTCCTTGGCTGGCAAAACCTCACTCCCTTTCTTCGGTCTTTTTCTCTGCCCACCTCCGTTCACTCTCAAGACTTATTGAAAGGGTTCGCTCCTCTCCCCAACCTGTCAGATGCTGATAGTCTTGAGTTGAGTCCTCTTCACAATGGTCCTCTTGATGATGCTACTTGATTTCCTTAGGAGAGAAGGCACCATGAAGGGTTTCATCATCTCCTATCCCCACTGATGTCTTTTCTTGATCTGATCCGCCTCTGTGTGGATCTCTAAACTCCTATTCCATTACAAGGGAAATATTATCACAAAACATTCGGTGTCGCTATGGGCTCTCTCTCTCTCCTGTCCTTGCTATCTTTACAAGGGAATACTTCGAGACTGTTTCTTCTCCTACCCTCGATGTGCGAACCTTCACTCTGGCTCCGCTTTGTGGATGACATCTTTGCTCTGTGGCCTCATGACTCCAGTCTCTTCCAACCTTTTCTTGAAGATCTTATTAATCTTGGCCCTTCCATTAAGTTTAAAGCTGAATGGGAATCTAATCCTTACTTCCTTTCTTGATGTCCATGTCACGCCTCAGATACAGGTTTTTCCTTTTCCGTTTACCGTTAAAAGCCTAATGCACAGTGGCATGTACATTCACTACTTTTTCCTATCATGTTCCCACTGTCAAGTAAAGTGTTTCTTATCTCCCTCTTTTCCGTGCCCTCCGCCTCTGAGATCCTCTAGTTCTACTTCCCAGCTATGAAGAAATTCCACTCTTTATAATTCGTTCTCCGTCTTGGCTTTACCCTTCCCATTCATAGATTCTGCCCTCTCTCGGGCTAAACGCAATTTTCTTCTCTCCCAAACTCTCTACTCATGGGAAATCTTCTATCCTTCTGCTTACCTACATTTCGGTATCTTTCTATCTCAAAAATTCTCTCGTCCCTTAGGACATCAAAGCTTACCTTCCGCCAGTCTAACACCTCTTCGCACTAATCTGTTCATACCTCTCCTCCCTCTACAGATGTTCCTGGTGGCTACTCTATTTCTTGGCTCCTCCATGTCCTCTTCAATACTTTGGAGAAACTCTTTGTTCGATCTTCTTTCCTGACAGCCCGTCTTAGGAAGCACAAAAAAATAGGGTTAGGCTTGCCGACACTTAACAATGCTCTTTTCTGTCACGTCAGAGATCCTAGCTTCCTATTGACTGGTCTTCTGCTTTAACTGTCTTCCTACTTCCAACTCGAACAGTCGCAGTTTCGTTGTAGAATCCTCTCTTATACACAACCTTTCCTTGTCACCAGAACCTTAGCCTGGCTTCGTCTGTAGATGCCTTCCTCTCCCACTACATTGTAAAAATCGCTCCAAACTTCCAGAACACGTGACTTAACGAAATCCTCATTTTTTCTGCTTCTTCTTCTTTTTTTCTTCTTCCTCTTCCCTTCTGTCCTTTTCTCCTCGGGTTGTCTTTCTCTCTCCTGTTCTCGTGTTTTCGGTTCCTTCTTTATTTATTTCACCACTTCCCTTTCACCGCACCTCGGTGCGCTTGCTCTCCCCTGTGGGGTTTCTAGCTCTCGTGCAGTGGCTCCCACTTCCTATGTATTTGACTGCTCCGTCCTTCCTTATTTCCCACTTCTACCATACCTTACTACTACCTCTTCTTCGTCTACTACATCTACGGATGAAAATAAGGACACATGTGCGGGTCTGGTTATTGTACTTTGTTAGTGGAGTTTCGCCATCCGTGGCTGGGCTGGATGCGAAACGTATACGGTGGAGGATGCCGGGTGGTGAGTTGCATGTTTCATTTCATCCTGTCGGTTTTATTACAATTTCTTGTAATACTACATCTACTATACTACCACTACTTACTACCTCACCTCTTCTGCCTATATATAGCGTCCTGCTACTCCTCTGTTAGTGTGACTTTGTCAATGGTCCAAGTCGGGACCGTAAAACGTCGTCGTTAAAGCCTCAGTCCTTTTATGTGGGGTTATGTGTGTATCGTTCCAGTCACGGTATTGTGCCTTTTTGTTTATTTATTTTCTAGAGATGATGATCACGTTGACCCTGATCTAAACCTCATAATCTGACACCCAATCAAAAAACCTATTGGAAAGTACTGCCATTTACTTACACAGCATCACAAGCCACCACTATCCTAAACAATGATAATAAACGTCTTTCAGTACTTAACTACAACATCAGGTCCTTAAGCAAAAACTTTGATGACCTCTAGCACTCCTTGATCCAATTAAAGACACCCTTCTCCTGAATATTCATACTGAGGACCTGGCATAAGAGGGAACAATAGATATCTACCTATGACAGGATACACAGCAATTCACAACTGCTGACCAACCAAGTTGGGGGTGGTTATTGCTATTCTATTACTCTACACCAATGAATCTTGTTTAGCACCACTTGCTTTAGTGATGAATATGGGGAATACATTTTTGCTAATTTTACTGTAAACCTTAAGAGCTATAACAATCTGTGACATTTACCGGATACCTCACACAAACATCCCAAATTTCAGTGTGAAATTAAAGTCACTAATAACCAAACAGACAAAATGAATAAGCCACCCACCTTCTCTTAGCTGGGAGACTCTCAACATCATCTTGGCTTACTAATGATCTGCCTGTAACTGATTTCATCAACAATATGAAAAAACACACTTCTCATACCAAAAATAACTAAACCAACTCAGGCTCACTGAGACATGTGAACCTAATAGACCACATATGGATCAATATCTAGCCCCCTTAAATCAGGGATAATCACAGATAGCCTACAGGACCCACTACCCTCCTGCCTTCCTGGACAATCATAGTAAACCACCATTGAATACAATAAAGTCTCATTTAAACTCCATGACGATCGGCCTCAGTAAGGGAAGTTCACAGCTGACCTAGTGACTGTCGTTGGCCTACTGAATTCGCCAGGCCAATGGTTATTGATGACTGGACAGACATTTTTCTTAACAAATTTCTTAGCGACTATTCAAAAAATTGTACTATAAAAACAAAACAGATCACAACAAAAGCTTGGTTGCCCATGGCTAACAAGCCCCATTCTGAAATCCATTGACAGAAACATCCATATATGAAAAGCAATATAGAAGGGGGCTTAAATACACAAAGATTACTCTTAAACATATTCATAAGCTCTCACCAAAGTAATAAAAAAAAGGCCAAACAAAACTATATACTCCAGTAGATTCACAGACACTAGGGAGAATAAAAAGGTCTGCGGAAAAACAACTCTCTCAGATTCTAGGGACCCACAAACTGAGAAAACCTAAGGAATATTGTCTAACTAACTAATGGAAAACACCACTACATCCCACTGACAACAGATAACAGATAAACGGACTTCTTCTCCAACTTAGGATCTAATCTCGCCAGAAAAATCCCACATACAATGCACATGCCAGGGACTAGCTAGATGGAAATTTCCCTAATTCTTCTATCTTGCACCAATGAGCAAACGAAGTCTTTGAGATCATAAAAGTCTCTTAAAAATAACTAGGGGAATAAAAGCTGTCTCATGTCCCACAACTACTGTACAGCGAGCGGCTCATGTCCTTTCGCACATTGCTATTTCATTACTTTTTAAACAAGTCCTAGCGACTAGCACACCTTCCCGAAACTACTCAAGATGGCAAGGTTACAACAATACATAAAGGTGGTCTGTGACCCTACAGACTTAACAACTACTTGGCCTCTATCTAACTTACCATTGCTATTCCAAAATCTTGAGAAACTCGTGCACAGGAGACTGTATTCATTTATAACGGTCAAAAACATATAACCCTGCAGTTTGGAATTCAGAAAAATAAAAGCACTAATGATGCAATCATAAAAATGGCTAGATCTGCTTTACACAGCATTGGAAAATAAGGAATATCCACGAGGAATTTGTTTATTGACCATAAGAAATGCTTTTGACACAGTAGACCACGACATCCTATCCACCATCTTGATCACTACGGTATATGAGGCCATGCGCTTGACTTATTTCAATCTTACATTACTAATAGGTATCAGTACGTCACCATTAAGACTCCGGCATCAGCAACCGGGCCACTTTGATACTGGAGTTCCGCAGGGAAGTGTCCTTGGTCCCCTGCTCTTCTCATATTCATCAATGACCTTCCAACACGTAGCCCAAACACTGAAAACCATTTCTCTTTGCTGATGGAACGACTTATGTCATCTCTCACCTAATCTTGCCACCAACTCTACACTTGTGAATGAGCGTAGCATGATGTAAAATAGCGACTTGGATGACAGCCAATAAAATTACGCTTAACACTGACAAAACCTACATATTATGTTTGGTAGCAGAGCAGAGATGCACAAATTAACTATTAGATTGACAACACTCTATTTACCGAAATATGGCGGGAATTTCCTAGGCTTATACCTTGTCAACAACCAGAATTTCAGCACCCATATCCAGCATTAGCAAAAAAGTTATCCCAAAACGGTTGGGATCCTCTCCAAGATACGATACTCTACGTGCCGCAAAATGCCCTTCTCACACTATACCACTCACTTATTTATCCATACCGCACCTATGCTATTTGTGCTTGGGGGATCAACTGCAGCAAAACACCTAAGCCTATAATAAACCCTACAAAAAGCTGCAGTAAGTAGAATCACTTAAATCCATCCCTTGGCACAACCCACCCCCCCACTCTCATAGATTAAACTTAACTCCCCAGGTCAGTCATCCACACCCTTGGAACTCTAGAAAACTGCAGACACATTCATCACCTTCAAATACTACCATTAGAAAACATCTTTCATCTCCCCTGAGACACCCAGTCAACTAAAATACACGATAAATTACCACTGGTGGCATTCACCACTTACACTCACTCACTCATTTGACCAATAAAACAGAAATATTATCTAGTCTTAAAATAATGAATCCTGTGATACTCCAATACTGAAAACTATGTACTGTGCCAAATACTATAGCATTACATTGCTAATCTAACAAACTAGGGTTTTGTCACTTAGCCATTTTCAACTTACCTCATAATTCTGTTATATTTTACAATTAAGAATTAAAATAAGTATGTCCGAAAATGCTTAGCCATGCTAAGCTTCTAGTGGTTAACACTCTGTAATCACAATTTTACGACAGGTAAAAAAACAATAACCAAATTTCTGTAAACTCAGCATTGTAATCCTTATAGAGAATAAACTTTGAATTTGAATTTGAATTTAAATGTACAGTGGTATTTTTTTATTTTGCTAACTATTTCAGTGATATATGTTTGTGCTAATGAAACATAGTGGTATATACTAGAGCTAATGTACTCAGTGGTATATACACGTGCTAATGTAAAGTTGTATTTACTTGTGCTAATGTACAGTGATACATACTTGTTCTAATGTACAGTGGTATATACTTGAGCTAAAGTACAGAGATATATACTTCTACTAATGCAAAGTGATATATACCTGTGCTAATGTACTGTGCCATGTACATTCACTACTTTTCCTATCATGCTTCCCCTGTCAAGAAAAGTGTTCTTATCGCCCTCTTTCTCTCCGTTCCCTCGCTTCTGTGATCTCAGTTCCTTCCAGCAGAAATTTCCACTCTTTATAATTCGTTCTCCCCTCTTGGCTACCCTTCCCATTTCATAGACTCTGCCCTCTCACGTGCTAAACGCAATTTCTTCTCTCCCAAACTCTCTACTCATGAGAACTCTTCTATCCTCTGCCTTCCCTACATTTCCGGTCTTTCTAATCTCAACATTCTCTCGTCCTTAGACATCAAGTTACCTTCCGCCAGACTAACCTCTTTCGCACTATCTCGTTCATACCATCTCCTCCCTCTACAGATGTTCCTGGTGTCTACTCTATTTCTTGTCCTCTGTCTCTTTCAAATACTTTGGAGAAAACTGGGTCGGTCTCTTTCTGACAGACCTTAGGGGCCAAAAAAATAGTGTTTAGGTCTTGCCGACACTAACAATGCTCTTTCTGTCACGTCTGAGTTCATAGCCATCCTATTGATGGTTCTTCTGCTAAAAAACTGCTTCCCTAATTCCATAGCTCGAAACAGTCGCCGTTTAGTTTGAATCCTCTCTTATACACAACTTTCCTTGTATGAACCTTAGCTGGCTTCGTTCTCTGTAGATTGCCTTCCTCTCCAACTACATTGTAAAAATTGCTCCAAAGCTTAAGACAACCGTGGACTTATCCTGAATCCTCATTTTTCTTTCTTCTTCTTCTTTTTCTTCTTCTCTTCCCTTTCCTCTCTCCTTTTCTCCTCTTGGTTGTCTTTCTCTTCATGTCTCGATGTTCTGTTCCTTCTTTATTTTATTTCCCACTTCCCCTTTCACGCACTCTGTGCGCTCTTGCTCTCCCTCTGTGGATTTCTAGCTCTCTTGCAGTGCTCCCCTGCTTTGTATTTGGACTGGTAGTCTTCTTATTTCCCACTTTTACCACTACCACTACTAACTACCTCTTCTTCTTCTTACTATAGAATGATGATATTGACACATTGTGCGGCGTCTGGTTGTCTTTGTTGTGGACGTTTCGCCATTCCCAGTGGCTGGCTGGATGGGGAAACGTCTACGGTGGGGATGCCCGGGTGTTGTGCATGTGTCATTTCATCCTGTCGGTATTATATACAATTCTTGAACTACTACTACTACTACCTCCACCTCTTCCTGCCTATATATAGCCGTCCTGCCTCCACCTCTGTTAGTGTGACTTTGTCAATGGTCCAAGTCGGACCGAAACGTCGTCGTAAGCTTCTGTCTTTTATGTGCGGGTTATTTGTGTATCGTTCCAGTCACGGTATTGTGCCTTTTTGTTATTTATATACTGTGGTATATTTGTGCTAATGTAAAGTTAAAAATACTTGTGCTAATGTTTAGGGATATATATTTGTGCTAATGAACAGTTATGTATACGTGTGATAATATAGAGTGAAATATACTTGTGCTAATGTACAGTGATCTATACTTGCGCTAATGTGCAGTGATATATACTTCTCCTAATGTACAGTGGTATATACTGGTGATAATGAACAGTGATATATATTCTTCTAATGTACAGTGAATAAATATTAGTGCTAGGCACAGAGGGTATATACTTGTTGCTAATGTTACAGTGTATGTACTTGTCCTAATTGTACAGTAGTTATACCGTGCTATTCGTTCAGTGATACATATTGTGCTTAATGTACAGTGAAATATAATGTGCTTATATGACAGTGGATATACTTGAGCTAATGTACAGAGGTATATAGTTGTGGTAATGTACAGCGAAATATACTTGTGCTAATGTACAGCGATATGTACTTGTGCTAATGTACAGTGATATATACTTGTGCTAATGTACAGTGATATATACTTGTGCTGATGTAAAGTGGTATTTACTTGTGCTAATGTACAGTGATATATACTTGTGCTAATGTACAGTGGTATATACTTGTGCAAATGTACAGTGATAAATGTTTTTTTTTAACTTCTACTTTAGCACCAGTTATATATATTTGTGCTAATATACAGATGTATGTACTTGTGCTAATATAACGTTATATATACTTGTGCTAATGTGCAGTGATATATACTTGTCCTAATGAACAGTGGTATATTTGTGAAAATGTACAGCGATATATTGTTCTAAAGTACAGTGATATATATTTGTGCTAATGCACAGTGATATATACTTCTGTTAATGTACAGTTATATGGACTTGTCCTAATGTACAGTGGTATATTTGTGAAAATGTACAGCGATATATTGTTCTAAAGTACAGTGATATATATTTGTGCTAATGCACAGTGATATATACTTCTGTTAATGTACAGTTATATGGACTTGTCCTAATGTACAGTGGTATATACCTGTCCTAATGTACAGTGATACATATTGTTCTAATGTATAGTGATATATACATGTGCTAATGAACAGTGATATATACTTTTGCTAATGTACAGTGATATGTACTTGTGCTAATGTACAGTGATATATACTTGTGCTAATGTACAGTGATATATACTTCTGCTAATGTAAAGTGGTATTTACTTGTGCTAATGTACAGTGATATATACTTGTGCTAAAGTACAGTGGTATATACTTGTGCTAATGTACAGTGATATATACTTCTACTAATGCACCATGACATATACTTGTGCTAATGTACAGTGATACATATTGTTCTAATGTACAGTGATATATACATGTGCTAATGAACAGTGGTATATACTTGTGCTAATGTGCTGTGATATATACTTTTCCTAATGTACAGTGATATATACTTGCGCTAATGTACAGTGGTATATGTTTGTGCTAATGTACAGTGGTATTTACTTGTGCTAATGCACAGTGATACATACTTGTGGTATATACAGTGGTATATACTTGAGCTAATGCACAGCAATATGTACTTGTGCTATTGTTCAGTGATGTACACTTGCGCTAATGTACAGTCGTATATACTTGTGCTAATGTACAGTAATATATACATCTACTAATGTACACTGATATATACATTTACTAATGTACAGTGATATATACTAGTCATAAAGTACAGTGGTTCATATTTGTTTTATTTTACAGTGATGAATACATGTGCTGATACCCACTCCTATATACTTGTCCTAAAGTACAGTGGAATATACCTGTGCTAATAAACAGTGATAAATATTGTTCAAATTTACAGTGATATATACTTGTGCTAATGAACAGTATTATGTACTTGTGCTAATGTACAGTTATATATACTTGTGCTAATGTACAATTATATATACTTGTGCTAATGTGCAGTTGTAGATTCTTTTGCTAATGTACAGTGCTACATGCTTGTGTTAATGTACAGTGGTATACTTTTGCTAATGTACAATGGTATATACTTGAGCTAATGTACAGTGATATGTACTTGTGCTAATGTACAGTTGTATATACTTGTGTTAATGTAACGTGATATGTACTTCTACTAATGTACATTTATATATACTTATGCTAATGTACAGTTATATATTCTTGAGCTAATGTTTTGAGATATATACTTGTCCTAAAGTACAGTGATATATGCTTGTGCTAATACAGAGTGAAATATACTTGTGCTAATGCACAGTGGTATATATTTGATCTAATGTACAGTGGTATATACTTGTGCTAATGCACAGTAGTATATACTTTTTCTAATGTTCAGTGATATATACTTGCGCTAATAGAGAGTGATATATACTTGTGCTAATGTTCAGTGGTATATACTTGTGATAATGTACACTGGTACTTGCTTGTGTTAATGAAGAGTGATATATACTTTTGCTAATGTATAATGGTATATACTTGAGATAATGTACAGTAAAATATAATTGTGCGAATGTACAGTGGTATATACTTGTGCTAATGAACAGTGATATATATTGTTCTAATATACAGTGATATATACTTTCGCTAATGCTCAGTGGCATATACTTGTCCTAATGTACAGTGATATATACTTGTGCTAATGTACAGTGATAAATACTTGTCCTAATGTACAGTTGTATATACCTGTGCTAATATACTGTGATACACATTGTTCTAATGAACAGTGATATATACTTCTGCTAATGAACAGTGGTGAATGCTTGTGCTAATGTACAGTGATATATACTTGTGGTAATGTACAGTGGTATTTACTTGTGCTAATTTGCAGTGATATATACTTGTGCTAGTGAACAATGGTATATACTTTAGCTAATGTACAGTGGTATATACTTGTGCTAATGTACACGATATATACTTGCGCTATTGCACAGCAATATATACTTGTGCTAATGTACAGTAATATATACTTGTGCTAATGCACAGTGATATATACTTGTGCTAATGTACAGTGGTATATGCTTGTGCTAATGTGCTGTGATATATACTTCTACTAATTCACAGTGATATATACTTGTGCTAATGTACAGTGGAATATACTTGTGCTAATATAAAGTTATATATACTTGTGCTAATGTTTAGGGATATACTTGTCCTAATGTTCAGTGGTATACTTGTGATAATGTACAGTGATATATATATTATTCTAATGTACAGTGATATATATTTGCGCTAATGCACAGTGGTATATACTTGTGCTAATATACAGTGATATGTACCTGTCTTAATATACAGTGGTATATACCTGTGCTAATGTTCAGTGATAAATATTGTTCTAATGTACAGTGATATATACATGTGCTAATGACCAGTGGTATATACTTGCGCTAACGTGCAGTGACATATACCTTTGCTAATGTATAGTGATATATACTTGTGCTAATGTACAGTGGTATTTACTTGAGCTAATGTACAGGTGGTATATACTTGTGCTAATGTACAGCGATATATACTTGTGCTAATGTACAGTGATATGTACTTGTGCTAATGTACAGTGATATATGTGTGCTAATGTACATTGGTATTTAAATGTGCTAATGTACAGTGATATATACTTGTGCTAATGCACAGTGGTATATACTTGTGCTAATGTACAGTGATATATACTTCTAATAATGCACAGTGATATATACTTTTGCTAATGTACAGTGGTATATATTTGTGCTAATGTAAAGTTATATACACTTGTGCTAATGTTTAGGGATATATACTTGTGCTAATGAACAGTTATATATACTTGTGCTAATGTGCAGTGATATATACTAGTCCTAATACAGTGGAGTATCCTGGTGATAATGTACAGTGATATATATTGTTCTAATGTGCAGTGATGTATATTTGTGCTAATGCACAGTGGTATATACTTGTGCTAATGTACAGTGATATGTACTTGTCCTAATGTACAGTGGTATATACCTGTGCTAATGTACAGTGATATATATTGTTCTAATGTTCAGTGCATGTGCTATTGAACTGTGGTATATTCTTGTACTAATGTGCTGTGATATATACTTTTGCAAATGTACAGTGATATATACTTGTAATAATGTACAGTGATATTTACTTCTGCTAATGCACAGCGATATATACTTGTGCTAATGAACAGTGGTAAATACTACAGCTAATGAACAGTGGTATATAGTTGTGCTATTGTAGAGCGATATATACTTTTGCTAAAGTTCAGCGATATATTCTTGTGCTAATGTACAGTGATATATGCTTTTGCTAATGTACAGTGGTATATACTTGTGATAATGTACAGTGGTATTTATTTGTGCTAATGTACAGTGATATATACTTATGCTAATGAACAGTGCTCTATACTTGAGCTAATTTACAGTGATATTTGCTTTTGCTAATGTACATTGGCATTTACTTGTCCTGTTGTAAAGTGATATATACTTTTACTAATGTACAGAGATATATACTTGTCGTAATGTACAGTGATATATACTTGTGCTTATATACAGTGTTGTATACTTGTGCTAATGCACAGTGATGTATACTTGTCCTACTGTACAGTAGTATATATTTGTGCTAATATAGAGTGACATATATTTTCGGTAATGTGCATTCATATACTCTTGTGCTAATGTACAGTGATATATACTTGCGGTAACGTACAGTGGTATATGCTTGTGCTAATGTACAGTTGTATATACTTGTGCTAATGTACAGTGATACATTCTTGTGCTAATGTTCAGTGATATATACTTGTTCTAATGAACAGTGGTATATACTTGTGCTAATGTACAGTTGTATACATTTGTACTAATGTTCAGTGGTATATACTTCTGCTAATGTGTAGAGATACATACTTGTGCTAATGCACAGTGGTATATTATTGTGTTAATGTACAGATTTATATGTGCTAATGTACAGTGATATTTACCTGCGCTAATGTACAGTGGTATATACTTGTGCTAATGTACAGTGATATATAGTTGTGCTAATGTACAGTGATATATACTTGTGGTAATGTACAGTGGTACATACTTGTGCTAATGTACAGTGGTATATGCTTGTGCTAATGTGCAGTGGTATATTCTTGTGCTAATGTAAAGAGACATATACTTGTCCAAATGTACAGTGGTATATACTTGTGCTAATGTACAGTGATATATATTTGTGGTAAGGTGCATTCATATACTCTTGTGCTAATGTACAGTGGTATATACTGGCGGTAACGTACAGTTATATATGTTTGTGCTAATGTACAGTGGTATACTCTTGTGCTAATATACAATGGTAAATACTTGTGCTAATATACAGTGGCATATACTTGTGCTAATGTACATTGATATATACTTGAGCTAATGTACAGTGGTATATACAAGTGCTAATGTACGGTGATATATACTTGTGCTAATGAATAGAGATATATTCTTGTGCTAATGTACAGTGGTATATACTTATGCTAATGTACATTGTTAAATAATTGTGCTAATGTTCAGTGATATATACCTGTGCAAATGTTCAGTGATATATACTTGTGCTAATGTACAGTGGAATATACTTGTGCTAGTTTACAGTTGTATATACTTATGCTAATGTACAGAGATATATTCTTGTGTTAATGTACAGTGATATATTCTTGTTGATAAAATAAACACATGTGCAACTTTTGGGTATCTTTATTGAGGAAACGTTTCGCCACACAGTGGCTTTATCAGTCCATACAATGGAGAATCTTGAAGAACAGGAGGAGAATCAGGTAATCTGTCCCTCAACCTTGAGTCGATGTGGTCAGTCCATCAATCTTGAATAGAATACGGCATACGTGCGGAGAAGGAGCTTATAAACCGTTGGCAGGAGGTTGAGTGACTGATTACCTCATTCTCCTCCTGTTCTTCAAGATTCTCCTTTGTATGGACTGATGAAGCCACTGGGTGGCGAAACGTTTCCTCAATAAAGATACCCAAGAGTTGCACATGTGTCTAATTCATCAACATGTCGGTTCTCTGAGCCATTCATTTACAAACCTGTCAGACACTGCAGCTTCTTGGGATCTTAATACTTGGGAATTTTTCGCTTGCCTAATTCTTGGGCACGACCTACTTCCACATTGAACAAATGTGACACAACGTCTGACTGCTGCACCTCTCCTGCCAAAGGTTTATAAGCTCCTTCTCCGCACGTATACAGTATTCTATTCAAGATTGATGGACTGACCACATCGACTCAAGGTTGAGGGACTGATTACCTCATTCTCGTCCTGTTCTCCAAGATTCTTCTTTGTATGGACTGATAAAGCCACTGTGTGGCGAAACGTTTCCTCAATAAACATACCCAAGAGTTGCACATGTGTCTAATTTATCAATATGTCGGTTCTCTGAGCCATTCATCTACAAAGATATACACTTGTGCTAACGAACATTGGTATGTACTTGTGCTAATGTACAGTCATACGTACTTATGCTAATGTACAGAGACATACTTGTGCTAATGTACAGTGGCATATACTTGTGCAAATGTACAGTGATATATGCTTGTATTAAATTACAGTGGTATATACTTGAGCTAATGAACAGTGACATATATTGTTCTAATTTACAGTTATATATACTTGTGCAAATGTACAGTGGTATATACTTGTGCTAATATACAGTGATATATACTTGTCCTTATGTACAGTGGTATGTACTTGTACTTCTTTTCAGTGATATATACTTGAGCTAATGTACAGTGATATATACTTGTGCTAATGTACAGTGGTATATACTTGTGCTAATGTACAGTGGAATATACTGGTGCTAAGTTACAGTGGTATATACTTGAGCTAATGTCCATTGGTATGTACTTGTGCTAATGTACAGTGATATAAACTTGCGGTAATGTGCAGTATTATATGCTTGTGCTAATGTACAGTGGTATATACTTGTGCTAATATACAGTGGTATGTACTTGTGCTAATGTACAGTGGTACATACTTGTGCTAATGTTCAGTGGTATATCCTTGTGCCAATATACAGAGGTATATACTTGTGCTAATTTACAGTGATATATACTTGCGGTAATGTTCAGTAATATATGCTTGTGCTAATGTACAGTTGTATATACTTGTGCTAATATACAGTGATATATATTTGTGCTAATGTATTGTGATATATACATGCGGTAATGTACAGTGGTATATACTTGGGCTAATGTACAGCGATATATACTTTTGCTATTGCACAGCTATATATACTTGTGCTGATGTACAGTGATGTATACTTGGGCTAATGTAGAGTGATATATACTTGTGCTAATGTATATTGGTATTTACTTGTGCTAATGTACAGTGATATATACTTATGCTAATGAACAGTTCTATATACTTGAGCTAATGTGCAGTGCTATATACTTTTGCTAATGAACAGTGATATATACTTCTGCTAATGTACATTGACATTTACTTGCCCTAATGTACAGTGATATATACTTGTGCTAGTGTAGAGTGATATATACTTGTGCTAATGAACAGTGGAATATACTTGTGCTAATGTGTTGTGTAAAATACGTTTGCTAATGTACAGTGATACATACTTGTAATAATGTACAGTGGTATTTACTCGTGCTAATGTACTGTGATATATACTTATGCTAATGAACAGTGCTATATGCTTGAGCTAATGTACAGTGCTATATGCTTTTGCTAATGAACAGTGATATATACTTCTGCTAATGTACAGAGATATATACCTGTGCTAATGTACAGCGACTTATACTTGTGCCAGTGTAGAGTGACATATACGTGTGCTATTGCACACTGGTATACTTGTGCTAATGTACAGTTATATATGATTCTGTTAAAGAACAGTTGTTTATATTTGAGCTAATCAACAGTGATATATACTTGTGCTATTGCAGAGAGAAATACATATGTGCAAATGTACAGTTTTATGTACTTGTTCTTATGTTCAGTAATATATAACTGTGCTAATGTACAGTGATATATACTTGTGCTAATATACAGTGATATATTCTTGTCCTAACGTTCAGAGGTATATAATTGTAAAATTGTACAGAGATGTATATTGTTCAAATGTACAGTGATATATACTTGTGCTAATGCACAGTAGCATATACTTGTGTTAGTGTACAGTGATATGTACTTGTCGTAATGTAAAGTAGTGTATACCTATGCTAATGTACAGTGATACATATTGTTCTAATGTACAGTGGTATATGCTTGAGCTAATGTACAGTGGTATTTACTTGTGTTAATGTACAGTGATACATACTTGTTCTAATGAACAGTGGTATATACTTGAGCTAATATACAGTGGAATATACTTGAGCTAATGCACAGCAATATGTACTTGTGCTAATGTTCAGTGATGTATACTTGCGCTAATGTACAGTGGTATATACTTGTGCTAATGTACAATAATATATACATCTACTAATGTACACTGATATATACATTTACTAATGTACAGTGATATATACTAATCATAAAGTACAGTGGTTCATATTTGTTTTATTTTACAGTGATGAATACGTGTGCTGATACCCACTTCTATATACTTGTCCTAATATACAGTGGAATATACCTGTGCTAATAAACAGTGATACATATTGTTCTAATTTACAGTGATATATACTTGTGCTAATGAACAGTATTATGTACTTGTGCTAATGTACAGTTATATATACTTGTGCTAATATGCAGTTGTAGATTCTTTTGCTAATGTACAGTGCTACATGCTTGTGTTAATGTACAGTGATATACTTGTGCTAATATACAGTGGTATATACTTGAGCTAATGTACAGTGATATGTACTTGTGCTAATGTACAGTTCTATATACTTGTGCTAATGTACCGTAATATATACTTCTACTAATGTACATTTATATATACTTATGCTAATGTACAGTTACATATACTTGAGCTAATGTTTTGAGATAAATACTTGTCCTAATGTACAGTGATATATGCTTGTGCTAATGTACAGTGGTATATACTTGATCTAATGTACAGTGAT
Source organism: Cherax quadricarinatus (assembly GCF_026875155.1). NCBI lineage: Eukaryota > Metazoa > Arthropoda > Malacostraca > Decapoda > Parastacidae > Cherax > Cherax quadricarinatus. The sequence continues at coordinate 34,277,018 of NC_069448.1, read as the reverse complement.
ATATACTTGTGCTAATGCACAGTTGTATATACTTCTTCTATTGTACAGTGATAAATACTTGCGCTAATATAGAGTGATATATACTTGTGCTAATGTACAGTGGTATATACTTGTGCTAATGTACAGTGGTACTTGCTTGTGTTAATGATGAGTGATATATACTTTTGCTAATGTTCAATGGTATATACTTGAACTAATGTACAGTAATATATAACTGTGCCAATGTAGAGTGGTATATACTTTTGCTAATGTACAGTGATATATACTTCTACTAATCTACATTGATCTACATTGATCTAATATACAGAGATGTATACTTCCCCTAATATACAGTGGTATATACTTGTGCTAATGAACAGTGACATATATTGTTCTAATGTACAGTTATATATACTTGTGCAAATGTACAGTGGTATATACTTGTGCTAATGTACAGTGATATATACTTGTACTTATGTACAGTGGTATGTACTTGAGCTAATGTCCATTGGTATATACTTGTGCTAATGCACAGTGATATAAGCTTGCGGTAATGTGCAGTATTATATGCTTGTGCTTATGTACAGTGGGATATACTTGTGCTAATATACAGTGGTATATACTTGCGCTAATGTACAGTGGTACATACTTGTACTAATGTTCAGTGGTATATACTTGTGGTAATATACAGTGGTATATACTTGTGCTAATTTACAGTGATATGTACTTGCTGTAATGTACAGTTATATATGCTTGTGCTAATGTACAGTTGTATATACTTGTGCTAACATACAATCATATATATTTGTGCTAATGTATAGTGATACATACCTGCGCTAATGTACAGTAGTATATACTTGTGCTAATGTACAGCGATATATACTTTTGCTATTGCACAGCGATACATACTTGTGGTATTGTCATTGGTTATATACTTTTTGTAATTCACAGTGGTATCTTCTTCTGCTCTAATGTTACAGTTGATATATATTTGTGCCTAATGAACTGTGATATTTACTGCGTTAATGTTCAGTTGTAATACTTGGTGTAATGTACAGTGGTATATAGTTGAGCTTAAGTACAGTGATATATACTTGTGGTAATGTACAGCAAGAACAATTAATTGTGCTAACTGTTACAGACGAAATATATGTTGCTAATGAACAGTCATGATGACTTTGTGCTAGTGTACAGTGATACTATAATTGTGCTAATGTACAGCGATATATTACTTTTGCTAAGGTACAGTGGTATATACTTGTGCTAATGCACATGATATATTCTTGTTGTAAGGTACAGTGGCATATGCTGGTCGCTAATGTACAGTGATATTTCTTGTGTAATGTACAGTGGTATATACTTGTGCTTAATGTCCCAGTGATATATACTTGTGCTAATGTACAGTGCAGCGGTATATACTTGTATGCTAATGTACAGTGATTATATACTTTTGCTAATGTACAGTGGATAATAATTGTGCTAATGTACTGTGAATATACTTTTGCTAATGTAAAGCGGACTTATACTTGTACCAAATGTACAGTAGATATATACTTGTGATAATGCACTCAGTGATTATACTTGTGGTAATAGTCAGTGAAATATACTTTTGCTAATTGTTCTGTGATATATACAAGTGCTATTGTACAATGATACCTAACTGGTGCTAATGTTCAGTGATATTATTGTGCTTATGTACAGTGGTACCTACTGTTGACTATTGTACAGTGGTATTAATTGTGCTAATGTTACAGTGATATGTACTTTTGCTAATGTAACAGTGGTATATACTTGTGCTAATGCACAGTGATATATGCCGTTGTGGTATTGTTACAGTGGTTATACTTGTGCTAATGTACTCAGTGATATATATCTTGTGCCTAATGTACAGTGGTTTTATACTTGTCCTAATGTTTATACAGTTGATATATACTTGTGCCCTAATGTACAGTTGGTATATACTGTGCTAAAGCAAAGTGATGTATACTTATGCTAATGGTCAGTGGTATATACTTGTGCTAATGTAAGTGATATATATTGTGATAATGAACAGTGATATATACTTTGTGCTAATGTAGGTGATATATACTTGTGCTAATGAACTGTGATTTACTTGTGCTAATGTGCAGTGGATATACTTGTGCTAATATTCAGTGATATTATTCTTGTCCTAATGTTTCTGTGGTATTTTATTTGTGGTAGATGTGCACTCATTACTCTGTGCTATGTACAGTGTTTATACATGCGGATAACGTACAGTGGTCTGCTTTTGCTATTGTACTGGTTGTATATACTTGTGCTAATGTACCAGTTGGTATATTACTCTGTGCTAATGTACAGTGAATATCTGCTTGTGCTAATTGTCAGTGAGGTGTACTTTGCTAACTGTCTCAGTGATATATACTTTGTTCTAATGAACAGTGGTATAGACTTGTGCTACTGTCGTGATATTTTACTTGTGCTAATGTTCAGTGATTTATACTTGTGATAAATTGACATCATGTGCAACTCTTGGGTATCTTTATTGAGGATACGTCGCCACACAGTGCTTCATCAGTCCAAACAAGGAGAATCTTGAAGAGCAAGGTCGAGAATGAAGTAATCAGATTCCCTCAACCTTGAGTCGATGTGGTCAGTCCAGTCCAAATCTTGAATAGAATACGGCATACGGCGGAGAAGTCTGCTTTATTGTGCCAAAACGAAATCGTTTGACACCAGTCAAGGGTTAGGGACCAGTCAGGGTTCGGTACCAGTCCAGGGTTCGCTCGGAACCAGTCTGATATGATACCGGGCGGTCACTTATTTAAAACATACTGGTCGGTGATTTGGGCTAAACACATGGAGGATTCCTATCTGGAAATCTATCCTATCGTGTAATATGTGATTTTGAATTGATACTCAAAAAGCTATAACTGCGTGTTGAAGAACGGTGACTCTGGTGGCCTGGTGGGTTATCGCTCTCGCTTCAACACGAGTGAGGGGCCTGGGTTCGATTTCCAGCCAGTGTATAGAAACATTGGACGTGTTTCTTTCCACCTGTTGTCTATGTTACCCATCAGTAAATTGGGTACAGGGTGTGTTAGTCGGACTGGTGTGGGTCGCATCTGGGGACACTGTCTAAGGAGCCTTGAGTCTAAAAGTCCGCCGCGGGGGGTTGACCCCCGGAACTCTCTCCAGATAACTGACTGGCAGCTCGACAATGTCGAGGTCGGAGCCTCAACCCGTGTTTTTCTATCGCTGTATTCTAGCTTTTCTAGTTTTTTTTCTCGTCTCCACCACAATAAATGCTATATTATCACTATAGTGTGACTGGTGGTAAAATTTTGGCGGAAGACGCTTTATGTTTTTGTAGTAATAATTGCTATCTCGTTGTGTTAATTGCACGACCGCTGGTAACTACTGGTTATATGAAATTCACAAGTATACGTATGGTATTTCAAGAAAAAGAAACTAATGGAAAGTCACTCCACTCCACAAGTACCACATTATTATACTTGTAGTTGCTACTACAATATCACTTGTATTCTGCTATTCTTGGGTATCACTAGATTATATGCGAGTTTCAACTACTGAAGTTCTATGACATCTTGAGTGGAGTAAGAACAAAAAGTTAGTGGGGTGAGTGGATTCAATTTCTTTGACAGCAAGAAGGCGTTAGACACAGTTCCACACAAGGGAATTAGTGCAAAAAACTGGTGAGATCAAAACAGGGATATCAGGGAAGTACTACAAAGAACAGGGAATACTTGTCAAGGAAGACTGCAGGAGTTCAATGATACGTGGCGAGGTGTCGAGTGGGGCACATGTGACAGCGGGGGTCCACGAGGGGTCAGTCAGGACCAGTGCTGTTTCTGGGTATTTGTGAACAACATGACGGAGGAATAGACTCTGATGTGTTCTCCCCTCTGTTGAAGATGTTGTGAAGGTGATGAAGTAAGTAGTCATTCGTTCGAAGATCCAGGCAAAAACTACAATGGGATACTGGAGTGGCTGCTGTACCTGGTCCGCTATTGGGACGCCGGTGGTAATCCCAACTAGGGCTTAGGCATGATAGTTTGGGCGTAAGGGCAATTGTATGACCGCCAGTCGGTGGACTGGCGCGGGAGGTAATGTTTAGTCATTTACGATCTCTTGGTCTTTTGTGCGCGGGGGGGTGGAGATACATAACTGGCGCTGCGGCGGTATGACAACATGATTATTTTGTTAGGGGGCACTTGATGATGTTTGCCGGGATGTTTTCGGGTCCAAGTTGTTGCTTGGCCCCCCCCCGGGGCTGTTTGCTTCGATGGTCTCGTTGTGAAGCAGTTATGCTTGGTGGTCTGGTCATTGGTGGGCGTTATGGGGGAAGTGGGGAATCGTTTAATGGTAAATGCCTGATTTGGGCTTTTGTGGGCATTATTATGGTATGTGGAGATCAGCTCTTTCTAGTGAATGTGGTCGTTGGTTAGTAATTGGGCCGTGCCCGGGTTTTTTGGGGGGTAGTTGTTGTGTCATGTGGTTGAGGGGTGCTGGCTGAGTGGTGCTATGTGGGAGGGAAATGCCCCCCCCCTTTTGTTGTGCTCGTTTGGTTGGTGAGGGGGGCGAAGTTTGCTTCGGGTCGTGGATATTCTTCTGTAGGATGTTGTGTGTGGTTTTTTTCGGATATGTGTAGTGGGGGTTTTTCGTGGGGTGAGATGCGTGATTCGTATCGTTGAGTGTTTTTCTGGATTGGTGCGTTGGAGTTTGCGTGTCTTTGTGGCATTTTGGGTTTGTTGTGGTGTTGGTTCCTTTATCATTCTTTCGTGGTTATGTTCTATCGCTTTGTTGAGATATTGGATTTGTTTGAGAGTTCTGGACTGTTTGATAGTCATGATGCGATTTTGCCGTTTAATTTTTTATTTGCTGTTCGTGTACTGTGATAGTGTCTACTTGCTGGTGTTTTTTTGGGTTTAATGGGGGATGGTTTGAGTTGTTTTTGGATGATGCTTTTCTCTATGTTGGCGTGTATGGGTTTAGTTGGGGTTGTTGTTTGGTCCGCGGTGGATGTTTGGTTCCTCTCCTACTATTAGGTCTGTCTCGTTGGAATGGAGAGGTTATCTTTTGCGGGGGATGCGTCTGTTTTGCCGTGCTTTGTTGGGGGAGTGTTTGTGTTGAGGTTGGTAGAGATGTTTTAGGTTGAGCGGCGTCTTGTTATTATTGTTGTTCTGGTATGTTTTCTGTTTGGTATGGGGGTGTTTTCATGTTTGATTTATGGGTGTCGGAGTTGATGTGTGGGAAGGGGCTCGGGATGGGGGGGGGGGGGGGCGTGGTATTTGTCCCTTTGGGAGATGTTGTTTGGGTATTTGTGTTGATTTCATATCGTGGGAGCCTGGTATGGTGCTGTTGAATCTTTGGAGTGATTGTGAATTGTGTATGGTTAGTACCTTGTGGTTGGGTTTTTTGGTGCGTGTTTTGGGTGCGTCGTTATATTGCGGAGTTTTGGACGGGGTGAGCGATTATTTTGTATGTGACTTTTGGTGATAATTGTTAGTGGATGTTCATGTTTTTTGAAAGGTGGTGGGTTGGGATGGTTGTCGTGGTCTATGCCGATGTTCCAGTGAATTGTGGCGGTTCATGTTTTAGTGATTTATGTGCGGTTTTTTTTGATGGGGTTAATGCGATTAATGAGATGGTTGTGTGTCGCGGGTTTTGGTTCAGGTTGCATGGTATTTCCTATGTTGCCTTGCTGTCGATGTGGTATTATTGTTTGGTGTGGTGGAGTTTATTGTCGTTGCTGTCATTTTGCTGAGTGATTTTAATGCGTTTGTCTATGGTGTTAATGGTTGTTGTGGTGTTGGAGTTTTCTTTTTTGTTTTTAGTTAGATGATGGGCATGGGGCCAATGCTGTCGGTATTTTGTTTAGGCATTTTCTAAGTGTGGGGATGGTGGGAGGTAGTGTTGGGGTTTTGGTTGTGGGATTTTGTAAACATTAACGTTGAGGGCTGTTGTGGCGTGGGCGAATTTGATAGATATGTATGTTATTGTTGTTTCGGCGATTGGGGTGAATGGAGTCGCTGATAGTGGGTTTGGGAGAGTCGTCTGGTGTTGTTAATTTAGGCTATTATTGTTTGTATGATATCTACCTGCTTGCACTTCGTTTGGTTGGGTGCCAGGGTGTCCGGGATGCTTTGTCGGGCTGGTTGTATGGTTTATATTTGAATGTCATGGGCAGGCTGTATTGGGTTTGTTGTGTGTTGGAGCTCTGGTTTCGGTGTTGTTTTGGGTTGTTATTTTTTTCTGGTACATTGTCCGGGTTTTTTGCTTGGTTGGGTTGGTGGTGGTTTTTTCTGTTGTGTAAGATCGATTCTGTTATGGTTTTGGTGTGGTTGCGTTCGGGTGATTCGGGGTGTCGGCCGTTTGTGGCAATGTCGTTGGTGTTTGTGTGTCGGGGGTTCGCTTGATCTTGTGGTGAGAGCTGATTGCTGTGGATTCTGGGGTATCCTTGTTCCTGATGTTGTGTAGATCGGGGGGCCCATGTGTCTGTCGTACGTGTGGGTTAACTATGTTTTTAGTGCATCCCGGTTGCAAGAGGGCCGTAGACTCTTCTGGCATGGGATCGTCCTTTTATCGGGGTGTTGGGGATTGTGTTCGGTAGTGGTTGGGGTTTGCGGGGGGGGTTTAGGGGGTGTTAGGTGTTGCCGTGATTTGAAATTTCATTCGGCGGCCGTTAGCAGCGCGGCATTGGGCAGTTTGTGTATGTTAGGATGGGCGGATAGTGTTGATGTTGTTTTGGGGGGGGGTTGGTGATGGGCGTATTTCAGGGCCTTGTCTTTGGTTGGGTTTTATAGTTTGTCTGTTTGCGTGGGATTCTGGGTGGGACTTGTCGTTTGCGGAAGGGTGGGGTAGGGTGTGCTGTGTATCGGGTATTGCAATTGGGTTGCGTCGAAATGTTGACTTCTATGTATCGTTGTTGAGGTTGGGTCGTCCGGTTCTTTTCATTGTGTTAGTCCCCCCACGGGTGGTTGGGATTCATTGGCGGGTTTTGCCTTGCTTTTTGGCTTATCTGTTTCGTTGGCGGTTAATGTGGCGGTGGTGTGCGGGAATTTGATGGGCTGTCAGTGGGTGTTTGATGGGGTGAATTGTCGCATGGCATGGGGGCTGCCTCGGCGGGAGTTAGTCGGGTTTGCTGGGGTGCGAGACATGTTTGTTGTGGGGTGGGGGGATTCTCGGTGTGTTGTTGAATTTTTTAGTGGTTATCTTGTGGGGGCGTGCGGTCGTGTGAGGTTCGGGGTGAGCCACTAGGGTCGGGTTTATGGGGTCGCTGCTCCAGTTGCTGGGTGAATGCCTGTGATGCTTGCTTGCGGTGGGGTGGCTTGCACGGTTGAAGTTTGGGGAGTGTGTTAATGCGTTGTGTTCTTCGTTTAGGACGCTTTATACTGGGGCGGTTGGCACTGGTTGCAAGTACTCGGGTGGGGTGGGTGGGTGGGGCCTTGTGTGTTCAATGGTAGTAAGTTTTGTGCAGGTTCATCTCCGCGGCGGGAGTGTAGGAGCATGGTCTTGGGGTTCGGATAGTGAGGGGGGTCTGTTTGTAGTGTGTGGTGCCCTGGTTGTAATTGGTGGGACTGATTAGGTGGAGCCCCTGTGGATTTGCTCGCGGCCTGCCCCCAGGGGTTCTCGGGGACTGGGTCGTCTTGGGGGTGTGGGAGGGGGGGGGTTTGGGTGGGTGTGGGTGTGGTTGTGGGGCGGGGTGTGGGGGCGGGGGGGGGTGGGTGCCGGTGGATGGGGGGGCGGTGTGGGGGGTCATCGGTTGGGGCGTATGGGGGGGGCACCAATTTCGGTGCGAGTGTATGGTTGACGGGGCTTTGTTGAAGCCGGGGGTAGGGTCGTGTTGTGGTGGGGGGTGTGGTGGTGGGGTCGCGGTTATTGGTTGGGGGGAGGGGGGGGTGGGCGGGGGGCCTCCAATGGTTGGGCTTCTTCCCGATTCGGGTGGATGTGGTGATTGGTGGGAACGGTTTTTGCGTGGTCGGTTGTGCTAGGTTTGCGTTGGGCTCATGGGGTGGGATGGTGGTTGCTGTTGGCGATGGACGTCTGGGGCTTCCCGCATTGCTGGGGGCGATATGTTTGGGGCTTATGGGGCCTACCTACCGTGGCCTGGGGGCGCTGCGCTCTTTTTGTAATTTTCACTAAAATTCCTGCATATAAAATAATTAAATAATCAACATAATATTCACCCTCATACTAATATTTCATTTTTATACATCTCGCACTCCTCATACATTTACACATACAAGTCTTACAACAAGCATTCCAACTTATTATCATACCTTTTATCATTATGGGCGCATAACCCCAAACCTAGACAGCCTATTAAGATATCTCTTAATACGGAATCGTTTCTAGGACCCTCTCTACATCACCATCTACATTAGGTCCATCATGGAGTATGCGGCAAAAAAACCCAGTTTGGAACCAACGCACGCCTTAACCACGCAAGTAAACGAAACTAGAGAAAGGGCTAAAGGTTTGCAACTTGACTTGTCCAGAGCTATGAGGTATGTACCTAGGATGGGAAGGTTAAGGGCTATCAACCTGACGGACACTGGTGGAGGAGAGAGATAGCAGGGGACATGATAAACGTATACGCAAAATTCTGCGAGGATATTGACAAGGTGGACAAAGTCAGGTTGTTCCAAGAGATGGGATACAGCACATCAAGGGGACACAGTTGGAAGCTGAAGTCACTGATGAATCACAGGGATGTAGGAAGGATTTTATTCAGCCACAGTGTTAGTCAGGAAGTGGAAATAGTTTGGGAAGCGATAGAGTGGGTCAACAATCCTAACTTAGCTTTAAGAGATGGTATGATACAAGCTCACGGTTCAAGGGAGAGTGACCTATTTAGCGATCAGTGAAGATGCCGGAGGCCAGGAGCTTGGACCTGACCCTGCAAACCACTCAGCTAGGTGGAGTACAAACTATGTGAGTACAACTTTGATACATGCCTTACACATCCTTGACACCACAGCGGTGCTTACACATCCGAAACGATACATTGTTACTAACGCTCACTACGCCACACAAATTCACACACACTCTTTACAACTGTCCCAACCCCATAGGAGGAGACCCCGTTTCTGCCCCTGACATCCTTTCCACTGTCAGCCACTCTACCTTCCCCTACCCTTCCCTCCCTCCTGATTTACATTTCTAATAACTTTAACGTAAGTTCTCTCTATATCCCTCTGAAAAAGCTGCTCCACTTCCTCCCATATAATGTTTCTGTTTTCGACATAACGTTTTTATGGAACGGAACCGCATTATAACCCACTCCTCTACCTCACTATACCCCATTTCCCCACATTCTCCACGATATATATAAATTAGTGTACTTATAAAATAAGAAAAAAATGTACCCCATCAGCCCTAATGATACTCTCATCAATCAAAGACTCAATGCTCTAGAATAGAAATCCTCTTTACCCTTGATCCTATGGAGCACTCTACTCTCGCAACCAACACCTGAGGCTCCTTCATCCCTCTCAGAAATATGAGTATTTGAAACGCATAGGACTCCTCACGCCACTTATTTCCTCACAGCCCCCTTCTAACCACCAATCTATCCATATAGACCACACCATACGGCAACAATGCTCACGTGCAGAAAACGATACATCACGTCACGCTCACGAAGGTGTAACCTCATATCTTACTGAACCTAGACCCATATATTTACCCCTGGCTTCACATGGGGAAAATCCCACTCACAATGGCGCCACAACCCCTTCCAGTATAAATCTATTACACAGCGATCACCCATTTTGAGCCCTGCCCCATGATACCGAGCTCAATGCATGCCATAGTCATCTATCACGACAAAAATCTCCACCCTATGCTATACTCCATTATGATATGTGACGATACCATGGATGTCCAAAAGGCGGTATCTGTGGTGTAGTATAGGGAGGAATACATAAATGCAGCAGGAAGACTTTTGGATCTTATATGCTCCCGTCCAACTCAATTAGAACGAAAGTATGTTACACTATTCACTGAGATGTGCAACAACAGGATATTAGTGCACTCCTGGTAAGCCAAATGCAGAATAGAAAGCACACTAGAGAGCAGACAGTGCTTCAACCAGCTCTAGAATGGGATGACAAGGGCAGGACAGGATGAGTGGTACCAACATCTACTCTGCGATTGCAAAAACCGTCTTCTCATTGGCTGGAACATGCGGTCTGATGAACGACGAGGGCTAATCGTCAACTCTTAGCCACTGGTTGCTGGCTTGGGGGAGATAGCCTGTAAATGAAGGGTGTGTACATGCGCTGATAAAGGTTACGTACATCTATTGCAGAGATGCCACACCCCCACCCAAAGCAGACCTAGTGTTAGGCCCCACCCTCCAGTGGTAAATGTGCCGCCATGGCACCAAATAATGGGACTGCCTTTTCTTCTCAAACTCACCAACTCTTTGATAGAACTCAGCGTTTTTCAGTGACTCAAAAACAAAAGCCATACCTAAACTCACAGGCGAGACAGCAGACAGTCGGGCTAGCATAGCGGTCAAGACACGGGCCGGTCGGTAGCCCGCGTCCCTCACTAAAAAAAAGAACACACAGACTGAGGGATCTAAAAAAAGAGCTTGAAAGATGGGTTTGTTTTAACCACAGTAACCTAACATCCATAACTAATATGTTAATTATAATTATAATTGGAGTAGCTTTGTTAGACCTTAGATAAAGAGTCTGCCAGCATATTATTTTTTGACGGCAATATGTAATTATTCTGGGATGAGTAGAGGATGCGCAGTCGTAGACTCCAGTTCATGTGCCTCATATTGTGTTTCTCATGATTTGAGAGATATATTAGAGGGTTGTGATCAATGTAGACGGTGACCCACTGCAAACGTTGGCCCCACATTAAACAGATCGAAGTGCTCACAAAGTCGTACACAGCTATGAGGGCTCTTTTCAATGGTAGAGGTAAGCCCTCTGATGCGGAATGAGAACTTGGCAGAGAAGAGGCTACAGGGCTGCAATCTCTCTCCCATTTTGCAACAGAACTGCCCCAACCCTAGACTCAATGCATCAACCTGTAATGTGAAAGGTTTGGAGAAGTCTGGAAGAAAAAATAATGGGTGCAGCTACACCAATAATCCTTTTTGCTTATCAAAAGCACTTGACACTCTGGGGTCTCCATTTAAAGGGGAACTTGTGACTGGAAGAGAGGTAAGAGGCGGTGCAGGTATCTGAGAAATTTTACAGAAATCTTCTGTAAAATCCTATCATGCTCCCTTGGAACGTTGAAGAGTTTTGTATCATGTGGGAATGAATAATCTTTAATGGCAAGACTCTTTAGCATAATTTAGGAGCAACTTTGCCACTACTACTTCATGCCTAGGACAAGTTAAACAGTGGTCTGGCACATAGAAGGATATTAGATAAATTAACAGTTAAAGGGACTCTGACTAGGTCTCAAAGAGGCTCTTAAGTCAAACAAGGTGTTTGATCCCAAGTTATCAGACACACAAAAACAATATCATCCAGGTATGCTGCCGTGTCCTTCATGTCCGCTTTATAGCCTGATTATGATGGTTAAGTTTCTGGAATGAAGAGGGGACGTTTTTTCATTCGACGGGGTAACTGTATATTGTAATGACCTCTGGAATTACGAAGGCAGAGATTGCCTTCGCTTTATTCGTCTGAAGGTACCTGATTAGTAACCTGTAAGGAGATCTAACTTGGGCACAAACAGTAGCCTTTAACCCACAAGTCGATTTATGTCATCAGACGAGGAAGAGGGTAAGCATTCGACTGTGATTATGACCTCTTCACCTTACGGTAGTCTGTACACAACGAAAACCTCCATCAGCTTTTTTAAAAAGGTTTGCACGGTGAAGCCATTGGGACTAGATGATCCATCCACTAACCCATTGCTCTAACAGAAAATTCTACCTCCTGCTAAAGTAGCTTCTGCATTTTCAGGATTAGTATGTCGGGGGAGTGTTTATTAAGTTTTAGAGTTTCCCACATCTATTGTCATTGATAACCTAAGTACATTTTTTCGGCAACATCGAAAAATATCAGGTAAGGACGTAGAGGCACAGTTAAACTTGTTGCTTGAGTTTTAGGTAGCACCACCATTTTAGGGCTAGGGTCCTTGAGGAGGACATAGTTTGGAAGATTAGATGAGTTAATTTCAGAAATAGATGCCATAAGAGTCTGAGTCGCCCTCAGAGGAATGAGGACAGAGTCTTTAATGGGACTTTTATCTGGTGTTATGAAAAGATTTAATTGATTTACTGTGGTAAGTTTTAGATTTGAGCCTTATCAGGCGAGATTACACATAATTTTCATTCAGATAATTTGACTTACAATTTGCATAGGTCGCGTACGTTCTAGTTCATGGTGTTGGCAAAGTATTAGGTTCCTACAGCCAACACTTGTCTCCTGGATGGTAGGAGCAGAAATTGTGCATTTCTGGTTCATATTCTGTTTCATCTTTTTTTAGCTGCTTAAGGTTAGCCTTGGCTAACTGACGTGCCACTGAAACTTGAAGACGGGTTGTAGGAGTGTGGAGACTAACGTCCTTCTCCCATCCATACCTTTTCTGAGCACCCGAAGTGGCCTTGTAACATAGTGGCCAATTTGCATCTCAGCTCAAACGGACTGTACCCGGTAGACGCCTGCCACAGTTTCTCTTATTGAATACCAGCCAACAAAGGTATTGATTCATCCAAGTCTTAGGGAAACATGCATACAAAAAAGTTCTCATCTAATGGTTTTTAAAGTCTGCCATGGAATCTTTCCAAGGCAGACTTGGTACTGTAGGTTGATTGGCAGTGGATATAGTTGTGGATTATCCCTAACCTACGTTAATTGAATATATAAATGCTTTGGCAGTGAAGTTAGTACCTTGATCACTTTGAATAGTTTAGGGAACGCAAAAACAAGAAAGAATACTGGTTTAAAGCCTTTTGAGAATATGCTTTAGTTATTAATACTGTGCGTGGAGTTTGCTTCAGGTTATCTAGTTACTCTTTCCACTCATAATGGTAAATAAATTACTGATTTCCAGGACTTTGACCCTAGGTGTGTGGACGCTACACAGGCTATGATTAATTCTGCAAAGGGGTTCTCATCAGTATGTAGAGGGCGGGTAAATGTGGAGGTGTTTTGATAGGAATGTATCACAGTTGTCTCCGCTACTGTGAGCTGAACCAGTGTTTCCGGCTAAACACCGATTATGATTCTTTCCACATCCTGGGTTATTTTTTTGGCCATGATAATTACTTCTTGTTTGTAATTCGCATGTATATTGTTTTAGTAATGCTAGTGTGACCTCTAAGTGAAGTTGATTATAAGCTATATTCAATATCTGTAGGTTATATTACTGTTGTTTGGATACTAATAACATGTTTATGACGTTTTGGCGGCCCTCTATGTTCCTTTTACCAGTCAGTCAGTGCAAGATATCAATATAGTTCGTTTTTAGTAGTGTTATACTTTGACCTGATGATCCGAAAGTATGGTAATTACGCCCATGGCTGCGCCTGTAAAGAGCGAAAATCAAAGAAGGGTCCTTTCATGTTCCTCCGGAGGACAGTCCCTCGGGGGGGGGGCGGGGGCGGCCCATTTTGGGGGGAATAACAGAGATATCTTGCAATCCTGCTACCCGTGGAATAGTGTAGGCTTGATCCTGGGTCGGTTCACGTGATTCTACTCGAGAGTTGTGGCCAGTTTTCCGGTACAAAGCAAATTGGCTATTCCTAGACTCGGAGTTTGTCGCAATGGATTATGGTATGCATTGTCTCGCCAGGACAGCATGGGGAAATGTTGCCTGAGTTAATGGTCCTTACACCTAGAGAAGAGAATTATATTCATTATAGGGAGTCAGACCATACACTAGCAGTGGTAGTGTTATTACACAGTAATAACATGGCATGTTTTCATGAGGAATCCCTCGGATACACCACAGCAAGTATCAAGTGTAATATTTTCTAATGTGTTCATTAAATTCTAGCGCAAGGAGACAGAAGTATATATCTCCTGCCTAATGCTTGCCGACACAAAGACGAGAGGAATTTAAGGATTGGGGTTCTTTGAAGGGGTAAATATGTCCTCTATTAGTAAGTGAGAATGATATACTCCTAGTATCTTCTAATAGGTTCTGATTTCTTCTAGTTGTTAGTTTGAGTGTGTTTTCTGAGAAGGGATAATAAGACTGTCGACAGTAATATGAGGCCATCCGCTATTCTTCTACTTTCTTTCTTGGGACATGTTACGCTAGGGATGATTAGAAGATTTTCCAATAGGTTGGTGTGTTTGGGGGTGGCAATTTGGGACGTATGTGAGCTCTATGCACTTTGTTGACTGACAGGCAAGCAGATTGACAAGGCATTGCCGCCTATGTCTTCCTGTTTGTCATTTCGTTGCAACTGGTGCTCGCGCTCTGGTATGTGTGTCTCTCTGGATACTGTTGTCGGTTACACTCAGGTATGTGTGGCTTGTCTACTCACCTTGGTGGACGCCAAAGTGAGAAAGCGTGGCTACTAGTGACTTAGTGGCTGACGAGAAGTCGTTTCTCCCTGTGTCCGTACTGGCACTTCAATTTCCTGCAAAGATTGATGATCTTTCTTGTCATGCCAGGCGCTTTTGATAAGAGAGATTGAGACCGCTTGTGGAAAGGATGAGGTTAGTTTCAAAAGTATCAGGCCGAACCTGTGGCTAGGACCTCTCGCCAAGCAGTGGTTAAGGTCACGATCGTCCAGAAAGAGCTTTAAGCCTCTGGCTCACAAGACTCCAGAGGTTGTCAACCAGAATAAGCTGCACGGTTCATTGAAGGTAGCAACATCCACTTGCTTTTTATACCTGCCTTGGTTAAAGCGTTAGTCTGGCTGTCGCCACCAAAATCAACCAGGGATTGACGCCATGCTGTCGCAGTCTGTGCCTAACTGTGATAGTGTTTCTATACTTAGCTGGATACATGTTATGCTCTCAATACTGAGGTCGCTTGTCACCCTTTTATAATTCGCCTATGTAAAGTCTCTAGTGACCATTTAACTCACTGACGTTTAAGTTTCCTGTGCCGTTTACCGCCTCAAGACTATGCTGTTGTGAAGCTCGCAGACGATTCAGTAGGCACAATGCTCTGTGTCCGCACGTAAGCTTCGATGCATGTATTTCGACAGCTTCCTAAAGTGTTGTTCTGAGTGTCGGCGCCTAGTATTGAAGCGCAGGGAATCAAGCTGTACTGTCTTTCTGGTAAACTAAAGTCATTACAAGTTGTGAAAACTGCGCCTTCTTTCTTTTTCACTGTCAGACTCTTGCCTTGGCTAATGATTTTCCGTGTGTGTTCCCTAGGTCTGCTCAAGTTTTTCGCCTACTCATAGTGCACCAACGCACTGATTCGATGTGAGACAACTCTCCTGACACTTTGCTGGACGATTTCGCGCGCGCACTATAGCTGATGTACTCATCTTCCTCCGCTGCTAGACATCGGAGTTTTATTCCTTGCCCTCCGGTAAGGAGGAGTCTATGTGCCATTCTCCTCTTCCAAGTTGTCGGTGATCTGTGAACGCAGTTGCACAAGCTGTGTGAGTGGTCATTCGTAATCTATGCCAATGGACACGAGCAATTTGCCAACAATGCTGTAGGGTACATTTAGGCAAGTAAATCAAAGTATTATAACGACTCCCGACGTCTGACTCGTCTAGGGGGCATACCCCAATGTATAAGTTAAATATATGTATATAATAATAGGTATAATTATAATATGTATAATAAATTATAGTATTAGATAATATTAATAGTATAATAAAATATTACAATAATAATTATTGATAATAATACATATATATTAAATATATTAAACAACCTTGGTGACATTACACATCCCATGTCTAAGGACCTACTTTCACTGGGAAGCAAGTCCCCCTCTCTAATCTGAGGCCATCACTATCACCCCAATGTATAAGTTATTTGCTTATGCATCAGTACGATTGCAGCATACCCCAACATAACACGTTATTTGCGAACACGCTTCAAGCTTTGCACAGTATTTGTGAACCTGAATGGGTCACAAATGTATATAATGTATATTGCCATGTTCTTATAATTTTATATTGCTTATATTTGCGATATAGTAAATCATAATATACATTGTTTTATATTATTAATTTGACTTAGTTATGCTATTAGGTAGGAGGTAACATTTATATATCTTATTCAAGTGCTAATAGTTCAGAATGATTGTCTAACTACTGTTAATTATATCTTCGTCTTTTTATATTGTTTTTCTCGTTTCCCTGCCGGTTTCTCGGTGCTGCTGGCAGCAAGCAGACGGTGCTATCACACGTGATCAGAGGGAGGTGATCACACCTCACCTAGGGGACTTAGTGATTTTCGACGTTGTGAACTGAGGGTTGTGTGTCACATAGACACTCTGAGCAACATCAGGTCCTGAGCTGTAGCTTCTTGACCTAATTTATACTGGTATCTGTGCAGTCACTGTCGGGGATATTTCTAATGCTGTTGCTTTTCTACATTGCTGTTCGCTTATCACCTGTTTTATTGTTCAGAGCTCAAGCTGTTCAGATTGCCAGATTGGTCTAAGAAGTTTAGTTTATGTGCAGGACTTTTCAGTTCAGACAACTGGTTAAGTCTAGTAGAGGCTTCAGACCATTGCAAACTTCTTAGGAGCAGCTTAGCACATACCAACACTGAAAACTGTACTTGGTATATATTATGTGTCAAAATTCTAATAATGTTACACAGACGGTACCTTAAAAAGCCATAAAGATGTGGATATGTGCTTCAGCACATTACTACTGTACATGACGAGAAGTGATTTATTATTATTTTGTTTTTCGGTTGATTAATTTAATTTAATATGATAATATATGCCTAGACATTTTATTATTAAAAGTAAACTTATTTGAAATTTTAATTTCTTTAGTAAGTGCCTACAGTTGTAATCCTGAAGCACTATGAAATCTTTGCTGATTTTTACATGGATTATTGGACCTGGATACTGCTACTTGGCTTACACAAACCCAGTAACAGGCTGGATGCTAGAAGGGCAGTCCTTTCTAGTATTCAAGTGGTGATCTCTATATATACTTGTCCTAATGTACAGTGGTATTTACTTGTTGCTAATGTACAGGGATAATATATTGTTTCTAATGTGCAGTTACTATATAACTTGTGTTAATTTACAGTGGTATATATTGTGCCAAATGTACAGTGATATTTACCTGTGCTAATGTACAGTGGTATACACTTGTGTAATGTACTGTGGTATATACTTGTATGATTGACACAGTGATATATACTTGTGGTATTGTCATTGGTTATATACTTTTTGTAATTCACAGTGGTATCTTCTTCTGCTCTAATGTTACAGTTGATATATATTTGTGCCTAATGAACTGTGATATTTACTGCGTTAATGTTCAGTTGTAATACTTGGTGTAATGTACAGTGGTATATAGTTGAGCTTAAGTACAGTGATATATACTTGTGGTAATGTACAGCAAGAACAATTAATTGTGCTAACTGTTACAGACGAAATATATGTTGCTAATGAACAGTCATGATGACTTTGTGCTAGTGTACAGTGATACTATAATTGTGCTAATGTACAGCGATATATTACTTTTGCTAAGGTACAGTGGTATATACTTGTGCTAATGCACATGATATATTCTTGTTGTAAGGTACAGTGGCATATGCTGGTCGCTAATGTACAGTGATATTTCTTGTGTAATGTACAGTGGTATATACTTGTGCTTAATGTCCCAGTGATATATACTTGTGCTAATGTACAGTGCAGCGGTATATACTTGTATGCTAATGTACAGTGATTATATACTTTTGCTAATGTACAGTGGATAATAATTGTGCTAATGTACTGTGAATATACTTTTGCTAATGTAAAGCGGACTTATACTTGTACCAAATGTACAGTAGATATATACTTGTGATAATGCACTCAGTGATTATACTTGTGGTAATAGTCAGTGAAATATACTTTTGCTAATTGTTCTGTGATATATACAAGTGCTATTGTACAATGATACCTAACTGGTGCTAATGTTCAGTGATATTATTGTGCTTATGTACAGTGGTACCTACTGTTGACTATTGTACAGTGGTATTAATTGTGCTAATGTTACAGTGATATGTACTTTTGCTAATGTAACAGTGGTATATACTTGTGCTAATGCACAGTGATATATGCCGTTGTGGTATTGTTACAGTGGTTATACTTGTGCTAATGTACTCAGTGATATATATCTTGTGCCTAATGTACAGTGGTTTTATACTTGTCCTAATGTTTATACAGTTGATATATACTTGTGCCCTAATGTACAGTTGGTATATACTGTGCTAAAGCAAAGTGATGTATACTTATGCTAATGGTCAGTGGTATATACTTGTGCTAATGTAAGTGATATATATTGTGATAATGAACAGTGATATATACTTTGTGCTAATGTAGGTGATATATACTTGTGCTAATGAACTGTGATTTACTTGTGCTAATGTGCAGTGGATATACTTGTGCTAATATTCAGTGATATTATTCTTGTCCTAATGTTTCTGTGGTATTTTATTTGTGGTAGATGTGCACTCATTACTCTGTGCTATGTACAGTGTTTATACATGCGGATAACGTACAGTGGTCTGCTTTTGCTATTGTACTGGTTGTATATACTTGTGCTAATGTACCAGTTGGTATATTACTCTGTGCTAATGTACAGTGAATATCTGCTTGTGCTAATTGTCAGTGAGGTGTACTTTGCTAACTGTCTCAGTGATATATACTTTGTTCTAATGAACAGTGGTATAGACTTGTGCTACTGTCGTGATATTTTACTTGTGCTAATGTTCAGTGATTTATACTTGTGATAAATTGACATCATGTGCAACTCTTGGGTATCTTTATTGAGGATACGTCGCCACACAGTGCTTCATCAGTCCAAACAAGGAGAATCTTGAAGAGCAAGGTCGAGAATGAAGTAATCAGATTCCCTCAACCTTGAGTCGATGTGGTCAGTCCAGTCCAAATCTTGAATAGAATACGGCATACGGCGGAGAAGTCTGCTTTATTGTGCCAAAACGAAATCGTTTGACACCAGTCAAGGGTTAGGGACCAGTCAGGGTTCGGTACCAGTCCAGGGTTCGCTCGGAACCAGTCTGATATGATACCGGGCGGTCACTTATTTAAAACATACTGGTCGGTGATTTGGGCTAAACACATGGAGGATTCCTATCTGGAAATCTATCCTATCGTGTAATATGTGATTTTGAATTGATACTCAAAAAGCTATAACTGCGTGTTGAAGAACGGTGACTCTGGTGGCCTGGTGGGTTATCGCTCTCGCTTCAACACGAGTGAGGGGCCTGGGTTCGATTTCCAGCCAGTGTATAGAAACATTGGACGTGTTTCTTTCCACCTGTTGTCTATGTTACCCATCAGTAAATTGGGTACAGGGTGTGTTAGTCGGACTGGTGTGGGTCGCATCTGGGGACACTGTCTAAGGAGCCTTGAGTCTAAAAGTCCGCCGCGGGGGGTTGACCCCCGGAACTCTCTCCAGATAACTGACTGGCAGCTCGACAATGTCGAGGTCGGAGCCTCAACCCGTGTTTTTCTATCGCTGTATTCTAGCTTTTCTAGTTTTTTTTCTCGTCTCCACCACAATAAATGCTATATTATCACTATAGTGTGACTGGTGGTAAAATTTTGGCGGAAGACGCTTTATGTTTTTGTAGTAATAATTGCTATCTCGTTGTGTTAATTGCACGACCGCTGGTAACTACTGGTTATATGAAATTCACAAGTATACGTATGGTATTTCAAGAAAAAGAAACTAATGGAAAGTCACTCCACTCCACAAGTACCACATTATTATACTTGTAGTTGCTACTACAATATCACTTGTATTCTGCTATTCTTGGGTATCACTAGATTATATGCGAGTTTCAACTACTGAAGTTCTATGACATCTTGAGTGGAGTAAGAACAAAAAGTTAGTGGGGTGAGTGGATTCAATTTCTTTGACAGCAAGAAGGCGTTAGACACAGTTCCACACAAGGGAATTAGTGCAAAAAACTGGTGAGATCAAAACAGGGATATCAGGGAAGTACTACAAAGAACAGGGAATACTTGTCAAGGAAGACTGCAGGAGTTCAATGATACGTGGCGAGGTGTCGAGTGGGGCACATGTGACAGCGGGGGTCCACGAGGGGTCAGTCAGGACCAGTGCTGTTTCTGGGTATTTGTGAACAACATGACGGAGGAATAGACTCTGATGTGTTCTCCCCTCTGTTGAAGATGTTGTGAAGGTGATGAAGTAAGTAGTCATTCGTTCGAAGATCCAGGCAAAAACTACAATGGGATACTGGAGTGGCTGCTGTACCTGGTCCGCTATTGGGACGCCGGTGGTAATCCCAACTAGGGCTTAGGCATGATAGTTTGGGCGTAAGGGCAATTGTATGACCGCCAGTCGGTGGACTGGCGCGGGAGGTAATGTTTAGTCATTTACGATCTCTTGGTCTTTTGTGCGCGGGGGGGTGGAGATACATAACTGGCGCTGCGGCGGTATGACAACATGATTATTTTGTTAGGGGGCACTTGATGATGTTTGCCGGGATGTTTTCGGGTCCAAGTTGTTGCTTGGCCCCCCCCCGGGGCTGTTTGCTTCGATGGTCTCGTTGTGAAGCAGTTATGCTTGGTGGTCTGGTCATTGGTGGGCGTTATGGGGGAAGTGGGGAATCGTTTAATGGTAAATGCCTGATTTGGGCTTTTGTGGGCATTATTATGGTATGTGGAGATCAGCTCTTTCTAGTGAATGTGGTCGTTGGTTAGTAATTGGGCCGTGCCCGGGTTTTTTGGGGGGTAGTTGTTGTGTCATGTGGTTGAGGGGTGCTGGCTGAGTGGTGCTATGTGGGAGGGAAATGCCCCCCCCCTTTTGTTGTGCTCGTTTGGTTGGTGAGGGGGGCGAAGTTTGCTTCGGGTCGTGGATATTCTTCTGTAGGATGTTGTGTGTGGTTTTTTTCGGATATGTGTAGTGGGGGTTTTTCGTGGGGTGAGATGCGTGATTCGTATCGTTGAGTGTTTTTCTGGATTGGTGCGTTGGAGTTTGCGTGTCTTTGTGGCATTTTGGGTTTGTTGTGGTGTTGGTTCCTTTATCATTCTTTCGTGGTTATGTTCTATCGCTTTGTTGAGATATTGGATTTGTTTGAGAGTTCTGGACTGTTTGATAGTCATGATGCGATTTTGCCGTTTAATTTTTTATTTGCTGTTCGTGTACTGTGATAGTGTCTACTTGCTGGTGTTTTTTTGGGTTTAATGGGGGATGGTTTGAGTTGTTTTTGGATGATGCTTTTCTCTATGTTGGCGTGTATGGGTTTAGTTGGGGTTGTTGTTTGGTCCGCGGTGGATGTTTGGTTCCTCTCCTACTATTAGGTCTGTCTCGTTGGAATGGAGAGGTTATCTTTTGCGGGGGATGCGTCTGTTTTGCCGTGCTTTGTTGGGGGAGTGTTTGTGTTGAGGTTGGTAGAGATGTTTTAGGTTGAGCGGCGTCTTGTTATTATTGTTGTTCTGGTATGTTTTCTGTTTGGTATGGGGGTGTTTTCATGTTTGATTTATGGGTGTCGGAGTTGATGTGTGGGAAGGGGCTCGGGATGGGGGGGGGGGGGGGCGTGGTATTTGTCCCTTTGGGAGATGTTGTTTGGGTATTTGTGTTGATTTCATATCGTGGGAGCCTGGTATGGTGCTGTTGAATCTTTGGAGTGATTGTGAATTGTGTATGGTTAGTACCTTGTGGTTGGGTTTTTTGGTGCGTGTTTTGGGTGCGTCGTTATATTGCGGAGTTTTGGACGGGGTGAGCGATTATTTTGTATGTGACTTTTGGTGATAATTGTTAGTGGATGTTCATGTTTTTTGAAAGGTGGTGGGTTGGGATGGTTGTCGTGGTCTATGCCGATGTTCCAGTGAATTGTGGCGGTTCATGTTTTAGTGATTTATGTGCGGTTTTTTTTGATGGGGTTAATGCGATTAATGAGATGGTTGTGTGTCGCGGGTTTTGGTTCAGGTTGCATGGTATTTCCTATGTTGCCTTGCTGTCGATGTGGTATTATTGTTTGGTGTGGTGGAGTTTATTGTCGTTGCTGTCATTTTGCTGAGTGATTTTAATGCGTTTGTCTATGGTGTTAATGGTTGTTGTGGTGTTGGAGTTTTCTTTTTTGTTTTTAGTTAGATGATGGGCATGGGGCCAATGCTGTCGGTATTTTGTTTAGGCATTTTCTAAGTGTGGGGATGGTGGGAGGTAGTGTTGGGGTTTTGGTTGTGGGATTTTGTAAACATTAACGTTGAGGGCTGTTGTGGCGTGGGCGAATTTGATAGATATGTATGTTATTGTTGTTTCGGCGATTGGGGTGAATGGAGTCGCTGATAGTGGGTTTGGGAGAGTCGTCTGGTGTTGTTAATTTAGGCTATTATTGTTTGTATGATATCTACCTGCTTGCACTTCGTTTGGTTGGGTGCCAGGGTGTCCGGGATGCTTTGTCGGGCTGGTTGTATGGTTTATATTTGAATGTCATGGGCAGGCTGTATTGGGTTTGTTGTGTGTTGGAGCTCTGGTTTCGGTGTTGTTTTGGGTTGTTATTTTTTTCTGGTACATTGTCCGGGTTTTTTGCTTGGTTGGGTTGGTGGTGGTTTTTTCTGTTGTGTAAGATCGATTCTGTTATGGTTTTGGTGTGGTTGCGTTCGGGTGATTCGGGGTGTCGGCCGTTTGTGGCAATGTCGTTGGTGTTTGTGTGTCGGGGGTTCGCTTGATCTTGTGGTGAGAGCTGATTGCTGTGGATTCTGGGGTATCCTTGTTCCTGATGTTGTGTAGATCGGGGGGCCCATGTGTCTGTCGTACGTGTGGGTTAACTATGTTTTTAGTGCATCCCGGTTGCAAGAGGGCCGTAGACTCTTCTGGCATGGGATCGTCCTTTTATCGGGGTGTTGGGGATTGTGTTCGGTAGTGGTTGGGGTTTGCGGGGGGGGTTTAGGGGGTGTTAGGTGTTGCCGTGATTTGAAATTTCATTCGGCGGCCGTTAGCAGCGCGGCATTGGGCAGTTTGTGTATGTTAGGATGGGCGGATAGTGTTGATGTTGTTTTGGGGGGGGGTTGGTGATGGGCGTATTTCAGGGCCTTGTCTTTGGTTGGGTTTTATAGTTTGTCTGTTTGCGTGGGATTCTGGGTGGGACTTGTCGTTTGCGGAAGGGTGGGGTAGGGTGTGCTGTGTATCGGGTATTGCAATTGGGTTGCGTCGAAATGTTGACTTCTATGTATCGTTGTTGAGGTTGGGTCGTCCGGTTCTTTTCATTGTGTTAGTCCCCCCACGGGTGGTTGGGATTCATTGGCGGGTTTTGCCTTGCTTTTTGGCTTATCTGTTTCGTTGGCGGTTAATGTGGCGGTGGTGTGCGGGAATTTGATGGGCTGTCAGTGGGTGTTTGATGGGGTGAATTGTCGCATGGCATGGGGGCTGCCTCGGCGGGAGTTAGTCGGGTTTGCTGGGGTGCGAGACATGTTTGTTGTGGGGTGGGGGGATTCTCGGTGTGTTGTTGAATTTTTTAGTGGTTATCTTGTGGGGGCGTGCGGTCGTGTGAGGTTCGGGGTGAGCCACTAGGGTCGGGTTTATGGGGTCGCTGCTCCAGTTGCTGGGTGAATGCCTGTGATGCTTGCTTGCGGTGGGGTGGCTTGCACGGTTGAAGTTTGGGGAGTGTGTTAATGCGTTGTGTTCTTCGTTTAGGACGCTTTATACTGGGGCGGTTGGCACTGGTTGCAAGTACTCGGGTGGGGTGGGTGGGTGGGGCCTTGTGTGTTCAATGGTAGTAAGTTTTGTGCAGGTTCATCTCCGCGGCGGGAGTGTAGGAGCATGGTCTTGGGGTTCGGATAGTGAGGGGGGTCTGTTTGTAGTGTGTGGTGCCCTGGTTGTAATTGGTGGGACTGATTAGGTGGAGCCCCTGTGGATTTGCTCGCGGCCTGCCCCCAGGGGTTCTCGGGGACTGGGTCGTCTTGGGGGTGTGGGAGGGGGGGGGTTTGGGTGGGTGTGGGTGTGGTTGTGGGGCGGGGTGTGGGGGCGGGGGGGGGTGGGTGCCGGTGGATGGGGGGGCGGTGTGGGGGGTCATCGGTTGGGGCGTATGGGGGGGGCACCAATTTCGGTGCGAGTGTATGGTTGACGGGGCTTTGTTGAAGCCGGGGGTAGGGTCGTGTTGTGGTGGGGGGTGTGGTGGTGGGGTCGCGGTTATTGGTTGGGGGGAGGGGGGGGTGGGCGGGGGGCCTCCAATGGTTGGGCTTCTTCCCGATTCGGGTGGATGTGGTGATTGGTGGGAACGGTTTTTGCGTGGTCGGTTGTGCTAGGTTTGCGTTGGGCTCATGGGGTGGGATGGTGGTTGCTGTTGGCGATGGACGTCTGGGGCTTCCCGCATTGCTGGGGGCGATATGTTTGGGGCTTATGGGGCCTACCTACCGTGGCCTGGGGGCGCTGCGCTCTTTTTGTAATTTTCACTAAAATTCCTGCATATAAAATAATTAAATAATCAACATAATATTCACCCTCATACTAATATTTCATTTTTATACATCTCGCACTCCTCATACATTTACACATACAAGTCTTACAACAAGCATTCCAACTTATTATCATACCTTTTATCATTATGGGCGCATAACCCCAAACCTAGACAGCCTATTAAGATATCTCTTAATACGGAATCGTTTCTAGGACCCTCTCTACATCACCATCTACATTAGGTCCATCATGGAGTATGCGGCAAAAAAACCCAGTTTGGAACCAACGCACGCCTTAACCACGCAAGTAAACGAAACTAGAGAAAGGGCTAAAGGTTTGCAACTTGACTTGTCCAGAGCTATGAGGTATGTACCTAGGATGGGAAGGTTAAGGGCTATCAACCTGACGGACACTGGTGGAGGAGAGAGATAGCAGGGGACATGATAAACGTATACGCAAAATTCTGCGAGGATATTGACAAGGTGGACAAAGTCAGGTTGTTCCAAGAGATGGGATACAGCACATCAAGGGGACACAGTTGGAAGCTGAAGTCACTGATGAATCACAGGGATGTAGGAAGGATTTTATTCAGCCACAGTGTTAGTCAGGAAGTGGAAATAGTTTGGGAAGCGATAGAGTGGGTCAACAATCCTAACTTAGCTTTAAGAGATGGTATGATACAAGCTCACGGTTCAAGGGAGAGTGACCTATTTAGCGATCAGTGAAGATGCCGGAGGCCAGGAGCTTGGACCTGACCCTGCAAACCACTCAGCTAGGTGGAGTACAAACTATGTGAGTACAACTTTGATACATGCCTTACACATCCTTGACACCACAGCGGTGCTTACACATCCGAAACGATACATTGTTACTAACGCTCACTACGCCACACAAATTCACACACACTCTTTACAACTGTCCCAACCCCATAGGAGGAGACCCCGTTTCTGCCCCTGACATCCTTTCCACTGTCAGCCACTCTACCTTCCCCTACCCTTCCCTCCCTCCTGATTTACATTTCTAATAACTTTAACGTAAGTTCTCTCTATATCCCTCTGAAAAAGCTGCTCCACTTCCTCCCATATAATGTTTCTGTTTTCGACATAACGTTTTTATGGAACGGAACCGCATTATAACCCACTCCTCTACCTCACTATACCCCATTTCCCCACATTCTCCACGATATATATAAATTAGTGTACTTATAAAATAAGAAAAAAATGTACCCCATCAGCCCTAATGATACTCTGCATAAATTTTAGCGGCCTAAAATCTTGGGAGAAATTGGTAGGCCTTTCAAGAAGAATGGGTCTATGTGGTCTGTGCCGTCTAAAAAAAACCCTGCGCACACAGTGCAAAAAGAGAAAAAAAAACTTTGACCATTTTTTTGGAATAAATCAGCGACTTTGCAGTGTATTTTCGTATGGTATTTATTGTTGTATTCTAGTTTTCTTGGTCTCATTTTATAGAATGGAAGACATTTTATAGAAATTGAGATGATTTTGACTGGTTTTACAATGAAAGGTGCCTTGAAATTGAGCTCAAACTAGCAGAAATGTTCGATTTTTACCAAACTTCGAAAGTAAACAAATCGTGCCAAGCGTGCAATACTCGTCAACTGGTGAGTCTAATATTCTTTCACAAGTGCACCAATAATATTTATACCATTTTTTACACTAATGCAGTAGTCGGGCATAACAGTAAATCTTATATTTTTTGTGAGAATAAAAATTCAAAGTGGAAAGCAAAAGAATATAAGAGGGGCCTTGAGACGTGACTAATGACTAGAGGAAATGTCATTTTAGTGCCAGGAATGTCTTTCTTGTTTATTCTGGACCCTATTCGGAAATTGGCATCTTTTGAAATTTGTGGTGAAATTGGCAAAATTGCTAAATTCTGACCACTGTACTGGATAGTTGAATTTCATAAATGGGTAGTTTCTTGCACCCATTCGATAGAAAAAATGGAGTTCTAGCGAAATATTCATGTTTTTTGTCGACTAGTACAGGGAAATTGGCCGAAAATGGGGCTCAAAGTGGGCAAAAATCGCCGATGCGTAAACATCGCCGAGACCGCTAACTTGCGAGAGCATAATTCCGTAAGTTTTCTATCAAATTTCAAACTTTTGGTGTCTTTATGATCGGGAAAAGATTCTCTATCTTTTCATAAGAGAAAATAATTTTTTTTTTAAATTTGGCCGACCCTGAGAACGAGTTTCGGAGAGGGCCTGTCGACCCTCAAAGGTATTAAGAATTGTTTTGTATATAAAACTTGGCATAAGATGTTTAAATGTGTGCTGAAGTAGATTCTCTGGATATGTTGTTGGTACACCTGTGTGAAGATTCTTTTTCTTTTTTGATTGTGTATACGTATGTTTTACTTTAATTTTGTTGTTACATGTGATTGGGTTTTGTGACATGTTTGCTTACACGTATAATGTATACTGTATTTAAAAAAAAAAAAAAAAAAAAAAAAAAAAAAAAAAAAAAAAAAAAAAAAAAAAAAAAAAAAAAAAAAAAAAAAAAAAGTAGTACAGATATAGCGGTAGATACTCACCTCATTAGTAAATATGCTACACCTGTATCTATTACCTAGCCCAGATCTGACTCTAAAACAATGCCGGGACAAGGTGCCGCCCCTAAGGACCATCCAGATCATTTAAAGTTTCCCTTACTCCTCCGTTCCCTACTGGTCCTATCTCAGGAACAGTTTGAGAGAAGGGGAATGCCACATTTGTTGCAGACTGCACAAATAGAGGCACAGGGGAAATAAACAAGAAGACTTCCAAGAGAAAATGTTCGTCCGGAAAACAACAGACTGATAGATCTGATGAAGTTGATAACTTGTTAGAACAACAACGACATTTTTAATGGAGAAAGCTGACTCAAGGGTTCTTAAGTTTTTTTGGGGGTATTAGACACCTTTTTTTGTGTTTTAAAAAAACCAGGCATGTGCTATGAAGGGCCCATAAGCACGGGGGCTTTGACGGGAAATAGCTCAAACTTTAACTGCTGTTTACCATTTCCAAAGTACATTATTTTGCTGTCAAGCAAACTTTTAAGGAAACATAAAACTTTGTTACCTGAAATTTATCAACGTGCATTTCGTACGTTACAACGACGACAAGATCAAACTTGTGTAATTGCTCGTAAAAAAATTGCTTTGAGAGAGGTCTAGAGCTCAAATTAAAAACTACGACACCCTTTGTTCTTGTTACTACACGAAGACCCCTAAAGGGAAAGGGTTCCTTGTGTTGTGGGGGGTCTTGATTTGGGGAATTGGATCTGTGCTCCGTTCCCCGAATTAAGCCTGAATCCCTTCCACACCCCCCCCCAGGCGGGGTTTAATCCTCGGGTTTAGCGTTTCCCCCCTTGATTAAAATAATAAAACTACACAAGATTTTAACAACTGAAAGTCTGTGACACAAAAGAATACTTTCATCATACTCCCTCGATATTCTGGAAACTGCAGCATTAGCGACAATTATGAGATTCTCCAAATTTGTACGTACTAAAACACAGAGAAAAAAGGTAATAAAATTTGTCCAAAGTTGGCAACCTAAATCACTCCCGGGCTTGAGTACCTGCACTTAACTTCTCGTACCTTTTCCAGGAAAACTCACACCTGAATCTGCTCTGTGGTTTGACGAAATCTGGTACCGATAAGAAAGAAGTTTTTAAAAGTACCCATTTAACAAAAAAGGACAGCTAAAAGTGTTCTATAAGTTAAAAGAGTACGAGAGCATCTGCAGCCGCGCCCCATCAAGTCGTATCCTTTCCCTGCAAAGAAGGCACCCCAAAAACCTAGTAATACCTCTGATCCCACTGTTTTAGATAATATTACTCGGGTAGATACAGGTCAAAAGTGTTCTGAGAAAAGATTCGTTCAGCAATGAGTCCTTACTTAAGGAGGTAAAGAGGACTTACGAATCACATCTAAATGAATAAAATTTCTTTCGAGACACTGCAGTTTTCTCACGTTATTAAAAAGAAGATTACTGCCCCTAACTGTGATACCTATTGCAAATAGATTATTTAAAGCCTAGGGGGGGGTGTTATAAAAGTACCCTGCAGAAATTTTTCATTTAAACAATTATTAACTGGTTAATTTCAGTGGGATATCCATGGTGTTTTCCCACGGTAGTGGACTTGTTGATAGGGGAGCGATATCCTTCATGCTGTTTATGTAAAAAACCACTTGTGATTTACAAACACTGATGATAATTATGCCCTTGAAGCTTTAGAGAGAAGCCCATTTTTTTTTCCTCTCAGCGCAATTAAAAGCTATGTCAAAGACAAAAACTATCCTTGTCTCCGTTTTAGTTAGTTGATGACAAAGATTTGGGCTTGAATATTTGGGGTTTATGATACTCTGCACCCAGGATCATTAACAGACTTTTTCCCCTGCCCATAAAACCTGTCGGGGACACTACTAAACTTTAAAATTTCAAAACCTCAGTTTGTTGCATCGCTTTGGGTGTGCAAAACCCCCTTCCCTTTACGCTCCTCAGAAAACCTAAACCCCGGTGGTAACGAGGGGGGTGTTGTTGTGTCTTTTGAAAACTGTTTGGGAATTCCCGGGTTTTTAAGAGGGGGGTTTTTTAAATCGCAGACCTTTTAATATTTTTGGTATTGAACGGGCTTCGAGGTGCGATTAACCTATTTCCCAGTTTCAAATACTTTTAAACCCCAAAAAGATAATCGGGAGACATAGGGAAATAAAAGATGGGGGAATTTGGGATGGGGTAGCGCTGAAGGGGAGCGCATAGAGTATTTGTAAAACTGTTGCTGCGCAGTTTTATAAATCGGGTTTTAAAAGGCGCTTTCAAATGGTGTTTTGACGTTACTCTCCTGGGGCGTGTGAGACTGGTGGACGTTTCCGATTTTATACCTGGAAAAAGTGAGGAATGTCCCCTTCGGGGCAAACGAATGCCCAATCAGAAACGTTTTTGAGAAAATAGGGAAACCTGTGCATTCTGCCCAGCAAGGAAAAGTGGAAAATGGGGGGGCCTACACGGGTTTATGCCCGGAAGGTAAAATTCAGCCTTAAATGACTTTGGGCGTCAACCCATACCGAAAAATGGGGTTCCTTAAAATTTTGGGACACAGGAAATGGTTTATATCCGGGGACAGCGGCGAACGGGGTCCCCTTTTGTGGAGATTTTATTGGCCACAGGGCGGGCGGCATGCAAAAAAGAACGACGCGTGACCAACCTGGGCAAGAAGAATTTAAGCCCCAGTCACACTGATGAAGGGTGAGCACTTTGGGTAGGGGAAGGGCGTGGTCGTTTGTGGAGTGAGATGGGGGGGAACCCGGGCCCTTTTTCGAAATGAGAGTGAGTCCTTCCCTCAGCCCCTCCCACCTGGGGGTCGTTGCCGATCCCATCTACGGGTTTTGGAAACCCCGGAAAGACATGTTGGAAATTGGGGTGGGTTTTTGACGAATTTTTTTAAGGCCCTTTGGGTCCCCGAAAAGGGGGTTTTGGGAAGCCCCGTCCCCGGGAAAAAGCCCGTAGTGGAGACTTAAGAGCCCGGGATTGTCAAAAATTTATGAGCCCCGGGCAAAAGGACGACGGGGGACGGGGGCCCTTCGGGAGACTTCATACCTCATTGTGAGGTGGATTTGAGGTACACCTTTGAGGCTTCCTCGGATCTTGTTTTTGGAAGATAAAAATTTTAAGGGGAGGGGAAAGGGGCCCCAGCAAACGTCTTTTTCGGTAAACGTACTGACCCCCGGCCAGAGGCCCGGGGAAAAAAAAATGAGAGGATGGGTAAAGGGGGAGGGGTTGGGGGGGGGGGGGGGGTCTGGGGGGCCCCCCCCATGGGGAAAGAAGGGGGGCCCGAAGGGGAAGGTTTACTGAAAAGAAGACACATAGGGGAAACAAAATAAAGGGGTAAAACCACGGGGGGGGGAGAAGAGGAAAGGGGGGGGAAAAATATAACGGGCCTTAGGTGTATGACTGCTAATGAAAACGGTTTTTTTGTACTAGATTAAAGAGAGTTTGGGTTGAGCAGTTTTTTTTTAGAAAAATTTAAAAATTGGGTTCTCTTCCTTAAAGAACACTTTTTAAAAAAGAAAAAAGTGTTGCAGGTTGAGGTTTAAATACAGTACTGCCCCCTCCCAAAATTTTCCGTTTGAAAGGGGGGTGTGGGTCTTTTAAAAAAAAAAGACACCCCGTTTGTGTTGCAGAGTTGTGAGGGGGGGGGGGGGGGAGGGTGTTGCAAAAAGGAGGGAGGGGGTGGGGGGGGGGTTTGTTGCAGAGATGGGTGGGGGGGGTGGGGGGGGGTTTGCGAGTTTGAGGGGGATTGGGGTTTGGGGAAAGCGGGTATCCTTGGTAAGTGTCTATGCCCTTGCGGGGGGAATGACACAAAGGTTCAAAAGGGAAATTTTTTTGTGTGAGGACCTTTTTTAAAATTTTTTTGGGGGTTTTCCCCGGAAAGAAGCGATAGGGAGGGTGACTGGAACTTTTGTCATAGGGCGGGGGTGACTTTTAAAAAACCCAAAAGGGGGTTTGGGCATGTGCCCGGGCACCTCTCAGGATTTGTTGGGTTGTTAAGTTACGGGGTTTGTGTTTGGGGGGGGGGGTTGTGGGAAACAGAACTTTACTTTTATCAGAAGGGGATATCGAAAGGGTTTAACAGAGTGTTAATTTCTGGGGAAAGTAGTTGAAAAAGTCTTTTAATAGGGAGGAGACGGTCTTGTCAGATCATGGGGCATTTTTTAAGTGGAGGTGGATGGGGGGGAAGGGCCCGGGAAAATTTAAAAGAATTATTGGAATTAAATATTAGTGGGGGTAAGTGTTGGGGAAAGGGGGTTGGGGGTTTTTCTATGCTGGGGAAATTTGAGTTTTTAAAGGGGAAAAAGCTAGGAGGGGGAAAGGGAAAATTGAAAATTTGGTGGGACTCGGTGGAAAAGGGAAAAGGATAAAATTTTTTTAAATTGAGGGAGGGAAAGGGTTTAAAAAACATTTTTAAAATAGGGCTAGGGGGAATTTTTTTAGGGATCGATTACAAAAGTTGTTATGGGCGGGGAAAGGGTTTTTTTTGGTTTTTTACCCCAGGGGACAGATTGTAGACATAAAAGAGAGTTTGGGGGGGAACGTTGCATAATGAGTGGTTTTAAAAAGCGGTGGGGGTTTGCAAGAGGATTAGAAAAAATTTTTGGGGGGGGGACGGGGCCACCCGCTTTGGTGTTGGGGACAAAAGAAAAAGAAAGGCGCTGAGGGAAACCCCGACTTGGGGGTAAAGAAAACGGGGGAAACCATAGAGAAAGGTCAATGATACGAAAACAAAAAAGTTTTGGACGCATATGCGGTTTCCCTGGTATAAAAAACACTGGCCTAGTAGTGGCGTGGTTTGGGAAGGGGGGAATTAAGTAAGGTGGGGCACGAAAGTAAGGCATTTTG
The DNA here is from genome assembly GCF_026875155.1 of Cherax quadricarinatus. Taxonomy (NCBI): domain Eukaryota; kingdom Metazoa; phylum Arthropoda; class Malacostraca; order Decapoda; family Parastacidae; genus Cherax; species Cherax quadricarinatus. Next base: position 34,245,105 of record NC_069448.1, on the reverse strand, counting down.
GGGCCCACATTTAAAGGGAAGGTTTGGGGGGGGGTTTATTACTGAGGGGGGAAATTTGGGGGAAATTGCTTTAAAAACGGAATGGGGGAAAAGGGCAATTTCCCCGGGGGTATTGTTTGGTTTACCGGGGGAAAATTTTTTTTTGCAGCTTTGGGGGTTGTTTGGGGAAGTTCAGGTAAATTTTTAAAATTGTATAAAGGGAAAAGGGGAAAGGGTTAGGGGAAAAAGCAGAACCGGCATTTGGGTGGTGTTGGCCCCCCAAAAGGGCCCCAAGGGCACCCCAAACCCTTGGGAAGTATGGGGCCCGATATCGTTGCCCCTGTGAAACCCCTATAAGGTTTTGGGAAAAAAATTTTTGGGGGAAATTGGGGTAAAATGCGGGGTGGGGGAGGGGTCGTTTCGCCATCCCCAGTAGGGTTTGCCGGCGGGGTCGATGTTGAAGGTCCCGGGTTTAAAAAAAATTTTTTTCAAAGGGGGGGGGGGGGGGGGCCTTTTTTTTGGGGGGGGGGCCCCAAAAAGGGGGAAAGGGGGCCGGGAATTTTTAAAAGGGGGTTTTTTAAAAAAAATTTGGGGGGAAACAATTTTAAGGGGGGAAAGGGTGAGGGAAAAAAAGGGGGGTATGGGGGGGTTTTGGGGGGGGGTTTTTTTTTTCCCGGGCCCTTTTTGGGTTTTTTTTTTTGGGTTTTTTAAAATTTTTCCCCGGGGGGGGGGGGGGGGGGTTTTGGGGGGGTTTTTGGGGTTTTTGGGGGGGGTTTTGGGGGGGGGGTTTTTTAAAAGGGGGGGAAAAAAAAAAGGGAAATTTTTTTTGGGGGGGGGGGGGTTAAAAAAAAAAAGGGGGGGGCCTGGGGGGGGGGGGGTTTTAAGGGGAAAAAGGGGGAAAAATTTGGGGGTTTTTTTTTTTTTAAAAAATTTTTGGGGGGGGGGGAAAAAAAAAATTTGGGGGGAAAAAGGGGGGGGGGTTTTTTTTTGGGGGGGCCCCCCCCCCCAAAAAATTTTTTTTTTTTTTTTTTTTTAAAAGGGGGGGCCCGGGGGTTTTTTAAAAAAAAAACCCAAAAAAAGGAAAAAAATTTTTTTTGGGGGGGGGGGGGTTTTTTTTTTTAAAACCTGGGTTTTTTGGGGGGGGGGGGGGGGTTTTTTTTGGGGGGGGGGGGGTTTTTTTTGGGGGGGGGAGGGGGTTTTTTTTGGGGGGGAAAAAGGGGGGTTTTTTTTGGGGGGGGGGGGGGGGGAAAAAAAGGGGGGTTTGGGGAAAAAAAAAAGGGGGCCCCAAAGGGTTTGGGGGAAAAAGGGGGGGGTTTTAAAAAGTTGGGTTTTTTTCCCTTATTTTTTTAAAGGGTTTTTTGGGGGGTTAAAAAAATTTGGGCGGGGGAATTTTTTTTTTAAAAAAAATTTGGGAAAAAAATTAAAAAAAAAAAAGGGGGGAAAAGGGGGGTTTTTTGGGGGGGAAAAAAAATTTTTTTTTTTTTTTTTTTTTGGGGGGGAGGAGGGGTTTGGGGGGGTTAAAGGGGGGGGAAAATTTTTTTTGGGGGGGGGAAAGGAATTTTTTGGGGAAAAAAAATTTTTAATTTTGGGGGAAAAATAAATTTTGGAATTTTTAAAAAGGGGGGGGAGGTTTGGGGGGGGGGTAAATTTTTTTTAAAAAGGGGGGGTTTTTGGGGAAATTTTTTTGGGGGTTTTGGGAAAGGGTTTTTTTTTAAAAGGTTTTTTGTTTTTTAAACCCTTTTTTTTTAAAAGGGAAAAAAAAAGGGGGGGGGGGGGAAAAGGGGGGGGGGGGGGAAAAAGGGGGGGGAAAAAGGGGGGGAAAAAAAAAAAATTTTTTTGGGGGGGGGGTTTTTTTTTGGTTTTTTTTTTAAAAAAGGGGGGGGAAAAAAAAGGGGGGGGGGGGGGGGGGGGAAAAAAAAAAAATTTTTAAAAACCGGGGAAAAGGGGGGGGGGAAAAATTTGGGTTTTTTTTTTTTGGGGGGGGGGGAAAAAGGGGGGAAAAAAAAATTTTTTTTTTTTTTTTTTAAAAAATTTTTTTTTTTTTTTAATTTTTTTTTAAATTTTTGGGTTTTTTTTTGGGGGGGGGGTTTTTTTTTGGGGGCCCCTTTTTTTTTTTTTTTAACCCCCCTCCTTTTTTTCCCAAAAAAAAATTTTTTTTTTTTAAAGGTTTAAAAAAAAAAATTTTTTTTTTTGGGGGTTTTTCCCCTTTTTGGGGGTTTTTAAAAAAAAAAAAATTTTTGGGGGAAATTTTTTTTTTTTTTTTTTAAAAATTTTAAAAAAAAAACCGGGTTTTTAAAAAAGGGGGGAAAAAAATTTTTTTTTGGGGGGAAAAGGGTTTTTTTTTCCCTTTTTTTTTTTTTTTTTTTTTTGGGGGGGGGGCAAAAAAAATTTTTTTTAAAAAAAAAAAAAAGGGGTTTTTTTTTTTTTTTTTTTTTTTTTTTTTTTGGGGTTTTTTTTTTTGGGGGAAAATTTTTTTTTTTTAAAAAAAAATTTTTTTTAAATTTTTTTAAAAAAATTTTTTTTTTTTGGGGGGGGGGGGGGGGGGGTTTGGGGGGGGAAAAAAAAAAAAGGGGGGGGGGAAAAAAAGGGGAATTTGGGGGAAAAAATTTTAAAAGGGGGGGGGTTTTAAATTTTTTGTTGGGGGTTTTTTTTGGGGGAAAAAAATTTTTTTTTAAAACCTTTAAAAATTTTTTTTTTAAAAAAAAAAAAAAATTTTTTTTTTAAAAAAAAGGGGGGGGGAAAAAAAGGGGGGGGAAAAAAAAAGGGGGGGGGGAAAAAAAAAGGGGAAAAAAAAAAGGGGGGAAAAAAAAAAAAAAGGGAAAAAAAAAGGGGGGGGAAAAAATGGGGGGGAAAAAAAAAAAATTTTTTTTTTTTTTTTTTTTTTTTTTTTTTTTTTAAAAAAGGGGGTTTTTTTTTTGTTTTTAAAACCCCCCAAAAAAAAAAAAAAAGGGGGGGGGGGGGGAAAAATTTTTAAAGGGGTTTAAAAAAACCCCCCTTTTTTGGGAAAAGGGGGGAAAAATGGGGGGGGAAAAAAAAAGGGGGGGGGGTTTTTCCCCCGGGTTTGACTATTGTTTAAACATCAATGTAACATGTTTGTATGATGTGCATGTAGGTTATAATGGGTTAAGTGGGGTTTCCACCAGTGTTATATTTGTTACACAAACAGTTATATCTTTTGGTATGTGTGTGTGTAGTGAAACGTACGTATGCATTTTATGGTGTTTGTCGTATATATCTATACGTATTAGTTAAAGATTTTTTTTCTGGTATTTATGATATGTACCTCGTTGTACTCTATAGATTATGTATGGTGATGCTATTTAATTTTTAAGCAGCCTTGTATTTATGATGTTTTAAATAATAAAAAAAAAAATTCTAACTCAGGATGATTTAATCAAGGATCAGTTTGTTGATCAGTCACTGGAAAGACTGAGATATATAGCAGTTACTGAGAGTGAAGCAAAGGATCTCGATAATTGTTACTATTATAGTAACGGTGTACTGATGGAGAAAAATACATGTAAGTTGTCAGCTGATAGTGTTTCCACCACAGTCAAGCATCTCGTAGTCTTACCAGTTATATTTCGTGAACAAACCATTGATTTTGCTCACATTAGTCCCATAGAAGGACATTTGGATGTCAAGAAGACACTGGGTAAACTGGCAAAACATTTTACTTGTCCTAAAATGAAGGAAACGGTAGCTGATCATGTGCGACGTTGCCACGTCTCTCAAGTGACAGGCAAGCCAGCACACACCCTCCACCTGCACCTCTCATTCCTATTACCGTGGATGGTGAACCATTCTCACTTCTTATTATTGATTGTGTTGGTCCTTTGCCTAGAACCAAACTGGGGAACCAATGCTTATTTACTATTGTGGACTCTGCAACATGCTATCCCGAAGCTATTATTATGAGAAAAATTAATGCACATGCTATTGTGAGAGCGCTGATGAAATTTTTCTCCCAGGTTGAATTGCCACGAGAGATACAATCAGATCAGGGATCTAACTTCACTTCTAAGATCTTTCGAGAAGCATTATCCCACCTAGGAATAAAGTCTGTACTTTCAACCAGTTATCATCCACAGTCACAAGGTGCTCTAGAGAGATTTCATCAGACACTGAAGTCCATGATGAGAGCTTATTGTGAACATTTTTCTAGAGACTGGGATGAAGGTATACCTTTTCTTCTGTTCGCTATGAGAGAAAGTGAGCAAGAAAGTCTCGGGTTTAGTCCGTTTGAATTAATATTCGGACACCAAGTGCGTGGTCCTCTCGCAGTGTTGAAAGACGTGTGGACAGGAAAATCAAATCCATCATTGAGTACTTCACCTTCATTAATGCAGCAACATTTTACACTGATTTTAGTAAGGTGTGGGGGAGTGGCGGAAATTTACCCCTTAAGAAGTCAGGATATTATGGAATTACAAAGAAGAGCCTTAAGGTATGTGTGGGGTTTTGGGAGGGCGTGGTTGGGTAAAGATGTGGTAATGACTGCGGTAAGACAGGGAGGATTGGGATTGATGGCATTAGGGTCTAGGGTTAAGGCGCTATATGTGAAGCAGAGGTATATTCGGGCAGCGGGGGGAAAGGGGTCTTCGGGTGGGGGAGGTGTGGGGGATATCCGCAAATGGTGGGGTGGCAGGGACTTAGTGGAGTGTGAAGATATGTTGAGGTTTATGTTAAAGGTCCGCAATGTTAAAAAACTCAAGGTAAAACGGTTAGTGGGTGTGGGTCGTCGTCAGGAATCAATGCAAGGGATGGCAGTGTATCCCACATATGATTGGAGAGTGATATGGGTGGAATTTAGTAAATTAAGAATACCGGCAAGAGCGAGGGAATTAGTATATAGATTTCTTATGGGGACGTTAGCATCGAAAGAGGTGCTAAGACGAATGGGTTTTGTGAGAGAGGCATCATGTGGTTTTTGTGGGGAAGTTGAAACGGCTTTTCATGTAGTATATTTTTGTTCTGCTTTGGAGGTGGTAAGATTGTGGTTGAAGAGGGTTTTCTTTTTATTGGGGGGGGGGACAGATATCAACCCTCAGGGCTTTAATGTTAGATATGGGAGGGGTACCCAAAGAGGTGGGGAGGGCTATCAGATACGTAATAGTTGATTACTTGTATGTTTCTTGGGGGATGAGGGAGGTGGAGGGAAACATTAGGATAAAAGCGTTGGCGGCGTGTTTTTATAGGACAGCATGTAGGAACAAACAATTATATGGGGGAAGGTGGGCAATTAGTTTTCCGGAGGATATCGTGAGCTTACTGTTGAACGTCTACTCCGTTTGATGACGGGGTGAGAGGCAAGGGGTTGGTCTCTTCAGTGGTGTGTCCTCTTGGAGTGATTGGAAGCCTGATGAGGAAGGTTGATTGGTTTGCAAGGTGGTAGATGTGGGTAAAGTTTTTTTTTTGCAGGGAGCCGTCGGGGGCTCCGGGGTATGTAGACCTTTATGAATTTTGTAAAATCACAGAGTCAAAAGTAGTATGTGATTTTCTGTTTTTCTCTTATTGTTATGAGAACCATTTTATATAGGGGGTTTATATTTATATGTATATTGTGAGGATATGTTTTATACATTCGAATCTGATGTTAGATTTATCCTTGTCATACGTCTCTCTTTTATCGTATTGAATGGGTACAAAATGACCTATGTACGAAAATATAAAAGTATTTGATGGGGTTTATATATACCCTTCATTTGACTGGAAGGTCATATTATATATTGAGTGTTAATAGGTAACATTAATTTTGTGTGTGTGTAGGTGTGTTTGTGGGAACCAATGTCTTAGGTATAGTTCTATCATTGGATGTAATATTTTTTTAGTTTATTTGGTGAAAAGTCATTTAGAGCTTTATTTCTATGTATGATCCAGTTTGTTCTGTACGAACAAGTGCACATACACGTATGTGTGTATATGCATGCGTATATGTATACGTGTGTGTGTGTATATATGTATGTATGTATATATATATGTATATATATATATATATATATATATGTATATATATATGTATATATATATGTATATATATGTATATAGATATATATATGTATATATGTGTGTGGTGTGCTTGTAGGACTCATTCCTACATGTTTTATAATGACTCCGACTGTTTGTTTGGAAGTCGGTTGGTTGGGTTATTTTAGTAGAATTTGTTATATCACTGTGTTACAATGTTTTTTGTGTGTACCTGACATTGTCTGACACTTCTGTTTTGGATGTTATGTATTTAGTTTGTCTAATTTTTTTTTTTTAGTGTCCTTTTTTTTGTTTGTTCTAGTATAATCCAGTCTGTGCTGTAAGAACATATGTGCACATACATGTATTGTATATGTGCATGTGTATGTAATATACATATATACATGATTATAGGACTTATTCTTACATGTTTTTATGACTCCGACGTTCTGTTTTGTAGTCGGTATGTTTTTTTTTTCCGTAAACGGGTTGGGTTTCTTACGGTAGAATTTCGTTATATCAATATGTTAAAATGTTTTTTTTTTTTTTTTTTGTTTATTGTGTGTGTACTGACATTGTCTTTTCAGGTTTTGGGATTTGCTAATTGTTGGCTGTATCATGTGTATGTTTTTTTTTTTAAATAAAAAAAAAAAAAAAAAAAAAAAAAAAAAAGCTTCAAAAAACCCTTTTCCCCCAACTAAATGAACAACATTTGAAAGCGTGTTCTTGTTCTTTAAAGCGGCCCCTAAAGGAATTTTCCTTGATTTTGGTGAGGGGCTCTGATTTAGAAATTGGATCTTGCTCCTTTTCCCTGAATTAAGCCTAAATGCCTTCCCCCCCTCCCCAGGCGCTTTTAAAAATCCCCCGGGTTTTTAGCGCTTCCCCTTTGATTTATAATAATAATAATAATAATTTTAAAGCGGATAAGGGAGGGCTCGGAAATTAGTACCAGGTTGCCTACAACCCAGGTATAGGGTCCCGGGGAAGTAGTGAAAAGCTTAGCGACGTAAATTTTTTAGTACTACCCGGGGAAAAGAAAAAATCCAATCATTTTCCCGGGTTAACTAGCTTAAGCATCTACGCTAGTCCTCTACCTACTCATCTATTTTTCCCTAAGACAGAGGATGAAAACGTAAATCTGCTGACATTAGGGGTAAAAGAGGGCTTTAAAAATTTCATGACCTACAACACTAAAAATGTTCTTAGTAACCTTGGATGATGAAGCTGGGGATATTTAAAAAAATGATTTTCATTTTCCCGAAATTTTTCAGTTGTTCCTAAATTTTACTCTGGGGGTCATGACGTTTTATTACAGGGGGAAACACCTATTTTAAAAATCACCATAAGGATGAGTCCAACGAAGCACAAATCATTGGAGAAGAATTGATTTTTTTTATCTCACAGACTTATTTAGTCAGTAAAAATCCCCTGGGGATTCCCTGTATTTTAGTGCATAAACCTGCGGTAGTTTCAGGATGTCACTGATTTCGGGAAAGTGAACCGTCACCCTTTCCTGTTGTTATCCCCCACCTGCATTGCGACCAATTGACCGTGTGTCAGGGGCCCCGTTTGTCAGCCGTTTTTGGGGTCTCTTACGAGGCTTTATCAAGTCCCCTTAGAAGTGCTCAAAAATACTGCTTTTTGGGTTTAAATAGATTGTTTAACACCTCGTCACCCCCTTCGGCTTTTAAAACGGCTTTTCATTCCAAAAAAATAAAGAACGTTTGACTTTCAAATTAACGGAGTAGAAGCCTACCTTGACGCTTAGTGGGGTACAGTACAATGTTTTAGAGATGGGGGCACTACAACTTCACTGTTAACTTAGCTAAATGTGTTTTGGTCAAGCCAAAATTTCCTATATAGGCTTCGTATTGGGAAAAATGAGGTTGCCCTGTTGAGGCTATGGTTGTACATTTCTGCATTTCCAGTGCCCCGGGTGGAAGGGGGTACAGAGATTTTCCCGGGGATGGCAGGGGTATTAAAACAGGGTTTGTCCAAACTTTCCAATTGTGCTCCCTTTCTGACTTATAGTAGCCCAAATTCAGTTTATCTGGACTAGCGATTGTTCAGACTCATTCACAAGGTTGAAGCATCTGCTCTCCTCTGCTCCTGTGTTGAGGAGTCCCCAATTTCAATCTTCCCTTCTTTTACATACAGATGTGAGTGTTTATGGGAGTGGGTGCTGTGCTGCCCCCAACAGTCAACATCCACTGACATTTCCATCCTATACGTTTCAATCATCAAATCTAAATCAAACGACCCAGAAAAATTTTTACCACATTTTAGAAGAGGCCTAGCTCTTTTGTGTCCTTGGAACATTTTGACGTGTAAATTTGGGCACTCCCCATTTAAAATTAAAAATTTTTTCAGACAACAATCCACTCACCTATATAAACACAATGAAGAGTAAAATTTTAGGATCATGGGTGGGCTTTTCAGATCCACCATATCTATTAGTATACAAATTTTTCAATTTGGGCATTGTAAAAGTAATTGCTGACGCTTTGTCACGTCCTTTTAAAATCATTGTTACAAATTTAAAATTAAAAGCAATTTTTGCCAAAATAAATTTTATTACTTGCATGTCAAATTTAGTAATCTATCCGCCCATGTTAATATATTACTCGTCTAAATTCTATTTATATTTTCAAATAGGGGTGATTATGTGGTGTGAGGAGGAGACAGTTGGAGACAGAACTGAGTGGGGAGTGTTGTGTGGGCGATGTTATGAGTGACGGAACAGTCGTGCCGCAGACCTCCCCTCACTACACACCATTTTTTTTTTTTTTTTTTTTTTTTTTTTTTAATATAAACCTACACATCACATACACCACAGTACAATCTTTGTATAACACCTTTGAGGAAAAAAGGGAAAGAATCCAACATACTTAGATCATGCCTTGTGTCACCTCAAACCATCAAACACACAAATACTGTGGATGTACCCTCTCACACATTATACACACAAAAATGTAGTGCAACAACACTACTTACATATTGTATTCAATCCCTTTCTTAAAAACAATGTAAAACATATCTTACACAACAACCCAGACCAAACTCACATCACAAAAGAAGCTTATTTATTATATTACCAAACATACCACACACGTTAACATCTATACACATTTCCATACTCCAGAAAACTAGCCCCCCCGAAACCCCCTTTACTTTACATTTAAATCTCTTAAATCCTTCAACCTAAATCTACGATAACCTTCAGTAAATGCTGTCTCCCATCTTCCCCCATAAAGATCCCTATTGCGGCACTTTGTTCTATACATCGTGGCCCCAAACCCACCCCTTAATCCTTTCCTCGACTCCCACCCTCCCTAAATTTGCCCAAGATATATAAATAAAATCTGTGACAACATACGCAACCGCATTCACCACCTGCTGACTCCCCCCACCTATATCCTAAACTTAACACCCGCAACACCTGTAACCCTTCCCCACCCACTAACCAACTACTCTACTTAGCCAACCCTCACATCTTCTAAACAAGTACAAAAGTAACAGCGTGAAATATGGTTTCCGGACATCCACACGCTTTGCACTCCCCACCTTCCCTTAATCTCCTATTAAATAACACAACCCCAACGGCAAGATCCCATGTAAAAACCTAAACATAACCTCCCTGACACTTGGTTTTACACGTAGTTGTTGAAGCCCATTTCCATACAGAACCCCATGCATACATAGGGTATGCCCCCTCAACTGCCGCCACCACAGACCCACCCCCACCCTCTCAAGAACCTTCAATTTAAGCTGTTTCGGATCCTTACCTTCAGTAAAAACTCGCAACATAGCCTCCCCAAACATTAAATCCCTACCCCTCCACCACCGTTGCATATCCAATGCGCAGTCTTTCAAGGCCTCCCCCCTCACCCCCTCCCTCACAAACCCCCTTTTCAGAAACACACTCAACATACCTTCTCAAGGGGTTATAAGCCCCAGCCCCCCTGGCTAACGGGAAGCGACACCACCCCTCTACTTAGCCAGTCACAACCCGATCCCCATATAAATCTGAATAACCCGCATTGCAACCTTTTACACCTCACACCGCGTAAGGGATATATTTGCCACCAACGTGCCATAACTTGCTATACAACAGGACATTCGTGGACTAAAACCCCTTTTGATGCAACGATAATTGCTCTGCCCTCAAGCCTCCCAATCTTTCAAAACTCCATCCACGGGGCGCCTCGAATTTGCCTCTTGTGCATCCCTATCATTCCGCATGTACACTATCCCACATATCAACAGCTGATCTACCAAAACGCCACCCACCCTCAACAGTCTCACCATTTAGTACGCCATCCCCTAAAACCAAATACTTGGACTTTACTACATTAATTTTCATCCCTGTAGCCCCCCACAAAAACGTCTATCACCCTTTCTACCTTACGAAAAACCCCTCACATCCCTCACCAAGACAGTCGTATCATCCACGTAACCCACTATACCCGCTTCCCCTTCACGTGCAACACCAACCCTCGGTCTCGCTATACTCCACCTAACTGCCCTATAAAAAGGTTCTTGAAGACATGCAAACAAAATTTGCGACAGAGGGCATCCCTGTCGCAAACCCCTTCCCATCTGAATGCTATCACCTAGTCGTCCTTTAAACCCTGTATTCTCTAACTGCACCCAGATACAAAGTTTTTGCCCAAGAAACAATTTCCCCCCCGAAACCCAACCAACGCATAAAACTCCATAATGCATCCCTTTCTACGCTATCAAAAGGGCAGCTCTCCAACCCCAGAGCCAAAACACCCCCCCCCCCTCCCCCCTATGCTCTATAAAACTCCTAAAGCTCCAGCCCTTCATACATTGATCTCCCCGGGTATGCCATATGTCCTCTACTTCAATTTACTTTACCTAAAACCTGTTTGATTCTGTTCCTAATACCCTTGCAAATAACTTATAATCACCGCACATAAGCGATATTGCAGGGTAATCTTCTACCGGGGGTCTGTCCACCCTTCGGCACTAATACAAAAAACAGCATCCTTTGCTGCTCAACCCATTGCCCCTCTTCCTTCATTACATTGAACAATCTGACTAAAAATCTCCTCAAAAATTCCCCAGTTCTCAACATAAAAATCATTAGGCAACCCGTCTACCCCCGGTGCCTTACCTAAACTTGCACCTACTATAGCTCTCCAAATTTCCCCTTCCGTAATCTGTCCTTCCAAAGTCTCCCTATCTCTACCATCAAGCCGCATTGCACTAACCACCCATTTCCCTTAAAGCATCATCTCGTATACCCCATGTTGTGCTTATGACCTAAACCATGCATCAATATATCCACTCATACCTTCAGTCGACATCCAATCCTCCCTTCCCTATACCCCCCCATCCCCACTTAAAACTGTTTAATCCCATCATCTCCGTGGCTGCCCTCCTCTTCTGCTGTCCCCTTAAAACGCACAACGCCGAAGGCCGATCCCCGAAGAGAACCTCCTCCAACCCTCCACCCCAAAACGTGCACCATCAAATCGATCATTATGCAAGACCCTTAATACGTTGCTTAAATCCTCTTTTTCCTCCACAGGGTATCTCGCCCCCATCACCCACATAACAATTGCGTAACTGTCCTTCTAAATACCCCTGTAGCCCATATAAAAGTGATTACTTTTTCCCCCCCAAACCGAACAAAGTAATCCCGAATACGTTTCTTAGCCACCACATCCCACCACCTAACCAAGTCTCTATCCCCCGGCCCCTGCTAAAAAAACCCATCCCAAAAACACTCAAAAGATTTCCTATTCTCCTCCCCTTTTAACAATTTAACATTCAATTTCCAATAACTACAAAACCCCCCTTAGGTAAACCCTCCCCCCCTGCGTCCACAAGAACTCCTCTATGATCAGAAAAAACCACATCTAAAACACGCACACTATTAACTACGATGGTGTGTGACACGTACACTCTATCAAGTCGCGCCGCATATCCACGACGTACAAAAGTAATGCTCAAAACTCTCCCCCCCCCACCACGTCCCTTTTAATCCCACCCCTGACATTAAATCTCCCAATACCCCTGAAAAAGTACCCACTTCCCCGAGGTTCTACACCTTACCCGGATCACGCAATTCCAATCCCCGCCTACAATAGCTACTTCAGGGAGTGACCTCAAATAATAAATTAACACCTCTTTCACAAAGGTTGCTTTTACACGCCCATCATTTCTCACTGGACCATACACACACACAAAAGCCACCTTCACCCGTCCCCATAGCCCTTTCCCCCCTTATTATCCTCCCCTCCCCCTTCACTAGTCTCACAACAAACGGGCTAGTCCCCCTGATCATGATGGCAAAAGCCACCTTTCAACCGAATGCATTCTCCATGTACACATTATATCCTTCATCCGCAATTCACTACCCCATTTATGATTGTGTTCCTGTATGAACACAACGCCCATTATTACGCACCATAAATCACGTAACCATGCACACTTTCGTACAGTTCGCAAACCATTAATATTTATTGTGAGGCACTTAAAATCGACAATGATGGTTTTCCTTTCGACACTGAATGTTTTTCACTAGAAATTTTTTTTTTCCAATTTTCCCTTCCCCTCCTTTTGAAGCACTCCTGATCATCCCCTGTGCTTTTGGGTACAAAAGGACCCTTTCTGTGCCACATCCGCCCTATTTCTTCCCTGATCTTTTGGGGTGGCGTTAACACATCATCAGAATCTGAAAGTGTAACAAGCGCTTCGTGTTACACTTTCTACCTGCATTTCGTCGTCCACAGTGCAATCCTGGTGAATTTCACCCCACCGTTTGTTTCAGCAAGGCGTCAAATGGCGTCCACTACCAGCTGCACGTCGTGATCCACGTCGCCGTCGCAGCCTGTCCCAAGTCTAGGATGGTGCCGTCGCAGGACTCATGCTGTCCTCCGTAAATAATTCGTCTAACACAGAGACAATGGATTCTCCACATCATTGGCCTGCTCTTCTCGCGAAGCCGTTTCCACCTCTGGGGCTGCCTCCAAAGGGGGCGACACTTCCGGGAGTGTAGCACACCCCCGTGTTCAGAGACCTCTCAACCTCTTTTGCTCCAAGACAATCTTGAGGGGTTTCACAGGCCTTCAGGAAAATCTTGCCTTAACCTTTCCCCCCCAAATCCTTGCTCTGTTGTACAACCCTGGCACCTCGTCTCCTTTCACACTGCACCGCCAATGATCGTATGCTCCACACAACCTACAAGTGCGGCGTTGCCTGCAAAAAGTCACAAAAACTTGAGTCCCGAAGTCTTGCAGGATCACATAGGGAAGGGATTTGGGTGTCGTAATGTCATTTTACCGAAAAAAAATTCCCTCAGGTAGTCCTTCAATGGGCCATCAGGCCACCTCCCTGCTGTACCATGTGTATGGTGCCGTAATTACTCAGGGCAGCCCCGTATATTTAGTCGCATCAGCCTCAAAGGGGGACATTTCTCACTTTTACCCATGTATAAAAGGCGGGGTACATCGTGTAGCTTTACAAAACACAGCCTGGTTAACCACCAGATTGACCTCTTGATACTTGCGACACATTCTCCCTAAACTTGAGCTGAGCTAAACTTTACAAAGATTCTTGTCACACCATTCATCGCTCACACCGCACAAAATCCTCGTTGGCGATACCATAGGTGTCTCGGATTATCGCTGGCAATAATATCGCCATTGATGGTCCAAGCACTGGGCCCACGAGTTAATTCCAAACACACAGTGGTTGACGCGGCGTCTGGCTGCCTGTGCCATGTTGAGAAAATGAAACGCCACCGAACAGCTATAGAGGGCAGCAGTGTAGAACACGTCCTCTCTACTCAATGGCTGAGAGACGAATGATGACTACACACCATTAAAATTACTTTCATTCAGCCTCATACGCAGATGTTCATACTGCCTCGCATTCCACTACAATTATTTTAGAGTGGAATACTGTCTCCTGTCTATAGCATAAGACTACTGTTCAAATTTTCTCCATACTAAATGGAGCCTCAATGTGTCATGCTTGTCCCAAAGCTATCCTGTCTCTACAACTGATGTACATAACCATGAGTATGAGAGATAAGATGTGTACTGCCCTAGTAGAGGGGCATAACTTAGTGAAAATAGACACTGTAAAATTTAAGAAGTGCTTGGCACAAGAGTGACTGATTTATTTTTATATTATATTATGACTAATTATAAGAGTAATCATGTGAAAGACATTAATGCAACTCCTAGTGCGACCGTTTGTCATGCTGGGGGGTATTGCAAACCCTGAATGGGTCACATTGTATATAATGTATATTGCCTGTTCTTATAATTTTATATTGCTTATATTTGCGATGATAGCTAAATCGTGAATATATTGCTGTATATTATTATTTGACTTAGTTATGCTATTATGTAGGATGTAACATTTATATATATTATTCAGTGCTCATAGTTCAAGTCTTGATTGTCTAACTACTGTAATTATCGCTCGTTGCTCATTTCCCTGCCGGCTTCTCGGTGTTGCTGGGCAGCGGCAGCACGGAGATATCACATGATCAGGGAGGGGGGGTCAAAGCCTCACCAGGAGGGGACTGTCTTGCTTTGACTCGCCCCTTTTCTGTTTTGGCTTGGCTTTCGACAAGACATGCCTAGCTATCCCTTGCTGGCCCTTGTTGGAAGATCGTCTCTGTCGCTTTCTTGTTGTTGGTTTTGTGTAACTCTATTCACAGAACACTGCCTAGACTTAGTGATTTTCGACGTTGTACTGAGGTTGTGTGTCACATAGACACTCTGAGCAACTCAGGTCCTGAGCTGTAGCTTCTGACCTAATTTGTACTGGTATCTGTGCACTGTCACAGTCGGGGATATTTCTAATGCTGAACTTAGATTCAGTAATATGGGAGTTTCGTGACTTTTGTGGAGGATCTGCAGATGGTCCATACTTAGTGTCGTTATATTATCTCCTTATTCCTGATTCTGTGTCGCTGATGCTTGTTATATTGCTGTTCGGCTTATCAGTCGTTTTATTGTTCAAGCAAGCTGTTCAGATTGCCAGGTTGGTCAAGAAGTTAGTTTATGTGAGGACTTTTAGTCAGTCACTGGTTAAGTCTAGTCGAGTTGTGAGACATAGCGAACTACTTAGAGCACTTACACACATACACACAAACTTATTTGTATATATTATGTTGTCAAATTCTAATAAGGTACCAGACGGTACTTAAAAGCCATAAAGATGTGATATGTGCCTTCAGCACAATACTACTGTACATGAGTGAAGTGATTATTATTATTTTGTTTATGTTGATTAATTTAATTTAATTTGATATATGCCTAGACAATTTTATTATTAATAAACGTATTAAATTTTAATTTCTTTAGTTAGTAGCCTACCAGTTGTAATCCTGAAGAACTACTGAATCTTACTGAATTTTAATGGATAATTGGACCAGGATACTGACTACTTGTTACAAAAACCCAGTAATAGGCTGGATGCTAGAAGGGCAGTCCTTTCTAGTATTCACTGGAGGTTTCTATGCTTATTAGAAATCTCGTTATTTGTAACACAGTACGATTGCAGAATACCCCAACGTAACACGTTATTTGCAGAACACGCTTAGCTATACACAGTACGATTGCAGAATACGCATACACTTACAAGGTGAATACACAATAGCAAAGCTGACTGCAAAATCTTCACACAAGATTGACCATAGTGAAGCGAGCATACCGAACAAGCTAGTAGCAAGCTGTTGAACGATCATACAATAGCAAGGCAATTGACATGCAAAGTTTGTAAAGCATTGGCAAAGCTAATGCAATGCCAGACAGCAAGCTACACAATGTTCCTGCTTCCAGCATCACCCTAGGCTAATCCTGTGCTCCAAGTCCAGCTCCAGCTCTTGGACAGGCTACCCATATTACAACCCAGGAGTCCAAAAGGCCTGTTATCCAGGGTGTAAAGGGAGCAAAATAAACACAGCAGAAAAACTTTCGACTTATATTACCCTTCACCAATTTAGAACGAAAGTATGTACACTATATACACTATGTACAACAATAGGCATTAGTGCACTCCACGGTAAGCAAGGCAGAATAGAAGCCACTAGAGAGTAGACCGTGATTTAACCAGCTCTAGAATGGGAATGACAAGCACAGACAGGTGAGTGGTACCCACATCACCTCTGCGATTGCCAAAACCATCTTCTCATTGGCTGGAACCTGGGTACTGATTGAACAACAGGGCCCCATCATCAACCCTTAGCCCCTGGTTCATGCACCGAATAAAGGTTACGCACTCTTTGCATGCCACAACATACATTTCAATTTATTATATATCCTGACCAACCCTCCCCCACCCACACCTTCCCTCATTACCTCCCTCTTAATGAAGACACATTTAACCCTCCATTTTAAGTCCAGCAATCCCAACCCCCTCCCCTCAACTCACAGGTGACATTACTACTTCCCTTTTAAGCCAATCTCAACCTAAACCCAACAAGACTTTGAATACCCTGCTAAGTATGCCCGATGTCACTGTCTCTGTTAATGTGAACACGGCCGCCACGTACCACACCTTACTATACAATAAAACATTAATGACAATAGCTCTTTGCACAAGGGTCAGGTGATATGGCCTCAATGCTCCCAGGCAACCCTGAATCCGATCCATCAACCGATTCGAGTTTTCCACACATGCAACAGCTAGGTCATCCACATAGAAGATACCAAAAATTTTCAACAAATCCACCTGCTGCCGCACGACGGTACAACCCCACGCTGCCCTCCCCGCCCAAGCTCCAAACCCCATGACCATGGACTTTTCTGCATTCACTCTCATACCAGTTGCACCTCTGAACAAGTGTACAACCCCATCTAAAGCCTCCATCGACATCCCATCCCATACCAGAACAGTTGTGTCATTTACATAACAAATCAAAACCGGCCAAACCCTCCTGACCCCAACCCCTATTCCCCCTCCAGTGCATATGCATTGCTCCACCAACCTATATAAGGGGTCCTGTGCATATGCAAACAATAGTTGTGACATAGGACACCCCTGCCTAAGTCCCCTTCCCATTACAATCTTCTCCCCCAAGCTTCCATTAATCTGCACCCACACCATAGCACCCCGACACAACGCATCAACCAAACCCACGATTTCGTCCCCAAAACCCTGTCTCCTAAGGATACCCCTCAATGCTCCTCTGTCACTCTATCATATGTGCCCTGCCAATCTAATGCCAACAATACTGCCCCTCCCCCCTTTGATTCCACAAAACCCCTTAGCAACCCATGCCCCTCCACCTTAGACCTCCCTGGCAACCCAAACTGAGCTTTCGATACTACTCACCTTAATATGCACCTAAACCTATTCCCCAAAATCTTGGCAAACAACTTATAATCCGTGCATAACAATGAGATAGCCTGGTAGTCCCTAAGGGTGTGGTACCCCTTACCCTTTGGTACTAACACCACCACTGCCGTTGCCTGCTTCTTGCCCAAAACACCCTTCTCCTTCATCAAGTTCAATAACCTTACCAAAAAGCTCCTCATCAGCTCCCAATGCTCTTGATAAAACTCTGCAGGGAGACCATTAATTCCTGGAGATTTGCCCTTATGCATTTCACTTAAAGCCCTCCATATTTCCTCCTCTGTTATCGCCCCACCCAATGCCCCCCTATCACTGCTCCCCAAATTGCATAATACACTCTCACACACCTGCTCTAAAGCCTCAACCCCTACCCCACCACTTTGCCAATACTTCTCATACCATTTGTCTGCTTACGCACATATTTCATTCGTGGCTCGTAATACCTGCCCCTCCCTGTAACCACCCACCGACTCATGAACCTCCAGCCATAGAATAGTAGTAGCCTGCTGCCATTGCCTTTGCCTATGCAATACACATGCTGAAGGCCTGTCACCCCATAATATCTCCTCCAACCCCACCTGTACCCTCACCGCTTGGAACCTCTCATCCTGTAACTCATGCAGCCTCCCTTTAAGAGCAATAATGTCATCCATAGGGTAAGTACCCACCACTGCCCCCCATGCAGAACAATCCCTTAGCCTGTCTTCCAAATAGTTGGCAAGACCATAGTTCAAATTATTCATTCATTTCCCTCCCTCACATAATATTGCCTAATCTGTTCTTTAGCCACACAATCCCACCAAGTCCCCACATCCTCCACCCCAGCTGTTTCCTCACTTAACCCCTCCCATAGTATTGTAAACCCCTCCAACCCCTCCTCATCACCCAACACACTTGTGTTTAACTTCCAGTAATCCCTAGCCCTTGAACGGTCCAAACGTATATATACGTTCATGAGCGTAGCACCCCAAACGTATATATACGTTTTCTTCATCATTCATTCAACATTGCCACAATAAGCCTGAGTCACCTAGACATGAGAGAATGGGTGTGCGCACTCACTGTGCGTCATATTAAAATAATTGGGGATGCCTGGGTACCATATGCTCTTTTTTCCTTTCAAAAGAAAAGATTTTTTTTTCCTCAAAAAATTTGGGGCACTACACAAGTGAACCTATATATACGTTTGGACAGTTTAAGGGCTAGAGATACCCACTAGTGATTCCCGCCCAACCTCTGCCACTACTGCTCAATGATCCAAATAAGCAACCTCTATTGTATGGAAATATTTAACTAAGACCCCGTGAGAGAGATACAATCTGTTTAAACGAGCAGCATAACCCCACCTTACGAAAGTGTGCTCTACCTCCCACGACCCTCCCCCTCAAATGCAGTTCTTAACTGAATATCCCTCAAGAGGTCACATAAGGCCACTGGCACATACCCTGCCCCTTTAGGTTCCATGTCTGCCATCCTCATTATACAGTTCCGGTCCCCACCTACAATTGCCACAAATGGTAAGCCACGTAAAAAAAAACTAGATCATCACACTAAAATCCTTCTTAACTTTCACATCATTTTCCGCAGGCGCATACACATTCGCAAAAGACACCCTCTGCCCCATCAACCACCGATTCACATGCAACACCCTCCCTCCACCTTCCTCTTCACTTCTTCACAACACAAATGGGCTCTCCTCCCTGATCATGATACCCACACCACCTTTCAGATGGGCAGATGGCAGAGTCACCCTGCCACCTCTAACACTCTAACCTCCCTAAAATTGTGCTCCTGAAGAAACACTAAATCCACTCTAGATTTATGCAAAAACATTCTAAACCATTCTATATTCACACTATTAAAACAATCCATTCACATTCACAGTCATACATCTGAGGCCACCTAAATTTTCTAACCCTGCTCTTCTCTCCATTCTTCCCAGGTCCACCTGCTTCTGGGCACCATAGGACTTCACACTACCTTCCCTCCCCCCCCTTCTTTGGGGTGCCTCTTGTCTTGATACTACGACAATTCCCATCCAGCCTCTCGGGCCTATGTCCCCAGCGTCAGACATCATGGGATCCGACGCCGCCACTCTCTTCCTTGTAAGATCTCCTCCTCCATGTCATTGTCCAAAAAGGGCCGCACAATGGACCTCAACCTCCACCATTCGGTGTTCCATGAAACACGGCGACATCTCTCTCGCACTGCTGGGTACGTCGTCCCTGCTGTGCAATTGCATTGCACATTTCTCCATCGTCGATGCTTGTCTTGCACCAGCTCAGGTACATCCTCCTCCACAGGCTGGGACAACGTCCACAACACCTCTACTAGCTCTTCTCTAGCGCCAGCACCTCCTCCTGTACGTGCACTTGTCTCCGCCAAATTCATGGTTCCAGGGAAGTCCCGGCTTACTCACGCACGCCAGTCTCAATGAGGGGCTCCTCCACCACCTCACTCCACAAACGGCCATTCCTTTGCTTATTTTTTGGGTGCAGGCGCCCTCCTCTGCTTCACACCCCACTGCTGCCACATGACGTACAAGCCACATAGGCAGCATGTACATTGCTGCCAGCATACGACACTAGAACCTGTGTTGTGAACTCCCCAACACTATGTGGGATGGGATGGGATGCCGCAGAGTTATCTTCAGGGAAAAATGTTCCCTCCAGACAGCCCATGTAAGCCCCCTGCTGCCCACTTGCCTTTGTGCCAGATGCAGGGTCTCATATTTCTCAAAAAATTCCTGATGACTGCCTCATCCGCCCAAGGGGATGTTACAGAGCTTAACCCACGAAAGTGGAATAAAGTGGCATGAGACGTCGATCAATCGCACTCCCCACAGCTGGAGTAGCATCAATACTCACGTCTTGGGAACGAGTTACCAATGACTCATACACAGACGTGGAATTCAGTTTGACGAAAATCCTGTACGCCCCATTCAGGGCTACACCATACACCTCCTCATCCAGGATGCCATACACCTCCCTAATGATGGTCTGGATTAACACTTGGCAGATGTGGGCGAAAATCGCCCCCACGAATCAGCTCAATTCCGACAGTGTTCACGCGGCGCCTCACACTGAGCACCATGTTGAAGCAAGGTGGCTCGCCTGAAAACAGCAGAGGGTGCAGAACACAACCGCACTCTACCGCAGTCAGGCAGTAATGGCTCGAGCTATTTTACAGTGGTATTGTTGAGGCCTCCTACCACATGGTTGGTTGGGTTTGTTGACCTGCCGGCAGGCAGTACCACGATGTATGTCAAACAGACCCAATGTGGGGACTGCTGAGCCAGCCCGAATGTCAGTATTCACCAGACTTTTCACGGACTACACTTGCTGGTGATGGCCTCTGTCAGTATTCAGCCGTCTCTACACCTGCTGGTGATTATGTTCACCAGACTGCCTCACGGCGTACATCTACTGGCTGTTTTTGTGTTCACCAGACTGCCTCAGAGCAGATACCTGGTGACTTAGCTTCTGTGGACCTCAAGGACATTGGGTCTCTGTAGAGGACGGCGTGGAACACCAGAGTTTGTAACCCGGTGAGTGTGTCGGTGACATGGACAGAAGTATGAGTCAGGGTATTGTAACCCGTGAGCGTTGTGTCAGTTGTGAAAAGCCAGGGTGTGTGTTTACCCTGTGAGCATTGTAAAGTCAGGTGACATGGATGTTGAGAAATGGCATTAGCAGTTAAGTTTAAAGAGTTTGTACTTTAACTTAGAAAGACAGCTCATCGCCTGCACAGCCGCCCTTTCGGACGATGTCTTCAGAAGCGTCGAAGTCATCTCTCAACGGGCTGTAAATGGTTAAATTTTTAAGATTATAAATTACCCCTAGGGGGGGTTATATCAGCATTTTCATTCACTGATGGCTGACAAACTACTTTTTGTGGACTCAAAAGTCCGCACCTAACTGCCGACTATAGGTTGATTACAAACTCCTTTTGACTCAAGAACTTTCGCAGTCCCCCGTACTACAAGAAATTCGTAACCTACCTTGCTCTTGTAGCGTGAGCTATGGTGTTCTTCACACCTTCGCAGTATCGTGACTTTATAGAAGCTGAAGTTTCCTTGGATGTCCACGTCCCTTTCATAGAATAGGAATACGCACACTGGACACTGTGTTCCACAAGATTTGTCTTTATTGTTCACAATCTTATCACTAAAGAAGCTGATCACACTTCTCTTAAGTGTTTATTGTGTTTTGTGAGACACTTTGTTCACAACTAACGCACAGATCGTTCTTTGTTGGTTATCCTGGCATCATGTCACTCTCAGTAGAGTCAAAAGTAATTGACGAGCCACAGCACCCCACGCCATTACTCCCTAGCACAAAGGAAAAGCTGACCTAGTACTTTTGCTTCCTTGCCACTTCCTCAAATGAAGCAAAGCAAATGTTTAAATCTTGCTGTTTTAAGCATAGACAACAATGTCCACTATCTTTACTATGGTAATAAAGTGGGAGCAGGTTTTTCCCTTTAATTGTCTTCCTAAGGTAAGAGGTGAACTGTTTTTTTATTAAGCTACCTCTGCCAAACTGGACTGCAAGGAGCAGTGGTCACTTGACCACGTCGCATACTCGGACTGCATCTGCTATCAATTACTCGCTGTAGCAGTAAACAAGACGCATGCCCCTTCTGAGAGGGCGGGGCCCCTTTCAGGGCTGAAAGGGGCTAAAAGGGCTGAAAGGGGCTGAAGGGGGCTGATACCCTCCTCCTGGAGAAAATTTCTCCACACTGGGGGGAGGCGGAGGTTCGCTGCGGTGAAGTATTCATCACTTAACACAATTTGATTTTTCTCACTCGCCACCACTGCTGCTTGTCTTTTCTGACCAGCTTTAGTCTGTGTTGTTTCTGGAAATAAATAAGATAAAAATTTCGTTCGGATTTTTAACCCCGGAGGTTAGCCACCCAGGATAACCCAAGAAAGTCAGTGCGTCATTGAGGACTGTCTAACTTATTTCCATTGGGGCCCTTTATCTGTCCCCCAGGATGCGACCCACACCAGTCGACTAACACCCAGGACCTATTTGCTGCTAGGTGAACAGGACAACAGGTGTAAGGAAACGTGTCGAAATGTTTCCACCCGCCGGGAATCGAACCCGGGCCCTCCGTGTGTGAAGCGGGAGCTTTAGCCACCAGGCCCCCGGCCACCTGCCAGGCCACCGGGCCACCTAATTATGTTTTCAACACTGTGTAATTCTTATGGTACTAGTTTATTTATTGTCCGCTTATTCACTACACCTTTGCTTAAAACATCAACTGTCCTAATGATTCCATTTGCATCAGGATATATGGTCACAATTTTTCCAAGTGGCCATTGGGACTTCGGACCATCATGGTCGATAATCACTATGTCACCAGGTCTTAAGGACTACGATTTTCAGGAACACCAGCTCCATAGAAGTGTTCCCTCAATGAGGTAGATAGTCTTCTCCCCAAATTTTCTCCCAACGTTCAATCACTTTATAAAGGTGTTTGAATTTACGTCTGAGTTGCTCAGGTTCGAAATAAGTACGATCCTCTATGTTTTCTTTATCATTCATGGGAGGAACAGGTCGAGCCTTCTGCCATGGAGTAAATGAGATTGGACTTAACACTTCTAATTGTCCAGATCATCGGTAACATAAGTTAGAGGCTGTTGTTGACTCATTTTCTATTTCAGTCACAACTGTACTGAATTCTTCAAGTCTATTCTCTGACGATGAAGAGCCCTTTCCCTTAAACAACGTTTTACAATGCCGACATTCTTTCATAAAATCCGCCGTGCCATGGAGAATTAGGAGGAATGTATCTCCAACGACAACTGCGTTGATTCAGCATCTGTTTGTAAATTCTGGCTGATCAATGACTTGCTTATATAAGCAGCACCAGCAACAAAGTTCCTTGCATTATCTGAAATCATCAGTCTGGGACATGCCCTTCTGGCTGCAAACCTTCTGAATAATTTGATAAAGGTTTCAGCAGACATGTCAGTGGGTACTTCTAGATGTACTGCTCTAGTTTGTAGCACAAGTGAACAAAACAGATGTACACCTTGATGGGAACTTTGTCAAATGGTTTGGTTAAAATTATTGGTCCAGCGTAATCTACACCTGTCACCTTAAATGGAGTGATATGACAAACTCTTTCAGAGGGATATGGAGGTGTACCTGGATACTGACATACTCGCATATCATAGTGACAAGTAATACAGTCCTTTATTTGTTTTTTTCACACTTTGGGCGACCTTGAGGTATCCAGTAGGATTGTCGTATAGACAAAGTGTGTCAGCTACCCCACCATGTAACACGTTACTGGGCGTTTTGCACAATCAGTTTTGTTAGCCAATGATTCTTGGGGATCAAAAATTTGTTATAAAGGCTTCTTTAGGTAGTGAAGAATTAAAGAATTCTTCCTAGACAAACTTTTAATCTTTTCTGAGTCGAGATAAAGTCCAAAGAATTAATCATGAGAGGTTTCTTTGGGAATTTATCTTGTGTTTCCAGAAATTTATATTCTGTAGAGAAAACATTTTCTGTATAGTTTCACCCGGTATTTAATGGGTTCAAGACATTCATAATTAGGCTTTATTCCCCTTTAATGAATTTAAAAGACAAGAGCTGTAACCTTAAGAGTTTACCCAAAGATGAGTATTTAGATCCATCAATTACTCTTTCTGTTGTGTCGCAGTATTTTTCACAACTTATTTCTGCTGTGTTCAAGCAAACTGTTTCTTCGGGCATAATGTGAGCTTTTTGCTGAGGCCAGTTATTTTCATTAGAGAGCCAGTTCGGTCCGTGGAGCCATAATTTATTATCCACAAATTTCTTGAGTGGGACACCACGGACAATATGTCAGCTGGATTCTCTTGGTAGAGACGTGGAGAAAGAGATAATCCTCTGCATCTCTTTAGTTCTGCTACTCTGTTCTGACATAGACCAACTTACTCTTATTATTTCTTAACCACTGGAGAACTGCTTCACTACCCAACTCCAGATCACGGTTTTTTCAATAGTGAGATGATCAAGTACTTTGTTGAGATAGACAGCTAATTTTGTACCTACACAGAGTGCTGTCAGTTCCAATTGTGGTACTGTTCTGACCTTCAAGGGTGCAAACCCCGGCCTTGAAGTAATTATGTACTTCCTTCAGCATTTTCTCAGTAAGCTAAAAGGGGCCCTTTAAACCCCTGGTTGACGCATCACAGAACACATGTAATGTGTACTTGTTTCCCTCTTGACCTATTTGTCTTTGAAGTTTTTAATTTGATGAAGTTGTTTTTTAAAACCCTTGGATATTTTATCCCATGCTTGACCTCATTTCTAGAGGCAAGTTCTCATCCCATCCAATTTTGAGTTTTCCCTGCATCTTGCATAAGCATTTTACCTTTTATGGTGAGACGAGTCCTAGAGGATCAAAACATTGAGATACCTCTGACAGTAAACTACGTATAGTGAGTGTACTGCATGATTTATTGTTTAATCTTTTTTAGATTCAAAGTATCTTCCTGTGTGTTCCAATTAAGTCCCAGCATATTGTTGCAATCTGGAATTTCAGCTTCAGGGAAATCTTCTTTGATAAGTTCCCTTAATTGCTTTGAATTTGTATTCCACACCTTAAGGCATATTTGCTTCTTTCATCTCCTTTTTAGCTTCTCTGTAAAGGATTTCAAATCCTCTCCCTTTAAATTTACAGCACCTTGAGGATTGTCCACATAGAAACTTTTCTTTAAGATTTCTTTGAAGGGACTTTCAGATTTCTTCAAATGTGTATTTAGAGTAGCTTCTAGTAAGAATGGAGAGGATGTTGCACCAAATAATACTGATTTGAAACGATAAGTTTTTCACAGGAACTTTGAGATCATGTGCATTTTCAGGCCACAAGAATCGAGTAAAAATCTCTATCTATTTTTTTATAGTCCTACCTTAAGAAACCTTTGGAAATATCAGCCGGTACATATGGTTTGCGCGAAACTTCAAAGCACTCTCCAACTTCTCAGTTATGAAGGTCCGGTCACA
>NC_069448.1:34196639-34219310 GCF_026875155.1 Cherax quadricarinatus | reverse complement strand
CCCTCCTTTTATTTCCCCCCCAACTACTTCTTAAATCACAACCAAAACATCGCCTTGAAGCCAAACATGAGGCCTTAAGCTGTATTGTTAAAACTTAGTCACACAGCACACACTCTCGCAAATTATTTACGCTGATTGTTCTGTTCACCAATCCACTGGTGCAGCTGGTAGTGCTGCTGTTGTCGTACAGAGTGATGGCTCTCTTAAAGAAATTGGAGCACGCATCAATAATTGGGCCTATACTCTTCAGACAGAACTGTTTGCCATACTCCTTGCACTGAAATGCATCTATGTATCAAAGATTGACAGTTTATTGTAACTGATTCTCTGTCATCCATAAATGCTCTCAACTCATTAAGCATAAATTGTGGCATGCTTGTGTCAGAAGCCAGACACAGGTATGGTAGGATTGTGGACAGTGGAGTCAGAGTGCACATGCTGTGGATTCCATCTCACATTGGTCTTCAGATGCATGATAGAACTGATAAATTGGCTAAGCTGTATGCTTTCAAAGAGGGAGTAGATTACAATCTTGGCTTGTCAGGTAGTAGTTTGAGAACAATAATACGAAAAGAACTTCAACTGAATTTTATGGACTTAAGGCTCAGGGAGATTGACACCAGTGAGTCCATCTATCATCATTCTATCATGCAGGAGGAGCCACATGTCTATGGTGCATCCAACAAAATAAGCAGACTCTTGGATGTCACTACTGCCCGGCTCCGGCTGGGTTACAAATATCTTTGGCAGGTTATATCACCACCACCAGATGTAGACCAAACGAAATGTAAACTTTGCCAGATGGATTATTGTCACACCCTGCGTCATTATGTACTGGAGTGCGATAAAATTAATGAATTTAGAAACAACTCACTCAGAAGTGTTCAAGAAATGGCTAAGTATTTTATCCACAGTGGTATATTACAGACCATTCTGGAGAAATACCCTGACTTTGCTAGCTGTAAATAAAGCATTACCACATGTGTGCATGTGTGTGTGTGTGTGTGTGTGTGTGTGTGTGTGTGTGTGTGTGTGTGTGTGTGTGTGTGTGTGTGTGTGTGTGTGCACTCACCTAGTTGAGATTGCAGGGGTCGAGTCCAAGCTCCTGTGTGTGTGCGCGCATGTGTGTGTGTGTGTGCATGTGTATGAGTGTGTGTGTGAGCATGTGTATGTGTGTGTGTGTGTGTGTGTGTGTGTGTGTGTGACTCAACAATCAATATTTGCACCAATAACTCACTACAGTTGTGACCGGGTGTGGAAGTGTGAATTGCTCATTACTCTAAAATTTGTTCATGATTGTAGCCATGTATAAACGTAAGTAACCATTCTTACAGTATTCATTACCTTTGTAACTTGTGAGTTCATTACCTTGTACCTAGTTCAGCCATCAAAACTTTGGGGCCCAGTCCCTGGACCCATTGTGTACCTCTATAATCTGTTAATACCTTTGTAACTTGTCATGACTGTGACTAGACCTACCTGGAGTTCATTACCTTTGTAAATTGTGAGTTCATTACCTTTGTAAATTGTGAATTCATTACCTCTCTAACTTGCTCAGCCATCAAAACTTTGAGGCCCAGTCCCTGGACCCATTATGTACCTCTGTAATCTTTTGACTACCGCCCACAGGATGGGTATGGGGTGACTACCGCCCACAGGATGGGTATGAGGTGCATAATAAACTTTTTTTTTTTTTTTTTTTCTCTCTCTCAAGTTGGTCGTCTCCCACCGAGGCAGGGTGACCCAAAAAGAAAGAAAATCCCCAAAAAGAAAATACTTTCATCATTATTCAACACTTTCACCACACTCACACATTATCACTGCTTTTGCAGCGGTACTCAGAATACAACCAGTTTAGAATGCCATATACGTATAAAGATACACAACATATCCCTCCAAACTGCCAATATCCCAAACCCCTCCTTTAAAGTGCAGGCATTGTACTTCCCATTTCCAGGACTCAAGTCCGACTATAAGAAAATAACTGGTTTCCCTGAATCCCTGTGAGGGAAAAGTAGGCGTAAGTGGGGTTAAGGTTGTTCGGGCATCCAGGAACCATTAGTTACGTCGCATGCACCCCCCCCCTCTCTCGGGCTGGGGCGAAACTAGTTCCTGGTGTCCGATTTGTTAGTTTCTACTCCTGGTAATATTGACCTTACCTGGTGTGGGTTGAAGTTTGGAGAGTCACTTCACCTCCACTCTTCTCCTAATCAGGTAGGGTGATCTACCAGGAGTATTACTGTTTGTTCTTTTCTTTTGTTTGCTGGTTACCAGTAATGATTTTGGCATTTATCATTCTTTTTCTTTCTTAAATGTTATATTATCATGACTATGGGTAACCAGTTTTCTTTTCTCATTACCAGCTCTGTTCCTGGCGTGGTCTTCCAGGATAGACGCCAGATGAAGGAGCAAGACATGTGTTAATAATACTTATTAACATTATTCTACTACTACCGGCCCTTACCTATTCTACTTGTGCTCCATCCAAGTGGTAGGAGATTCCAGAACATCGGATTACCATCTGCCCAGGATAACCTACATAAATAACATCAGAGGAACTATCCAGGGCCATACCTACTCCTGCCCCACTCAAAGAACCGAAGGCCATTTTTTTTATTATATTTAAATTTTAAGTAAAATTATCAAAAATCATTATTCTCATTTTTCCTAAGTTATTTCTTTATTTATTTATTTTTCCATTAATTTCTTTTGTTCAGTTGGAAGGCGTTCCACTGACATCCCTTCACTAAATATTACCCTGCTCACACTCCAACAGATCGTCAAGTCCCAAGTATCATTCGTTTCCATTCACTCCTATCTAACACGCTCATGCACGCTTGCTGGAAGTCCAAGCCCTCGCCCACCAAAAAACTCTTTACCCACTCTTTCCAACCCTTTTCGAGGGACGACCCCTACCCCTCTTTCCTTCCCTATATATTTATAGCTTTCCATGTCATTTAATTTGATCCATTCTCTCTAAATGACCAGACCACTCAAAACAACCCCTCTATCTGCCCTCTGACTATGTTCTTATTTACTCCACACCTTATCCTAATTACCCACACTCCTAATATTCATGCATAATATTTACACCACACATTGCCCTTAGGACAGGACATCTCCAATGCTCCAACCGATCTCCTCGCTGCTGCATTTACACCCAGCTTCACATCCATATAAGGAGTGTTGGTACTACTCTTACTTTCATACATTCCCTTCTTTGCCTCCATAGATAACGTTTTTGACTTCAATATACCTCAACGCACCACTCACCTTTTATCCCTCATCAATTTCTATCTAAAAAACACGGATTTACACCTCATCCTTCATAAATCCTCCGCCGACATGTCAACTCCAAGTATCTGAAAACATTCACTCTTCCATACTTCCCTCCTCCCAATTTGATATCTAATTTTTTCTTTATCTAAATCATTTGGTACCCTTATCACCTTACTCTTTTTCTTGTTCACTTTCAATTTCTTCCTTTACACACATTCCAAACTCATCAACTAACCTTTGCAATTTTTCTTTAGGAATCTCCCATAAGGACACAGTATCATCAGCAAAAAGTAACGTCAATTCCATTTTGAACTTGAGTCCCCATACTTTAATCCACCCCTCTCCAAACACCCTAGCATTTACTTCCTTTACAACCCCATTCTATAAATATATTATACACCATGGTGACATTACACATCCTGTCTAAGACCTACTTTTACCGGGAAGTATTCACCCTCTCTTCTACAACCCTAAACCTGAGCCCTCACATATCTCATGAAAGCTCTTTACAGGCATTTAGTAATTCAGCAACCTATTCCATAACTTGCAACATCTGCCACATTGCTCCTCTATCACTATCATAATGTCTTTTTTAAATCCATAAATGAAATAAAAACTTCCCTACCTTTATCTAATACTGTTCACATATATGCTTCAATGTAAACACTTGATCTACACATCCCCTACCCATCTGAAAGCCTCCTTGGCTCATCCTATTCTACATTTCTGTTTACTCTAATTCTTTCAATTATAAACTTCTGTATCTTTTCCTGGTATACTCAGTAAACTTATTCCTCTATAATTTTACAATTCTTTTGTCCCCTTTCCCTTTATTTAAAGGGACTATACATGCTCTCTGCAAATCCCTAGGTACCTTCCCCTCTTTTACATTGATTAAACAAAAGTTACCAACCATCCAAAACCCATCCCCCTTTTGCAATTTTTTCTTTAAATCCCATAAAAAGTTCACGCAAAAAAACTTAAACCCCTTTAAACTTACCCCCCTAATTTCCCCCCCTTCCCAAAAAACCCCATTTTTTCTTTTAAAACCCCCTAAAAATTTTTAAACCCGGGGGCATTTCCCATTGAAAAAATACAGGGGGTTTTTTCCCCCTTTTCAACCCCCCTAAAATTCCTAAAAAATTTTTTGCAATTTTAACCTAAAAAATTTAAACCCTTCCCCTATCCCTACATATTTTTAAACCCTAAAAAAAAAACCCCCCCACAAAACTTTTCCCCCAAAGCCAAAAACACAAAACCCAACCCACCAAAGTTTTGCCACAAACCCCACGCACCCAACCAAAAATCACAACCCAAAAGAAACACCAAAACCAACCCCCCCCAAAAAGGGACAACACCCGCAAACCAAAGACCCCCCCATACAAAAACAAAAACCCCCCACCCAAAACAACCCCCTTTTTAAACCGCAACCCACATTCCACCCCCCCCACAAAAATCCCACCCCCCACCAACCAGCCCCACCCAAAAAGGGGTTACCCCCGGCCACAAAAACACCCCCCCCCCAACAAAAAGCCAAAAAACCCCCACCAAACCCCCCCCAAAAACCCCACAAAAAACAAAAACAACAAAAGCACACCCCCAAAAGCCACACAAAAAACCACACACAAAACCCACAACACAAAAAGGCACACACACAAAACGCACCCCACAACCAAAAAGCACACACACACAAAAGCACCACCCCAAAAAGCACAACCCCAAAAAAAAGCCCCACACACAAAAAAAACAACAAAAAAAAACACACACACCAAAACACACACACACAAAAAGCAACACACAAAAGGTACACACACAAAAGGGGCACCCCACACAAAAGGCACACACAAAAAACCACACACACAAAACCACACACAAGGCACAAACACACAAGGCAACACACACAAGCCCACACAAACCCCAACCCCAAAGCCACACAAAAAAACCACACACAAAAGCACACCCACAAAAGCACACAACACAAAAGCAAAACACAAAAAAAAAAAAAACACACACAACAAAAGCCCCCACAAAACAAAACCCCACACCAAAAAAAGCCCACACAAAAAAAGCACACACACAAAAGGGGCACAACAAAAAAAGCCAACCACAAAAGACACACCCCAAAAAGCACCACACAAAAAAGCAACACACACAAAAGAACACACACAAAACCCAAAAACACACACAAAAGGGGACACACACAAAAGCACACCACACAAAAGCCACACACAAAAGCACACACACACAAAAGCACACACCAAAAAAAGTGCACACACAAAAGCACCCCCACACAAAACCACACACAAAAAACCCCCCCCCCCCCGCACACAACAAAAGCCCACACACAAAAGCACACCACACAAAAGCAACACAACAAAAAGCACACAACAAAAAGCACACACACACAAAAGACAACACAAAAAGCAAAAACCAAAAAGCACACACACACCCCCAAAAAACCCCCCACACACCAAAAGCACCACACCACACAAAAGGCCACACACACACAAAAGCACACCAAAAAGGGGAACCCACAAAAAGCACACACAACACAAAAGCCACACACACAAAACACACACACACAAGGCACACACCAAAAGCCACACCAAAAGCCCAAAAAAACCACAAAAGCACACACACAAAAACACACACACAAAAGCCAACACACAAAAGCACCACAACAAAAAGACACACACAAAAGGGCACACACAAGCACGCAACACAAAGCACACAACAAAAAAGGCACACACAAAACCCCAACCAAAAAACACACACAAAAGCACCCCACAAAAAAAGGGGACACACAAAAAAGCACACACACACAAAAGCACACACACACAAAAGCACAAAAACAAAAAAACAACACAAAAAGCACCACACAAAAAGACCACCACAAAAAAGCACACACACAAAAAAAAGACACCCACAAAGCCACACACCAAAAAGCACAACACAAAAAGCACCACACACCAAAAGCCACACACACAAAACCCACCACCCCAAAAAAGAAAACACCCCAAAAAAGGGCCACACACAAAAGCACACACAAAAAAGCACACCCAAAAAAGAACACACAAAAGCCACACACAAAAAAAACCCCCCAAAAAAACCCCAAAAAATTGAAAAAAAGCAGCCCAAAAAGAACCCCAACATGGGACAAAAAAAGCAAACAAAAAAAAAACCCAAAACCAACAAACCAAAACAAAAAAAAAAAAAGAAACAACAAAAGTGCCACCCGCTAAACCCAAAAAGCCACCCAAAAAAAACCAAAAAAGCACAACCACAAAAGTCACAAAAAAGACAAAAACGCCCAAAAAAAAGACAAAAAACAAAAACCCACACAAAAGCACAAAACCCCAAAAAAGCAAACCACAAAAGACCCAAAAAAAAGCCAAAAACCCCCCACAAAGCCCCAAAGCCACCCCAACAAAAAAAGTTAAAAAAAGTGGGGTTTTGAAAAAAGGGAAGGGGGAAATTTTGGGGGACAAAATTTAGGAAATTCAGTCGGGAAAACAAAATATAGGGGAATAAAACGAAGGGGAGGAAGAGGGAAAAAGTGAAAAAAACAAAGGGTTGTCCCGGGAACAAAAAGGGTATGAAGACAAAATTTGGGGGTTTAACCAAGGGGAGGAGGAAAACCTGGCACGGGGGGTGAAAAACAGGACCAGAAAAAAGGGATTGAAAAGCCAAACTTTTTGGGAAAAACCCAAAAGGGGGGGAGGGGCCCCGACGGTTTTGCCCGACATTAACGGGGAAATCATTCGACCCATGGTAGCACATTGGGGAGGAAAAGTAAGACAAGGGGAAGGTAAGGGAAAAAAGGGGAGGAACTTAAAAAAACCAAATTAAAAGTTCCGAGGGGGTTCAAAGAGAAATTAGGAAAATCAGTAAACAGGAGGAATTGGGAACAAACCAGAGGGGGAAAGGCAAGGGAAAAAAATTAAAAAAAACCAAAAAGTTTGGCCCCGAATTTAAAAAAAAAAGGAAAACAAAGAATAAAAGGAAGGGGCTCCCCCCCCCCCCCCCCCAAAAAAAACCAGAAACTTTTTCCGTGGGGGGCCCCGGAAGGGAAAAAAGCAAAATAAAGTTTGCCGTGCCCACTTAAAAAAACAAAAAACCCAGGTTGTAAAAAAGGGGGGAAACCCAAGAAACGCAAAGGTATTTTCCCAATTTAAAAAAAGGAACAGAAGGAGGGGGAAAACCAAAACCCCACGGTAAAAAAAGTGTTAAGAATCAAAAAAGGGAAGTTTAGGAAGGAGAAATTGGGGGCCTTTGGAAGGGACAAGGGGTATTAAAATCCAACAGCCCGGAAACTGGGCAATCCTGGTAAAACCGGAGTTTTTTTAAAAAAAAACAGAAAAGGGCACAAAAAGGGGTTTTTGACTTTTTGCAAAATTTGGGAAAGTTTCAAGGGATTGGGGCAGGAAGGCAAGATACCCAAAACAAAGGGAAAATCTGGTCCAAAATTCGAGAGAAAAAACAAAAGTCAGGAAAGGGGGGGTTATTGCACCTTTTTGGGACGAGGGTTTGGCCTTTTTCCCACAAGGTTGTCAAGGGACCCGGGTCATTGGAAGGGACGAAATGGATAAAAATCCTAAAGGGGGCCCCTTTTTTCATGGAGTAATAGATACGTGGGACCGGCGGGGGGGCCCCAAAGGGGTTGGCAGACGGTTTTTTTTTGGTAAAAGTTTTGGGAATTAATCTGAAAAAGGGCCCCGGGAAGATGGAAGAAAAAGAAAACGGTTGGGGCCAGGGGCCAAAGAACCGGGCAAATCACCTGGAAAAGGGGTTCCATTTTAACCCAAAAGAAAAGTCTTGGAAAAAGGGGAAACACAGAAACCCGGGAATAGGCGGGGCAAAGGACGAAAACCTACTATGGGGAAAATGGGGGTTTAATAACAACTGCCCGGGAAGAAACCCCCAAAAACGGAGTAGGGGCGCCTTTTGGAACCGGAAAACATTTCGAAAATTTAAGAATTTTCAAATGTCAGGTTATTGTCAGGAAGGGGTATGAAAAAGTTTGGGAACCCGCCTTTGAAAACACTAAAAAAACGGGAAAAAGTCAGGGGAAAAGGTTAGCCAATAAAATTCCGGGAAAAAATTTGGGGAAAGGTGGAAAAGGGGGACAGGAGGTGGGGGGGGGAACCAGAAACGACAAAAAATTGGGGTAAGAAAGGGGGCAAAAAAAGATCCGGGGAGGGGAAAGGGGCAGGGAAATTAGTAAGAAAAAGAGGGGAAAAAGGGGGAAACCATCAAGTTTAAGCAGGGTTGAAAAATAGGGAGGGGGAAAACCCCATTTTTAAAGATTTTGAAAAGCAGGCGGGGAGAGGGGGGCCCCTGCAAACGGTGGGGGCAGGGCCCGGGACAAGACCGACCCCGCAACAAATGGGAACAAAACAAAAACACACACAAGCTCCCACAAGCGCCACACAAGTGCCACACACAAGCACCCACCAAGCACCACACACAAGCCCACACAAAAGCACCCAAAAAAACCCACCCCAAGCCCACCCCAAGCACCACACACAAGCACCCCCAACACCAACAAAGCACACACACAAGCACACCACACAACCCACACACAAGCCACACACACAAGCCCAACACACAACACAACCGGGGGCCCCCCCCAAGCGCACCCCCGGGGCCGTGGGTGCAACGGGGCACAAAAGGCTTCGAGAACCTAGTTTTATAAGGGTGCAAAACTGCTAACAGTAATTGGGGTATGACATCGTCAGGAACATAATAAGGAAACAAAAGTTATTAGTTAAAAAATTCGTGAAAAACCTAAAAATTATCCATTATCCAAAATTACCCAAACTTTTTTGGTCTACTAGGCAGCAGTGGCCTGCTAAAACAGGACGTCACGAAATTGTGTGCCATTTACAAAAAATGAAGTGTATAAATATGAAGTGTTACTATCTAATAAAAAGTGAAATCGTGTGGGGAAACGGGATGTATGAACATGTGGTTAAAAATCATCACAG
Organism: Cherax quadricarinatus; assembly: GCF_026875155.1. Taxonomy (NCBI): domain Eukaryota; kingdom Metazoa; phylum Arthropoda; class Malacostraca; order Decapoda; family Parastacidae; genus Cherax; species Cherax quadricarinatus. The sequence goes on along the minus strand of NC_069448.1, from coordinate 34,210,044 downwards.
ATAAAGGATCTCCAAATGGGGTTTTGGGTCTACGAACTACGTCTCAGCATCTGGAAATTTGGGCCAGATGCCAGCGCAAGTATCACCTTATTGTGGTTTGCATGCCCCAGGTTGGCTTGGCCTTGCATCACTGTTAGTATGGTCACTCACCCCTCAAGTTTACAGTAGTTATAGTATAAAAATACTTAGGAAGCTAGGAAGTCCCTCAAACGGAAAAAGGAATTGGGATAATAACAGAATAATTGTACTTAAATCCAAAAAGGACAATAAGCGAAGATGTAGTTTTTTCGGGAAAGACAGAACAAGGTAAAAAGGATCTCCCCCCCCCCCCTAACCATCCCTCTCAACACACACAAGGGCAGCATTATTGAAGCTTTACCCCCTAGTAGCAATTATCGCTTTTTAAAACCCAAAATTTTACTGGATGTTTTAACAGTATCTCCTGCATCCCCCCCCCCACACACCACACAAACGCAAAAAAACTATGCTAAACTACAGACCGTGTCACTGAATGTTAGCTTGAAAAAATTAGGGAAAAAAGATTGTCAGGAGAAGAATGGTGGAACACTAGAAAGGAATGATTATCACCAAGCCAACATGGTTTCAAGACAGGAAATCCGTGTCACAAACCTACGGGAGTTCTTGACTGGGACAGCAGAAAGACAAGAGGGGGGGGGATTGCTTTTCTTGGACTGCAAGAAGGCGTTTGACACAGTACCACACAAGAGATTAGGGGAAAAAACGGGAGGACCAAGCGGGGAAAAAGGAAGGCCGCAAGGGTCGGGGAATACTTGTCGGGAAGACGCAGCGAGTAATGGTTCATGGCGGGTGTCAGGTGGGCACCTGTGACCACGGGGTCCCCGGGGGCAGTCCTAGGACCAGTGCTGTTTCTGGTATTTGTAAATGCAGACGGAAGGAAAAACTCCGAGGTGCCCCTTTTTGCGATGACGTGAAGTTGATAGAAGAGTTCATTCGTGGGAAGACCGGCAGAAATAAAAAGGGGTTTTGGCAGGCTGCAGCCCTGGCCAGAAACGGTTTGAAAGATTAATTTGGGGACCGATGTATGCACAAGGCTTTTTCCTCTAAGAAAAAGGAGGAGTAGATGTAAAATAGAAAGAGAAGGGGCTCCTTTAAGGGACGGAAAAAAAAAAAAGGCGGCTAAAAGAGGCAATATACTGAAATGCGTAGGGAGAACTGGTCAGAGAAATAGCAAAACAACGAACTTTAAACTAAAAAATCTTTTAGGAGTCAGAAACCCCGGGAAGAACTAAAAAGCAAAATGCAATCGAAGAAATCCAAAGTATTTTTCTCCTATGCCAAATCAAAATCGGAACAACGTCCAGTTTTTGGGCCCCTACTTTAAAAAAGATGGGTCCCACCAGGGAAACAGCAAGGAATGATGAGCTACTCAAGTCCCAATATACTCATTTTTAGCAAGCTGCAACCCGACAGAGTCGAAGTCAAAAAAATTTTTTATGAGAGCCACAAAATTTGATTAAAACAAGCCATCCGATGTTTCCCGATGCCCAAAAATTCGGACAAACGATAAATGAAGCCCATGCACTCTGCCCCCGGGCCAGACTCATGGGAAATCCGTTTATCAAGAACTGCAAAAAGCCCCCATCCGAACCTTTTCCTCCTATGGAGAGGGGGGCATGGAACGGGGGTCTCCCCCAAGTTACTTAAAAAAAAAAGACAAACCCACTCCCCAAAGGGGGCAGTAAAGCAACAGCAAAGAACTACGACCCAAAAGCACAACATCCCATATCATAAAAAAACTTTGAAAAGGGCCTAAAAACAAGATCATCCCCATCTAGATACCCATCAGTTACAAACCCCGGGCAACATGGGGATAGAAAAGGTGCTCCTTCGCTAATATTTGGGTCACTCGACAAGGTCCTAAAGCACTAGAAGACAAAAAGAAAGCAGATGTAATATATACAGATTTTTCAAAAGCCCTTTGAAAGTGGACCATGGCGTAATAGCGCCAAAATGCGTGCTAAAGGAATAAAGAAAAATCGGTTGATGGATCTAAATTTCCTCACTAACAGAAACGTAGTCGTCAACAGAGTAAGCCCAGGCAGCTACGGTGAAAAGCTCTGTTTACAAGGCACAGTACTCGCCCCATCTTGTTCCTCATCCTCATATCCGACAGACAAAGGGTGTCACCACAGCCCGGCTTCCTTTTAGATGACACCCGAATCTGATGACACTGTCTTCCCTTGCAGACACGCAAGGCTCCCGGCGGACCCAACCAAAACTTTCAGGGCTGCAGAAAACAATAGAAATTCAACGAGAGAATTTCAATTACTCAGATATGGTAAAATCGAGGAAAAAAATATCTTTCAGAGTACAAAAACAATTCTGGGCCACAAAATAGAGCGAAACACCAACGTCAAAGACCCGGGGGGATATGTCGGGGGATCTCACCTTCAAGGACCCTAACATTGTATCAAACGTCTGCTAGAAAAATGACGGGGGGGATAATGGAACCTTTAAAAAATAGGGAAAGGGCCAAACCCATGTTTACCCTCTTAGGGCACTTTCTTCTAGGCTGGAAAATTTCTGCCCCCACTAAAGCCCCCTTTTAACGCAGGGGAAATTTGGGCCGAAAATTACAGAGAAACCCTTTACGGCGCACTAACAAGTAAAAAACCTCAATTAGGGGGCGCTTGAGGGCCTGAACCCGTATTCCCTGGAACGCGGGGGGAAGATACTGATTTATACCCTGGAAAAACCTAGAGGGACAGTACCGAATTGCACACGAAAAAACATCAAGAAAGCAAGAGTGGATTTTTATGTTTGGAAGGGGAATCCCCTTTCCCTCAAACCTCAGGGACCATTTGCTTTTTTGGGGTTTTTCTCTTCTTGTTTCTTATGGTAGGACCACCTTTAGAACTGGGGTTTGTTTGCAAAAAAAACTGTGGGAGGCTTGTTCTGGGGTCTCTTAAACTTCCCTAAAATGGGCCCCAAAACTTTGTCACTGCTGTTGCCAACCTGGCTTGCAACAACCTTGTTAGGGTGAGTTTCTCCTGTTCCTTTACCTCCATAGTAAAATCCTTTTAAATTTTTGAAGAAGACACCCTTTTTCCCCCTTCCCCCTCCTCTGCAGCAAAATTTTGAGCGGATGTGTTTTCTCTTCCGCTGAAGCTCTTGCAGCTCCCAGTGTGGCTCTTCAATGTGGTCTTCCACCAATTTTCCACATCCCCCAAACTCACACAACCCATGGGCTCCCGTGCCAAAAATTGATTTACAACAGACATAGGTATTAGGGCATCCAAATCCCTTCAAAATCCCTCTTGCGACAAAATCTGGGAAAATTTTCCAGGCAGGGTTTAAAGTCCTGGGAGTACTCCCCCCCAAGCCCAAACCATAAGGTTTTTTGCATGGGGGATGCTGAAGTGTTCTTTCCAAAAATTCCCCTTTGGGGCAAGTGAGTGTCTGTGGTTACAGGCTAGCACGTGAAAAAATTGCTTTTGTGGAGTTTTTTTAAAATTTGCAATAACCCCCTGGTCCATGGTTGGAGGGGAGGAGTGGGATTTGGGGCAAGAACTTTACTGTGTGAACCAGCTCCCCGAAAATTAGGCTTTCCAAATTTGGAGGATGACAGGGGGCATTGCCATTACTGCAGGCACTTGAGATCCCAATTTCTTTTCCAGGAGTACTCCTTACACTAGGGCCAAAAACTTCATTGAACCCCTGAAAAAATTTCCCCCCTGACCCCTGCCTTACTTTAGATTTCCAAAAAACCACAATTTACTCTTCATAACTTTTTTTTTCCGAAAAACACGAATTTTAGAAAGGTACATGTAATGGCTTCACTTTTAAACCCCCCTAGCATTTGCACGAACTTGCATCGCTGTCTTTCTAGGTTGTGTCCTGGCATTGCCTTTTCCTTTGTGTAATGAAGGTCCTCTATGGCATTTTCTTCCAAAGGGCCATTTCATCAAATTTAACACTTGTTCAGGTTTCAGTCCTTTAGCCTCTATGTCTCCTGGAAATTTATGCCATATTTTTCAGCCCCCTTTGGGTCCAAACGGGAGCCTCACCATGCCTTACCCCAAATGGTAGCCCGACGGTTTTTAAAACTCTCAAACCAGCCTTGTGGGCCCTTTAAATTACTCAACACCACTATTTGCAGGCAATTTCTTTTTCCAAATCTTCATGCAACTGCCTAACCTTTTTCACAATAATTGAAGCATAAGAGTATCTCCTGCTAATATTTTTTTTTACCACACCATTAAAAACTTTTAACCCTTCCAGACTGGTGATTCATTTTTGCAGCTAGTTATCCCTTTGGGGAACAACCGTCTTTTTTTCCTTTTCTTGGCCAATATGGAAACAAAGGTTGTGTGGTTTCTTTTAATCCTGGGCAGTTTGGACACTTGTTCCTTTCATATTGTTCAATGATGGTTTTTTTAAAAATTTAATCAATTTCTACCCTTTTTTACACAGGCTTTGGGCCCAGGAGCTTTATTTGGAGCTGGTAGCTTATTTAGACTTGCAAGCACTAAAAATGGGGGAAAATGAAATATTTGCTGGGGCCGTGGGGGCCTTCCCACGGTAAACAATGCCAGACTGGCTGGCGCCCCGGCTCCACCGGGGTACCGTCCTGGACAACTACGACTCGCGAGTCAAAACCCTTAAAAAGGAGTCCATGTTTTACGAAAATACCCCCTTTATTGGCGAAAATTTTCGATGCCGGGAAATTTCAAAAGCGGGGGACCCCTTAAGACAGTACAGCAAAATCTTTGTATTCTTGAGGTTTTTTCTCTTGAAAAACCCTGAAAGTGAAAAATTACAAAAAAAAACGGAACATTGAAGGGGAAATGCAAAAGAAGATTTGAAGATGTGTGGAAATACAGCCTTTTTCAAGGGGGAAAGATCCCCCAAATGTTTTATAAATTAATTTTTATTTCACATCATTTATTCAGAAAATGGTAATAGCTGCACTGAGCCTAGCAAAAAAAAACAGTGAGAGGGTGTAAGGGTTTGGGGGGCAGCATGGGAAAAAAAAACATTTTATCACCAAGTAAAAATTTTAAATTACGGCCCCGTGTTTATAGCTGCCTTTCATTTATTGTTTATCATGGATAAAGTCCCCTGAGCCAGACAAAAATTTGACTACCAAATTTAGGGCTTTAAAAAAAACTAGTTTTTCAGTAAACTTTTATGAATTGCCCGCAATTGGTAATGCCTTTTAGACCCGATAAAATTCCCGTGAATGCCCTTTTTTCCCCGCCAATTTGGGATAATCAGATATATGGACGTCAAAAAATCGATTGGGGGAAAAGCCAATAAAAATTTTGCTTAACGTTTACAAACCTTACATTTGTTTGGTAGCAGGAAGGGGAAACGCAAAAAATTTAAATTAAGATCGACAACACTCTAATTGCCAGGGATAATGAGGGCAAATTTCCCAGGCCTATACCCCGAAACAAACCCGAACTTCAGCAACCATACCAAAAACATAACCCAAAAAAATATCCAAAAAAGTTGGGGTCCCCTCCAAAATACGATACTACGTGCCCCAAACTGCCCTTCCACACTATACCATTCACTTTTATTCAAAACTACCTTGCTTCCCTGCTTGGGGTTCAACTGCAGCAACACACCAAAAACCAAAAAACCCAACAAAAAACGCAGTAAGAATAACCTAAATTCCCCTCCCTGGAAACACCCCCCCATCTTCAATTTTAAAAATTTTTTTCAGAACCCAAACCGGAATCCAACCCAAATTCCAAAAATTACCCCCCTTTTTTTTAACAAACCACGGGAAACACCCGACCAAAAATTTTATAATTCCCCCTTGACAAAATTTTGTATGTCAAACCCAAAAGGAAACCCCCCGAAAAACCCAAAATCAGACATTCCCCTTCCACCCCAAAAAACAAATTTTTCCCTATACACCCTCCTAAAAATTCAAAAAAGGGGCACATTTCATCACCCTTTTAAAAACTACAAACCCCAAAAAAAAATCTTTCTTATACCCCCGGAACTAATACGAAAACTTTTTGTCCCCAAAAAAAACAATTTACATTGCTAAACCAAAATATATTTTCACTTAATAATAACTTACTTTAAATTTGGATTAAACTTTAAATTTTATAATTTCCAAAAAAAAGCCTTCTTTTTTTTTACACCCGTTTTTTTTTATCATTAAACCCCCAAAAAACCAACTTAAAAAACCATTTAATTTTTTAAGAAATAAAATTTGGATTTAATTAAGTTGCCAATTTACCTTGCCCAAAAACAGGGTTTGGTTTCACTCTTTTATTATTTTAAAAAATTTTACCAAAAAACAAAATTTGTAAAATATTGTATCTTTATGGGGAAGGGGAAAACTTTTGAAATTTGAAAATGAAAAAATTCTCTATTTACCCTTTTCCTGGGTTTTGGGGTTTTAAAAATTAAAGGGCTTTTTTTTTTTTAGGGGGCCCCTTTTTTTAAAAAAAAAAAAAACTTTTTTAAATTATAATGTAATCTCCATTTTGGGAAGTGGGAGAGAGTTCTTCCCTGTTACCCCTCTGCTTTTTGAGGTTATTCCAGGTTTCAAAGGGCCCTTATACCCTTTCAATTTTATTTTATTTGGAAACTTTCCGTTTTGTTTTTGGGCCCCCCCCTGCCTTCCCCCCTTTGTTACCCCCCGTTTTTCCTTCTTTTTTATCTTTCTCTTCCCCCTTTCTCCCTTTTCTCCCCCCCCTTTTTTCCCCTCCCCCCCTTTCCCTCTTTTTTTTTTTTTTTTTTTTTTCCATTTGCAAGGCCCTACTTTATTAAGCATTTTAGGTTTGGGTTCAACTTTTTCGCTTTAAAGGGTTACCCCCGTCATTTTGGGGTTTTTTTGTTATCTCATGGGCTTTCCTTTTTTCCCCCATTTCTTTTTCATTCTTTCCTTCCTTTATTTCTTTTTCCTCTCTCCCCTTTTTCTCTTTTTTTTTTTTTTTTTTTTTTAAAGTTTTTCAGGTTAAGGTCCAAATTTATTTGGGGCCTATTTCCGTTTTAAAAAGGACCCAACCCCTTTTTGAAGGGGTAAGACGTTACCAATTCCCGGGGAAATGAAAGGGGTTTTTTATTTTTAGCATCCCCAAAGGGGGGGCAGGAAAAGAAATGGGCATCTGGGGGAGCATTTTCCCCCCTTGGATTTCAACCCCTACTGTAAATTTTTTTTTTTTAAATTTTCAAAAAGAAGGTAACCCGGGGTATAACCAGAGGAGGAAGGAAAAAGGGTTACAGAAGGGAGGGGGGTTTCGCGGTTCAAAAAGCGGGCGGGGTTTTCGGGGGGAAAGGGACAAAAGGTTTGGGAGAAAAGGCCGGGGACAAAGTAAGGCACCCCAAAAATCTTAAAAGGTAAAGGGGCCTCGCGAAAGGGGAATTTTAAAAAGGCAGGGGGAGAAAAGGACGGGGTTTTTGCTCTGTTTTAAAAACTCCAAAGAAGGCGATGAAAGGGGGCAAACCCCAAGGAAGGAGCCTCTCCCGGTTTGAGGGGAATTGGCCCAAAAAGGGGGGTTCCCCAACCCCACTGGGGGAAAAAATAATTTATTTTTAATAAGAAGGTTTAAAAAAGCAACTTGTGCCCCGGGTTTAAAAGATATTGAGAAAAAGGGAAATGGAAACCCAAAGGGAGGGGGGGGGGGGTTTTTTCAGCCCTTACCAACAGCCCGGGGCCCCAAAAAATATTTTTTTGGGGGAAAAAGGGGTAGCCCAATTCTTCACAGAGAGGAGCAGATGCCTCTCATGAGATATCCATGAGTAAGAGAGTATGGCCAATGCGAAAGACGGGAGAGAAGTAGTCTCCAAACCTCGACACTGGTGATAAGAAGACGGCCAGTAACCTATACTCGGTTTAATAGACTGAAGTTGTTTGCGAGCCCTGTAGGACCAACGTTGTTGCCAACGGGTGTGAAGGTGGGAAGATATTGCAGCCAAAAATAGTCCCGTAAATAAAGGGAATACCTCTATAAGAAAATGGATTAGGGTATATACTGCTAACCGCCGCAGCAGTGTCTCCCTGTTCATTGCCTGATACGTCAATGACCGGGACCCAACAAAAAACAATATCTTTATGCTTGGTAAAATGATGCGCGTAGCCAAAGTTGGATACGGAGGACTAAGGGGGTGAGGGTATAAATTTTTGTTGTTATAGCCTGTAAAGCACTAAGGGAGCTGAGACAACCACAACTGATGGACACAGGCATAGATGCAATACGGATAAGTGCTGTAAGGATGGCATATAAATTCAGCTGTAAAATACTAGCCGAAAGATAGTAAATGTCCTTGTACGCGCTGTCCGGGAAACACTGCTGCGAATCCTACGCCGTCAGAAGACTTTAGAGCCATCTGTTAGTACACAGCCAATGGCATGCAGAATGAGAGGTGAAAGTGGGTCAAGAAAAAGGAGGAGCGGGAAGCGACCGTAGACAGTGGGCTTCGAAGCAAGGAGAGGGATAAGAAAGAAACAGACTCGAAACAGCTGGAACTTCCCAAGGGAGGGTAAGGAAAAGTGAGATGGCTACATGTAATAGAAAGTGGTAGTTGAAGAGAAGCAAGAGTGAATGAAGGCGAAGATGAGAAGAGCCGGGGAAGTAAACAGGGGCGGCAAACAAATAAAGAAATGTCTACTAATATCAGTGACCATTTATAAATGGAGGAATTGAGGAGATCAGAGAGCGTACTTAGTAGCGCAGGCAATCGGGCATCACGGCGGGATCGCGATAAGGATGGAACGTTCGCTTCGGCCATAGAGGCTCTTCTGACAGGGGAAGAGCGGGAGGAAAGCACCAAGGCATAAACGTAATCCTTGGGGATGAATGGGTTAAGGCTAGGAGAAGAGTAGCAGGAGATGCCGCTTCTGAATGGATCTGGTCACATAATCAAGTTTCGATAAAATTAAGGTTGGAATGTAGGGCGAAGGAGGTTCGGACGGATCAGCTCCCACGTAAAGATGAGCAAGGTTTTAAGAGATTCAGCCGGCTGTGGGGGGGGGACAAGTTGCCTTCAGAGTGGTAATGTGGTATTCCAGGATAAACCTACGATCAAAGAGGAGGCCCAGAAGAAACTTGACTGTATCTCGTTCAGGGATACGGAGCCATAGAGGCTACAAAGGATGATCGGAGATTGACAGGAGCGTCTAGTGAAAGTGATTTGGGTGGGTTTTAGTGCTGGAAATTTTAACCCACGTGTGGTGGCCCAATTGGGAAACACTGGTGACTGCATGTTGGAGAGAACTGTAAGGAGGTGACAGTCAGCGCTGCACAGGGGCAATAGCGAAGTCATCAACTAGAGTGATGACCAAAATATTTGATGGAAGGACTAGAGGCCAAATCATTAATAGCAAGGAGAAAAAGGTGTTGTGCTCCAGAAACAACATCCCTGGGGGGACACCTTCAGCTTGGATAAAGTGGGAGAGAGAGCGAGGGGGAGCCACATTTTAACCCGAACAGGAAATGCCCTGTCAGTTAAAAGTTCTTAAGGAAGATGGTAGATTGCCTCGGAAGCCTAGGAGTGGGCTTGGGTAAAATAATTACCTCCAAGTTGTGTCATATGCTTCTCAAGGTCAAAAAATATCGGCAATAACTGAGTGGTTGTTCGCAAAGGGCATTACGAACATAAGTTATCCAAGGTAGTAAGGGGGTCTATGGTAGTAGAACGTCCCTACGAAAGCCATTTGACGAGTGGAGAGACTGTTTGGTGTGTCCTCTAAATACCACACTAAACGTCTATTTACTAGGCGTTCCATTACTTTGCAAAACTGCACTGGTAAGAGAATGGGACGATTAGTGGGAGGTTTTCATGTTCCCGTAGTGCCTGTTTGCGGAGAAAGGACGAGAACAATGGCGGATTTCCACAGCGTGGAAGAACTCCTTGTGACCAAATAAGATTGTAAAGGCCGTAATGGACGCAAGGGCTGACTGATGTAAATGTCTGTGCATACTGAATAATGAATGTCGTCGGGCCCAGCTGCCGATGATCGACAAGCTGAGAGTGTTGCCTCCAGTCTTGAAGTGTTAAAAGGCACATTATACTGTTTCTTCTCTGAGAGAAGAAAGTTCCAAGAGTGCTTAACTCTCTGGCAGGACTTTGATGGAAAGAAATGAGGGGCATAGATGGAGTCCCTTGAGGAAATACGGACCAGGGGATTTGTGATTGCCAATTTCATTGGAACACTAGATGGGTTTGACTAATATCAAACACCGGCAACCGCAGAACAGGAGCCGGGTCAGGAGAATATTTACCACACAGTTTCGTTACCTTTTTTCCAGCTGCACTCATAGAGGAAGCAGGTGAATGGTGGAGACATAATCTCGCCAGCAAGTGCGTTTAGCATCACGGATGGACTCGGCGAGCCGATTCGCACGCTTTGTTTAAAATCAAGGGAGTCGCTCGTGGTTCTATTGTACCGATTACCTGCCCCATGCAGCGCGTTTTCAAATGTACTGCACTGAGGCACAAGCAGGAGGACCACCAAGGCACGCATTGCTGAGATGTCTGCCGAAGTTTGGGGTATAGAATTGAGAAGCTGCGGTGAAAACGGGGACGAGAAGAGTTGTAAAAGCTCATCGATGGAGGACAAAGAAGGAACCTCTTTAAAAACAGTTAGGTGTGAGAAAAAGGTTTCCAATTTCCCCCGTTTTAAATTGCCAGGTGGGGTGCAAAAGAGGTGGCGAAATAAAGGGGGAAAGTAAAAATAGGGGGGAAATGATCACTGTCGTAAGTCCGGGAAACAGCCCAAGTGAAGTCTAAGCGGCGGAGGAAGAGCAAATGAGAGATCGTGCAAGGAGAGTAGGGTCCGAGGATAAAAATGGGGGTGAGTCCCTGTTTTTAAAAAACCTGGGGGGGTGGGGGGAAAGAAAAGCCTCTAATGTTTCCCAGGGGGAATCACAGTGAGCCCCCCCCCGGAGGACTGGGGGGGCATTAAAAAATCACCAAGAACAAAATCGGTGGCGGGGAAGAGAAAAAGGGAAGGCAAAAATGGGAATAGTAATGCCCGAAAAAAGGAGAGGATAAAAAAGAAAGAGCGTATCCCCCCCTTGAAATGGATGGGGGTTTTGAAATTTGGGAATATAAAAATAGTTGTTGGAGGAATATATGGGGAAAAGGGCACTTTCATTTAAAGGGGCCCCTCAGGAAAAGGATCTAAGAAATCAAAAATTTCCTAATTTGAGAAATAAAGGGGTGAATTTTGGTTCTGTCCCCCCCCGGGGGAAACGGGGAAAAATTGAACCCCCCCATTCCCCGAGGCCCTTTTTCCCCTTTGAAAATTTTGGTGATTGGCAATGAAAAGTTTTTGCGCAGGAAAGGGTTTACGGCTAAATTAGAAAAGTCCAATGCGGAGGCAGGGGAAAAATGTTCAAGAGCGAAGGAAGGGTTTTTGACGGGAAAAGAAGGGGTTGGCAGTGGGCGAGGAGAGAGAAAGAGCGGAAGGTGGATCAGTGTCTTGATGGTTTGGTCTCGCAATATATTCGAGATTGCTTCAAGTTTTTCGGAATTCAGAGAGTTGTATGGGAGACAATATTGGGTTTGGTAGGGGGGGATGAGAAAAGATTGGAACTGTATTGGACTGTACCAGGTTTGGGGGGGGGCGAAAGGGTGGAGGGAATGGAGAAGAGGGGCAGGGGACAGAAGAGGCGGAACCTGGGAGGTGGCAGAAGAGGAAGAAACTTGGGAGGGAACGGGGAGGAAGGTACATTACGAGGAGGAGGGTAAACCCTCTGATTGTAACTGAGCCAGGAGGGGGGGAAGAACTAGGGACAGAGACAGGGGGGGTAAAATGAGGGGGGAAGAGGGTAGGAGTTGTTACGGCCCTTTTTTTTTTGACTTTTGAGAAGGAAAAGGGACGTTTGGGGAGGGGTGTCGTACGGGGTCTGTCGATCTGGGTTTGAGGAGAACTCGAAGGCGAGATTAGACTGAGGCGTTAAAAGTGGGGACGTTGAGCCGAGGAAGAAAAGGTTTGATACAGGAGTGATTATGGGAGAGGTAACCACAGAGGTGGGGGGAAAAAGATGGGATACTAAAAGTGGGGGGACTTTTTAAACACGGGAAAAAGAAAAACGTGGGAGTTCCCTTGGAGGCGGGATGAGAAACTGCCCGGCATAAGGGAGACCCTTTTGTCTCTTTGAGGTAACGGATTTCCCGCTCGTTTAAAAAGATACAGCGGCGAGAGTACGAAGGGGTGAGTCATGGGGCAGTTAAGGGAAGAGGGAGATCGTTGCAAGACGTATTAGAAGGTCATCGGACCACAGATGGGATTCGGCGAGATCTGCAAAATTTCGTGGTGGCCAATCGCCCGCAATTTCTACACTGTTGTGGTGTAGGGATCACCCTTTTGAATTGTAACCCTGTCCCCTGCTATATAAACTGGGATGGGGTTTTGGGTGTCAAAAGTTAAACGAGCCCATTTTTTGGGTATGTCTCCGCCCACGGGCAGGAAAAACGTAAGTTCTATAAGGATGGGGATCTTGGAGTTCCGCTGTTTAGGGAAAGTCAGTGCCCCATGTCTGGAAATTTTGTTGAACTATGGTTGAGGCAGAATGACGGTACCCCTAAAGAATTGAGGGAATGATGTTTTTCAAGGTGACAGGAACAGTATCGATTGGGAAAGACGGAGAGTATGGCCCGGGTGCTTCGTACGGGAATGATGCGCGTACCGCTCTTAAGGCATGAAAGAAAAATCCTTACCAACATGGGTAGGAGTGCCTTGCCCAAAACTTGGTCAGAAAATTGGCAGTAGGGAAATTGGTCGTAAGTGAAGAATTTAGTCCACTGTTCAGTCTGAAATACGTGGAAAGTAGTGAAGGAGTTTTTCGATGTTTCTGAGACGGGAAGGGGGAGAAAGGTATCAAGCAGGTAATTGTGTTGGGGTTTATGCGTGGGACCAGGTTGGTCCCCGTGGGGAAAGGGTCGGCGATTTGAAAATTGCCGACCGTAGAGGGAGAGGCGGAAGCATAGTCAGAGGAGAGGAAGGTCCCATAAAACGAAGGAGTCAGTCGAGGCCCCAGTACCTGAAGGGGTGAGGAAACAGCACCGGGAATAGGTACAGAGGATGAGGAAAGTTGAAGAGTGGTCCCAAAGAGGGGCGGGGTCAGAACGGGGTGCGGTATCAAAAAGGGGCCCGGGGGTAAGGTTTATGGGCTAGGGCTGCCATGGTTAGGTTATTCTTTCTTTTGTTTTTAAGAAAAAAAAAAGAAAGAAAAAAAGAAAAAAAAAATAAAAAAAAATAAAAAAAAAAGGGGGGACCGGGGAGGGATAGGTCCCAGGAGGAATGAAAGGGCCCGAAAACTCCCTCCGGCCCAAAAGGACCCAGCACCCCAAGTAGCGCGATGCAGCATGGAACCCGTGCCTACCTACCCTTTTGTAGTAAACTAAAATCCCGGGATAGCAAACCCCCATCTGCCAGCTACCTCGGGGG
>NC_069448.1:34163959-34196139 GCF_026875155.1 Cherax quadricarinatus | reverse complement strand
TTAGGTGACTAGTTAACAACAGGTGAGTGATGGTGTTTTGGTGACTATTTAACCAGCAGGTGAGGCTTGTGTGTTGGTGAATTGTATTAAGCAGCGGTGAGTCATTGTTTTATTGAGTTTTTGACTATACTACAGAAGGAGAGGTCATGGTGTGTTAATGACTTATCCAACCAGCAGATGAGTCCATGGTGTGTATGTGTCCATATTAACCAGAAAAGTGAGTCATGGTGTGTTGGTGACTATATTAACAGCAGTGGTCATGGTGTGTTGGTGACTTATATTAACCTTCAGGTGAGTCATGGTGTGTTGGTGGCATACTAACCAGCAGGTGAAGTCATGGTGTGTTGTGTGTCCTATTACTTACCAGCAATGAGTCATGGTGTGTAGGTGACTATATCAAACAGCGAGTGAATCATGGTTTGTTGGTGACCATATTAACCAGCAGGTGAGTCATGGTGTGTTGGTGACTATATTATCCAGAAAGTGAGTCATGGTGTTGGGGAGTATGTTAACCAGCAGGCGAATCATGGTGTGTTTGTGACTATATTAACCAGCAGGTGAGTCATTGTGTGTTGGTGACTATATTAACCAGCAGGTGGAGTCATGGCGTGTTGATTAAATATATTACAGCAGGTGAGTCACATGGTGTGATGTTCACTATATTAACCAGCAGGTGAGTCATGGTGTGTAGGTGACTATATTAAACAGAATGTGAGTCATGGTGTATTGGTGATTATATTAACCAACACGTTAGTTATGGTGAGTTGGTGACTATATTAACCAGCAGATGAGTCATGGTGTGTAGGTGGCTATATTAAGCAGCAGGATGGACCCATGGTATGTAGGTGACTATATTTAACTGCAGATGTGTCATGTAGTGTTGGTGACTATATAAACCAGCAGGTTAGTCATGGTGTATTGTAGACTATGGTTAACTGCAAGTGAGTAGTCATGGTGTGTAGGTGACTATATTTTCCAGCAGGTGAAGTCGTAGTGTTGGTCGTGACTATATTAACCAGCAGGTGTGAGTCATGGTGTGTTGGGGGGGACTATATTATACGGAGTGAGTCATGGGGTGTAGGTGAATATATTAACCAGCAGGAGAGTATTGTGTATGAGTGACTATATTTACAGCAAGTTGAGTCTGGTGTGTAGGTGTATTATATTAAAGGCAGGGTGAAGTTCATGGTGGTGTAGGTGACTATATTAACGCAGGTGAGTAATGGTGTATTGGTGACTATATTAACAAGCAGTTTGATGCATGTGTGACATGGACTATATTAACCAGCAGGTGAGTCATGGTGTGAAGGTGACTATATTAACAAACAGGTGAGTCATTGTGTGTAGGTGACTACATTAACCAGCAGGTGAATCATGGTTTATAGGTGACTATTTTAACCAGCAGGTGAGTCATGGTGTGTAGATGACTATATTAACCAGCAGTTGAGTCATGGTGTATTAGTGACAATATTAACCAGAAGGTGAGTCATTGTGTGTTGGTGACTATATTAACCAGCAGGTGAGTCATGGTTTGTTGGTGACTATATTAACCAGCAGGTGAGTCATGTTGTGTTGGTGACTATAATAACCGGCAGGTGAGTCATTTTGTGAAGATGACTATATTAACAGAGGCGTGTCATGTGTATTGGTGATTATTTACCAGCAAGTGAGTATGTTGTGCTGGTGACTACATTAACCGGCAGGTGAGTCATGGTGTGTTTGTGACTATATTAAGCGGAAGGTGAGTCATGGTGTGTAGGTGATTATATTAACCAACAGGTGAGTCATGGTGTGTAGGTGACTATATTAAACAACAGGTGAATAATGGTTTGTAGGTGACTATATTAACCATCAGGTGAGTCATGGTGTGTAGTTGTCTATATTAACCAGCAAGTGAGTCATGTTGTGTAGGTGACAATATCTAACCAGCAGGTAGTCATGGTTTGTTGGTGACTATATTAACCAGCAAGTGAGTCATGTTGTGTTGGTGACTATATTAACCGGCAGGTGAGTCATGGTGTGTTTGTGACAATATTAACCAGCACTTGAGTCATGGTGTGTAGGTGAATATATTAACCAGCAGGTGAGTCATGGTGTGTAGGTGACTATGTGAACCAACAGGTGAGTGATGGTGTTTAGGTGACTATATTAACCAGCAGGTGAGGCATTGTGTGTTGGTGATTGTATTAAGCTGCAGGTGAGTCATGGTGTGTTTTTGACTATATTAAATAGCAGGTGAGTCATGGTGTGTTGGTGATTATATTAACCAGCAAGTGAGTCATTCTGTGTTGGTGACTGTATTAAACGGCAAGTGAATCATGGTGTGTAGGTGACTATATTAACCAGCAGGTGAGTAATGGTGTGCAGGTGACTATATTAACCAGCAGTGAGTCATGGTGTGAAAAGGTGAATATATTAACCAGGCAGGTGAGTCTTGGTGTTTATGTGACGATTATTAACCAGCAGGTGAATCATGGTGTGTAGGTGGACTATGTTACCTGCAGGTGAGTTCATGGTGTTGTTTGTGGATATATTAAGCAGCAGTGTGATTCATGGTGTGTTGGTACTATATTAACAGCATGTGTGACATGGTGTGTAGGGGACTATAATTAACAGCAGGTGAGTCATGGTGTGGTGAAAGACTATGTTAAACCAGCACGTGAGTTATTGTGTGTTTGGTGATATATTATCCAGCAGATTAGTTAGTGGTGTGTAGGAGACTATATTAACAGCAGGTGATTCATGGTAGTGTTTTGTAACTTTATATTAACCAGAAGGTGATAATGGTGATTTAGGGGACTTTATTAAACCACAGGTGAGTCATGATGTGTTTGGTGACTATATTAACCAGCCGGTAGTCCATGGTGTGTTGGTGACTATTGTTAACCAGCATAGTGAGTCATGGTGTGTAGGTGACTTTATATCCAGCAGGGATTGTCATAGTGTGTTGGTGACTATATTAAAAGAGTGACGTCATGATGGTTTATAGGTGACTATATTTACAGCAGATGAGTCATGGTGGTAAGGTGGAAATATTGACAACAGGTCAGTTCATGGTGTGTAGTGTGACTACATTAACCAGCAGAGTGAATCATGGTTTATAGGAGACGGTATTAACCAGCAAGATGAGTCATATTGTGTAGATGATATATTAACAGCAGGGTGAGTCAGGGTGTGTTGGTGCTTTTGTAACCAGCAGGTGAGTCATGTGTGTTTTTGGTAACTATGTTAACAAGCAGATGTGTCATGGTGTGTAGGTGACTATATTATCCAGGCAAGTGTGTCATGGTGTTTTGGTGAGTTTATTAAACCAGCAGGAGAGTCATGGTTGTGTTCCAGTTGCTATAATTAACAGCAGGAGAGTCATCGGCTTTGGTGACTATATTAACCAGAGGTTAGTCATGGTGTGTTGGTGGATATATGAACCAACAGTTGAGTCATAGTGTGTAGGTAATTTATGAACAGCTGTTGAGTCATGGTGTGTACGGTGACTATATTAACCAGGCAGTGAGTCATGGTGTGGTGGTGACTATTCTTTAACCAGCAGGTGAGTCAGGGTGTTTTGGTGATATATTAACCAGCAATGTGTTCATGGTGTGGGGTGACTATATTAACCATCAGGTGAGTCATGGTGTGTTGGTAGACTTATTAACCAGCAGGTGAGTCATTGTGTGTAGGTGACTATGTTAACAGCAGGTGAGTCTTGGTGTGTTGGTGACTATTTTAACCAGTGGTGAGTCATGGTTGTGTTTGTGACTATACTAACAGCAGCTGAGTCATGGTGTGTTGGTGTACTATTATAACACCGGCTGGTGAGTCATTGTGTGTTAATGACTTAACTAACCAGCAGGTGTGTCAAGTGTGTAGGTGACCATATTCATCCAGAAGTGTGTTATGTTGTGTTAGTGACTATTTTTACCAGCAGGGTGTCATGGGTGTTGGTGACTATATTAACAGCAGGTGAGTCATGGTGTGGTTGGTGGCATAACTTACCTGCAGGTGCGTCATGGCGTGTTGGTGACTATACTTACAGCGGTGAGGATCATGTGTTAGGTGACTATATAAAGCAGCGAGTGAGAATTTGGTTTGTTGTGGACTATTTTAACAGCAGGTGTGGCACTGGGTGTTGGTGACTATATTACCAGCAGGTGAGTCATGGGAGTGTTGGTTACTATATTTATACCAGCAGGTGTGTCATGGTGTGTTTTTCACTATATTAACCTGAGAATGAGTCATGGTGTTTAGGAGATATATTAACAGCAGGTGAGTCTTGGTGTGTGTTGGTGACTTTATTAACCAGATTTGACTCATGGTGAATTGCATGTGACTATATTAACCAGCAGGTGAGTCATGGTGTGTTGGTGACTGTTAATCAGCAATTGGGACTCATGTGAGTTGGTGAATATTTAACAGAGGAGAGTCATGGTTGTGTAGGTGACTATATTAAACCAGAGGTTGAGTAATAGTGTGTAGTTGTTATTTTAACAGCAGGTGAGTCATGGTGTGATTGGTGACTTTATTAACCAGCAGGTAAGTCCATGGTGTGATAGGTGACATAGTAACCAAACAGGTGAGTCAGGGTGCGTTGGTGACTATTATTTAAACAGCCTGGTCAGTATTGGTGTGTTGGTGAATTATTAACAGCAGGTGATGAGTCAAGGTGTATGGGTGAATATATTAAACAGCAGGTGAGTCATTGTGTGGTGGTGACTCTTTAACCAGCAGGTGAGTCATGGTATGTTGGTGACTTATTTAACCAGCAGGTTAGTCTGGTGTGTAGGTGGACTATATTAACAGAAGGTTAGTCATGGTGTATTGGTGATATAGTAAACGGCAGGTGTGAGTCATGGTGTGTAGGTGACTATATAACCAGCAGGTGAGTCATGTGTTGTAGGTGACTATATTAACCAGAGGTGAGCAGCGTGTGTAGGTGACTATATTAACAGCAGGTGAGTATGATGTGAAGGTTTGCTATATTAAACCCGCAAATGAGTCATGGTGTTTAGGGATATATTAAACGCAGGTAGTCATGTTGTGTTGGTGACTATATATAACCAGCAGGTGAATCATGGCGGTATTAGAGATTATATTAACCAGCAGGTGAGATCCATGGGTGAGATGGTGACTATATTAACCAGCAGGTGAATCATGATATTTTGGAGATATATTAACCAGCATGTTGAGGTCATGGTTGTGTAGGTGACTATATTAACAGCAGGTGAGTAATGGTGTATTGGTGACTTTAGTAAATGCAGTTGAGTCATGTTATGCACATTGACTATATTAACAGCGGTGAGTCATGGTGTGAAGGGGATTAGGTTACATAACAGGTGAGTCATGGTTGTGAAGGTGACAACATTAACCTGCAAGGTGAATCATGGGTTTTATAGGTGACTTAAATAAAACGCAGTAAGTCATGTTGTGTAGATGACTATATTAACAGCAGTTGAGTCATGGTGTGCAGGTGGCTATATTAACCAGCAGGTGTTGTCATGGTATATTGGGGCGTATTACAGAGGGTGAGTCATGGTGTGTTGGTGACCATATATAACCAACAGGTGAATCATGGTGTATTAGTGACTATATTAACCAGAATGTGAGTCATGGTGTGTTGGTGACTATATTAACAGCAGGTGAGTCAGGGTTTGTTAGTGACAATATTAACTAGCAGGTGAGTCTTGTGTGTGTTGGTGACTATATTAACGCTGTGAGTCATTTTGTGAAGATGACTATTATTAACCAGAAGGGTGAGTCATGTTGGTGGTTGGTGACTATATTAACCGGCAAATGAGTCTAGTGTGTTGTGATTGATTATTTTAAGCAGAAGGTCAGTCATTGGGGGTAGGTGACTATATTAATAACTATCAGGTGGAGTCATGGTTGTGTAGGTGACTATATTACCAGCAAGTGAGCATGTTGTGTAAGGTGATTATATTAACCAGCAGGTTGAGTCATGGTTTGTTGGTGACTATATTAACCAGCAAAGTGAGTCATCTTGTGTTTGGTGACTATTTATTATCCAACAGGTGAGTGATGGTGTTTTGGTGACTATTTAACCAGCAGGTGAGGCATTGTTGTGTTGGAGACTGTATTAAGCAGCAGGTGAGGGTCAGGTGTGTTTTGACTTGTTAGATAGCAGGTGAGTTCATGTGTTGTTGGTGATTTATTAACCAGCAAGTGAGTCATTCTGTGTGGTGGACTGTGTATCGGCAGGTGATCATGAGTGGTATGTGACTATATTAAGCAGCAGGTGGTAATGATGTGAGGTGACTATATTAACAGCTGTTGAGTCATGGTGTGAAGGTGATATCTTAACAAGCAGGTGTGTCTTGGTGTGTAAGGACTATATTAAAACAGCAGGGGAATCTGGTGTGTAGGTGACCTATGTTAACATGCAGGTGAGTCATGGTGTGTTGGTTACTATATTAAACAGCTTGTGGAGTCATGGGTTGTAGGTGGACTATATTAACCAGCAGGTGAGTACGTTGTGTGATGACTATAGTAACCTGCACGTGAGTATTATGGTGTGTTGGTGACTATATTAACAGCAGATTAGTAATGGTGTGTAGGAGGAAAATATTAACCAGCAGGTGATTCATGGTGTGTTTGTAATTCTATTACAGCAGGTGAGTCATGGTGCCATTTGTGCTATATTAACCACCGGTGAGCAGGATGTGTGGTGACTATAGTAACCAGCGGGTGAGTCATGGTTTGTTGGTGGGACTATTTTACCAGCAAGGAAAGTGATCATTGGTGTGTAGGTATCTTTATATCCAGCAGGTGAGTCTTAGTGTGTTGGTGACTATATTACAAGCAGTTGAGTCATGGTGTGTAGGTGACTATATTAAATCAGCTGGTGAGTCATGGTGAGTAGGTGACTATATTAACAACAGGTCAGTCATGGTGTGTAGGTGACGACAGTAACCAGGGTGAATCATGGTTTATGATGACTGTATTAACGCAGGTGAGTCATGGTGTTGTTGATGATATATTAACCAGCAGGAGAGTCAGGGTGTGTTGTTGACTATATTAACCAGCAGGTGGTTCATGGTGTGTTCGTAAACTATATTAAACAAGCAGATGAGTCATGGTGTGTTGGTGACTATAATTAACAGCAAGTGAGTAATGGTGTTTTGGTGAGAATATTAACCAGCAGGTGAGTCATGGTGTGTCGTTGACTATATTAACCAGCAGGAGAGTCATGGTGCTTTGGTGACTATAACCCGTAGGTTGTCATGGTGTGTTGGTGACTATATTAACCATCAGTTTGGAGCATGTGTGTGGTGAAATATATTAACCAGGCAGTGAGTCATGGTGTGGGACGTGACTATATTAACCAGCAGTAGAGTCATGGTGTGTTGGTGACTATATTAACCAGCAGGAGAGTCATTGTGTTTTGGTGACTATATTAACCAGCAAGTGACTCTATGGTTTTGTGGAGTGACTAGATTAACCATCAGGTGAGTCATGGTTGTGTTGGTGGACTATAATATAAACCAGCAGGTGAGTCATTGTGTGTAGGTGACTATGTTAACCAGCGGTGAGTCATGGTGTGTTGGTGACTATATAAACCAGCTGGGGGATCATGGTGTGTTGGTGGACTATACTAACAAGCAGGTAGTCATGGTGTGTTGCGTGACATATACTAACCGCAGGTGAGTAGTGGTGTGGTTAATGAATTAACTAACCAGGCAGTGTGAGTCATTGTGTTAGGTGACAATATTAAACAGAAAGGGAGTCATAAAGTGTTGGTGGACTATATTAACCAGAAAGTGTGAGTCATGATGATGTTGGAGCTATATTAACCAGCAGGTGGTCCTGGTTTTGTTGGTGGCTATACTAACCAGCAGATGAGTCATGGTGTGTTGTGTGATATAATTATCAGCAGGTGAGTCATTGTTGTGTAGGTGACTATATCAAACAGCGAGTGTGTATTGGTTTGTGGTGACTATATTAACCAGCAGGTGGGAGGGGGTTTTTTTTTTTTTTTTTCAAATTTTTGGGTGTGTTGGTTGGACTATATTAACCAGCAGGTGAGTCATGGCGTGTTGGTATCTATATTAACCAGCAGTGAGTATGGATGTAGAGGTTCATATTATTAACCAGCAGGATGAGTCATAACTGTTTAGGATGAATATATAACCCAGCAGGTGAGTCATGGTTGGAGTTTGACTTTTATTACCATCAGGTGAGTCATGGTGTGTTGGTGACTATGTTAATCAGCAATAGACTCATGGTGAGTTGTGTGAATATTTTAACAGCAGGGAGACATGGTGTGTAGGTGACTATATTAACAGAGGTGAGTAATAGTGTTAGTTGATTATTTTATCCAGCAGGTGAGTCATGGTGTGTTGGTGACTATATAAACAGCAGGTGAGTCATGGTGTGTAGGTGAAACTACATTAACCATAGGTGATTCTGGTGTCTGGTGATAATATTAACAGCAGGTGAGTCATGGTGTTTGGTGACTATTTTACAGCAGGTGAAGTCATGGTGTGTTGGTGACAATATTAACCAGCAGGTGAGTCATGGTGTTTGGTGAATTTTAACGCAGGTGTTTCAAGGTGTAATGGTGATATTATTAAACTAGTAGGTGAGTCATTGTATGTTAGGTGACCATATTAACCAGCAGGTGATCAAAGAGTATTGGTGACTATAGTAAACAGCTCGTGAGTTTGGTGTGTTTGTGACTATACTAACCAGCAGGTGAGTCATGAGGGTGTTGTTGACTATACTAACCAGCAGGTGGTCATGGTGTGTTTGTGGACTATAGTAATCCAGCAGGTGTGTCATGGTGTGTTTGGGACTATTATTAAAGAGATGGTTGAGTCATGGTTGTGGGTATTGTGGATTTATTAACCAACAGGTGAGTCAATGGTGTGTAGTGACTTTATTCACAGCAAGTGAGGTCTGTTGTGTAGGTGACTTATATTACCTGAAGGTGAGTCATGGTTTGATTATGGGTGGATATAATAACCAGCAAGTGAGTAT
Source organism: Cherax quadricarinatus (assembly GCF_026875155.1). Lineage (NCBI taxonomy): Eukaryota > Metazoa > Arthropoda > Malacostraca > Decapoda > Parastacidae > Cherax > Cherax quadricarinatus. The sequence continues at coordinate 34,187,148 of NC_069448.1, read as the reverse complement.
GTTGTGTGGTGGACTATATTAACCGGCAGGTGTGTCATGGTGTGTTGTGACAATATTTTCAGCAGTGAGTCATGGTGTGTAGGTGAATATATTAACCAGCAGGTGAGTCATGGTGTGTAGGTGGACTATGTGAAACCGACCGGGTTGAGTTTGATGGTGTTATAGGTGACTATATTAACCAGCAGGTGAAGGCATCGTGTGTTGGTGATTGGGTATTAAGCTGCAGGTGAGTCATGGTGTGTTTTTGAGTTATTTTTAAATAGCAGGTTGAGTCATGTGGTGTGTGGTGATTATTATTAACCAGCAAGTGATTCATTCTGTTGTTGAGTGACTGATATTAAACGGCAGGGGAATCATAATGTGTAGGTGACTATATTAACCAAGCAGGTGAGTAATGGTTGTGCAGGTGAGTATATTAACAGCAGTTGAGTCATGGTGTGAAGGTGAATATATGACAGCGTGAGTCTTGGTGTGTATGTGACTATATTAACCAGCAGGTGAATCATGGTGTGTAGGTGACATGTTAATCATGCAGGTGAGTCATGGTGTGTTTGTGTCTATATTAAGGCACAGGAGGTCATGGTGTGTTTGGTTACTATATAAACGCATGTGAGTCATGGTGTGTAGGTGACTATATTAACCAGCCAGGTGGTCATGTTGTGTGATGACTATAATAACAAGCACGTGTGTGTATTGGTTGTGTTGGTGACTATATTAACACAGCAGGAGTAGTTGGGGTGTGTAGGAGACTATATTAACCAGAGGTGATTCATCGGTGTGATTGTAACTATATATTAACCTGCAGGATTATTCATGGTGTATTATGCTATATTAACCACAGGTGAGTCATGAATGTGGATTGGTGACTATAAGTATACAGCAGGTGAGTCATTGTGTGTTGGTGACTTATTATCCAGCAGTGAGTCATAGTGTGTTGGTGGATATATTATCAAGCAGTTGAGTCATGGTGTGTAGTGACTATATTAATCAGCAGATGATGTAGTATGGTGAGTAGGTGATATATTAACAAACAGGTCAGTCATAGGTGTGTAGTGACTACATTAACAGCAGGTGAGTCAATGGTGTTGTAGATGACTATATGAACCAGCAGGTGAGTTCGGGTGTGTTGGTGGACTATAGAAACAGCAAGTGAGTCATGGTGTGTGTTATAACTATCCGAACAAGCAGTATGAGTCATGGTGTGTTGGAGACTTATTAACCAGCAAGTGAATCAGGTGTTTGGTGAGAATATTAAGCAGCAGGTGAGTCATGGTGTGTCGTTGACTATATTAACCAGCAGGAGAGTCATGGTGCTTTGGTGACTATATTAACCAGAAGTGTTATAGTCATGGTGGTTGGTGACTATTTTAAACCATCAGTTGAGTCATAGTGTGTAGGGAATATATTAAACACAGAGATGAGTCCATGGTGTTGTTACGTGACTATATTAACCAGCAGTAGAGTCATGGTGTGTTGGTGACTATATTAACCAGCAGGAGAGTCATTGTGTTTTGGTGACTATATTAACCAGCAAGTGACTCATGGTGTATGGGTGACTATATTACCATCAGCGTGAGTCATGGTGGGTTGTGGACTTTATTAACAGCAGGTGATCATTGTGTGTGGTGACTATTGTTAACCTGCAGGTGAGTCATGGTGTGTTGGTGGACTATATTATCTGCTGGGTGAGTCATGGTGTGTTAGTGACTATACTAATCAGCAAGGTGAGTCTTGGTGTGTTGGTGACTATACTAACCAGCAGGTGAGTCATGGTGTGGTTAATGGACGTAACTAACCAGAGGTGAGTCATCGTGTGTAGGTGTCCATATTTAACTGAAAGTGAGTCATGGTGTGTGTTGGTGACTATATTACCTGCAGTGTGTGTCTGGTGTGTTGGTAGACTATATTAACCAACGAGGTTGAGTCATGGTGTGTGGTGGCTATACTAACCAGCAGGTGGTCATGGTGTGTTGGATGACGATACTTACCATCGGTGTGAGTCGGTGTGTAGGTGACTATATCAAACAGCGAGTGAGTCATGTTTGTTTGGTGAATATATTAACCGCAGTGTGAGTCAGGGTGTGTTGGGACTATATTATCCAGAAAGTGAAGTCATGGTGTTGGGGGTACTTGTTTAACCAGCAGGTGAATATGGGAGTGTGGTGACTATATTAACCAACAGGTGAGTCATTGTGTGTTGGGATGACTATATTAACCAGCAGGTGCGTCATGGCGTGTTGTAACTGTAATTAACAGCAGGTGAGTCTTGGTGTGTTTTTCACTATATTAACAGCAGATTGAGTCTTGGTGTTTAGGTGACTTGACTAACCAGAGGTGGTCATGGTGGTGGTGACTAAGATTAATCTACATTTGACTCATGGTGGAGTTGGTGATTATTTTAACCAGCAGGTGAGTCATGGTGTGTAGTTGACTCTATATTAACAAGCAGGTGAGTAATAGTGTGTAGTTGATTATTTTAACCAGCAGGGTGAGTCAGGTGTGTGGTGACTATTTAACCAGGCAGTGAGTCATGGTGTGTAGGTGATATTATTAACCTACAGTGAGTCCAGGGTGCGTTGGTGATATATTTCAAGCAGGTGAGTCATGGTGTGTTGGTGGACTATATTATCCAGAGAGTGTAGTCAAGGTTGTATTGTTTGACTTATATTATACAGCAGGTGAGTCATTGTGTGTTGAGTGACTTTATTAAAACAGCAGGTGGTGGAGTCATGGTATGTTGTGAATTTATTAACCCAGCAGTATAGTCTTGGTGTTTGCAGAACCCTAATTTGTTAACCAGCAAGTGAAGATGGTGTGTGGTGCTCTATATTATCCATGCAGGTGAGTCGTAGTGTGTTAGTGAACTATATTTAACCGCAGGTGAGTATCGGTGTTGTATTGTTGAACTTTATTAAACGGCAGGTGAGTCATGGTGAGTAGGTGGACTATATTAAACAGGAAAGAGTGGAGTCATGGTGTGTAGGTGACTATTTTAACTAGCAGGTGGTCATGGTGTGATGGTGGCTTTATTAACCAGCAGATGAGTCATGGTGTTTAGGATGACTATTTTAACCAGTAGGTGAGTTCATGTTGTGTTGGTGGACTATTAACCAGCAGGTGATTTCATGGCGTATTAGTGTTATATCAAACGAGAGGTGAGTCATGGTGTGTGGTGGGACTATATTAACCAGCAGGTGAATCATGGTATTTTTTTGACTATATTACCAGCAAGTGAGACATGGTGTGTAGGTGACTATATTAACAGCAGGTGAGTAATGGTTGTATTGGTGAACTATATTAACAAGCACTTGATCATCGGTATGCAATGACTTATTAATCCAGCAGGTGAGTCTTGTTGTGAAGGTGACTAATATTAACATACGAGGTGAGTTCATAGTGTGTGGTGACTACATTAACCTGCAGGCGAATCTGGTTTATAGGTGACTGATATTTACAGCAGGTGAGTCATGGTGTGTAGATGGACTATATTAACAGCAGTTGAGTCATGGTGTGGCAGGTGGTATATTACCAGATAAGGTGTTGTGTCATTGGTGTATTGGTGACTGTATTATAACAGCAGGTGAGTCTTGGTGTGTTTGGTTGACCATCTATTAACCAGCAGGTGAAATCATGGGTATTAGTGACTATATTAAACAGATGTGTGTCATGGTGTGTGGTGACTATATTAACCAGCAGGTGAATCATGTTGTGTTAGTGACTATATTAATTAGCAGCGGTGTGTCACGTTGTGTTGGCGGGACTATATTAAACCGGCTGGTGAGTCTTTTTAGTGAAGTTGTCTAGATTAACCTGAGGAAAGTCATGGTGTATTGGTGACTATATTAATCCAGGCAAGTGAGTAATGGTGTGTTGGTGACTATATTAACCAGCAGGTGAGTCATGTTTGTTGGGACTATTATTAACCAGCAAGTGAGTCATCTTGTTGTTGGTGACTATATTATCAACAGGTGAGTGATGGTGTTTAGGTGACTATATTAACCAGAAGGTGAGGTAATTGTGTGTTGGGACTGTATAAGCTGCAGGTGAGTCATGTGTGTGTTTCTTTGAGTATATGAAATCAGGTGAGTCAGGTTTGTTGGTGATTATATTAACCAAGCAAGGTGTCATTCTGTGTTGGTGACTGTATTAACCGGCAGGTGAATCAGGTGTGTATGTGGGTACTATATTAGCAGCAGGTGATTAATGGTGTCAGGTGACTATATTAATCCAGCAGTTGAGTATGGTGTGAAGGTGATTTATATTAACAGCAGGTGAGTATTGGTGTGTATGTGATATATTAAAACAGCAGGTGAATCATGGTGTGTTATGTGGACTTATATTAAGACAGCAGGTGAGTCTTGGTTGGTGTTGGTTTCTATATTAAACCGCATTGATGGAGTCATGGTGTGTAGGAGGTGACTTTATTAAACAGCATGTGAGTCACGGTGGTGTTGATGCTATATTAACCAGACGTGAGTTATGGTGTGTTGGTGACTTTATTAACCAGCAGATTAGTATGGTTGTGTAGGAGACTATATAACCAGCAGGGGATTCTTGGTGTGTTTGTAACTATTATTAACCAGCAGGTGAGTCATGGTGCATTAGTGAACTATCAGTAACCACCAGGGGATCATGATGGGTTGGTGACTATATTAACCAGCAGGTGTAGTCATGGTGTGTGGTGACTATGTTAACCAGCATTGAGTCATAGTGTGTAGGTAAATATATTATCCAGCAGGTGAGTCTTGTGTGTTGGTGACTTATTAACCAGCAGGTGAAGTCATGGATGTGTTGTTGACTTGTATTAACCAGAGGTGAGTCATGGTGTGTTGGTATCTATTATTAACAAGCAGCTTGAGTCATGGTGTGTTGGGACTATAATAACCAGCAAGTGAAGTCTTGGGGTTGGTGAGTATAGTAACAAGCAGGTGAGTCATGGTGGAGTCGTTGGACAAATATTTACAGAAGGTGGTCTTGGTGCTATGGGGATATTAACAGTAGGTTAGTCATGGTGTGTTGGTGACTTATTAAACCATCAGGTTGAGTCTAGTGTGTAGGTGAATATATTTAACCAGCAGTTGAGTCATGGTGTGTACGTGGAATATATTAACCAGCAGGAGTGTATGGTGTGTTGGTGACTATTTTAACCAGCAGAGAGTCATTGGGTTTTGTGTGGGACTATTTTAACAGCAAGTGATCATGGTGTGTTGGGTGACTATATTACCATCAGGTGAGGTCATGGTGTGTTGTGACTATATTAACCAGCAGGTGAGTCATGAGTGTTTGGGGACTATATTAACCAGCTGGTGCGAGTCATGGTGTTGTTGGTGTCTTTCTAACCAGCAGGTGTAGTCATGGTGTGTTGGTGGACTATAATAACCAGCAGGGTGGTCATGGTGTGTTAATGACTTAACTAACCAGCAGGTGGTGTCATTTGTGTGTTGGTGAACATATTACCAGAAAGTGGTTCATGGTGTGTTGGTGACTATATTAACCAGCAGGTGCGTCATGTAGTGTTGGTGACTATATTAAACTGCAGGTGAGTCATGGTTGTGTTGGGGGACTTTACTAACAGCGGTGAGTCATGGATGTGGTGGTGACTTTATTAACCAGCAGGTGTTAGTGGTGTGTTGGTGGACTATAGTAAACAGCAAGCTGAGGTCATGGTGTGTTGGTGGACTATATTAACAGGAGGTGTGTATGGCGTGTTGGTAAAACTATATTAAACCAGCAGGGTTCATGGTGTGGATGTTCACTATAATTAACCAGCAGATGAGTCATGGTGTTTAGGTAGATATTTAACAGCAGGTGAGTCATGGTGTGTTGGTGGCTATACTAAACACAGGAAGAGTTCATGGTGGTATGTGTGGTGTCCTAGACTTACCAGCAGGTGTGTCATGTTGTGTAGGTGCACTATATCAACAGCGAGTGAGTTCATGGTTTGTTGGTGACTATATTTAACAGCACGTGAGTTATGGTGTGTTGGTGACATATTATATTGAAAGTGAGTAATGGTGTTGGGGACTATGTTAACAAAGCGGCCGAATCATGGTTTGGTGGTGGACTATATTAACCAGCAAGGTGAAGTCATGCGTGTTTGATGATATATTAACCAGCAGGTGAGTCAGGGTGAAGCGTGTTGGACTATTTAAACCAGCAGCGTGAGTCCTGGTGTGTGATGTTCACTATATTACCAGCAGATGAGTCATGTGTTAGTGACTATATTTAACCAGCAGGTGAGTCATGGTGTGTAGGTGACTATATTAACCAAAGGTGATGCATGGTGTGATTGGTGACTATGTTAATCAGCAATGGGGACTCATGGTGAGTTGGGAATATTTTAACCAGCAGGTGAGTCATGGGTGTAGGTGACTATATTAACCAGCAGGTTGATTCATGGTGTGTTGGTGACTATATTAACCAGCAGTGGTGAGTCATGGGGTTTTGGTGATATATTTACAGCGGTGGAGTCATGGTGTGCTGAGTGACAATATTAACCAGCAGGTGAGTCATGGTGTGTTGGTGACTATATTAACCGAGTGAATTTCAAGGTGTATTGGTGACTATATTAACCAGAAGGTAGAGTCATTGTGTGTTGGTGACTATATTAACCAGCAGGTGAGTCATGGTATGTTGGTGACTATATTAACCAGCATTTGAGTCATGGTGTTTTGGTGACTATATTAACCAGCATGTGAGTCATGGTGTGTGGGTGACTATATTAGCCAGCAGGTGAGTCATGGTAAGTGTCTATAATAACCAGCTGGTGAGTCATTGTGTGTTGGTGACTATAATAACCAGCAGGTGAGTCATGGTGTGTTTGTGACTATATTAACCAGCAGGTGAGTCATGGTGTTTTGGTGACTATATTAACATCATCAGAAAAGATGACAGCCAACTCCACACTGTAGCTGTCTAAGAGCACCTGTAAAGAAGACAGCCAGCTCCACTGCAGCGGTCTACAGCAGCAGTAAGGAAGACAGCCTTCTGCACATTGCAGTTGTCTAACAACGCCAGTAAAGAAGACAGCCAGTTCCACTCTGCAGCTGTCTAAGAGCTCCAGTAGAGAAGACGGTCAGCTCTACACTGCAGCTGTCTAAGAATACAAGTGAAAAAGGCAGTCAGCTCCAAACTACAGCTGTATGAGAGCATCAGTAAAAAAGACAGCCAGCTCTACACTGCAGTTGTCTAACAGCACCAGTAAAGAAGACAGCCAGCTTGAAACTGTAGATGTCTAACAGCACTAGCAAAGAAAGCAGGCAGCTCCAAACTGCAGCTGTGTAACAGGACCAGTAAAGAAGACAGTCACTTCACACTGCAGCTGTTTAACAGCCCCAGTGAAGAAGACAGCCAGCTCCACAGTGCAGCTGTCTAACAGCACCAGTAAAGAAGACAGCCAGCCCCACACTGCAGCTGTCTAATATCATCAGTAAAGAAGACAGCTAGCACAACACTGCTGCTGTCTAAGAGCACAAGTAAAGAAAATAGCCAGCTCCACACTTTAGCTGTCTAATATTACTACAGAAAAAGCGCCCTTCCTCCAAAATTTGCACCAGTCAACTATAGTGATAATATAGCATTTATTGTGGTGGAGACGGAAAAAAAATAGAGAAGCTAGATACAGCGATTGATAAACAAAGGTGGAGGCTCGACCGTTCGTCATTGTAGGAGTGCCAGCAGTCACCGGCTCTTCAACACGCAAGTTATACTTTTGTATCAATCAAATCACATATTACTCGGGTAGATAATTTCCAGTAGATCCTTCATGTGTTAGCTCAAATCACCGACCAGTATGGTTTAAATAAGTGACCCACTGATCAGATCAGATAGACTGGTCCGAACCCTTGACTGGTCCGAACCCTTGACTGTCCGAACCCTGACTGGTCCGAACCCTGGACTGGTTTCAAACGGTTTCGTTGTGCACCACCTAGCAGGTTATTAATAGAATATTCAAGAGGTTGCTAGTAGAATTGCAGTAAATAAACCATTCAAATCATTATGAAGCTGTGTGTAGTCTGTGGTCAGTCAAACAAACGGGCTTCCACATGCATAAATTGTCATTTCTGTGAAATTGGTGTCACGCCCCTTGTGCAGATATCCAAGAACTAGCTACAAGCAGTATTAAAACAGGGAAGTGTTTTTGGGTATGCCCAAATGAGATAAATCTGTGGACTAAAATCACAAGGTATTAAAAGAGGTCAACATCAAAGCTGCTTTCCATAGAAAACCTGAAGCTTTCTACAACAGATGGGAACATAAAAAGTCCGGGCTGAATGGTACTGCCCTTGATACTGGCCATGTAGTCAGAAACTGTAAGCTGGAGATGATGTCCTGGTAGTCAGTAAATGGGGGGCTGATAGTGCTGTCCTGGGAGACAGTAATGGGGAAGCTGGAGGTGCTGTCCTGGGAGACAGTAATGGTGAAGCTGGAGGTGCTGTCCTGGGAGACAGTAATGGTGAAGCTGGAGATGCTGTCCTGGGAGACAGTAATGGGGAAGCTGGAGATGCTGTCCTGGGAGACAGTAATGGTGAAGCTGGAGATTTGTCCAGGTAGTCGGGAATTATATGCAGGAAGGAATACATATGAATGACCGCATAGGGGACAGGAGCCATAGAGGGAAACAAGTGTAGTCAAAGATAAGATAAAACCAATATTGCAAACTAGAAATACCGCAGGAAATAGCAAACAAGAGGACTCCACTAGCAATAGTGAGGAATAATTACCAAAAACAAATGGTGGAGCTCCATTGTTGGTGCTAGGGAGGATAGAAGTAAGACAGGGAAACATGCACCAACAGGGAATACAGTCACAGAAACCCAAGGCAAACGGAAACCAAGCCTGTGCACATACTATGCACTCGGTATCTGCTGCATGGGAAATCTGGAAAAACAGATGGGACGTGCAACTATGACCACCCTAGGAAATGCCATGCCCATATGAAAACAGGAAAATGCAAACTCCCTTCCTGTAAGCTTTTTCACCCTAAACTGTGTACCTCTTCATACAGGAAAGACTGTGCTATAACTTAAATTGCCAGGCATACCATCTAAAGGGGACAAAAAGATACAAAACATCCAGACCATGGGAAAACCTGGGTAGCCACAGCCACTCAAGAGGGAGAGGTTTTTTAGTGCCAGGAAGGAAAAAAGACTGGCAGGAAATGGCAGAAATCGTACTCCAAATCCAGTCATTCCTGGAGTGGAACCACAGTCGATGGCCTCCACTCCAAACCAACAGATACAGATACTAATGCCGGAAAAAAAATCCCCCCCCAGTACCAACAATACCACCAGTCCGATAACATTCTTCTTTGCAAATATACAGGGTCTAAAGCCAGCAACAAACAACAAATACCTTTCATCCGTGGACTGCTTGCAGAGGCAAAGGCAATGTTCGCGGCTTTCACTGAGACCCACATAAAGATCACTTGGACAACGAAATATGGATCCCAGTTACAACCTATACAGATGTGACAGAGTGAACAGGCAAAAGGGGGGGGTTGGCCTGTACATTGCAGAGTCACTTGTTTGCACAGAACTGCTAAATGCCTCAAATGATGTATGAAGTTTTAGCAGTAAAGGTCGAGAACCAAAACCTAGTCATTGTGATAGTCTACAAGCCTCCGGATGCAACATCCCAGCAATTCCAGGAACAGCTGTTAAAAATTGACCACTGTCTGGAAAACCTTCCAGCTCCTGCACCCAACATCTTGCTCTGGGGGATTTCAACTTAAGGCACCTAAAATGGAGGAATATAGCAAATAATATTGTTGCAGTAATAACACCAGGAGGCAGCTCTGATGAAAACTCACACTCACACGAGCTTTTAAATCTCTGCACAAAATTCAATTTAAACCAGCAAATAATAGAGCCTACTAGACTGGAGAATACACTAGACCTCATCTTCACTAACAATGATGATCTGATAAGAAATATCACCATATCAAAAACAATATACTCAGATCACAACATAATTGAGGTTCAGTCATGTATGCGCGGAGCCCCAGACCGACATAATGAGATTAGTCACGAGGGAGCATTCACCAAATTCAACTTCAATAACAAAAACATAAAGTGGGACCAAGTAAACCAAGTCCTAACCGATATAAGCTGGGAAGATATACTAAGCAACACAGACCCCAACTTATGCCTAGAACAGATTAACTCGGTAGCACTCGATGTATGCACAAGGCTTATTCCTCTAAGAAAAAGGAGGAGTAGATGTAAAACAGAAAGAGACAGGCGCTCCCTTTACAGGCGACGGAAAAGAATAACAGAGCGGCTAAAAGAGGTCAATATATCTGAAATGCGTAGGGAGACACTGGTCAGAGAAATAGCAAGCATCGAACTTAAGCTAAAAGAATCCTTTAGGAGTCAGGAATCGCGGAAGAACTAAAAGCCATAAATGAAATCGAAAGAAACCCTAAGTATTTCTTCTCCTATGCCAAATCAAAATCGAGAACAACGTCCAGTATTGGGCCCCTACTTAAACAAGATGGGTCCTACACAGATGACAACAAGGAAATGAGTGAGCTACTCAAGTCCCAATATGACTCAGTTTTTAGCAAGCCGCTAACCAGACTGAGAGTCGAAGATCAAAATGAATTTTTTATGAGAGAGCCACAAAATTTGATTAACACAAGCCTATCCGATGTTATCCTGACGCCAAATGACTTCGAACAGGCGATAAATGACATGCCCATGCACTCTGCCCCAGGGCCAGACTCATGGAACTCTGTGTTCATCAAAACTGCAAGAAGCCCCTATCACGAGCCTTTTCCATCCTATGGAGAGGGAGCATGGACACGGGGTCGTCCCACAGTTCCTAAAAACAACAGACATAGCCCCACATCCACAAAGGGGGCAGTAAAGCAACAGCAAAGAACTACAGACCAATAGCACTAACATCCCATATCATAAAAAATCTTTGAAAGGGTCCTAAGAAGCAAGATCACCACGCATCTAGAAACCCATCAGTTACACAACCCAGGGCAACATGGGTTTTAGAACAGGTCGCTCCTGTCTGTCTCAACTATTGGACCACTACGACAAGGTCCTAAATGCACTAGAAGACAAAAAGAATGCAGATGTAATATATACAGACTTTGCAAAAGCCTTCGACAAGTGTGACCATGGCGTAATAGCGCACAAAATGCGTGCTAAAGGAATAACAGGAAAAGTCGGTCGATGGATCTATAATTTCCTCACTAACAGAACACAGAGAGTAGTCGTCAACAGAGTAAAGTCCGAGGCAGCTACGGTGAAAGCTCTGTTCCACAAGGCACAGTACTCGCTCCCATCTTGTTCCTCATCCCTTATATCCGACATAGACAAGGATGTCAGCCACAGCACCGTGTTTCCTTTGCAGATGACACCCAATCTGCATGACAGTGTCTTCCATTGCAGACACTGCAAAGCTCCAGGCAGACATCAACCAAATCTTTCAGTGGGCTGCAGAAAACAATATGAAGTTCAACGATGAGAAATTTCAATTACCAGATATGGTAAACATGAGGAAATTAAATCTTCATCAGAGTACAAAACAAATTCTGGCCACAAAATAGAGCGAAACACCAACGTTTAAAGACCTGGGAGTGATCATGTCGGAGGATCTCACCTTCAAGGACCATAACATTGTATCAATCGCATCTGCTGAAAAAAAAGACAGGATGGATAAAGAGAACCTTCAAAACTAGGGAGGCCAAGCCCATGATGACACTCTTCAGGTTCACTTGTTCTATCTAGGCTGGAATATTGGGTGCACACTAACAGCACCTTTCAAGGGAGGTGAAATTGCCGACCTTAAAAATGTACAGAAACTTTCACGGGCCGCATAACGGAGTAAAACACCTCAATTATTGGGAGCGCTTGAGGTTCTAAACCTGTATTCCCTGGAACGCAGGAGGGAGAGATACATGATTATATACACCTGGAAAATCCTAGAGGGACTAGTACCGAACTTGCACACGAAAATCACCCACTACGAAAGCAAAAAACTTGGCAGACGATGCACCATCCCCCCAATGAAAAGCAGGGGTGTCCCTAGCACGTTAAGAGACCATACAATAAGTGTCAGGGGCCCGAGACTGTTCAACTGCCTCCCAGCACACATAAGGGGGATTACCAACAGACCCCTGGCAGTCTTCAAGCTGGCACTGGACAAGCACCTAAAGTCAGTTCCGGATCAGCCGGGCTGTGGCTCGTATGTTGGTTTGCGTGCAGCCAGCAGCAACAGCCTGGTTGATCAGGCTCTGATCCACCAGGAGGCCTGGTCTCAGACCGGGCCGCGGGGGCGTTGACCCCCGGAACTCTCTCCAGGTAAACTCCAGGTATCATCAGTGAAGAAGACAGCTAGCTCGACACTGCATCTGTCTAACAGCACCAGTAAAGAAGATAGCCAGGTCGACACCGCAGCTGTCTAATATCATCAGTAAAGAAGACAGCTAGCTCGACACTGAAGCTCTCGAACAGCACCAGAAAAGAAAACACCCAGCTCGACACTGCCGCTGTCTAACAGCACCCTTAAAGAAGACAGCCAGCTCCACGTTGCAGCTGTCTAACAGCACCAGCAAAGAAGAGAGAATGCTCCACACTGCAGCTGTCTAACAGCACAAGGAAGACAGTCAGCTCGGCACTGCAGCCGTCTATCAGCGCCAGTGAAGAAGACAGCCAGCTCCACACTTCAGCTGTCTAACATCACCTGTAAAGAAGACAGCGAACTCCACACTACAGCTGTCTAACAACACCAGTAAAAAAGAGAGCCAGCTCCACACTGCAGCTGTCTAACAGCATCAATGAAGAAGACATCCGCTCCGCACTGCAGCTGTCTAACAACACCAGTAAAGAACACAGGCAGCTCGGCACTGCAGCTGTCTAAATGCATCAGTAAAGAAGACAGCCAGCACAACATTGTAGCTGTCTAACAACACCAGAAAAATGACAGCTAGCTCCACACTGCAGCTGTCTAACAGCACCAGTAAAGAAGACAGCAAGCTCCACAATGCAGCTGTCTAACAGCTCTAGTAAAGAAGATAGTCAGCACCAGAGTACACCTGTCTAATACCATCAGTGAAGAAGACAGCCAGCACAACATTGTAGCTGTCTAACAACACCAGAAAGATGACAGATTTCTCCACACCGCAGCTGTCTAACAGCGCTAGTAAAGAAGACAAGCAGCTCTACACTGCAGCTGTCTAACATGAGCAGTAAAGAACACAGCATGACCCACACTGCCGCTGTCTACCAGCACCAGTAAAAAAGAGAGCCAGCTCCACTCTGCACCTGTCTAAGTATCAGTAAAGAAGAGAGCCAGCTCCACACTACAGTTGTCTAACAGCACCAGTGAATAGGACATCCATCTCCTAAGTGCAGCTGTCTAACAGCGCAAGCAAAGAAGACAGTATGCTCCACACTGCAGCTGCCTAACAGCAACAGGAAAGAAGACATGCTGCTCCACATTGCAGCTATCTAATAGAAAGAGTAAAGAAGACAGCCAGCTCAACACTGCAGCTGTCTAACAACACCAGTAAAGAAGACAGCCAGCTCCACACTTAAGCTGTCTAAAAGCCCCTGTAAAGAAGACAGCGAACTTCACACTAGTGCTGTCTAACAGCACAAGTAAAGATGACAGCTAGCTCCACACTGCAGCTGTCTAACAGCACCAGTAAAGATGACAGCTAGCTCCACACTGCAGCTGTCTAACAACACCAGTAAAGAAGACAGCCAACGCCACACTGCAGCTGTCTAACAACACGAGTAAAGAAGACAGCCAGCTCCACACTTAAGCTGTCTAAAAGCCACCTGTAAAGAGACAGCGCTTCCCCACTGGCTGTCTAACAGCACTAGTGAAGAAGACACCCAGCTCCACACTGCAGCTGTCTAACAGCACCAGTAAAGAAGACAGCCAGCTCCACAATGTGGCTGCCTAACGACACCAAGAAAGAAGACAGCCAGCTCGACACTGCAGCTGTCTAACAGAACCAGTGAATAAGACAGCAAGATCCACACTGCAGCTGTCTAACAGCTCCAGTAAAGAAGACAGCCTGCTCCACACTGCAGCTGTCTAACAGCACCAGTAAAGAAGTGAGAATGCTCCAAACCGCAGCTGTCTAACAGCACCAAATAAAGAAGACAGCCAGCTCCACAAGTGGCTGAACACACCAAAAAAGAAGACAGCCGCTCACATGCAGCTTCTAACAGCCACAGGAAAAGAGCGTCCCCACTGCAGCTGTCTAACGCCCAGTAAGAAACAGCCGCTTTCCCCACTGCAGCTGTCTAACACAAGTAAAGAAGAAATGCTCCAAACGCAGCTGTTAAAAAGCACAAATAAAGAGACAGCCAGCTCCCCTGCAGTTGTCTAAAAGCAAACCAGAAATTAAATAAAAGGCCAGCAAAAACTGCATCCCGCCCAACGGGACCCGTAAGAAACAGCCAGCTTTCCCCACATCAGCTGTCTAACACCATAAAAAACACAGCAGCTTTCTAACAAAACCAGTAATAAGACAGCCAGCTCCCTGCAGCTGTCTAACAGCACCAGTAAAAAACGGCCACAAAAAATGCATTTCTAACAGCACCCGTAAAGGAAGACAGCCAGCTCCTACAAGGAGCTTTCTAACAAAACCAGAATAAGACAGCCAGCCCACACTGCAGCGCCCAACGGGACCAGTAAAAAAGACCAGCTTCCCCCCACTGCAGTTTCTAACGCACAAATAAAGGGAAGAAGCCACTCCACATTTAGCTGTTAACAGCACCAGTTAAGAAGACAGCCAGCCCCACTGCAGCTGCCCAAACCAGAAAGAGAAGCCAGCTTCCACATTTCAGCTGTCTAACAGCACAAGTAAAGAAGAGCCATCTTCAAATGGCTGCCTAACCCACCAAAAAAGAAGACAGCCAGCTCCACTTTCAGCTGTCTAAACCCGAAAGAAAGACAGCCCGCTCACATGCAGCTGTCTAACAGACCAGTAAAAAAGGGCAGCCACTTCAAATGGGTTTTTCTAAACCCCCAAAAAAGAAGACAGCCTGACCTGCAGCTGTCTAACAGCACCAATAAAGAGACAGCCAGCTCCACACTGCAGCTGTCCTAACCCGACAGTAAAAGAACCCGCAACAGCATGCCACAACACCTGGAAAGCTGTCTCCGAACCATAAAAAAGACAGCAAACTCCACACTGGGAGCTGTCTAATGAGGCAGTAAAGAACACCAGCCCCACATTTCAGCTTGTCTAACCCGAAACCCGTAAAAGACAGAAGCACCACACTGCGCTGTCTAACAGCACCAGAAAGAACATCAGCTGCCTACATTTGCAGCTTCTAATAGCAAAGTTAAAAAAGACAGAATGCCCACACTGCGCTGTCTAACAGCACAAAAAAAAACAGGCGCTCCACAGCATCTAAACAGAAGTAAAAAGACAGAGCTCCCCAATCAGGGTGTTAAGAGCGTAAAGAAGACAACCAAAAACCACAACACAGCCGTCTAACAGCACCAGTAAAGAAGACGCAACTCCTATTTTTGTGTCTAAAACCGTAAGAAACCAACTCCAAACCCAGCTGTCTAACAGCACAGTAAAGAAGACAGCCAACTCCCACTGCAGCTGTCTAACAACAACCAGTAAAAAGGGAAAATATACGCCAGCTCCACACTTTCAGCTGTCTAACAACACCTAAGTAAGAAGAGGAAAAGCCTTAAAAAACTTCCCCCACTGCAGCTGTCTAACAGCACCAGTAAAGAAGACAGCCAGCTCCACAATGTGGCTGACTAAAGCTACCAAGAAAGAAGACAGTTAGCTTGGCACTGCAGCTGTCTAACAGCAACAGTGAAGAATACAGCCACCTCCACACTGCAGCTGTCTATCATCATCAGTAAAGATGATAGCAAGCTATACACTTCAGCCGAGTAATAGCAGTAGTAAAGAAGACAGCCTGCTCCATACTTCGGTAGTCTAACATAGCCAGTAAAGAAGACAGCCAGCTGCACACTGCATCTGTGTAACAGCACCATTAAAGATGACAACCAGCTCCACACTACAGCTGTCTAACAGCACTAGTAAAGAACACAGCCAGCTCCTCACTACTGCTCTCTAACAGCATCAGTAAAGATGACAGCACGCTCCACACTCCAGCTGTCTAACATCACCAGTAAATAAGACAGCCAGCCCCCCACTGCAGCTGTCTAAAAGCACCAGTAAAGATGACAGCCAGCTCCACACTGTAGCTGTCTAAGAGCACCTGTAAAGAAGACAGCCAGCTCCACTGCAGCGGTCTACAGCAGCAGTAAGGAAGACAGCCTGCTGCAAATTGCAATTGTCTCACAACGCCAGTAAAGAAGACAGCCAGCTCCACACTGCAGCTGTCTAACAGCACCAGTAAAGAAGACAACCAGCTCCACACTGCAGCTGTCTATCAGCACTAGTAAAGAAGACAGCCAGCTGCACACTGCAGCTGTCTAACAGCACCTGTAAAAGAAGACAGCCAGCTGCTCACTGCGACTGTGTAACAGTTTCGGGTCTTTTATCAGAGGTTTGTGGATGGCAGAAAGAAAGGCAGGTCTCGATGGAACGTGAGAAAGGGTACGGTGGGGGTTGAGGAGAGGCGGTAGGTGGGGGGGGAGGAGAGGGGGAAGGTGAGTGTGACGAGAGGGGGAAGGTTGGGGCGAGGAGTGGGGGGAGGGGTGGGGTTGGGGGGAGGGATTTTTGGGGGTGAGGATAGGGGGTGGGTTTGGGCTGAGGAAAGGAAGAAGTAGGGGATTAGGAGGAGGGAAGGTTAGGGTAAGGAGAGGGGAAGGGTGAAGGGTGAGGAGAGGGGAAGGTGAGGGGTGAGGAGAGGGGGAAAGTGGGGGTGAGGAGAGGAGGAAGGTGAGGGGTGAGGATAGGGGAAGGTGGGGTAGGTAATACAGAGAAGTGGACTACCCACTTTGATGTTTATTAATAAAGGTGTGTATTGTGTTAAGCATAATAATTAGATGATCGTGTTTACCACACGAGCCATCACAGACACACTTGCATACATGCATGACAGTAAATTAATGGGACGTATATTTTCGTAACAACCATTTTTCTTTCTTTTATCGCGGAAGACAAATTGCTGGGGTTGGTTGGAGGATGCTTGCTGGAACTGCTGGTCTCCAGATGTGATTCTGAGGCTGTATCCTGCCATAGAAGGTTTACAGATGATACTTGGTTTGATGTGAGGTATCCACAGTAATGGTAATTTTATCTGTCTTGAACATACACTGGCTCTGCTGGTATCTATTTTTCTACATTTTCAGGGAGAACACTCGGAATCTTTGGTCTCGTGTAGTTTTCTTTGTGTATAGTACATCGAACTCTTTGTTGGAGGGACATTCTATGTGACCTATGGGGAGGTGTGTTGATAATGTTGTCAGTGGTGTTACCTGGTTGGGTAGGGTTTTATCTGTCTAGTATATAGAGTACTTGCCTGTCGTATACGTTTCTTTATTTTGTCTGGCCTGACGTTTATTACATTAACTCCTGTTAGGTGTGCAGATCTTCCATTTTGATTCTGTGCCTCAGTCTGGTGCCTGTGATAAAGCGAAGTGCCTTGTCTGGACTCTTTGTAAATGTAATATGTTGCTTTTTATTGTTAGCGACAAGGGCACACAAGGATATTCCAGTATAGGTCATATTATCATCTTGTATAAGTGCTTCTTGATATGAGAGGAGGAGGAGGCCTGGTTGAACCTGTATGATTGACTGAGTTGAACTTTTACTAAGTTTGCTCTTTTAGTTATGTGTGATGTGGAATGGAGTAATCTCGAAGCCCAGGATCTTATTCGGGTTGTTGATGGTGATGGATGAAACTCTGATGGAGACACCTCCATTGTTTGCAATTGCAGTGAAATTTGTTTGGGGAAGGACCAGAAGATGGCGCAATTCACTGAGTTGTGTAAAAATTAGATGATTATGTGTACATAGCTCTTCACAAAAAATTATAAACAGTGACAACTTATGCTATCAAGCATTATACAGTGCAATAAGACAGTGGAAAAGTTACGTACACTAGGTACAATACATGGTGTACCGACTGTGCTGAAGTAGGTAACAAGAGGATGTACTACAACAGTAACCATCAGAGGATGTATTACAACAGAAACCACCAGGGGATGTATTACAACAATAACAACCAGGAGATGTATTACAACAGTAACCACTAGAGGATGTATTAAAACAGTAACCACCAGGGTATGTATTATAACAGTAACCACCAGAGGATGTATTACAACAGTAACTACCAGGGGATGTATTATAACAGTAACCGCCTGAGGATGTATTATAACAGTAACTACTAGAGGATGTATTACAACAGTAGCCACCAGAGGATGTATTACAACAGAAACTACCAGAGGATGTATTACAGCAGTAACCACAAGGGGATGCATTACAACAGTAACCATCAGGGGATGTATTACAACAGTAAATACCAGAGGATGTATTACAACAGTAACTGCCAGAGGAAGTAATACAACAGTAAATACCAGAGGATGTATTACAACAGTAACCACCAGAGGATGCATTACAACAGTAACCATCAGGGGATGTATTACAACAGTAACTGTCAGAGGAAGTAATACAACAGTAAATACCAGAGGATGTATTACAACAGCAACCACCAGAGGATGTATTACAACAGTAACCACCAGGGGATGTATTGCAACAGTAAAGAATATGGGATGTATTACAACAGTAACCACCAGGGGATGTATCACAACAGTAACTACCAGGGGATGTACTACAACAGTAACCACCAGGGGATGTATTACAACAGTAACCACCAGAGGATGTCTTACAACAGTAACTACCAGGGGATGTACTACAACAGTAACCACCAGAGGATGTATTACAACAGTAACCACCAAGGGATGTCTTACAACAGTAACTACCAGGGGATGTATTACAAAAGTAACTACCAGGGGATGTATAACAACAGTAACCACCAGGGAATGTATTACAGCAATAACTACAAGGGGATGTATTACAACAGTAACCACCAAGGGATGCATTACAACAGTAACCACGAGGGATGTATTACAACAGTAACCACCAGGGTATGTAATACAACAGCAACTACCAAGGGATGTATTACAAAAGAAACCACCAGGAGAAGTATTACCAAAATAACTACCAGGGGATGTATTACAACAGTAACTACCAGAGGAAGTATTACAACAGTAACTACCAGGGGATGTATTATAACAGTAACCACTAGGGGATGCATTACAACAATAACTTCCAGGGGATGCAATACCGCAGTAACCACCAGGTGATGTATTACAACAGAAACCACCAGGGGATGTATTGATGAAATTAAGACACGTGCAACATCTGGGTATCTTTATTGTAGACGTTTCGCCATCCAGTGGCTTCATCAATACAAATTCTAGAACATAACTTGAAGACAGTGAGACTATGTACAGAAGATGAGGTAATCAGTCCCTCAACCTTGGAGTAGGTGCGAAGAGCACTGTAGTCGTGGAGATACTGAAGCAGAAGCAAGGAGCCTGGCGCTTGCAAAGTAACGTCAGGTGTAGCAGACGAAGGCATAGTCACTGGTAGGCAGGATTCCCCAGTGGAAGTAGCTCCTTCCCAAAGAGATGGGTTAGTTGTAGTAGTAGTTGTCGTAGTCGTGAAGGTTATGTACATGTCCTCAGAATCAAGATTGCAACATCATGGAATCTTGATTCTGAGGGATGTATTACAACAGTAACCACCAGGAAATTTATTACAACAGTAACCACCAGAGGATGTATTACAACAGTAACCACCAGGGGATGTATTACAACAGTAACTACCAGAGGTTGTATTACAACAGCAGCTACCAGGGGATGTATTACAACAGTAACTACCAAAGGATGTATTACAACAGTCACCTCCAGGGGATGTATTACAAAGTACTAGAGGATGTATTACAACAGTAACCACCAGGGGATGTATTACAACAGTAACTACCAGAGGATGTTTTACAACAGTAACCACCAGAGGATGTATTACAAGAGTAACTACCAGGGGATGTATTACAACAGTAACTACCAGAGGATGTATTACAACAGAGACTACCAGAGGATGTGTTACAACAGTAAAAACCAGAGGATGTATTAGAACAGTAACTACCAGGGGATGTATTACAACAGTAACTACCAGAGGTTGTATTACAACAGTAACCACCAGAGGATGTATTACAACAGTAACTGCCAGAGGATGTATTACAACAGTAACTGCCAGAGGATGTATTACAACAGTAATTACCAGGGGATGTATTACAACAGCATCTACCAGAGGATGTATTACAACAGTAACTACCAGAGGATGTATTACAACAGTAACTACCAGAGGTTGTATTACAACAGCAGCTACCAGGGGATGTATTACAACAGCATCTACCAGAGGATGTATTACAACAGTAACTACCAGAGGATGTATTACAACAGTAACTACCAGAGGTTGTATTACAACAGCAGCTACCAGGGGATGTATTACAACAGTAACTACCAAAGGATGTATTACAACAGTCACCTCCCGGGGATGTATTACAAAGTACTAGAGGATGTATTACAACAGTAACCACCAGGGGATGTATTACAACAGTAACTACCAGAGGATGTTTTACAACAGTAACCACCAGAGGATGTATTACAAGAGTAACTACCAGGGGATGTATTACAACAGTAACTACCAGAGGATGTATTACAACAGAGACTACCAGAGGATGTGTTACAACAGTAAAAACCAGAGGATGTATTAGAACAGTAACTACCAGGGGATGTATTACAACAGTAACTGCCAGAGGATGTATTACAACAGTAATTACCAGAGGATGTATTACAACAGAGACTACCAGAGGATGTGTTACAACAGTAATTACCAGAGGATGTATTACAACAGAGACTACCAGAGGATGTGTTACAACAGTAAAAACCAGAGGATGTATTAGAACAGTAACTACCAGGGGATGTATTACAACAGCATCTACCAGAGGATGTATTACAACAGTAACTACCAGAGGATGTATTACAACAGTAACTACCAGGGGATGTATTACAACAGCATCTACCAGAGGATGTATTTCAAACAGTAAAATACCGGGGGTGCATTACAAAAGTAACCACCAGAGGATGTATTACAACAGTAATTACCAGGGGATGTATTACAACAGCATCTACCAGAGGATGTATTACAACAGTAACTACCAGAGGATGTATTACAACAGTAACTACCAGGGGATGTATTACAACAGCATCTACCAGAGGATGTATTACAACAGTAACTACCAGAGGATGTATTACAACAGTAACTACCAGAGGATGTATTAAAAACATAACTACAGAGGATGTATTACAACAGTAACTACCAGAGGATGTATTACAACACTAACCACCAGGGGATGTATTACAACAGTAACTACCAGAGGATGTATTACAACAGTAACCACCAGAGGATGTATTACAACACTAACCACCAGGGGATGTATTACAACAGTAAAGAATAGGGGATGTATTACAACAGTAACCTCCATAGTATGTATTACAACAGTAACTACCATGGGATGTATTACAACAGTAACTATCATGGGATGTATCACAACAACAACTACCAGGGGATGAGTAGCTACCAGAGGATTAATTACAACAGTAACTACCAGGAGATGTATTGCAACAGTAACTACCAGGGGATTTAACACAACAGTAACTACGAGGGGATGTATTACAACAGTAACTACCATAGAATTTACTACAACAGCACTAGAGGATGTATCACAACAGTGACCACCAGGGGATGTATTACAACAGTAACCACTAGAGGATGTATTGCAACAGTACTAGAGGATGTATTACAACAGTAACTACAAGGGGATGTATTACAACAGTAAGCACCAATGGATGTATTACAACAGTAACTAGCAGGGGATGTATTGCAACAATAACCATCAGAGGGTGTATTACAACAGTACTAGATGTATTACAACAGTAAGTACAAGGGATGTATTACAACAGTAACCACCAGGTGATGTATTACATCAGTAACCACCAGAGCATGTGTTACAACAGTAACCAAAAGGGGATGTATTGCAATAGTAACCAGATACAGCGATTGATAAACAAAGAGGTCGACTGTACGTCATTGTAGGAGCTGCCAGATATCACCGGCTCTTCAACACGCAAGTTATACTTTTGTATCAGTCAAATCACATATTACTCGGGTAGATAATTTCCAGTAGATCCTTCATGTGTTAGCTCAAATCACCGACCAGTATGTTTTAAATAAGTGACCCACTGATCAGAGCAGATCGACTGGTCCGAACCCTTGACTGGTCCGAACCCTTGACTGGTTTCAAACAGTTTCGTTGGACAATAAAGCAGACTGTAAACGGATGGGTTTGTAGGCGCCCTTATAAACACAAACATTAAAAATCAGGAACGTGACGGTAAGCTGTCCAATATACAAAAAGAGTTAGAAACAGAAATACAAATAGCTAGAGCTTCTTTAGGTTATTAATATAAATTCAAGAGGTTGCTAGTAGACTTGCAGTAAATCAACCCTTCAAATCATTATGAAGCTGTGTGTAGTCTGTGGTCAGTCAAACAAACTGCTTCCACATGGGTAAATTGTCATTTTTGTGGAAATTGGTTGTCACGCTCCTTGTGCAGATATCCCAGAACTAGCTACAAGCAGTATTAAAACAGAGAAGTGTTTTGGTATGCCCCCAAAAGAGGAAAATCTGTGGATAAAATCACAAGGGTATTAAAAGAGGATAACATCAAAGCTGCTTTCATAGGAAAACCTGGAAGCTTTCTACAACAGATGGGAACATAAAAAATCCGGGCTGAATGGTACTGCCCTTGATACTGGCCATGTAGTCACAAACTGTAAGGCTGGAGGTGATGTCCTGGTAGTTCAGTTTAAAAGTGGGGCCCGATAGTGCTGTCTGGGAGACAGTAATGGTGAAGCTGGAGGTGCTGTCCTGGGAGCAGAAATGGTGAAGTTGGAGATATTGTCCTGAGAGACAGTAATGGTGAAGCTGGAGATTTTGTTCCAGGTAGTCGGGGATTATACGCAGGAAGGAATACATAAAAAATGACCTCATAGAGGACAGGAGCCATAGTAGGGAAAAAAAGTGTAGTCAAAGATAAGATAAAACCAATATTGCAACCAGAAATACCGCAGGAAAGAAAAAACAAGA
>NC_069448.1:34096629-34163459 GCF_026875155.1 Cherax quadricarinatus | reverse complement strand
ACAGCAGGTGAGTCTTTGGGTTTTTTGGTGATATATTAAACCAGCAGGTGAGTCATGGTATGTTGGTGACTATATTAACCAGCAGGTTAGTCATGGTGTATTGCAGACTATGTTAACCAGCAAGTGAGTCATGGTGTGTAGGTGACTATATTATCCAGCAGGTGAATCGTAGTGTGTTCGTGACTATATTAACCAGCAGGTGAGTCATGGTGTATTGGTGACTATATTAAACGGCAGGTGAGTCATGGTGAGTAGGTGACTATATTAACCAGCAGGTGAGTCATGGTGTGAAGGTGGCTATATTAACCAGCAGATGAGTCATGGTGTTTAGGTGACTATATTAACCAGCAGGTGAGTCATGTTGTGTTGGTGACTATATATTAACCAGCAGGTGAATCATGGCGTATTAGTGATTATATTAACGAGCAGGTGAGTCATGGTGTGTTGGTGACTATATTAACCAGCAAGTGAATCATGGTATTTTGGTGACTATATTAACCAGCAAGTGAGTCATGGTGTGTAGGTGACTATATTAACCAGCAGGTGAGTAATGGTGTATTGGTGACTATATTAACAAGCAGTTGAGTCATGGTATGCACATGACTATATTAACCAGCAGGTGAGTCATGGTGTGAACGTGACTATATTAACAAACAGGTGAGTCATGGTGTGTAGGTGACTACATTAACCTGCAGGTGAATTTATTTATTTATTTATTTTATTTATTTATTTATTTATAATTTGAGCACACATACAGAGGTACAAAAAAAAATACAGATAAGAGCAGCATGCCAAAGCCACTTATACTATGCATATCATTACGGGCTGGCTTAAAATTAACTTAAGATTAACTAAGCAATGATGAAATCAGTGAAAAACATTAATGTAAACAGATTACTATAAAGCACATTTGAGTATTACAAAGACAGGTCATATGGTTGCATGCATTGTTGTAAATTCAGTAGAATGGATTTATTCTGTTAGGTAGTTTATTTAAAAAATAATAAAGTTAGATTGGGTTTTAGGGGTTAACATTTATGTGATATAATTGTGAGAAACATTTAAGATATACAATTTATAAAAGGGTTTAGTTATTCAGTATTTATTTGGTTTTGGTGAGTAAGTGATCTTTGAGAAGAGACTTGAATTTATAAACAGGGAGTGTTTTTTTATAATTTACAGGTAAAAGAATTCCAGATTTTAGGGCCTTTTATGTGCATTGAGTTTTTTGCATAGTGTGAGATGGCACGAGGAACATCAAAGAGTGATCTGTGCCTTGTGTTATGGTCATGTGTTCTGTTGAGGTTGGGAAGAAGATGTTTGAGGGGAGGGTTAATATCAGAGTTGAGTGTTTCTATGTATGTAATAGGTGCCCGTAATAAGTATGGATGTTTTGATGGTGAGTAGGTTTAGTGTATTGAATATTGGTGGAGTGGGGCCTGCCTGTAGTGAGAATTTGTTATCATTCTAACTGAGCCTTTTGTTGGAAAATTAGGGTTGAATGGTTTTTTTGTTGACCCCTGCAAAAATTTCCATGGGTGAATAGGGGTAAATAAGAGGTGAAATAGGGCCAGGAGGGCTGATGTGGAGCATAGTCCCGTATTTTCGATGTATCCTACATCTTGGAAATTTTTCTTAGAAATTGTTGTATTGTGTATGAAATTTGAGGATTATAAAGGTGGATTCCTAATTTTTTCCCCTCTGTTAGCTTTTGAAGGGTGACCCGTTTTCTTATTTTTAAAGAGGGCCCATCTGTAGTCTGTTACCAAATGAATGAATAGGTTTTTGTCAATGTTTAGTGTAAGTTTTTAGTACTCACCAGGTAGAATTTTCTGTAATTGGGTATTACAGTATTGGCTTAGGTGACGGGGGTCGGGGGGGAGAAGCTATTTGGTCATCAGAAAATGTGGGGTTTTGAGTAATTGCGAACATTTGTAGCATTTTGTAAGGAAAAAGAAGGGGCCCAAAGGACACTTCCGTGGGACCCCCAATGTAATTTGGTTGTGCAAAAAGGTTTGCCCCTTTTGGTACACATATTGGTTTTTGCTGGGTAGATTGGGGTATTTGAGGGAGTGCCCTTATACCATGTGTAAAATTTTACGTACAAGTCAGGGTCAATGTATCAAAACCCTTTACGTATCAATGAAGACCCCCAGTGGGACTTCTTTTTTCTCTATTGCGTTTATATATTTCTAGCATGGTTTAGCATATTAGTATTTTATTGGGCCCTGAATCCAAATTGGCAGGGTTGGTATTTTTTTGGAGATAAGGTGGGGTAATTCGTTATGAATTAATTTTTTCGAAGTTTTTTGAGGAGGGTGTAATTGGATTTTGGGCCTATATTTAAATTTCACTCTGTTGGTCCCCTCCTTTGGGGATCGGGGTGACCCTTGCTATTTTGATACGTAGGGAAGGGGAGGATTAAATGGATTGTTAAAAGAGTGTTGAAATGATTGGTGATCCTTGTGACATTTTTTTTAAAAATAAAGGGGGGTAAGGTTTTAAAAATCCCCCGCCTTTTTTTTTTAGTGCTTTTGAAAATAAGGGGACTTGTAGGGTTAGTCGGAGAGGAACGTGTGTTGGGGTTAGTTGCCGGGAGGTAGGTTTTGGGGGGGGGTATTGAGTTTGGGGATTTTTTTGGGCAAGTTTTGTTATAGTGGGGAAGAAATCATTGATCTGTTTTCTGTTTCTGTTGGTGGGATTGGGGTTTTACTGATTTTGCTAATTTTTTTCGCTATTTCGGATATCTTTTTGTTCCCAGAATTTCTGATAGGGGTTTTCCAGGGCTTTTTTATATCACCTCGTAAGTTGGGTAATCTTTCCATAATACAATTTTTTTTTTCCCTTTTCAGGTGGTTTGGATTGACGAGTAAAGTTTTTTTTGGTCTCTGGGGATGTACCCCTTCTGTATGTTTTTTTTATTGGTGTTTTTTATTAGGTTTGAGAATGCTGGGTGTTAGCCAGGGGTTCATCTCTTAGCTGTCATCTGCTTTGTTTTTTTAGGGCAGTGCTTGTTATAGAGGTATTGGGTCTTTTTAGAAAATTATTAATACATTCGTCAATATCTGTATTGATTCTAGCTCAGTGTGCCAGTCAATGTTTGCTACTGCTGTTGTGAAGTTATTAATGGCTGCCTCATTGTGAAGTCTGAAGGTGACTTTAGTAGTGTCTTGGGGTAATTTACCAAGAGTTGTTATGAGGAAAGTAGGGTAGTGGTCTGTGGTATTATCTGTAATTATGCCTGATTTTAAATGGGATATGGTGTTGGTCCAGATGTGGTCAAGTAGGGAAACACTAGTCTCGTGTAACTCTTGTAGGTTTTGTTACTGTTGGTAGCAACATACAGTTACTCATTGTGTTTGTGAATTCAGTAACGTGTGGTGTCCTGGTCTTGCAGGAGATTTATATTGAAGTCACCTGAGAGTAGTAAGTGATCTTTGTTCATTGCGTGCATCAGTTATCATACTTCCTAGGTTTTGACTAAATTGGCTAATGTTTGACTGTGGAACTCTGTAGATGTTTATCAATTGTAGAGGTTTTTTGTAGGTATTTGGATTTTGAATTTGGCTATTATATATTCCCCATGTTCATCCCTTGTGCAAGTATTAGTGATACATTCTAGTTGGTCTGAGTAGTATATGGCTGTGCCACCCCCTTGTTGGTCTGGCCTACAGTTGTGTATGGCTGTGTAACCAGGAATGGCATAGACATCTGTCTTATCAGGCTTTAGCCAGGTTTCAGTTAGTGTAATGATGGACATATTGGCATGTAAGGAATTTAGTAATGCTATGAGGTCATCGTAATGCTTGCTTAAAGATCTGATATTGTAGTTAAAGATAGTTATGTTGTTGTTGGCTCTGAGAAGTGCCTTTGATTGTTCTGCAGTGTAGTAATTACAGTAACTGTTTGATTCATTTAAGTCATTAAATAAGAGGTTGGTATCAGGATCAATGCTTGTAATCATAAGATTTGTAGTGAATCTATAGTTAGAATTAAGTATAAAACAAAGTAAATAGTCTTAAGCTAAAAAATAACACCTGAATTATTTAACAAATGTAAAATAATGAGCTAAGGTAGTTTTTTTTTTTTTTTAAGCTAGAATAAAGGAGACAATATAAAAAGGACTAGTACAAATAAGTGATGATCAAATAATGGAGCTTGGGAATATGATAGTAGGTAGTACTATAAAATAAATGAGCTTTGGAATATAATGGCAAAATTGTAAACTTGTTCTACTTTAGCACCTGAGAATAGCACCTTGATTATATTTTAACAATTGTGAATGTATAACTAGGTAGTTATATAAAGCTAAAATAAAGGAGAAAATATATAAGGACTAAAATTAAGTAATGGTAAACAAAGTTAAATGGACAGGTGGTCACTATGAAATAATATTGGTTTAGGAGTAAGATCTGATTTGTATATTAGATAAATTGAGCAGTTTATTGCACAATAAAAGTAAAAAAAATGAGGTAGTTGGTACTAGCTAGCAAAAGATAGTTTTGGTACTTGCAAAAAAGTAATTGGAATATACCTAATCATACACAATAAAAAAGTGACTAAAAAAACAAGTAGTGATAAAAAAAATTAAAGGCAGGTAAGAAAAAATGAATTTTTTAAATTTTGGAGTAAGATTTGACTTGTAATTTTAAAAAATTTTGAGCAATTTAAAAGCAGTAAGAAAGAAGTTAGAGTATTGGAGGTATTTATTAGTAGTGATGAAAAATAATAAAAAATAATAATGCAATATATAGTAAGTACATATATGCACCCAAAGTTTTTAAAAGTATTAGGGCACTTTTCTAATCTGTTAGAAATGTAGCTTTTTAAGGAAGGGAGAGAAAACATGTTTGTTTGAGATGGTATATTGTTGTCCTGTTTATGTTTTCCTTACTAGTATTTTCCCATCTCGCGTGAAACACTGATGTATTTTGTTTTCCTGTTTAAGTTTTCTCAGCCTGAACAGAAGGTTTTGACGTTTTTTTGTTAGACACTCATTTATGTACACTCCATTTTTCATTGTAATTGCTGATTTAATTAGGTCCTTTCTTTTATCGTATGAATGAAGTCTGATCATTATACTGTGTTTACTTCCTGGTTTTCCTAGCAAACGTGTTTCTTTGATTTCATTGTTTTGCACGATGACTTGTACGTGGTTTATAGGTGACTATATTAACCAGCAGGTGAGTCATGGTGTGTAGATGACTATATTAACCAGCAGTTGAGTCATGGTGTGCAGGTGGCTATATTAACCAGCAGGAGTGTCATGGTGTATTGGTGACTGTATTAACCAGCAGGTGAGTCATGGTGTGTTGGTGACCATATATTAACCAGCAGGTGAATCATGGTGTATTAGTGACTATATTAACCAGAATGTGAGTCATGGTGTGTTGGTGACTATATTAACCAGCAGGTGAGTCATGGTTTGTTAGTGACTATATTAACCAGCAGGTGAGTCATGTTGTGTTGGTGACTATATTAACCGGCAGGTGAGTCATTTTGTGAAGATGACTATATTAACCAGCAGGCGAGTCATGGTGTATTGGTGACTACATTAACCGGCAAATGAGTCATAGTGTGTTTGTGATTATATTAAGCAGAAGGTGAGTCATGGTGTGTAGGTGATTATATTAACCAACAGGTGAGTCATGGTGTGTAGGTGACTATATTAAACATCAGGTGAGTCATGGTGTGTAGGTGACTATATTAACCAGCAAGTGAGTCATGTTGTGTAGGTGATTATATTAACCAGCAGGTGAGTCATGGTTTGTTGGTGACTATATTAACCAGCAAGTGAGTCATCTTGTGTTGGTGACTATATTAACCAACAGGTGAGTGATGGTGTTTAGGTGACTATATTAACCAGCAGGTGAGGTATTGTGTGTTGGTGACTGTATTAAGCAGCAGGTGAGTCATGGTGTGTTTTTGACTATATTAAATAGCAGGTGAGTCATGGTGTGTTGGTGATTATATTAACCAGCAAGTGAGTCATTCTGTGTTGGTGACTGTATTAACCGGCAGGTGAATCATGGTGTGTATGTGACTATATTAGCCAGCAGGTGAGTAATGGTGTGCAGGTGACTATATTAACCAGCAGTTGAGTCATGGTGTGAAGGTGAATATCTTAACCAGCAGGTGAGTCTTGGTGTGTATGTGACTATATTAAACAGCAGGTGAATCATGGTGTGTATGTGACTATGTTAACCTGCAGGTGAGTCATGGTGTGTTCGTGACTATATTAAGCAGCAGGTGAGTCATGGTGTGTTGGTTACTATATTAAACAGCATGTGAGTCATGGTGTGTAGGTGACTATATTAACCAGCAGGTGAGTCACGGTGTGTTGATGACTATATTAACCAGCACGTGAGTTATGGTGTGTTGGTGACTATATTAACCAGCAGATTAGTAATGGTGTGTAGGAGACTATATTAACCAGCAGGTGATTCATGGTGTGTTTGTAACTATATATTAACCAGCAGGTGAGTCATGGTGCATTAGTGACTATATTAACCACCAGGTGAGTCATGATGTGTTGGTGACTATATTAACCAGCAGGTGAGTCATGGTGTGTTGGTGACTATGTTAACCAGCAAGTGAGTCATTGTGTGTAGGTAACTATATTATCCAGCAGGTGAGTCATAGTGTGTTGGTGACTATATTAACAAGCAGTTGAGTCATGGTGTGTAGGTGACTATATTAATCAGCAGGTGAGTCATGGTGAGTAGGTGACTATATTAACAACAGGTCAGTCATGGTGTGTAGGTGACTACATTAACCAGCAGGTGAATCATGGTTTATAGATGACTGTATTAACCAGCAGGTGAGTCATGGTGTGTAGATGACTATATTAACCAGCAGGTGAGTCATGGTGTGTTGTTGACTATATTAACCAGCAGGTGAGTCATTGTGTGTTGGTAACTATATTAACAAGCAGATGAGTCATGGTGTGTTGGTGACTATAATAACCAGCAAGTGAGTCATGGTGTGTTGGTGAGAATATTAACCAGCAGGTGAGTCATGGTGCTTTGGTGACTATTAACCAGTAGGTTAGTCATGGTGTGTTGGTGACTATATTAACCATCAGTTGAGTCATAGTGTGTAGGTGAATATATTAACCAGCAGTTGAGTCATGGTGTGTACGTGACTATATTAACCAGCAGGAGAGTCATGGTGTGTTGGTGACTATATTAACCAGCAGGAGAGTCATTGTGTTTTGGTGACTATATTAACCAGCAAGTGACTCATGGTGTGTGGGTGACTATATTAACCATCAGGTGAGTCATGGTGTGTTGGTGACTATATTAACCAGCAGGTGAGTCATGGTGTGTTGGTGACTATATTAACCAGCTGGTGAGTCATGGTGTGTTGGTGACTATACTAACCAGCAGGTGAGTCATGGTGTGTTGGTGACTATACTAACCAGCAGGTGAGTCATGGTGTGTTAATGACTTAACTAACCAGCAGGTGAGTCATTGTGTGTAGGTGACCATATTAACCAGAAAGTGAGTCATGGTGTGTTGGTGACTATATTAACCAGCAGGTGAGTCATGGTGTGTTGGTGGCTATACTAACCAGCAGGTGAGTCATGGTGTGTTGGTGACTATACTTACCAGCAGGTGAGTCATGTTGTGTAGGTGACTATATCAAACAGCGAGTGAGTCATGGTTTGTTGGTGACTATATTAACCAGCACGTGAGTCATGGTGTGTTGGTGACTATATTATCTAGAAAGTGAGTAATGGTGTTGGGGAGTATGTTAACCAGCAGGCGAATCATGGTTTGTTGGTGACTATATTAACCAGCAGGTGAGTCATTGTGTGTTGGTGACTATATTAACCAGCAGGTGAGTCATGGCGTGTTGGTAACTATATTAACCAGCAGGTGAGTCATGGTGTGATGTTCACTATATTAACCAGCAGATGAGTCATGGTGTTTAGGTGACTATATTAACCAGCAGGTGAGTCATGGTGTGTAGGTGACTATATTAACCAACAGGTGAGTCATGGTGTGTTGGTGACTATGTTAATCAGCAATTGACTCATGGTGAGTTGGTGAATATTTTAACCAGCAGGTGAGTCATGGTGTGTAGGTGACTATATTAACCAGCAGGTGAGTAATAGTGTGTAGTTGATTATTTTAACCAGCAGGTGAGTCATGGTGTGTTGGTGACTATATTAACCAGCAGGTGAGTCATGGTGTGTAGGTGACTATATTAACCAGCAGGTGATTCATGGTGTGTTGGTGACTATATTAACCAGCAGGTGAGTCATGGTGTTTTGGTGACTATATTTACCAGCAGGTGAGTCATGGTGTGCTGGTGACAATATTAACCAGCAGGTGAGTCATGGTGTGTTGGTGACTATATTAACCAGCAGGTGATTCAAGGTGTATTGGTGACTATATTAACCAGCAGGTGAGTCATTGTGTGTTGGTGACTATATTAACCAGCAGGTGAGTCATGGTATGTTGGTGACTATATTAACCAGCATTTGAGTCATGGTGTTTTGGTGACTATATTAACCAGCATGTGAGTCATGGTGTGTGGGTGACTATATTAGCCAGCAGGTGAGTCATGGTAAGTGTCTATAATAACCAGCTGGTGAGTCATTGTGTGTTGGTGACTATAATAACCAGCAGGTGAGTCATGGTGTGTTTGTGACTATATTAACATCATCAGAAAAGATGACAGCCAACTCCACACTGTAGCTGTCTAAGAGCACCTGTAAAGAAGACAGCCAGCTCCACTGCAGCGGTCTACAGCAGCAGTAAGGAAGACAGCCTTCTTCACATTGCAGTTGTCTAACAACGCGAGTAAAGAAGACAGCCAGTTCCACTCTGCAGCTGTCTAAGAGCTCCAGTAAAGAAGACGGTCAGCTCTACACTGCAGCTGTCTAAGAATACAAGTGAAAAAGGCAGTCAGCTCCAAACTACAGCTGTATGAGAGCATCAGTAAAAAAGACAGCCAGCTCTACACTGCAGTTGTCTAACTGCACCAGTAAAGAAGACAGCCAGCTTGAAACTGTAGATGTCTAACAGCACTAGCAAAGAAAGCAGGCAGCTCCAAACTGCAGCTGTCTAACAGGACCAGTAAAGAAGACAGTCACTTCACACTGCAGCTGTTTAACAGCCCCAGTGAAGAAGACAGCCAGCTCCACAGTGCAGCTGTCTAACAGCACCAGTAAAGAAGACAGCCAGCCCCACACTGCAGCTGTCTAATATCATCAGTAAAGAAGACAGCTAGCACAACACTGCTGCTGTCTAAGAGCACAAGTAAAGAAAATAGCCAGCTCCTCACTTTAGCTGTCTAATATCATCAGTGAAGAAGACAGCTAGCTCGACACTGCATCTGTCTAACAGCACCAGTAAAGAAGATAGCCAAGTCGACACCGCAGCTGTCTAATATCATCAGTAAAGAAGACAGCTAGCTCGACACTGAACCTCTCGAACAGCACCAGAAAAGAAGACACCCAGCTCGACACTGCCGCTGTCTAACAGTACCCTTAAAGAAGACAGCCAGCTCCACGTTGCAGCTGTCTAACAGCACCAGCAAAGAAGAGAGAATGCTCCATACTGCAGCTTTCTAATAGCAGGAGTAAATAAGACAGAATGCTCCACACTGCAGCTGTCTAACAGCACAAGGAAGACAGTCAGCTCGGCACTGCAGCCGTCTATCAGCGCCAGTGAAGAAGACAGCCAGCTCCACACTTCAGCTGTCTAACATCACCTGTAAAGAAGACAGCGAACTCCACACTACAGCTGTCTAACAACACCAGTAAAAAAGAGAGCCAGCTCCACACTGCAGATGTCTAACAACACCAGTAAAGAACACAGGCAGCTCGGCACTGCAGCTGTCTAAATGCATCAGTAAAGAAGACAGCCAGCACAACATTGTAGCTGTCTAACAACACCAGAAAGATGACAGCTAGCTCCACACTGCAGCTGTCTAACAGCACCAGTAAAGAAGAAAGCAAGCTCCACAATGCAGCTGTCTA
Organism: Cherax quadricarinatus; assembly: GCF_026875155.1. Lineage (NCBI taxonomy): Eukaryota > Metazoa > Arthropoda > Malacostraca > Decapoda > Parastacidae > Cherax > Cherax quadricarinatus. Next base: position 34,153,468 of record NC_069448.1, on the reverse strand, counting down.
ACAGCTCTAGTAAAGAAGACAGCCAGATCAACACTGCAGCTGTCTAACAGCGCTAGTAAAGAAGATAGTCAGCACCAGAGTGCACCTGTCTAATACCATCAGTGAAGAAGACAGCTTGCTCGACACTGCAGCTGTCAAACAGCACCAGTAAAGATGACAGATTTCTCCACACCGCAGCTGTCTAACAGCGCTAGTAAAGAAGACAAGCAGCTCTACACTGCAGCTGTCTAACATGAGCAGTAAAGAACACAGCATGACCCACACTGCCGCTGTCTACCAGCACCAGTAAAAAAGAGAGCCAGCTCCACTCTGCACCTGTCTAAGTATCAGTAAAGAAGAGAGCCAGCTCCACACTACAGTTGTCTAACAGCACCAGTGAATAGGACATCCATCTCCTAAGTGCAGCTGTCTAACAGCGCAAGCAAAGAAGACAGAATGTCCACACTGCAGCTGCCTAACAGCAAAAAGGAAAGAAGACAGGCTTCTCCACATTGCAGCTATCTAATAGCAAGAGTAAAGAAGACAGCCAGCTCAACACTGCAGCTGTCTAACAACACCAGTAAAGAAGACAGCCAGCTCCACACTTAAGCTGTCTAAAAGCCCCTGTAAAGAAGACAGCGAACTTCACACTAGTGCTGTCTAACAGCACAAGTAAAGAAGACAGCCTGCTCCACACTGCTGCTGTTAACAGCACCAGTAAAATGACAGTAGCTCCACACTGCATTCTGCTAACAGCACAGTGAAGAACACAGGCCAGCTTCCACACTGCAGCTGTCTAACACCATAAGTAAAGAAGACATCCAGCTCCGCGCTGCAGCTGTCTAACAGCACCAGTAAATAATACGGCCAGCAAAAACTGCATCTGTCTAACAGCATCAGTAAAGAAGACAGCCAGCTCCACACTACAGCTGTCTAACAGGTCCATAAAAAACACAGCAGCTTTCTAACAAAACCAGTTAATAAGACAGCCAGCTACACACTGCAGCAGTCTAACAGCACCAGTGAAGAAGACAGCGTTCCCCACACTGCAGTTCTCTAACAGCACCAGTAAGGAAGACAGCCAGCTCTACATTGGAGCTTTCTAACAGCACCAGCAATGACGACAGCCAGCCGCACACTGCAGCTGCCTAACGGCACCAGTAAAGAAGAGAGCCAGCTTCCACACTGCAGCTGTCTAACAGCACAAGTAAAGAAGAAAGCCATGTCCACACTGCAGCCGTCTAACAGCATCAGTAAAGAAGACAGCCAGCTCCAAACTTAAGCTGTCTAACTTCACCTGTAAAGAAGACTGCCATCTCCACACTGCAGCTGTCTAACAACACCAGTTAAGAAGACAGCCAGCTCCACGTTGCAGCTGTCTAAAAACTTCAGAAAGATGACAGCCAGCTCCACATTGCAGCTGTCTAACAGCACAAGTAAAGAAGACAGCCAGCTTCAAAATGTGGCTGCCTAACGGCACCAAGAAAGAAGACAGCCAGCTCGACACTGCAGCTGTCTAACAGCTCCAGTAAAGAGGACAGCCAGCTCAACACTGCAGCTGTCTAGCAACACCAGTAAAGAAGACAGATACCTCGACTCTGCAGCTGTCTAACAGCACTAGTAAAGAAGACAGCCAGCTCTACACTGCAGCTGTCTACCATGAGCAGTAAAGAACACAGCATGCCACACACTGCCGCTGTCTACCAGAACCAGTAAAAAAGACAGCAAGCTCCACACTGCAGCTGTCTAACAGCACCAGTAAAGAAGGCATCCAGCTCCACATTGCAGCTGTCTAACAGCACCAGTGAAGAAGACAGAATGCACCACACTGCTGCTGTCTAACAGCACCAGGAAAGAATACAGGCTGCTCTACAGTGCAGCTATCTAATAGCTAGAGTAAAGAAGACAGAATGCTCCACACTGCAGCTGTCTAACAGCACAAGTAAAGAAGACAGCCAGCTCCACACAGCAGCCGTCTAACAGCACCAGTAAAGAAGACAGCCAGCTCCATATTTCAGCTGTCTAAGAGCGCTTGTAATGAAGACAACAAACTCCAAACTACAGCTGTCTAACAGCACCAGTAAAGAAGACAGCAACTCCTCACTGCAGCTGTCTAACAGCACCAGTAAAGAAGACAGCCAGCTCCACAATGTGGCTGACTAAAGCTACCAAGAAAGATTCAGTTAGCTTGGCACTGCAGCTGTCTAACAGCAACCGTGAAGAATACAGCCACCTCCACACTGCAGCTGTCTATCATCATCAGTAAAGATGATAGTAAGCTCCACACTACAACTGTCTAACAGCACTAGTAAAGAACACAGCAGCTCCTCACTATGCTCTCTAACAGCATCAGTTAAAGAAGAAGCACGCTCACTCTCCGAGCTGTCTAACACCACCAGTACATAATATGCAGCCCCTACTGACAGATGTTAACAGCACAGCAAAGGTCAATCCAGCTAACACTACAGCTTTCTAACCCATCAGTAAAGATGACCAGCACGTTCCACACTGCAGCTGTTAACTCCATCAGTAAGAAGACCGCTAGTCTCCACACTGCAGCTGTTGTAACGAGCCACAGTAAGATGACAACCAGCTCCACATACCGCTGTCTAAACAGCACCAGTAACGTACACAGCCAGCTCCACACTTCAGCTCTCTAACAGCATTCAGTAACGATGACAGCACGCTCCACACTCCAGCTGTCTAACATCACCAGTTAAATATGACAGCCAGCCCCCACTGCAGCTGTCTAAAGCACCAGTAAGATGACATCCACCTCTCCACACTGTAGCTGTCTAAGAGCACCTGTAAAGAAGACAGCCAGCTCACTGCAGCGGGTCATTACAGCAGCAGTAAGGAAGACAGCCTGCTGCAAATTGCAATTGTCTCACACCGCAGTAAAGAAGGACCGCCAGCTCCACACTGCAGCTGTTCTAACAGCACAGTAAAGAGACAACCAGCTCACACTGCAGCTGTCTGTCGTACTAGTAAAGAAGACATGCCAGCTGCACACATGCAGCTGTCTAACAGCACCTGTAAAGAAGACAGCAGCTGCTCACTGCGACTGTGTAACAGTTTAGGGTCTTTTTATCAGAGGTGTGTGGATGGCAGACAAGAAAGCAGGTCTGGATGGAACGTTGAGAACGGGTACGGTGGGGGTGGAGGAGAGGGAGGTAGGTGGGGGGTGAGAGAGGGGAAGGTGAAGTGTGACGAGAGGGGAGGTGGGGGCGAGGAGTCGGGGGGAAGGGTGTGTTGGAGAGGGATATGTTCTGGGGGTGGAGGATAGGGGGTGGGTTTGGGCTGAGGAAAGGATGAAGGTAGGGGATTAGGAGAGAGGGAAGGTTAGGGGTAAGGAGAGGGGGGAAGTAGAGGTGAAGGGTGAGGAGGAGGGGAGAAGGTGAGGGGTGAGGAGAGGGGGAAGGTGGGCGGAGAGGGAGAGGAGGAAGGTGAGGGGTGAGGATAGGGGAAGGTTGGGGGAGGTAATCAGAGAAGTGGACTACCCACTTTGATGTTTATTAATAAAGGTGTATATTGTGTTAAGCAATTAATAGATGATCGTTTTTACCACACGAGCCATCACAGACACACTTGCATACATGCATGACAGTAAATTAATGGGACGTATATTTTCGTAACAACCATTTTTCTTTCTTTTATCGCGGAAGACAAATTGCTGGGGTTGGTTGGAGGATGCTTGCTGGAACTGCTGGTCTCCAGATGTGATTCTGAGGCTGTATCCTGCCATAGAAGATTCACAGATGATACTTGGTTTGATGTGAGGTATCCACAGTAATGGTAATTTTATCTGTCTTGAACATACACTGGCTCTGCTGGTATCTATTTTTCTACATTTTCAGGAGATCACTCGGAATCTTTGGTCTCGTGTAGTTTTCTTTGTGTATAGTACATCGAACTCTTTGTTGGAGGGACATTCTATGTGACCTATGGGGAGGTGTGTTGATAATGTTGTCAGTGGTGTTACCTGGTTGGGTAGGGTTTTATCTGTCTAGTATATAGAGTTCTTGCCTGTCGTATACGTTTCTTTATTTTGTCTGGCCTGACGTTTATTACATTAACTCCTGTTTGGTTGTGCTGATCTTCCATTTTGATTCTGTTTGCCCTAAGTCTGGTGCCTGTTGATTAAAAGGCGGAATGCCTTGTTCTGGACTCTTTGTAGATGTAATATGTTGCTTTTTATTGTTAGCGACAAGGGCACACAAGGATATTCCAGTATAGGTCATATTATCATCTTCTTGATATGAGAGGAGGAGGAGGGTGGTTGAACTGTATGATTGACGAGTTGAGCTTTTTACTTAGTTTGGCTTCTTTTGAGTTATGTGTGATGTGATGGAGTAATCTCGAAGCCAGGATCTTATTCGGGTTGTTGATGGGATGGATTGAAACTCTGATGGAGACACCTCCATTGTTTGCAATTGCAGTGAAATTTGTTTGGGGAAGGACCAGAAGATGGCGCAATTCACTGAGTTGTGTAAAAATTAGGATGATTATGTGTACATAGCTCTTCACAAAAAATTATAAACAGTGACAACTTATGCTATCAAGCATTATACAGTGCAATAAGACAGTGGAAAAGTTACGTACACTTGGGTACAATAACATGGTGTACGACTGTGCTTGAAGTAGGGTAAAGAGGTCTGTAATACAAACAGTAACCATCAGAGGATGTATTACAACAGAAACCACCAGGGATGTATTACAACAATAACAACCAGGAGATGTATTACAACAGTAACCACTAGAGGATGTATTAATACAAGTAACCCACCAGGGTATGTATTATAACAGTAAACCACCAGAGATGTATTACAACCGTAACTACCAGGGGGCTGTATTTTTATAACAGTAACCGCCTGAGGATGTATTAACAGTAACTACTTGTGGATGTATTACACAGTAGCTACCAGGGGATGTATTACAACAGAAACTACCAGAGGATGTATTACAGCAGTAACCACAAGGGGATGCATTACAACAGTAACCATCAGGGGATGTAGTACAACCGTATACTACCCAGAGGAAGTATTGCAACAGTAACTACCAGGGGATGTATCATAACAGTAACCACTAGGGGATGCATTACAGCAATAACTTCCAGGGGATGCAATACAGCAGTAACCACCAGGTGATGTTATTACACAGATAAAATACCAGGCAGACGTATTAAAACAGTAAACCACCAGAGGAAGTATTACAACAGAGACTACCAAGGGATTTGTTACAACAGTAAAAACAGAGGAGGTATTAGAACAGTAATACCAAGGGGATGTAATTACAACTAGAGTACTAACAGAGTTTTATTCATCAGTAACACCAGAGGAAGTATTACAACTGGAGACTGCCAGAGGATGTATTTCACAACAGAATAATTACCAGGGGATTGTATTATCAACAGAACTACAGAGGGATGTATTACAACAGTAACTACCAGGGGATGCATTACTAAAGTAACCACCAGGGGATGTATTACAACGGTAAAGAATAGGGGATGTATTACAACAGTAACCTGCATAGGATGTATTACAACAGTAACTATCATGGGATGTATCACAACAATAACTACCAGGGGATGAATTGCAACAGTAGCTACCAGAGGATTAATTACAACAGTAACTACCAGGAGATGTATTGCAACAGTAACTACCATAGAATTTACTACAACAGCACTAGAGGATGTATCACAACAGTGACCACCAGGGGATGTATTACAACAGTAACCACTAGAGGATGTATTGCAACAGTACTAGAGGATGTATTACAACAGTAACTACAAGGGGATGTATTACAACAGTAAGCACCAATGGATGTATTACAACAGTAACTAGCAGGGGATGTATTATAACAGTAACCACCAGAGGGTGTATTACAACAGTACTAGATGTATTACAACAGTAAGTACAAGGGATGTATTACAACAGTAACCACCAGAGGGTGTATTACAACAGTACTAGATGTATTACAACAGTAAGTACAAGGGATGTATTACAACAGTAACTACCAGGGGATGTATTACATCAGTAACCACCAGAGCATGTGTTACAACAGTAACCAAAAGGGGATGTATTGCATCAGTAACCACCAGGGGATGCATTACAACAGTACTAGATGTATTACAACAGTAACTACTAAGGAATGTATTACAACAGTAACCACCATATGATGTCTTACAACAGTAACTACCAGGGGATGTATTACAACAGTAACTACCAAGGTGTGTATTACAACAGTTACCACCAGGGGATGTATTTCAACAGTAACTAAAAGAGGATGTATTGCAACAGTAACCACCAGAAGATGTATTACAACAGCAACCATCAGGGGATGTATTACAACAGTAACCAACATGGTATATATTACAACAGTAACTACCATAGAATGTATTACAACAGTAATCACCAAAAGATGCATTACAACAGTAACCACCAAGGGATGTATTAAAACAGTAACTACCAGGGGATGCATTAGAACAATAACTACCATGGGATGTATTACAACAGTAGCCACCAGGGGATGCATGGCATACAAAGAATACATAACCTTTATTCAGCGCATGTACACACCCTCATAAAATGGCTATCTTCCCCAACCAGAGAACCAGGTGCTAAGGGTTGATGATGGGTCCCCATCGTTCAGTCAATACCCAGGTTCCAGCCAATGAGAAGATGGCTTTGGCAATCGCAGAGGTGTTGTGGGTACGACACACCTTTCTGCCCTTGTCTTTCCCATTCTAGAGCTGTTTGAATCACGGTCTGCTCTCTAGTGGCTTCTATTCTGCCTTGCTTATCGTGGAGTGCACTAATGCCTATTGTAGTACATAGTGTATATAGTGTACATACTTCTGTTCTAAATTGGTCAAGAATAATATAAGTCAAAAGTTTTTCTGCTGTTTATTTTGCTACCTTAACTCCCAGGATAACAGACCTTTGGGACTCCTGGGTTGTAACAGGATGTATTACAACAGTAACTACCAGGGGATGTATTACAACAGTAACTACCAGAGGATGTATTACAACAGTAACTACCAGGGGATGTATTTCAACAGTAACTACCAAGGGATGTATTACAACAGTAAATGCCAGAGGATGTATTACAACAGTAACGACCAGAGGATGTAGCACAACAGTAACTACCAGGGGATGTATTACAAGAGAAACTACCAGGGGATGTATTACAACAGTAACTACCAGAGGATGTATTACAACAGTAACCACTAGGGGATGTATTACAACAGTAACTACCAGGGGATGTATTACAACAGTAACCACCAGGGGAAGTATTACAACAGTAACCACTATAGGATGTATTACAGCAGTAACCAACAGTGGATGTATTACAACAGTAGCCACCAGGGGATGTATTACAACAGTAACTTCAATATGATGCATTACAACAGTAACCACCAGGGAATGTATTACAACAGTAACCACCAGAGGAAGTATTACAACAGTAAATACCACCGGATGCATTACAACAGTAACTAACTACCATGGGATGTATTACAACACTACGGGAGGATGTATTACAAGAATAACCACAAGGGGATGTATTACAACAGTAACTATCAGGGGATGAATTACAACAGTAACTACCAGGGGATGTTTTACAACAGTAACCACCAAAGGATGTATTACAACAGTAATCACCAGGGCATGTATTACAACAGTAATCACCAGGGCATGTATTACAACAGTAATCACCAGGGCATGTATTACAACAGTAATCACCAGGGCATGTATTACAACAGTAATCACCAGGGCATGTATTACAACAGTAATCACCAGGGCATGTATTACAACAGTAATTAGAGGATGTATCACATCAGTAACTACCAGGGGATGTATTACAACAGTAACTACCAGGTATGCATTTCAACAGTAACTACCGGGGGATGTATTACAACAGTAATTTCCAGGGGATGTATCACAACAGTAACTACCCGGGGATGTATCACAACAGTAACTACAAGAGGATGTATTACAACAGTAACTACCAGGGGATGTATTACAACAGTAACTACCGGGGGATGTATTACAACAGTAATTTCCAGGGGATGTATTACAGCAGTAACTATCTGGGGATGTATCACAACAGTAACTATCTGGGGATGTATCACAACAGTAACTGCCGTGGGATGTATTACAACAATATCCACCAATTGATGTTTTATAACAGTAACCACCAGGGGATGTATTGCAACAGTAACTCCCAGGGGATGTATTACAACAGTAGCTATCAGGGGATGTATTACAACAGTAACTATCAGGGTATGTATTACAACAGTTACTGTCAGGGAATGTATTACAACAGTAACTATCGAGGGATGTATTACAACACTAACTCTCAGGAGATGTATTATAACAGTGACTATCGAGGGATGTATTACAACAGTAACTGTCAGTGGATGTATCATAACAGTTGTAGACAGGACGTGGTAAGTACTGTATAGTCTGAATAACGCCAAGTGTGCCACTTTACCTGGTGACATGTGGCAAGTTAGCCACACAATATACACGAAGGTCAGCTTTGGGTTCCCAGTTGAACCTGAACTGTGTGTGCTGAACATCCACACTGCTGCGTGTTTATAAATAGATTACAAGATTCTCTACACTTTGCTTGTTGTTCTCGAGTGTATGTACAAACATATGAGCGTATGAGGGCATATATATACCTGTCCTCACAGGTAGCAACTTGCGCTACCTACTGTCACAGGTAGCAACTTACTCTAGCTACCGTCACAGGTAGCAACTTACGCTACCTGCTGTCACAATTAGCAATTTACTCTACCTACCGTCACAAGTAGCGACTTACTCTACCTACTGTCACAGGTAGCAACTTACTCTAGCTACCGTTACAGGTAGCAACTTACGCTACCTGCCGTCACAGGTAGCAAATTACTCTACCTACTGTCACAGGTAGCAACTTACTCTACCTACTGTCAGAGGTAGCAACTTACTCTGCCTACCGTCACAAGTAGCAACTTACGCTACCTTCCGTCACAGGTAGCTACTTACACTACCTGCCGTCACAAGTAGCAACTTACTCTACCTACCGTCACAAGTAGCAACTTACGCTACCTACCGTCCCAAGTAGCAGCTTACGCTACCTGCCGTCACAAGTAGCAACTTACTCTACCTACTGTCACAGGTAGCAACATACGCTACCTACCCTCACAGGTAGCAACTTGCTCTACCTGCCGTCACAGGTAGCAACTTAAAATACGTGTCGTCACAGGTAGCTACTTACGCTACCTGTCCACGCCCTTCATCACTATGAGTGCTCCAGTTTTCGAAAAGGTAAGTTATCTCTAGAAAAGTTTAACTCACTGAATTAATAACGATACCATGCATTTGTCTGTTTTAAGACAACGTTTTTTGTTGGGGGTTATGCTACTTATAAAAATATAAGTATGGAACAAGGGTGTAAATGGGGACCGGCACATGGTCGAGGAGAGTGAGAGAGAGAGAGAGAGAGAGAGAGAGTGAGAGAGAGAGAGAGAGAGAGATAGCGATAGCGTGAAGCAAGCTTTCATGCCACAAGACGGGCAGAAAGCAGTAACTTCACTCTGGCTGTACCCTTCTCCAGAACATCACTCCATCTGAGATCATATATACCCAGGATGACTCGAGTATGGAACACATTCGTACAGCATAATGATGTCAACGAGATAAAGTCAGTTGAACACATGAAAATGCTGGCCCACAGATGGCTCCAACTTCATCCTGTTCCGTACTTGTATGTCTCATAACAATAAAAATGCTTTCAAATGAGCTGATGTAGGTAACAGCTATTAGCTTGTTAATAAAGTCAGAAACCCTTAACTTGTAAATAGCTTGTCAATAAAGCTAGAGATACTTAACCTTGTCAAACACTGGGAAAAAAAATGGGTGGATAGCATGGTCGGGGGAAAAGGAGAGAGAGAGAGAGAGAAGAGAGAGAAGAAGGAAGAGAGAGGAGAAGAGGGGGAGGAAGGGGAAGAGAGAAAAGGGGAAAAAAGGGATGGGTGGATACCTTTTCTTCAAATAGGTCAAAATTTATGTACACAAATACATTGTTTGTACAGTTTTTGGTAACATTTGTAATATATTGTACAGGAGGAACACTTGTAATACATTTTTTGTACAGTTTGGGTAACACTTGATAATCATTGTTTGTACAGTGTTGGTAACATTTTGTAATACATTGTTTGAAGTTTTTGAAACATTGAATACATTGTTTGTCAGTTTTTGGTAACATTTTAAATACATTGTTTGTACAGGATGGTAATTTTGAAAAATTACATGTTTGTACAGTGATGGTAACACTTGATAATTTTTACAGTGATGGTGCACTTGTAAACATTGTTTGTACAGTGTGGTAAACTTGAAAATAATTGTCAGTGATGGTAAACTTGAAAATACATTGTACAGGTGGTGACACTGATATAATTGTTCAGTTTGGTGACATTGATAATACTTGTTTGTACAGTGAGGGTAACATTGATAATAATTGTACAGTGTTTGGTGAATTGATAATACATTTTTAAAGTGATGGTGACACTTGATAATACTTTGTTCGTTATGGGACATTTTTATATACATGTACAGTGAGGTGACATTTGATAAACATTGTTCATTAGGTGACATTTTATAATACATCGACATGATGGTGACATTTGATAATACATTGACAGTGATGGTGCATTTGATATACTTGTTCGTTATGGTGCCCTTTTATAATAATGTCAGTGATGGTGACACTTTTAAAATACATTGTACAGTGATGGGACACTTGATAATATATTGTACAGTGATGGGAACTTGATAAATATTGTACATGTTGGTAACACTTGTATTACTTGTTTGTCAGTTTTGGTAACATTTGAAAATACATGTTTGTACAGTGAGGGAAAAATTGAAAATACATTTTTGACATGATGGTAACCTTGAAAATACATTGTTTGTACAGTGAGGGTGTGTTACAATTTTTGTTCTTTTAAGTATGTTTCTTACTAAAATGGTATACTTTTCCCATTTTTATTTTTGCTTTTTTCCCTTTTAAAAATTATATCGGGACTAATTCCCTTTAGTAGCTAAAATGGATTTACTCGACTTTAAAAAATTTATTATCGGGGCCCGTACTTTTTTTTTTAAAAAATTTTTATTAAAACCCTTTACAAAAAGTAAAAAGGGGATGCATAATCAAGGACGGGAATACAAAACATTCTTTTTGTGCTACTATTTACCAGGTTATTCCTGGCGGGAACAAGTATTTTTAACATCTTTTAAAAGCAAACAATACCGCTGAGGCAAACCTCATCAATGTAAACAGTCTTTAAATATTTTGCCGCCAAGCCTTTTAAACCCAACGAAAAACAAACCAAAATAAAACTTTACATAGTTTAACAATAAAAAAATTGAATAAGGGAACATTTTTCCTTTCACAAAAAAAAACAAAAATACAAATTTAAAAAATCAAAAGGGGATTATTTAAAGTTAAAAATTTTCTTTCCTGACTAAAACCATAACCCCCTTTTTAACACACAATATATTTTACTACACTTATCATGTCAGTAAAGTAAAAAGCCCCAAACCCAAAGGGCTACCATAAAACTAAAAAAAAAAAGACAAAACCTAACATACCCGCTTTGACGGGGTACATCCCCGCTATGACAGGGTACAAAACCCCATGACGGGGTACATCCCCGGCTTTTTACGGGGGTTCATACCCGCTTTTGGACGGGGGAAATACCCGTTTAGACAGGGTACAGAGTATTGATTAAGTTATTTTTACTTATACCCAAACCAATGGGAATTTTCGCGGAACGAAATGATTCCTTATGCACAATAGAGAAATAGAAATTTTACAATTATTAATTGTTAACCCTCTAATACAATAATTCGGGTTTGAAAACAGAACAAAATAAATGTAACATCAATAATAAAAAAACCCTAAAACAAGTTTTTATAAAAAAAACCTGGGCACATTAAAAAGGGTTTTTTAAACCCCAAACCCATACATAATTTTTTTTTTTTTTTTTTTTTTTTATTTTTTATTTAAAACAGACCCAAATACAAAAAAAGGGAAAATAGTAAAAATTTAAAAAAACCATATGATATTACAAAACCTCTATTTACAAAACCCCGGTACATTTTAAAAAACCCCATAGATCAAGGCCTATTACAACCAAAATACAAAAACCCAAAACAACCATATAAAAACCCAAACCATATACATAACCCACAACCATATACATAACCCACAAATTTTTACATAACCTAAAAACCCCTCCTTTTTATAATAAACATTTTGCCAGTGCAGACACGGCTGACACTTTTTCCCCCCCCCCCTCCCCTTTATGTACACCCCCCTTTCTAAATAACAAACTTTGGGAATTTTTTCCTAATAAAAGGTCATCCCCGGGCCCTCATCAAAACCAAAAAATTTGGGTTTTAGGGCTGAAAAAGAAAAAAAACAAAAAAATTTTTACAGACAAAAAAACAGTATGAAAAATTCCATTCCTTTTACACAACCTGTAATAAGTAAAGAAAATACACCCCCAAATTTTTGATATAAAATTTTAAATGTTAACCATGAATTACAAACATTCAAAACATTGCAAAACGTAAAGTTCACACTAAAAATGCCACAAAGGGGTAAAATTACAAGGCAAATGAAAAATTTTTTTTAAAACCCCCCGACTAAAATAAGCTAGAGTAGAAATTAAGGATAAGGCTGCTTTTTTTTGGTGCCAGCCCCAAAAAAGAATGTTAAATCCCAAAATTTGGGCCAATCTAATTACTTAAAAACAAAGATCCAAAGGGGTCGGAAAATCCTGGCTTTAAAGGAAAATTTTTTAAACCCAGTAACATAACCATCAGGCTTAAAAATGAAACCGGGGAAACCCCCCATATTCTCACTATGCCCAAAAATCTCGAAAAAAACCATGGCGTCCACCAAAACCAATTCTCACTCCCTTTCCCTTTACAAAAACTCTTTCAGTTCCAGAAAAACCCAAAAAAAACCCCCCCCCCCTTTTCCATCCCCCCATAAGGGGACCACCCCTTTGTCCTCCTCGGGGCCCCCCGCCTAAGGGAACCCACAGTAAAGACCCCCTTAAAAACCTTCCGGGGAATTTTTTTTCCCAAAAGGACGCCCCAAAAACCCAAATTTATTCCTACTTTTTCTTTCCCTATAGAATCGGGGGCCGCCAACCCCCTTTTTAAAATCCTCAATCCCCCCTTAACCCCCCATTCCCATGAAATTTTCCGATAATCCACTTTGATATAATTATCCCCTTTCCCAAACACCCCTAGGCACTCCCCTTACATCCAGTAGAAAAACCCCTTAAAAGCGGCAAACGAACCCCCCCCCCAACAGTCTGATAACCCCCCCCAAACCATGATCTCACCCCCCTCCAAGGAGGTAAAAAAAAAAAAAGACCACATAAAAACCCCGTTTCAACATAAACCACAAAACTGCCCAAAAAGCCCCCTTCCACAAAACCCCATCAAAACGAAACACCTCCTTGGAAGCCAGAATCCCCATAAAAAAACCCTTTTAAAATTTCCTTTTAAACTCTACCCGGTACCCAAAAAGTTTACAAAAAATCTTTCCAAAAAACCCCCCCAATAAACTTTTGGTACACCCAAACCCCCTTCAAAATTTCCCTTGCCTTTCACCCCCTCCCCAAACCTTTTTCATTTTTGTTTTTTATCCACCTGTTGAAACTGTCAAAAAAAAATTTCAACATATCTTCAAAAAAACCCTTTCAATTCCCTTCCCCACTCCACCATTTAGTGCCCCCCATAACTTTTCCCCTATTTTAAAACCCCCCCAAAACCCCCCCTTCCCCATAACCCCCAAATTTATATATACACCCATTACTTCAGCCCAAAAGGCCCAAAAAACCCAAACCCCTCTCCGAAAAATCCGTCATAACTACCTTTCCTTAAACCCAAAGCCCCCCCAAAACCCCCACACAAATTTTCGGGCACCCTCCTCTGTTTTCCCCCCAAATCTCGTACCTCTAAGGGGAAAAAAACCTCTGCCCCCCCCCCAAAACCTTCTATAGACAAGTGAATTTACCCCCACTACCCTCTGTTTAAAGCTAATTTCCCTCGCACTTAAACCTCCTAGTCTACTTAAACCTTCCCTGACGGGCCCTCCAAATTTTTACCCTTCTGATGCCGGCACTTCCCCCAAATACCATATCCCACATACCTTGATTCTGTAAAACCCCCTGTCCATTAACCCTACCCCCAAGCCCCCCCCCTATCCAATTACCAAAACCCCCTTCCGTAACCCTTGATTTCACCGTTTTAATTTTCTTTTCCCGGTATTCTTTCCCAAACATCGGTTTCACTCTACCCACCCTCCTTAACCCCCCTTTTCCCCCCTTAGCAAAACAGTTGAAATCATCCCAAACCCAAGGGAATCCCCCCTTTGAAACCCCCCTTTCCATCCCCTTTTGATTTTCTTTTACCCTCTCAACAGACCCCAAAAAAAAAGGATTTGCACCCCAACGAAAAGGGAGCACTGTGCATCGGGACAGCCCCTGCCAAAAAAACCCTCTCTCCCTTTGGGTTTAACTTTAAACCCAACCCCCATTGATTTTTACCCTCACCTCTGCCCCATCATACAGGGTTTTAAAAACCCACCTAAATACCCCCTCCCAAAACCCCCAACCCTCTAAGAAAACCCTAAAAAAAATTCCCTTTCCGCAATAATAAGCATTCACCCAATCTAAACCAGTTTTCCCCCCCCGTCCCATCTCTCAAAAAATCCCTAATAAAACCCATGTCCCCCCCCTCCCTCCTTCTTCCCCCCGGGAAATTTCCCAAAAGGTCCCCTATTAAAAACTAAACCCAACACTTTCCTTTTATTCTGTTTCCCAAAACCTTTTGCAAAAATCTTGTAATCCGACAATTAAAAGTAAAGGCCCCGGGAAATTTATTTTTAAAAATCGGCATTCCTTCTTTTTTGGGGACTAAAAACCCTGACCCCGTTCTTTGTGATTTTCCCCTTTCCCCCCACTAAATTAACATACAAATTAAAAAACCCCCCAGAAATGCCTAACCCCCCCCCCAATGATACCCATAAAAAACGTTTGGTATTCCCCTCTATGCCTTGGGTTTTTCCCTGGGACCCTCCCCAAAAAAAAGCATCCCCCACCTTTCCCCTCATTTAAAACTAACCCCGGATTCCGGCACTGCCCGCCCCCACTTAATACCCTATTAAAACCCCTTCCCTCCCCAAAACCCCTCCCCACCCCCCTCCCCCCCCCCAACCCTCCTTTCCCCTTCTTTTTCCCCAAAACCCAAAAAACTGCATTTCAAACTTTTATTTTTTTTGTGGTGGATTTGGCCTTGACCCTCCTCAAAGCCACCCCCCCCCCTGGTTTCCGCCTCAATATACCCCCAAGGGGTCTTTGCCTGCCGTTCCTTAAACCTCCCTTTTAAAACAAAACCCATGGCCATCCCCCCCTTTAAAAAAAATCCTCCAACCCCGCCCTAACTCGAATTTCCTAAATTTTTTTATTGTGGGAAATTTTCCCCCAACCTATTTCCCAAACGTTTCCATGGGCCCCCCACTCCGCCCCCCCCCGTTCCCTTGGGATAACAGTCTTTAACTGACCTCAAGATAATTTTTTTAGGCCCTACCCCCTAGCCATCTCCTTTTCCCCCCTACTTTAAAAAATTTTCCCCAAATTTTAACTTTAGCCCTCATTTTTCCCCCCAAACCAGCAAATCCATTTCCATATTTTCCAGTCTCCCCCAAAAAATTTCCCCCCAATCTTCAAACCCCATTTGGGTCACCCCCTTCCCTAAGTAGCCTCCATTTAATTTCCCCAAAATCCTGCAAAAAAACTCTCCTATTTCCATTTACCCTAAATCTGCTATAAACGCACGATGATCAAAAAACCCACCAAACGATAGTCCTCACCCTCCCCCACACCTAAGGGCCCCGCCTAACATAAATCCTTCTAACCGTGCCTCATAATCCCCGAGGCAAAGGGGGGGTGTCCACCCATATATCCCCTACTTCCCCCCACAATTTCCACTCCAACATCCCCGCAAAACACCCAGAAACCCCCCCAAAAAAAAACCCCCCCGCCCCCCTCGGAAAACACATCACCCTTCCAAAGACACAATTTCCCAAACCCCCCCTTTACCGTAAAAAAACGGTAAAAACCCCTAAATGATATACCAGAACCTTTGCCCTAAAAAATCCCCCTTTACTCTTGGGGTTAATAGTTGCGGGCATGTAAAAACCTACAAAACTAACCCCCCTGGCCCCCCAAAACCCCTCCACCCCTGACAACCCCCCCCACCCCCCCCTTTTCCCCCCAACCCGGATACGCCAAAAGGGCGGGCTCCTTTACCGCCAAAAGCCCCCACCTCCTTTTAACCTCAAAAACATCACATGAAACAACCTATAACCCCCTTTTTTTAACAAAAATCCCCATCCTAACCTATGGGGTTTTTGTTCCTGCAAAAAACGACATCAATTCTAAAAACCCTCCCAAAACCCCCCCTCCCCCAACCATACCCTCTTGACCCGGGTTTTTAAAACCGTTTTTCATTGAAAATTTTCACACCTGAATTTTTTTTAAGAATGGCGGCTTACCCCCGTGCCGCGGGGGCTTACTTGGGCCTCCTTTTATAGGGCTCGGTTTTTCCCCTATCAAACCCCGTTCCCGCCCTCCAACCCCTTTCCCCGTCCCTTCCCCCCTAGCTTCCCCTTGGCCCCCCCCCCCCCCCTCCCCCGACTTTTCCTTTGCCCACCACCCGTGCCCAAAAATCCCTTTTTCCCGGCCTCGGGGCTGGTGTGAGGGCTTTTGTCCCATGTTTTGATGGGCCCCCCTGATCTCTTGCGGGGGCTACCCTCTACCCAACCCTTTCTTCTGCCCCCACATCTTCTTTAGGACCTCCCCCCACCACATTGCCCCTCCTTTGAACCTCACTCAAGGGCTTTTTCCCTTTCCCTGCCTGTTCATCCACACCCTTTTTCATCACCTGACCTTTGCATCACTTTTCCCACCATGCCTGACCTTTTCCCAAAAAAACCCTTCCCGCCAGCCTCCAAAAACCCCTCCTGAGCTGACTCCTATTATCTAAAGGGCCCGTCTTTACAGCGTTAAATTTCCCCCCCCCCCCCGTTTTCCCTGGTTTGTGTAACCACTTTTCCCAAAACCCCCCTCTTCCCCGTCGACCTCCTCACTCCATAAGGGCCCGTACCCCGGGGTTTCCCCCTTCACCCCCTCATAACTTCCCCTGGCTTTAATTGGGGTAAAACCCCAGAAGCTGTCTCCTGCGCCTAGGCCCCTGGCTCCGGGGCTTTTTGCCACCCTGTGCTCATAAGAGTCACATAAAAGGCACCCTCTTTTCCCTGCCCCGCATTTGGACAAAAACCCGTGTTTATGGGGTTTTGCAATGTAACATATATGGGATCGGGCCCCCTAGGGGCATTTTTTTAGTGTAAGGGGTCCTTCCGGCATCCCCTCATAAGGGGGCCCTCCCCCCCACATTCCCAAAGCTCGTCGAGTGTAAAAGTTCCAAACCACTGAACCATTTTTGTAGGCTGTATGCTGTTGCCCCCAAAAAGGTACTTTCCCACCTTCACCCAAGGAAAATTTCTTGACAAAATCTGCAAAAACAACTTTTTACTGCCGGGAATTTTATACTCTCCGTCGTTCTTGAAATTCATCTACGATTGGGGAGGGGTGAAGTCAGCCCTCATGAAAATTCCACGAAAATCCTTACTTTTCCCTTCAGTGCCACACCATACGCTCTTCATTGGGGGTGCCCCTTTAAAAGTCCCTGATAATGCTTGGCAGGAGAAAGTTCAATGTGTCGTTTTTTCTTTAAAAATCCTCTACCAGCTGAAAGCAGAAAGTATTTTTTTGCGCCGGGACAGTCGGTCCGCCATCTTTGGGGCTAATGCTATGTTTTCCTCACCAAAGGGGGCGTGCAAGAGAACCCCGTTTGAAGCGTCCTCTCCCCGCAGGTCGAGAGGGCGAAGTTTAAACTTTTTTTGTACAGTGTTTGGGGTGTTACAAAACTTTTGTTCATTTTTTAAATACTGTTTTTTTCTCAAATGGTAACTTTTTTTTTCATGTTTTTTTTTTGTTATTTCATTTAATAAATTTTATTGGACAAATTTCCATTAGTGCTAAAAAAGGATTTTACCCCATTTTTAATATATCTGGTCGTATTACTTAGCTTTGTATTTTTGGTAGGGCTTTTTTAATTTTGTTTTCAACTGCTGGTGACCTGGCCCAAACACCGTAGGTGTTTTTAGCTGGGTCAACCCCTGTTTTCCCACCCAGACAAAGTGGGCTGGGAAAGCCTCACGAGTTTAGTTCATACCTTGCTTTGGGGCCCCGGAAGGGGCGAGGGGAAATATCCCCCCCTTAAAAACCAAAAATTTTGCCCCCCCTAGAAAAAAACCAGGAATTTTCCGGGGGGCTTACTTTCTAAGACTTAAACTGGTTGGGAAGGCGGTTGAAAAGCCTTAGAGAAAATGAAGCCAATTAGCAAAACCTCTGTATTTTATGAGGGGTTTTCGTAAAGTGAACCCTATCATAAGAAATCTATTAATGTGTTACACTTTTAGGGCAACGCCTGTGCATGTGCCTATACTATATTTCGTGACTCACTCAGAGCCCTTTGTAAATACTAAACCCAGTACTGTGTTGTTTTAATGAGGAATGGTAAAAGTATTCTACTCATAGTGCAAAATATGAGAAGGTGAATTTAAGTGATTATTATGATTATTAATAAATTAAATAGAAACTAAGAAAATTCCTTTTCCTCTGAAGTGAGTACCTAGACGTACTAAGTTTTTGTTACGAAAAGCACTATAACTCAGGGACCAACTGACTATGTTCGTAACATGGTGACACTTGATAATACATTGTTTGTACAGTGATGGTAACACTTGATAAAGCATTGTTTGTACAGTGATGGTAACACTTGATAATACATAATACGGTGATTGTGACACTTGATAATACATTGTTTGTACAGTGATGGTGACATTGACAATACATTTTACAGTGATGGTGACACTTGATAATACATCGTACAGTGATAGTGACACTTGACAATATATTGTTTGTACAGTGATGGTGACACTTGATATCACATTGTACAGTGATGGTGACACTTGATAATACATCGCACAGTGATGGTGACACTTGATAATACATCGCACAGTGATGGTGACACTTGATAATACATCGCACAGTGATGGTGACACTTGATAATACATTGTACAGTGATGTGACACTTGATAATACATGTACAGTGAATGGTGACACTTGATAATACATTGTACAGTGATGGTGACACTTGATAATACATCGTACAGTGATGGTGACACTTGATAATACATTGTACAGTGATGGTAACACTTGATAATACATCGTACAGTGATGGTGACACTTGATAATACATCGCACAGTGATGGTGACACTTGATAATACATTGTACAGTGATGGTGACACTTGATAACACATTGTACAGTGATGGTGACACTTGATAATACATTGTACAGTGATGGTGACACTTGATAATACATCGCACAGTGATGGTGACACTTGATAATACATCGCATAGTGATGGTGACACTTGATAATACATTGTACAGTGATGGTGACACTTGATAATACATTGTACAGTGATGGTGACACTTGATAATACATTGTACAGTGATGGTGACACTTGATAATACATCGTACAGTGATGGTGACACTTGATAATACATTGTACAGTGATGGTAACACTTGATAATACATCGTACAGTGATGGTGACACTTGATAATACATCGCACAGTGATGGTGACACTTGATAATACATTGTACAGTGATGGTGACACTTGATAACACCATGTACAGTGATGGTGACACTTGATAATACATTGTACAGTGATGGTGACACTTGATAATACATCGCACAGTGAGGGTGACACTTGATAATACATTGTACAGTGATGGTGACACTTGATAACACATTGTACAGTGATGGTGACACTTGATAATACATTGTACAGTGATGGTGACACTTGATAATACATCGTACAGTTGTGCAAGAAAGGTATAAAATACCGACAATATGAAAGTTAAGACACATGTGCAACATCTGGATATCTTTATTGTAGACGTTTCGCCATCCAGTGGCTTTATCAATACAGATTCTAGGACATAATAGGAAGACAGTAGAACTATATACAAAAGATGAGGTAATCAGTCCCTCGGCCTTGGAGTTAGTGTTCACAGCATCGTGGTGGAGGAGAGTCTGGAGCAAAGGCAAGAAGACTGGCGTTTTTATAGGCGTCAGTGGAAGGGACGGGCAGCAGACGAGGGCAGTCACTGGTAGGCGGGATTCCCCAGTGGAAGTAGGTCCTTCCCAAAGAGATGGGTTAGTTGCAGTAGCCGTGAAGAAGGTCTTGTAGATGTCCTCTGAACCAAGATTCCATGATGTTGCAGTGTCTGACAAGTTGTGCAAGAAAGGTATAAAATACCGACAATATGAAAGTTAAGACACATGTGCAACATCTGGATATCTTTATTGTAGACGTTTCGCCATTTAGTGGCTTTATCAATACAGATTCTAGGACATAATAGGAAGACAGTAGAACTATATACAAAAGATGAGGTAATCAGTCCCTCGGCCTTGGAGTTAGTGTTCACAGCATCGTGGTGGAGGAGAGTCTGGAGCAAAGGCAAGAAGACTGGCGTTTATATAGGCGTCAGTGGAAGGGACGGGCAGCAGACGAGGGCAGTCACTGGTAGGCGGGATTCCCCAGTGGAAGTAGGTCCTTCCCAAAGAGATGGGTTAGTTGCAGTAGCCGTGAAGAAGGTCTTGTAGATGTCCTCTGAACCAAGATTCCATGATGTTGCAGTGTCTGACAAGTTGTGCAAGAAAGGTATAAAATACCGACAATATGAAAGTTAAGACACATGTGCAACATCTGGATATCTTTATTGTAGACGTTTCGCCATCCAGTGGCTTTATCAATACAGATTCTAGGACATAATAGGAAGACAGTAGAACTATATACAAAAGATGAGTAATCATCCCTCGCCTTGGAGTTAGTGTTCACAAGCATCGTGGTGGAGGAGAGTCTGGAGCAAAGGCAAGAAGACTGGCGTTTTTATAGGCGTCAGTGGAAGGGACGGGCAGCAGACGAGGGCAGTCACTGGTAGGCGGGATTCCCCAGTGGAAGTAGGTCCTTCCCAAAGAGATGGGTTAGTTGCAGTAGCCGTGAAGAAGGTCTTGTAGATGTCCTCTGAACCAAGATTCCATGATGTTGCAGTGTCTGACAAGTTGTGCAAGAAAGGTATAAAATACCGACAATATGAAAGTTAAGACACATGTGCAACATCTGGATATCTTTATTGTAGACGTTTCGCCATCCAGTGGCTTTATCAATACAGATTCTAGGACATAATAGGAAGACAGTAGAACTATATACAAAAGATGAGGTAATCAGTCCCTCAGCTTTGGAGTTAGTGTTCACAGCATCGTGGTGGAGGAGAGTCTGGAGCAAAGGCAAGAAGACTGGCGTTTATATAAGCGTCAGCGGAAGGGACGGGCACAGACGAGGGCAGTCACTGGTAGGCGGGATTCCCCAGTGGAAGTAGGTCCTTCCCAAAGAGATGGGTTAGTTGCAGTAGCCGTGAAGAAGGTCTTGTAGATGTCCTCTGAACCAAGATTCCATGATGTTGCAGTGTCTGACAAGTTGTGCAAGAAAGGTATAAAATACCGACAATATGAAAGTTAAGACACATGTGCAACATCTGGATATCTTTATTGTAGACGTTTCGCCATCCAGTGGCTTTATCAATACAGATTCTAGGACATAATAGGAAGACAGTAGAACTATATACAAAAGATGAGGTAATCAGTCCCTCGGCCTTGGAGTTAGTGTTCACAGCATCGTGGTGGAGGAGAGTCTGGAGCAAAGGCAAGAAGACTGGCGTTTTTATAGGCGTCAGTGGAAGGGACAGGCAGCAGACGAGGGCAGTCACTGGTAGGCGGGATTCCCCAGTGGAAGTAGGTCCTTCAGACACTGCAACATCATGGAATCTTGGTTCAGAGGACATCTACAAGACCTTCTTCACGGCTACTGCAACTAACCCATCTCTTTGGGAAGGACCTACTTCCACTGGGGAATCCCGCCTACCAGTGACTGCCCTCGTCTGCTGCCCGTCCCTTCCACTGACGCCTATAAAAACGCCAGTCTTCTTGCCTTTGCTCCAGACTCTCCTCCACCACGATGCTGTGAACATTAACTCCAAGGCCGAGGGACTGATTACCTCATCTTTTGTATATAGTTCTACTGTCTTCCTATTATGTCCTAGAATCTGTATTGATAAAGCCACTGGATGGCGAAACGTCTACAATAAAGATATCCAGATGTTGCACATGTGTCTTAACTTTCATATTGTCGGTATTTTATACCTTTCTTGCACAACTTGTCAGACACTGCAACATCTACAAGACCTTCTTCACGGCTACTGCAACTAACCCATCTCTTTGGGAAGGACCTACTCTACTGGGGAATCCCGCCTACCAGGACTGCCCTCGTCTGCTGCCCGTCCCTTCCACTGACGCCTATAAAAACGCCAGTCTTCTTGCCTTTGCTCCAGACTCTCCTCCACCACGATGCTGTGAACACTAACTCCAAGGCCGAGGGACTGATTACCTCATCTTTTGTATATAGTTATACTGTCTTCCTATTATGTCCTAGAATCTGTATTGATAAAGCCACTGGATGGCGAAACGTCTACAATAAAGATATCCAGATGTTGCACATGTGTCTTAACTTTCATATTGTCGGTATTTTATACCTTTCTTGCACAACTTGTCAGACACTGCAACATCATGGAATCTTGGTTCAGAGGACATCTACAAGACCTTCTTCACGGCTACTGCAACTAACCCATCTCTTTGGGAAGGACCTACTTCCACTGGGGAATCCCGCCTACCAGTGACTGCCCTCGTCTGCTGCCCGTCCTTCCACTGACGCCTATAAAAACGCCAGTCTTCTTGCCTTGGCTCCAGACTCTCCTCCACCACGATGCTGTGAACACTAACTCCAAGGCCGAGGGACTGATTACCTCATCTTTTGTATATAGTTCTACTGTCTTCCTATTATGTCCTAGAATCTGTATTGATAAAGCCACTGGATGGCGAAACGTCTACAATAAAGATATCCAGATGTTGCACATGTGTCTTAACTTTCACATCGTACAGTGATGGTGACACTTGATAATACATTGTACAGTGATGGTAACACTTGATAATACATCGTACAGTGATGGTGACACTTGATAATACATCGTACAGTGATGGTGACACTTGATAATACATCGTACAGTGATGGTGACACTTGATAATACATTGTACAGTGATGGTAACACTTGATAATACATCGTACAGTGATGGTGACACTTGATAATACATCGCACAGTGATGGTGACACTTGATAATACATCGCACAGTGAGGGTGACACTTGATAATACATTGTACAGTGATGGTGACACTTGATAACACATTGTACAGTGATGGTGACACTTGATAATACATTGTACAGTGATGGTGACACTTGATAATACATCGCACAGTGAGGGTGACACTTGATAATACATTGTACAGTGATGGTGACACTTGATAATACATTGTACAGTGATGGTGACACTTGATAATACATCGTACCGTGATGGTGACACTTGATAATGGTTTAGAAAGACACGCAAGCAAACACTATAACATATTTATTAGAAAACGTTTCGGTCCTGGGACCTTATCACTTCTAACATACAGAGGTAGAAAGACATTATATATATAGGCGGAGAGTGAGATGTGACGCACGTGACCTGAGGAATGTCATAAG
Organism: Cherax quadricarinatus; assembly: GCF_026875155.1. Lineage (NCBI taxonomy): Eukaryota > Metazoa > Arthropoda > Malacostraca > Decapoda > Parastacidae > Cherax > Cherax quadricarinatus. Next base: position 34,129,589 of record NC_069448.1, on the reverse strand, counting down.
AATGGAGGAACACTGTAGAAGGCCTACTGGCCCATGCGAGGCAGGTCCTTATCAAAACAACCTCTGCCTATGATGAGGACGGGTAGACGATGAAATCATGTGACTCCTGTGTTGTTGGGTTGGTGCTGCTTAAGTATCATGTATGCCAATGTTTTTGAAATTTTGTAGTTTCCAGTGTTGCGTTCTATAGTGTCGGTGACGGCGATTAGTGAGGCTTCTAGGCACCGTCGGCGTCTGAGGTCTGGTTCGGTGAGAACGAGTTGTGCCTCGTTCCAGTTCTTCAAATGCCCCGTGGAGTCTCTGTGGAGGACACAGGCGTACCTTACATCGTCTCTGTTAAGGCATTTCGATGCTCATTCAGGCGGACTGCAAGATCTCTGCCAGTCTCGCCTACATATTTCTTGGGACAGAACCCACAGGGGATAGTGTAGACGCCTGCTGTAGAAGTTAGAGGTGTGGTGCTGCATTTCGTAGTGAGGTCTTTGATAGAGGATGTGTTTATGGTGGAAACGTTGATGTTACTCATAGCAAGTGCCCGGCGAGTATTCGTGGCAACATCGCCACATAGGAGTACTATGAACTGTTTAGGGGGCTGTTCCCTGGGCACTTGCTATGAGTAACATCAACGTTTCCACCATAAACACATCCTCTATCAAAGACCTCACTACGAAACGCAGCCCCACACCTCTAACTTCTACAGCAGGCGTCTACACTATCCCCTGTGGGTTCTGTCCCAAGAAATATGTAGGCGAGACTGGCATTGATCTTGCAGTCCGCCTGAATGAGCATCGAAATGCCTCTAACAGAGACGATGTAAGGTACGCCTGTGTCCTCCACAGAGACTCCACGGGGCATTTGATGAACTGGAACGAGGCACAACTCGTTCTCACCGAACCAGACCTCAGACGCCGACGGTGCCTAGAAGCCTCACTAATCGCCGTCACCGACACTATAAAACGCAACACTGGAAACTACAAAATTTCAAAAACATTGGCATACATGATACTTAAGCAGCACCAACCCAACAACACAGGAGTCACATGATTTCATCGTCTACCCGTCCTCATCATAGGCAGAGGTTGTTTTGATAAGGACCTGCCTCGCATGGGCCAGTAGGCCTTCTACAGTGTTCCTCCATTCTTATGTTCTTATGACATTCCTCAGGTCACGTGCGTCACATCTCACTCAACGCCTATATATAATGTCTTTCTACCTCTGTATGTTAGAAGTGATCAAGGTCCCAGGACCGAAACGTTTTCTAATAAATATGTTAGTGTTTGCTTACGTGTCTTTCTAAACCAACTTGTCGGTATTTATTACCAAGGTTTATACCACACTTGATAATAAATTGTACAGTGATGGTGACACTTGATAATAGAATGTACAGTGTTGATAACACTTGATATTACATTGTTTGTACAGTGTTGATAACACTTGATATTACATTGTTTGTACAGTGATGGTAACACTTGATATTACATTGTTTGTACAGTGATGGTAACACTTGATAATACATTGTACAGTGATGGTAACACTTGATAATAAATTGTTTGTACAGTGTTGGTAACACTTGATAGTACATTGTTTGTACAGTGTTGGTAACACTTGATAATACATTGTTTGTACAGTGTTGGTAACACTTGATAGTACATTGTACAGTGTTGGTAACACTTGATAATACATTGTTTGTACAGTGTTGGTAACACTTGATAATACATTGTTTGTACAGTGTTGTAACACTTGATAATACATTGTTTGTACAGTGTTGGTAACACTTGATAATACATTGTTTGTACAGTGTTGGTAACACTTGATAATACATTGTTTGTACAGTGTTGGTAACACTTGATAATACATTTAAGAAGCTCATGGTTCTGCAGAGCATTATGGTCAAGCTTAAGTCTAACTAAAGACTTACTAAAGGCTTACTAAACACAATTACACCATCACCCCGGCTTACTCACAACACACATTACACCATCACCCGGCTTACTAACAACACACATTACACCATCACCCCGGCTTACTAACAACACACATTACACCATCACCCGGCTTACTCACAACACACATTACACCATCAACCCCGGCTTACTCACAACACACATTACACCATCCACCCCGGCTTACTAACAACACACATTACACACCACCCCGGCTTACTCACAACACACATTACACCATCACCCCGGCTTACTCACAACACACATTACACCATCACCCCGGCTTACTAACAACACACATTACACCATCACCCCGGCTTACTCACAACACACATTACACAATCACCCCGGCGTATCCACAACACACATTTTTACACCATTACCCCGCTTACAACACATTACACCATCACCCCGGCTTACTAACAACACACATTACACCATCACCCCCGGCTTACTCACAACACACATTACACCATCACCCCGGCTTACTAACAACACACATTACACCATTACCCCGGCTTACTCACAACACATTACACCATCACCCCGGCTTACTCACAACACACATTACACCACCCCGTCTTACTCACAAACACATTGCACAAACACACCGGCTTACTCACAACACAAATTTTACACCATCACCTCGGCTTACTCACAACAAACATTACACTATCACCCGGCTTATTCACAACACACATTACAACCATCACCCCGGCTTGCTCACAACACAACATTTTACACCACCACGGCTTACTCACAGCACACATTGCACCATCACCCCGGCTTACTCACAGCACACATTGCACCATCACCCCGGCTTACTCACAACTGAAATTATACACCATCACCTAGGCTTACTCAAAGCACTCATTATACCTTCACTCCGGTTTACTCACAAATGATTACACCATCACCCCGTCTTACTCAAACACACATTGCACAATCACCCGGCTTTCTCACACCACAAATTTTACACCATCACCTCGGCTTACTCACAACACACATTACATCATCACCCTGGCTTACTCACAACACAAATTATACCATCCACATGGCTTACTCACAACACACATTTTACACCACGCCGGCTTACTCACAACACATTTGCACCATCACCCCCGCTAACTCACAACACAAATTATACACCATCACCTTGGCTTACTCACAACACACATTACACCATCTCCCCGGCTTACTCACAACACACATTACACCATCACCTCGGCTTACTCACAACACACATTACACCTCACCCCGGCTTGCTCACAACACACATTATACACAATCACCACGCTTACTCACAGCACACATTACACCATCGCCCCAGCTTACACACAACACACATTGCACCATCACCCCGGCTTACTCACAACACACATTACGCCATCACACCCCGGCTTACAACACAAATTTTACACCATCGCCCCGGCCAACTCACAACACACATTACACCATCACCCCGGCTTACTCACAACACACATTACACCATCACCCCGTCTTACTCACAACACAAATTTTACACCATCACCTCGGCTTACTCACAACACACATTACACAATCTCCCCTTACTCACAACACACATTACACCATCACCCCGGCTTACAACACGCATTACACCATCACCCCGGCTTACTCACAACATGCATTGAACCATCACCCCGGCTTAATCACAACACACATTACACAATTACCCCGGCTTACTCACAACAAACATCTCAAAATTACCCCGGTTTACTCACAACACACTTTATACAATTATCCCGGCTTACTCACAACACACATTGCACAATTACTCTGCATTACTCACAACACACATTACACAATAACCCCGGCTTACTCACAACACACATTACTCAATTACCCCGGCTTACTCACAGCACACATTACACAATAACCCCGGCTTACTCACAACACACATTACACCATCACCCCGGCTTACAACACACACGCTACACCATTATCTCAGCTTACTCATAACACATATTACACCATTTCCTCTGCTTACTCACAACACACACATTGCAACATAGTCCGGGCTTACTCACAACAGACATATTACACCATCACCCCGGTTTGTTCACAACACACATTACACAATTACCCCAGCTTACTCACAATACACATTACACAATTACCCCTTCTTACTAACAACACATATCACACAATTACCCCGGCTTACTCACAACACACACAATACTCAATCACCCCGGTTTACTCACAACACACATTACACAATTACCACGGCTTACTCACAACAGACATTACACCATTACCCCGGCTTACTCAAAACACACATTACACAATTACCCCGGCTTACTTACAACACGCATTGCACAATTACCTCGGCTTTCTACCTACGCACTTTATACCATTGCTCCGTCTTAGTCACAACGCACATTACACAATTTCCCCGGCTTATTCACAATGCACATTACACACTTACCCATGCTTACTCACAACACACGTTACACAATTCCCGCCGTTTTCTCACAACACACATTACACAATTACCCCGGCTTACTCACAATACACATTACACAATTACCCCGGCTTTCTCACAACACATATTTCACAATCACCCCAGCTTACTCGCAACACACATTACACCTTCCCGGCTTACAACACTCATTAACACAATTACCCCGGCTTACTCACAACACTCATTACACAATTACCCCGGCTTACTCACAACACACATTACACAATTACCCCTATCGTAGGGGTTCTTAAATGGAGATATCGAGGGTTGAAGGTAGACACACTTGTTGGATGGTAAAGATATATTGTCAGACTGTGATGATGGGAGATGGAGCCCAGCCTCCGCCTGTCCTAGCCTATGTCAAACGCCGACTGAGAGAGTGGCAGAGGTACGAACGTACACATGCGCATCCCGTGACGTCACACAAACAGTCACAGGCCTAGGGATCTCCTATCTAAAGCACATGATGATACGGATATGCTATACAACACAGGGATCAGCAACTATGCTGAGAGCTCGGTCATGTTACGTATGTCGTCTCGACATACACTACTGTCTATAGGCTGAACAGGCAGGTGGTTCTGGGCTGATTCTATACAATAACAAATTCATATGTAACTTAAACTAGGGAGGGTATCATAATGGATTTAACAAAATAAAATTTTATGTAAGGGGTGTTAACTAATCCTTTTAACGTAATGTTTTTTAAAAACGAATGCATTCAACTAAAAAAAAATCTTGTACAATATGGTGGATTTGATCGATCGATCTGTGTTCATGCACCTACGATTCTGAGGAAGAATAAATATTATACAGAAGGTGAAATTAACAGAAAGGATCTGGGCACTCAACTATTACGTAAAATTCCAAATGGGAGGGAACGTAATAAAAAAAAAAAAATTTCCTAAAAAAAAAAAAAAATCTTTTAAAAACAGTTGACAATTTATTTCATCTCGACACTAGTTATACAGACTATGTACATTTAAACCCAATTCTGCGGGGGTGGGGTTTTACATATGCAGAATGGTTTACATCCTGGGGGATCAAATTTCCCTTGAAGGGCAACACATCCTTTGGGCTGAGGGAGTTTTTGAACAATATCTACAAAAGTACTGGGTTTTTCTCTTTACTTGTCGAGTACGCAAGGAAAACGACATTCGGGTTGATTCTGACGAGTATTTGAGGTAAGGGTACAGAGTAAAAGGGGTTTTTCCAGCATCTGTCACTTTAGTCTGGTACATATCAAAACACGCATACAAATTTCATATGATCTAAACGATTCTTTGTACTACCAGACTAATTTCCAAACCCTTTACTTATTCCCAAGATTTTCTAAAACTCGAAAAGGGTCCGAAAAACTTTTGATCGAGCTTAGGCTTTGCGGATTTTTTTGTTAAATTTGTCAGCATTACTCCGAACCTATTTTGACTTTTGATGGCTTAGCAGGCAATTAGTTACTCAATAAATTCGCTTTTGTTTATGAAGGGGTTTCACAGATTCTTCTAAAAACATTTGAGCCATGCTTGTACGAGTTGCAGAAATCATCAGGGTTGTTTTTAGTTTCGGATGGAATATAAAAACTCGGGGGGTAAACGCTTTCTACACCTAAAATGCAAAATTTGGGGAGTATCACTAGGGAAGGGATGTAAGCAGTTTTTGGCACTTTGAACATCGGGTATGACTTCACCCATTTTTCACTATTGGGGTTGATAGGGGGTCTCAGGACAAACAGTACTTTTTTTATTAGTTCGGGTAAACCCCTTGCTGGGAGGATGAGAGGGAAAAGGGGGATTTAGAGATCTTGATAAAGTACAAAAAATTTTTTAGGGAAACTCAATACAGAATTCACCTCCATTTCGTTACAAGACTTAGGGGTGGTATGCTGCAGATAATGGGGTTTTTTAAACCTTTTGCTACTGACTCTCAGTCTTATCTGCAAAAGGGAAATAACAAAATCTGGGGAAAAGGTCTACCATAACACACAGATTTTGTTGCCTTGGAGGGAACATTTAAAATTGGTTAATAAGTCAGGGCAACTCTTTTCCCCCGGGTTTGCTAGTGGGTTGGGGACCTTTGGATTGGATTAACCATTTACATTTCCTTATGTTGCATACAAAACCCCCATTTCTTAACATACTCGAAATGTCATTTCCATACGGGCCAAAATATTTCATTCTGGTTGTTTTTACAGAAAGATCCCAAACCCGGGGGTTCAACACCTGGGGCATCAGAAAAAGCTGTAGGCATGTTCCTAGGACGTGAAATACTAACTGGTAAACTCTTTTACTTGGGGTCCAAAAAATCGCTTTCGATACATAATTCTTGGCTCATTTCAAAGCACTAATTGGGGCTGGTGGGTTCACAGTAAGAAAAGATCTTCCGGAGCAGGAATCGAATCACCCGACCACATGGGATCGTTCTTTGGGATTTTTTTCATCCTCGACGTAAAGGAGGAACTGCAGTAACTACACTAAAGTTTCGCGATAAAGCATCTGCGACTACATTTTACTTGCCAGGGAAAAGTTCAAATGGGGTTGAACTCTTGAAGTCAAGGTCCATCGGCAACCTTCCATAGCTGTTTTTTGGGAAAAAAGGGATCATGGCGCATGGGCTGTCAAGACATGAACAGGGGACTGGGAAATAATGTCTCGGAAATGCTTTAAAGACCGTACTATTGCTAAAGCTTCTTGCTCCGTTACTGTATAATTTACGTTCAGCCTTCGTAAGGACTCGGCTAGCAATGCAACTGTGTTGCATTTGCTAGCCGATTTTTAAATTCGCTCCAATTTTGAAATTCGCTGAATTTTCCCAAGCCTTTTTATCTGACAACTGAGCTAGTACAGCACCTATGCCAATTGAACTAGCATCAGTTGTCAGATAGAAAGGCTTAGAAAAAATTTAGGGAAAAATTTAAAATTGGAGGGAGATGTTAACTTTTCTTTAGAGTTTGGAATGCTCTTTCTTGACGGGAAAGGGCCAAATGAAAGGAGCATCTTTTCTTAAGCAATTTAGTTAGCGGAGCTGCTATTGAAGAAAAATTTGCAATGAAAGAACGGTAGAAGCCTGCTAGACCCAAAAAAGGATCTAAAGCATCAGCAATTTTGGAGTTGGAAAATTTAGTACAGCCGTTACTTACTTTGATCAGTCGTAAACCCTCTAGGAGTGACTACGTACCCAGAAACTTAAATTTCTGATCTGAAGAATTTACATTTGGACCCGTTTGATCTTTAAATTGGCTTCTTCAAGCTTGCCAAATACTATATCAAGTCTTTCAGGTGTGTGTCCACATCTTTGGACATGACAATTACGTCGTCTAAGTACACCATAAGTGCTTTACCATAAGACCTCTAAAGATATTGGTCATGAGTCTAGAGAATGTGATAGGTGAGGGCGTAATCCAAAAGCCCATTCGTAGGGAAATGATAATGACCTGTGGAGTAGAGAATGCGGTAACTCTTGGCTGTCCTCGTGAAGACTTTGTTTTCTCCAATAATTTCATAAAAGGTCACCTAGTACAGGAAGTGGGGAAACGATCTGGAATAGTTTTCGCATTTAACTTCCCCAAAATCAATCACCGGGCGCCAAGTGCCGTCCTCTTAGGCACTAGGACAAGGCGCATTCCAAGGTGAATTGCTATGTGCAATAACTCCATCACTGAGCATTTGATTGATCAGTTCCTCTGTGACAGCAACTTGGGAATGAGGCATTCTGTACGCAGGTATATAGATAGGTCTAGTACCAGGTTCAAGTGGAATACGATGGGACAATAAGTTCGTTATACCCATCTTCTCACCTGGTAATGCAATGGCGTTATGACGTTTGTTCAACAAAGTCAACAAACGCTTGACTTCGTCTGGGAAGTCAGTGGGAGCTAAGTCTTTCTGCTCAACTGGTGGAATGGATTGATCCAGCGGAGTGGATGAGGTCTCCACTGTTGAAATAGTACCGACCCACTGGTCAGGTGGCACGTACTCACCTAATTGCACTCACCTAATTGTGGTTGCAGGGGTCGAGACTCAGCTCCTGGCCCCCGCCTCTTCACTGATCGCTACTGGATCCTCTCTCTCTCTGCTTCCTGAGCTTTGTCATACCTCTTCTTAAAACTATGTATGGTTCCTGCCTCCACTACTTCACTTGCTAGGCTATTCCACTTGCTGACAACTCTATGACTGAAGAAATACTTCCTAACGTCCCTGTGACTCGTCTGAGTCTTCAGCTTCCAGTTGTGACCCCTTGTCCCTGTGTCCCCTCTCTGGAACATCCTATCTCTGTCCACCTTGCTATTCCCCGCAGTAAACTTGTATGTCGTTATCATGTCTCCCCTGACCCTTCTGCCTCCCCGTGTCGTCAGTCCGATTTCCCTTAACCTTTCCTCGTACGAAAATTCCCTTGAGCTCTGGGACTAGCCTTGTTTGCAAACCTTTGTACTTTCTCTAACTTCTTGACGTGCTTGACCAGGTGTGGGTTTCCAGACTGGTGCTGCATACTCCAGTATGGCCTGACATACACAGTGTACAGTGTCTAAACGATTCCTTATTAAGGTATCAGAACGCTATTCTCGGGTTTGCCAGGCGCTCGTATGCTGCAGCTGTTATTTGGGTTGATGTGTACCTCCGGTGATGTCTCGGTTTTTTAGGGGTCACCCCAAGGTCTTTCTCCCTGATGAGGCCCTGTAGTCTTTGTCCACCTAGCCTATACTCTGCCCTGTGGTCTTCTTTGCCCCCCCAATCTTCATGACTTTGCATTTGGCGGGATTGAATTCGAGAAGCCAGTTGCTGGACCACATGCCCAGCCTGTCCAGGTCTCTTTGCAGTCCGCCTCATCCTCGTCCGATTTAATTCTTCTCATCAACTTCACGTCATCTGCGAACGGGGAAAACTTCAGAGTCTATTCCTTCCACATGTCGTTTCACATATATCAAAAATAGCACTGGTCCTAGAACTACCCCTGTGGGACCCCGCTCGTAACAGGGCGCCCACTGTGATACCTCTTCACGACTCATGACTCGTTGCTGCCTCCCTGCCCAGGTATTCCCTTATCCATTGCAGTGCCCTCCCTTTTACGTGCGCCTGATCCTCCAGCTTCTGCACTAATCTCTTGGGGGGAACTGTGTCAAAAGCCTTCCTGCAGTCTAGGAAAAAACGCAATCTACCCCCCCCCTCTCCTCGTGTCTTACTTCTGTTACCTTGTCATAAAACTCCAGGAGGTTTGGATACAAAATTTGCCTTCCATGAACCCATGCGGTTTTCATTTATAATCTTGTTCCTTTCCAGGTGTTCGACCACTCTCCCCTGATAATCTTCTCCATGACTTTGCACACAATACATGTCAGAGACACAGGTCTGTAGTTTAAGTGCCTCGTTTCTGTTTCGTTTTCTTAAATATGGGGACTACATTAGCTTCTTCCATTTCTCAGGTATTGCCCAGTTTCAAGGGATGTGTTTGAAGATTGTGGTTAGAGGCACGCACAGCATCTCTGCTCCTTCTCTAAGGACCCATGGGGAGAATGTCCGGTCCCATCGCCTTTGAGGTGTCAAGGTCATTGAAGAGCTTCTTTTACCTCCTCCTCAGTTGTTCGTATTCAAACCAACACTTGTTGGTAATTCCCTCTTGAAAGTTCCCTTCTTTTGCTGTCTTCCCACAGCCCTTCCTGTCTCTACTGTAAAAACTCCTTAAATCTCCTGTTCAGCTCCTCACATACCTCCTGATCATTTCTTGTGAGTTCTCCACCTTCTGTCCTTAATCTGATCACCTGGTCTTTGACTGGTTTTTCTTCCTCCTGATGTGGCTATACAACAGTTTTCGGGTCAGTCTTGATTCTCGATGCTATGTCATTTTCATACTGTCGCTGGGCCTCCCTCCTTACCTGCGTACTCATTCCTGGGTTTTGCGACCGATCTCCCTATTTTCGTGTGTTCTTTGCCTTCTGTACTTCTTCCATTTTCTACTGCATTTTGTTTTTGCCTCCTTACACCGTCGGGTAAACCAGGGCTCGTTCTGGTCTTTCCGTTGTTACTGTTGCCCTTGGGAATAAACCTTTCCACTGCCTCATTGCATTTTGTTTGCTACATATTCCATCATTTCATTTACTGCCTTTCCTGCCAGTTCTCTGTCCCACTGGACCTCCCGCAGGAAGTTCTTCACCCTATGTAGTCCCCTCTTTTATAGTCAGGCTTTTCCCCTTCACTCCTGTTATTCTCTCCACTTGCAGCTCTACTATGTATTCAAAGCACAGAACCACGTGGTCGCTAGCTCCTATGGGACTCTCATACTTGATGTCCTCAATATCTGAGCTGCCCAGGGTGAACACAAGGTCCAATCTTGCTGGTTCATCCTCCCTCTCACTCTGGTAGTGTCCTTAAAACATGTTGGTGCATGAGGTTTTCCAGCACCACGTCCAACATCCTGGCTCTCCATGTTTTGGGACCCCCATGTGGCTCCAGGTTTTCCCAGTCAATCTCCCTGTGGTGGAAATCCCCCATAACCAGCAACTTTGCTCTGCTGGAGTGAGCTCTTCTTGCCACCTCAGCAAGTGTGTCCACCATTGCTCTGTTGCTCTCTTCATATTCCTCTCTTGGCCTCCTGCAGTTCTGTGGTGGATTATACATCACTGCAATGACCAATTTGTGTTCCCCAGACTGAAGTGTACCTGCTATGTAGTCTCTTTCTCCCGTCTCATCTATTCCTTCCATTTTCTCGAATTTCCATCTGTTTTTTACGAGCAGAGCAACCCCACCTCCCCCCCTGCCCCTTCTATCTTTCTTCATGATCTGGTATCCTGGGTGGAAGATTGCATCTGTTATTGTCTCCATGAGTTTTGTTTCTGTAACTGCTATGATGTCTGGGGACTTCTCATTGATTCTTTCTTGCCATTCCTCATGTTTATTCGTTATTCCATCTGCATTTGTGTACCAAACCTTCGACTTCTGTTCTAATACTGTAACTGTGGTGCTGGGGGTGGAAACAGAGGGATCGGTGTGTGATGGTTGTTTGGTTGTTCGGTTGCCTTGGGGTGTCGTGGCTGGAATCCTCTGCAGGTGTTTCTGGAGGGTGCACTTGTCCTTCCATTTGATCCTGGATTATTCTGCTCTCCTTTTCATTTCCTCCATTTCTCCTTTCGTTTTTGAACTCTCTCTTTCATTGTCTTCCTTTCGTCCTGTGTTCTGTCTCGATCGAGTACACACTCCGGAACTCCTGCCTGCCTCTCAGCCATGCTTTCTCCCTGCAGGATCATGGTTCGGGTTGATTCTGCCTTGAAAATACTTTGAGAGGCCGATTCCTTTTCTTTGTGAACCACCCAAATTCTCCGAAAATTTGCCACCTGGGTCATGTCCCCCTCGCCTATCACCTTCATGATATCTTCAATCGCTTTTTTTTTTTTTTTTTTTTTCTCCTCCTGCCCCTCAAGGAAGGTTCCTTGATGTTGGTGAGGGGCTCTTGATTTAGGGAATTGGATCTGTGCTCCAGTTCCCGAATTAAGCCTGAATGCCTTCCACATCCCCCCCCCAGGCGCTGTATAATCCTCCGGGTTTAGCGCTTCCCCCTTGATTATAATAATAATAATAATTCTCCTCCTGCTTTCTTTCATCATAAGTTTCCCCTTTAGCTTCGTCTAGCCCATAGACAAACACGGATCTTTCCCTTTCCACCTCCCACTGTGACTCCCATTGCATCCTCTGATGTGTTTTAGTTCCTTCCCGTGGAGTGTTCCTTCCTTCAGTCCCTTCCCTAGTTATTGCCCCTATGCTTCTTGGTTTATCCTTCCTTTCACCTGCTCCTGGCCCCACAGGTATCTGGTAAGGTCCTTGCACATGTCCTAGTTCCTTCAATGTCTTCCAACCTCTCTTTCTGTCCTAGTGTGCTCCCTGTCTTTGTTTTGGCCCCATGTGGGTTTGACAGGACCTCTGCATACAGTTTAGTTTCCATGCTTCCTTCAGACCTGTTGTCTGTGTTTGATGTAGCCATTGCCGATGCTACTTCTGTAATATCTTTGTCTCTGTGCTGTTTCAGATGTCTCAGCTCCTCTTCTAATCTCTCTATCTTGATTTCTGCTGCTGTGGCCTGTTGCTTCCACCTTCTGCATTCTGCTGCTAAACTCTCTTCCATCTTCCTTTCCAGCTCATCTAGTCTCCTTCCCCAGTCTTCCTCCCTTTTTTTGAGCTCTACCTCCCATTCCTCCCTCCCAGATTCGTCCTTGGAGCACCTTGTCCTCATCCTGGTTAGGGGGTGGGGAATAGATGGTTAGGAGAGGGGATGGATGGTTGTGGGGGAGGGGGAGGATGGTTATTGGAGGGAGGGAGGTAGGTAGTTGGGGGGTTAGACGGTTTGGGGAGGGGTTAGGTGGTTTGGGGGAGGGGTAGGTGGCTAAGGTGAGGTTAGGGAAGGGGGAGAGGTGGTTAGGGGAGGGGGGTACGTGTTTGTGTCAAGTGGTGGAGGGTGTGCGTGTGTGTGTATGTGCATGTGTGTGTGCGTGTGTGTGGTGTGTGTGTGTGGTGTGTGTGGTGTGTGTGTGTGGTGTGTGTGTTGGTGTGTGTGTGTTGGTGTGTGTGTGTGGTGTGTGTGGGGCAGTGTGAGTGTGGGGTGTGTGGGGTATGTGTGGATGTGTGTGTGTGGTGTTTGTGTTGTGGTGTGTGTGTGTGTGGTGTGTGTGTGTGGGGTGTGTATGTGTGGTTGTGTGTGTGTGTGTGTGTGTGGTGTGTGTGGGGTGTGTGTGTGTGTGGTGTGTGTGTGTGTGTGTGTGTGTGTGGCATGTGTGTGTGTGTATGTGTGTGTGTGTTTGTGTGTGTGTGTGTATGTCTTTATGTATGTATGTGTGTGTATGTGTGTGTGTATGTATGTGTGTGGGTGTGTGTGTACTTGAACAGGGTAAGGATAGTGAACTAGGTCAACGAGATTGGTATTTGCTCTGAGACGACACTGTGACCCGAAGTGTTAGCAAGGAATAAATGGATCTTACTGTCTCTTACAACGTGTAAGGAAGGTTCAACCCTTGACCTTGCAGGAATCACTGTCAACTAGGACGTTATCACCATCTGGAACATTAGGAACAACAACAGACACTCTAGTGAGAGCACTAGCTGCAAAAGAGACGTCTTTCTGCAGACGGCATGTGACATCAACAAGAGATGGCATTACTAGTTTCAAGTAATTGTTTTCCCCGACAAGGCCCGTCTCCTTTGGAAAAATTTATTTCTTAAAACTAGCAGCCATTGCGGGGTTTGGCCCAGAGCACTAAAAGCAGTCTGGCGTCCGGGAAACATTTGGGCAATACTTTAAATTTTGGGCTATCTAAATTTGAAAGGTTTGGAACACGAGGGGAGGACAGATTCCCAAAGTCCCTAACCGCTTGGGTACGCTACTGGAGAATCATTGGTTGTAAGGACTTAATCCGTACTTTCATACTCTGCAGCAGAAGACAGATTTCTGATCCAAGCTGGTAACCCCAAATGGAACGATAAAAGCCCGTCAATTTGGGCATGCCTGGGTAGGGGCCCGAGAACAATGCTAAGCTCGAAAGGAAAAAAAAAAAAAGCAAATCCCAGTAGAAGGTCACCGGGGGAAAGAAATTTCTGGTCGAAAAGGGGAAAACAGCAGTAAAGCCCCTCTCCCTTTGGGAAGTAAAGGTGAGCGAAGCCCTCCCCTCGGACTCGCAAAAGAAAACCCCAATCCACTTGGGGAGGTTTACAGAAGTTGGTTAAAACGAGGGGGGAAGCCCGTAACTGCTTCTCTTTAAAAAACTAGACCAAAATGATATTAATTTTGCCACCAGAGTCCATAAACCATGAACGGGTGCATTAGGAAACAAAAGGGTTGTACAAAAGGGGACCAATCGTTTCTTTTGGGAGTTATAGCAAACAAAAAAAGGGTGGGTTGTCATCGGGGAAGGCTTTTCTACTTCACCCCCAAATTCCTCTACAAAGGGAAAAGGGTTTTTGAAGAAACATCAACAGCGGGTTGTCATTCCAAGGCGGCTAATGCTTCATGGGAATTTTTGGACTGGGATGGGTACTTTTTTATCACCTACAAACTTTTCCACGACGGACGAGAAAGATTTGGGGTGCCGGTTTCCCCCCAAAATTTGGGAAAAATAAAGCCTGGTTCTGACTATTTGTAAACCACAAAACGTCCGTTTCCTCCCCTTTGGCTCTGGGGTTTGGGAAAGGGCCCACGGAAAGATCAAAGAGTACTGCAGGTTGTAGAGAGCATTGAAACTCAATTTTAATGTCCATGAATTCTATGAAAATTAAAGTAGGGATGATCTGCCCGGGTCCTCATCATCAGTACGACGCTTCTTAGGGGTGACTATAAGGGAAAAATTTAATAGAAATTTTGGGCCCCCCGGGAAACCAAAAATTGTAACAAGTTCTTTGACTGTGGATCTGTACATACTGGGGGGTGCTACGGGAATGATGGCTTTTAAAAACTACCCTTTGGATAGGGACGCGGGGTGTTTTAAGGTTGGAGTTTTGGTAGTAGCAAAAAATTTGAGGGGACAGGATGTAGACAAAGGGGTTTGGCATAGATTACAGGGGGGGAAAGGGTTCCCTCGGGACATAAATTTTGTACAAAAAGGAGCTGCAAGCGGCCCCAAAAGTAGCATCGAGCGGACTTGAATTGTACAAAATACATAGATGTCGGGGCCCAATTTTTGTTTAATAACCCCGAATGGGCTAATTTGGAAAACCCCATAAAGGGGCTGGTTATCGTTATTTTAAAGGTATTTTGGGGAATTTTGAACCTGTTTTAAACGAAGGGACGACTTGGGTTATTAAAAACAAAAGAGCAAACTCATCAAAAATGACTCTTCTGGTCTCAGAGTGTGCAAACAAATTTCTTTGAAAAACAAACAAATGGATCATTTCTCGCCCGGGTTCAAGATATTTTACAAATTAACTGTTCTTTAATCTTGCCCCCGGGTTTAGATCTTGGAATTCCTTCAAACGAATTAAGTTGAATACTGTGGGGGCTGCTGGAAAAAGGGCTAAAACTCCCTTTTGATACTGTTTAAAACAACTTTAGAGGGAAAAAACCATCAACTGAAGCATCGCTCTGGTTTCAAACAGCAAAAAAAACCAAACCCTTCAAGGTTGTCGGGGTTTTACCATTAAAAAACGTCATAGAAATCATAGGGAAATACGACTAAAATTATCCCAGGCTAGAAGCTGAGTATTTTCTATTTTTTAAATAAAGATTTTATTTAAAATTTTGGGCTGACGAAATTAATGGTTGTACTAGCACCCTTTACTGAGGCATTCTTGAGAAAATTTGAGACATGTTTGCAAAATGTAAAAAAGAATTTAGAGAAACAAAAGAAAACGAAACGGGGAACACAAAACCACGGGTGAACTTAAGGGGAAAAAAAAATGCTTAACGATTCCCCATAAGAAATTTTAAAAATTGACGGGTCACACAGAAATCAAAAAAATTTCACATCAAAAAAAAGGTTTATATTAACAAACAACACTTTGAAAATCAAGAGAACTTGAAACCTTTCTCAAATCAAATTTTTGCTCAGTTTTTTTATTTTAAAAATTTGAAAAAAATGGCAAAAAGTGAGTTGTTTTTTACTATCAATGCAATGGGGAAAAACACACAAAAAAATGTTTAAAAGGGGCTCAAAAAACCCTTGTCCCAAAAATAAAACAAACTGGGAAAAAAAATTCCCACTGGAATAAAAAAAAAATTTGGCCCCAAAAAGAATAAAATATTTTGCACAGAACAGAGCATATGAAACTGCAACTGAAAAAAAAAACTGTAGCAATTTTGCAAATAAAAAATTGCTAATCAAAAAGTATTCACAAGACTGCATAAAATCTCGGGAAAGAAAAATTTTAAATGGCAACCCCAATTTTTTTGCACAAGAATTTTTGAAAAATGAGTAAGGGGAAATTTAATAAAAAAATTATTAAACACAAAAAAAGAAATATATAAAGGGAATAAAACTAAAGGGAACACTTTGACTCTTAACTGCACTCAAGAAACCCAATTAACAACCCAAAAGAACAAATTTACTCAAAAAAAAATTTAAAAATTGCATTTAAAGATGTTTTTTTTAATGAAACATGGAAAAAAAAAGGGTGCAAAAACACAAAACAAAAAATTTTGGGAACCCCACGGGAATGCAGAACAAAAACCCATAACATAAACACAATACTAGAATTTTTTTCCTTGCAATAAACTGGATTTTGTGAAAAATTTTGAAAATGAAATTTTTTGCTTGCACAAAAAAAAGGCACTATTGGGCTGTGGAAATAAGACAAATTAAAACACTGGCTAAATGAAAGAATATGAACACAAAAAATGTTCAACACACAGGGAACAAAAAAAAAAATACACAAAAGCTGGGATGAAAAAAATATATATAACTAGACAAAACTGGTTGGGGATTCAGGACACAACAAATAAATTACTGAAATACTTCACTGGAATACTGGGGAACCCCAGGGGATTCTGAAGGGGTAAAAAACCAAAATTCTATTCTGCCCTTTTGGCACACACAAAGGAAAAAAAAAACAGGGATTCATGTATAAAAAGCACACAAACAACAGACAAAAGAAAATGCCAAAGAAAATTAAAAACTGAATTTAAAAAGAAAAAAGATTATTGCAAAAAACACTAAAATCTGATTGAAGTTTACTGAATGTCCCCTAAGAAAAAAACTGGAACACAAAAAAAATGTCTCAACACTCGCAAATGTCCTATGAAAAATATTATCGCTTGGGAAAAGACTTGGTTGGGAAAAAATAAGGTTGAAAGGTAGTGGGGGTTTAAAAGACTGGTTGCTGACTAAAAGATCACTGGGCTTCCCCTCCACACTCGAAGAATTTTTGCTTAAATCGAAAGATAACTTCACACAGGAGGCTTTCAATTGGGGGGGGGGGGGGGTTGGGGCCCACGCGAAAGAACACCCCTCTAGCTCTTTTACCGCCTAGTGGTCCCTTAAAATAAGGTTCTTTAACCCCTTTAGTGTGCCCAAAACAATTTTTGGGGGTTTAGAGGTTTGGGGTGGGGGACCAAAACACAGTGAAAGTGGTTGGGTTTGTGGGGTAAACAGGGGTTTAAAAAAACTGAGGCCAGGGGGAGTTAGTGGGGTTAGCAGGGCTAAGGGCCCAAAACCGCGTGGGTGAAACACACGTGATCGTGGGCCTTGGGGGTTTAATGGCGTGAACCTCATGAGGACACCCACACGGCGCGAAGAAAATTTTTAAAACTGGCTGGGTGGCTTAAAAAAACACCCACGAAATACCACAACACCCCAAGGATGAAAAAAAGCACTTTAGAATGGCTTTGGGGCTTGAATCACAAGCGATGAAGACAAATCACGTGGCTTAAATTGAGTACGGGGGGGGGACAAACCCGGGTTAGTTGCTACTGGGTTTTTTTAAAACCTTTACAAGAATAGCTTGATAATTCTCACGATGAGACCCGCAGGGGGTTTAAAACTGGGTTGGCAGGCAAAAGGAAAATGGAAAGGGAGTAGACTAGGCTAGACTGGACCTTTGGTTTTTTCTGACTCCCCCCCCACAGACGGAAGCTGGCTTTTTTTTGCAAAATTTGGGTTAAACCCCTCGGGAGTGATGCAAATAAGCCCCCTAAACACTAATACAAAAAGACTGACCCCCGGGAAATTATGTAGTAACTGGTAGGAACTTGAAGAGTAGTGACTTGAGGTAGCAGGGTTGGCTTTGGTCGGGGGCCCACCCGGGCGACACGATATTTCCCTCTTGCCCGGTCGAAAGAAATCTCCTTACATCGGCGGAATTATCAAATTTTAAAGGGGCCCAAAAACCGCTGTCAAACCTTTTTTGAAAGGGGGTTTTTTAAAAGGGGGATATCGAGGGTTGGAAAGGGAGGGAAAACTTGTTGGAAGGGAACGATATATTGTCAGACTGTGAAGATGGGAGGGTGGAGCCAAGCCTCCGCCTGTCCTAGCCAAAAGTCAAACGCCGACTGAGAGAGCGGCAGAGGTACAACGTACACATGCGCATCCCGTGACGTCACACAAAACCCTTTACAGGCCTAGGGATTTTCCTTTCTAAAGCACATGATGAAAAAGGGGGATGCCCATACAAACCCGGGTTTAGCAACTTGCTGACACCCCTTCCACTAACAATACCAAACACACAATTTACCCCGGCTTACTCACAACCCACACCCAAAACTCCATCACCCAAGGGTTTTCTAACAAATCTATTAAAACAAATTTCCCCAAATTCTCCCCAACAAAACCCCTTAAAACAATTTCCCCGCTTAAATCACAACACTCATTGCACAATTACCCTTTAGCCCTTTCTCACAAACCCTACATTACACAATTACCTCGGCTTGCCCACCAAAAACATATTACACAATTTAAACCCCGGGTTACTCACAACAAACCCCAATACTCAGTTTACCCCCGCTTTTCCCCAACCTTTAAAATTACAAAAATTACCCCGGCTTTCTCACAACACCATTACACAATTTCCCCTGCTTACTCCAAAACACACATTTCACAATTTACCCAGGGTTTTCTTACTCACATATTTTTAAAATTTCTCCACCTTACTCAAAACACCCATTTCAAACCCTCTCCAGGGGTTTCCCACAACACACAAATTTTCACCTCCCTGGGTTTCTTTTCCCAATCACATTTCACCCTCACCCCCGGTTTCTCACAACACACAAATTTCACATTTAACCCGGCTTACTCAAACACATTACAAAAATTACTCTGGATTATCAAAACACATTACACAAATTTTTCCCTTTGGGATGCTCACAAAAACACATTACAAAAACACCCCGGCTTACTACAACATACATTACCCCAAAAACCCCTTTTTACTCAAAAACACACATTACTCAATTACCCCGCTTACTCACAAACACACATTACGCAATTACCTGGCTTACTCACAACACACATTACACAATTACCCCGGCTTACTCACAAACACACATTACGCAATTACCCTGGCTTACTTTAAACACACATTACACAATTACCCCGCTTTCTCACAACACACATTATACAATTTACCCCGGCTTACTCACAACACACATTACGCAATTACCCCCGCTGCTCACAACACATATTATTCAACATTCACTCCTGGCTAATCGCAAACAACACATTACACAATTATCCCCGCTTACTCACAAACACAACTTACAACCATCCACCCCCGGCTTACTTAATTAACACACATTATACAACCTCCCCGGCTTATTTACAACACACATTACACAATTGACCCGGATTACTCACAAACACACATTAAACAGAATTACCCCAGTGGCAATATAAACACAAATGCAGTTATAATGTGATCCTTTATTGACTACTGTTTCGCCCCAACACAGTGGAGGACTTTTTTCAAGTCACAAACAGAACTACCGCGGTGGAAGGACCGCAGTATTATAGTCACCGCTGAGGTCAGATGAAGAATGCTGCATAGCCGGACTATAAATATTCTCGCGTTCCTTCCACCCCAGGTAGTTCTGTTTAGTGACTTGAAACAAAGCCACTGTGTGGGCGAAACGTAGTCACTAAGGATCACATTATACTGCATATGTGTTTATATTGCCATTGTGTCGTATTTTATACCATTTATTTCCAAACAATTACCCCCGCTTACTCACAGCACACATTGCACAAGATACCCCAGCTTTCTCCAACACACATTACACAGTTTACCCCTTCTTACTCCACCATAACATCAACATAACTCAACCCTTCCTTACTCACAACACACATTCACAATTACCCGGTATACTCACAACACACACAATATCAATCACCACGGCTTACTCACAACACCCATCACATCACACAATTACGCCCGCTTACTCACAACACATATAGCACAAGTACCCCAGCTTTACTCAAACACAGGGGAGGAGGGGGGGGGGGGGGGGGGGGGGGGGGGGACACATTACACAGTTTACCCCTTCTTACTCACAACACCATCACATACATTACAACCTTCTTACTCACAACAACACATTACACAATTACCCCGTTTACTCACAACACACACAATACTCAATCACCACTGGCTACTCATACATCACACATCACGACAAAATACCCGGCTTCTACTCACAACACACATTACACAGATTACCCCTGCTTACTCACAACACACATTACACAAGTTACCCATGGCTACAGTCTCACAGTACACATTACACATTTACCCCGGCTTACTCACAACACACATAACACCATTACCCCGGCTTATTCACAACACACATTACGCAATTACCTCGGCTTACTCACAACACACACATAACACCTATTACTTCCCGGCTTTCTTCCTCACAACACAACTAATATACAGAATTACCACCTCTTACAATCACACTTTACTCAATTACCTCGGCTTAATCACAACAAATATTACACAATTACATCGGCTTACTCACAACACACATTACGCAATTACTCCGGCTTACTCACAACACACATTACACAATTACCCCGGCTTACTCACAACACACACATTTCGCCATTACTTCGGTTTACTCATAACACGCATTACACCATTTCTTCGGCTTTCTCTCAACAGACATATTACACCATCACCCCCGGCTTACTCAAAACATACATTACAATACACCTCCGCCGGCTTACTCACAACGGCCAAAAAAACCAATTTTGCACAATTACCTCGGCTTACTCACAAGCACACATTACACATTTACCACACCGCCCTGCTCACAACACACATTACACCACATACCCGGCCTTACTCACAACACACATTGCAAATAAGTAACCATACCCCAGCTTACTACACAACACACATGTCACGTAACGCCCTTCTTTACTCACAACACACATCACATAATTACCCCTTCTACACACAACACACTTACACAATTACCTCCGCTTATTCGACAAAACACACACAACTCAATGTCTAACTGCTTACTCACAACACACATTACACAACTTACCCCGGCTTACTCACAACACACATTTCGCCATTGCTTCGTATACTCATAACAACCATTACTCACCATTCTTTCTCGGCTTTTTCTCACAACAGACATATTACACCATCACCCCGGCTTACTCAAAACATACATTACACCTCCCGGCTTACTCACAACGCACATTGCACAATTACTCCGGCTTACTCACAGCAACATTACACAATTTACCACCGCCTGCTCACAAACACACATTACACCATTACCCCGGCTTACTCACAACACACATTACACAATTACCACGGCTTCTCGCAACACTCTATTACACCATTTCCACGGCTTACTCACAACACACATTACCATTACCGCGCTTACTCACAACACACATTACACAATACCCCGGCTTACTCACAACGACACACACACATCACAATCATCCCGGCTTACTCCACTAACACACATTACACAATACCCCAGGCTGCAACCACATTACACAATTACCCGCTTACAACACTCATTACACAATTACCTCGGCTTACTCACAACTCACAACTTTCACAATTACCCAGGCCTTACTCACAACACTTACACACAATACAAAATTACCCAGCTTAACTACACAAAAACACATTACGCATATTACCCCGCTTACCTCACAATACACACATAACACTAATCCATCCACCGGCTTATAAACAACACAAATGTTACAAAATTTTACCCCGGCTTACTTCACAAAACGCATTACGCAATCTACACCGGCTTACTCACAACACACACAACACCATCACCCCGGCTTACTCGCAACACACAATTGGTGCGGGAGGGGACACTACCTGGTGTGTTAACCGGCTTATTCACATGGGTTAAATAGATAGAGATATTAATGGAAGCGTCTTAACACAACAAACACTTTCCACTTACTAACGGATTACGCAAAATAAACATTGTAGAGATGTTCTCACACACTAAATTACCACGATGTCTCCGGCTTACAACACATACTTACACAATTAACGCCGGCTTACTCACAACACACACATATATCGCCATTACCCGGGCTTACTCACAGCACTCACATTTTCAAACCATTACACTTCTAACTCACAACACACACATTCCACTCTTTCCTCGCTACTCACAGCATACCACATTAACCATTAAAATCTTACCTCACAACAACAACAGATTTCACTATTTCCTCGGCTTTACTCAGAAGCACACACATTACACAGTTAACCTGGGTCTAACTCAAACACATACATACACATTCCACTATTTCTTCGGCTTACTCAGAGCACAACAACAATCGCCATTATCGGTTTACCTCAAAACACGTACATTCCACTATTTCCTTCCCCCGTCTTACTTCCAGCACACACATTTCGCCATTGCCCCGGCTTACTCACAGCACACACGGTTTCAGGGCCATTGCCCCGGCTTACTCACAGCACACACATTTCGCCATTACCCGGCTTACTCACAACAACATCACATTCCACTTATTTCTCCGGCTTACCTCACAGCACACACATTACACCATTACCCACGGCCTACCACAACACACATTACTCAATCACCCCGGCTTTACTCTCCAACACAAGGACATTACACAATTACCCCGGCTTAACTCACAACACACATTACACAATTACCCTCCGCATACTCAACACCAACAGATACACAATTACCCCGTCTTACTCACATTTAACACATTATTACCACAATTGCCCCCCGGCTTACTCACAATCACCATTACACAATTACCCAGTGTTACACAAGCACACAATACACCATTACCCCGGCTTACTCACAACACACATTACACAATTATCTCTGGCTTACTCCTAGTCCACACTTACACACAATTACCCCGCTTACTCACAACAACATTGCAACAATTCCTCCCGTTTTCCCTTCTCACATCACACATTACAACCCATTACCGTCCGGCTACTCACAACACACATTACCAACAACTTCCCCGGCATTCTCCCAACACACATTACACATTACCCCGGCTGTACTGCAACACCCATTTCACAATTACCTCGGCTTACTCACAACACACATTCACTATTACCACTCGCTACTTTCCCACAATCCATTACACAATTACCCCGTCTTACTCTCAACACACATTAATCACATACAAACTCACATATCACAATTACACCGGTTTACTCACAACACACAATTACACCACCCCGGTTACTCACAACACACATTACAAACATCATCCCAGGTTTCTCACAACCAACACAAACCTTCACAATTGGCCCCCGGCTTACACACAACACACATTACAAGACTTACCCCGGCTATTTACAACACACACATTACACCATTACTTCGGCTTTACTCATAACACATATTACACAATTTCTTCGGCTTACTCACAACAGACATATTATATAACAGCATCACTCCGGCTTACTCACACACACATTGCCCAATTACCCCCGCTTACACACAACACACATTACACAGTTACCCTGGCTTACTCACAACACACGTTACACAATTACCCTGGCTTACTCACAGCACACTTAAACACCTCCCGGCTTACTCACACACACACATTACACAGTTACCCTGGCTTACAACATACATTACACAATTACCCTGGCTTACTCACAGCATACATTACACATTTACCCAGGCTTTACTCACCACACACAAATAACACCATCAGCGCGCTTTCTCACAACACACAAATTACACAATTACCCAGGCTTGTTGCAAAACGCCTTACACAATTACCCTCGGCTTAATCACAACCACACATTACGCAAATTACAACCGTCTTACCCCAACAAACGTTACTCAATTACTCCGGCTTACCTCAAAACACACATTACACAATTACCCCGTCTTACTCACAACACACACACTTCACAATCTCCTCGGATTACTCACAACAACACATTACACAATTACTTATACTCGGATTACTCACATGACAACACATTAAAAAATTACCCAGGCTTACTTACTCCAAAAAAACACATTACGCAATTACCCCGGCTTACTCACAACACACACATAACACCATCACCCCGGCTTATTCACAACACGAATTACAAAATTACCCCGGCTTACTCACAAAACACATTACGCAATTACCCGGTACTCCGCAACACACAAATTACAACATTACCCCGGCTTATTCACTTCACACACATTACACCATTAAGCGTCTTACTCACAACACACACATTCCACTAACTCCCCGGCTTACTCACAATACACACATTACACCATTAAGCGTCTTACTCACAACACACACATACCACTATTTCCCCGGCTTACAACACATACATTGCACCATTTCGCCGGCTTAATCACAACACATACATATTTCGCCATTAGCCCCGGCTTACTCACAGCAACACATTACAACCCCATTACCCGACTAACTCACCAACCACAACCATCCACTCTTCCTCGCTTAACTCACACCATCCACATTACAACCATTACACGCTTACTCACAAAAACCGGCACTTTCACTATTTCCTCGGCTTACTCAGAGCACACATCATTTAAATTCATTAACCGTCTAACTCACAACAACCTACATTCCACTCTTTCCTCTGCTTACTCACATCCACACATTTTCACTTACCCGGTTTACTCCAAAACTCGCACATTCCTCCTATTTCACCCGCTCCACACACAGCACAAAACATTTCACATTACCCAGCTTATATCTCTCAACATACACATTCCACTATTTTTTCGGCTTACTCACAGCACACACATTTCGCCATTACCCGGCTTACTCACAAACACAGCACATTCCTCTATATCCCCGCTTACTCACAGCACACACATTACAACCATTACCCCGTCCTACTCACAACACTCATTACACAATCACCCCGGCTTACTCTCAACAACGCATTACACAGTTACCCCGGCTTACACACAACACACATTACACAATTTACCCCGCTACCTCACAACACATATTAAAAATTACCCTCTTATACTCTACAACACATTTCACACATTTACCGCGGCTTACTACTCACAACACACATTACAACATTACCCAGTGTTCCACAAACACACCATACACCATTACTCCGGCTTTCTCAACAAAACCATTACAAAATTCCTCTGGCTTACTCAACAACACACATACTCAATTACCCCGGCTTTACTCACAACACATATTAAAAAATTAACCCCGTCTTACTCACAACACATGTTACACAATTACCCCCGCTTACTCACAACTCACATTACACAAATTACCCAGTGTTACACAAACACACATTACACAATTACCTCCGGCTTACTCACCACACACATTGCACAATTCATCCCTTTTTCCACAACACACATACAGCATTACCCCGGCTTACTCAAAAAAACAACACACATTACACAACTTCCTCGGCTTTCCTCACATCACACATTACAACAATTACCCTCGGCTTACTGCCACACACATTTCACAATTACCCTTCGGCTTACTTGCAACAGACAGTTCAACTATTACCCTGGCTTCTTCCAACACACATTACACAATTACCCCGGCTTACTCTCAACACACATTACCACATACAACTCACATTTCACAATTACCCACCAGTTACTCCACAACACATTACAACATCACCCAAAGTTTTTCACAACACACCTTTCACAATTGCCCCGGCTTACTCACCACACACATTAAGAATTACCCGGCTTATTAAAAACACACATTACACCATTGCTTCGGCTTACTCATAACACATATTACACAATTTCTTCGGCTTACTCACAACAGACATATTACAGCATCAATCCCCGCGTTCTCACAACACACATTACATCTCCCCATCTCCCCCGCTTACTCACAACACACATACACAGTTACCCTGGCTTACTCACAACACACATTACACAATTACCCCGGCTTACTCACAACACACATTACACCATTACCCCGGCTTATTTACAACACACATTACGCAATTACCCCGGCTTACTTACCACACACACATAACACCATCAACCCGGCTTCCTCACAACACACAAATTACTCAATTACCCCGGCTTGGAACACGCTTTACACAATTACCTCGGCTTAATCAAAACACACATAACGCAATTACACCGGCTTACTCACAACACACATTATTCAATTACTCCGGCTTACTCACTACTCACATTACACAATCACCCCGGCTTACTCACAACACACATTACACAATTACCCCGGCTTACTCACAACACACATTACACAATTACCCCGGCTTACTTGCAACACACATTACACATTTACCCAGCTTACTCCACAACTACACATTACAAAATTACGCCGGCTTACTCCAAAAAACACATTACTCAATTACCCCGCTTATTCACACGACACACATAACACAATCACCCCGGCTTACTCACAACACGCACATTAACATAATTTCCCGGCTTACCGCAACACACAAACTATAAACTACAACATTATGCGTCCTTAGTCAACTTCACACACATTTCACCCAGTAGCGTCTTTACCTTCACATACACACAACGTTCACAAACTCCCGTCTTTACTCACAAAACCACATTACACCATTAAGCGTCTTACTCACAACACACAACAACCACATTTTCCCCGCTTACTCACAAACACATACTTACACATTAAACCGTCTAACTCACAACACACACATTCTATCTACTCTTTTCCTCGGCTTACTCACAGCATAGATACACATTACACCATTACCCGTCTTATCTCACAACACACACATTCCACTCTTTCCCCGGCTTACTCACAGCACACAAATTTCGCCATTACCCAGCTTACTCTCAACGCACACATTACTACCATTACCCTTCGAACTCACATCATACACATTCCACTATTTTTCTCCCGGCTTACTCACAGCACAAACATTTAGCCATTGCCCCCGGCTTTACTCACAGCAAACACACATTACACACCATTTTCCCGGCCTAACCACAACACACGTTACAACAATTCTACACGCTTACTCACAACACACATACACAATTACCCCGCTTACTCAAAACACACATTACACAATTACTCACGCTTACTCACAACACACATTACACAATTACCCCGGCTTACTCACAACACATATTACACAATTACCCAGGCTTACTCACAACACACATTACACAAATTACCCGGCTTACTCACAACACACATTACTCCATTACCCAGGGTTACTCACAACACACATTACTCCATTACCCCGGCTTACTCACAACACACATTTCACAATTACTCTGGCTTACTCACAACACACATTACACAATTACCCCGGCTTACCCACAATACGCGTTACTCAATTACCTCTGAGCAGCTAGAACTATGCCCTGGAAAGCATCATATCGGCAACCATCACCACCTACCTGACCCTTAGTCAGGTCATTCCAGTTCAGCCCACCTATGTAATTTTTCAGTCCTTTGAAATCAGCCAAGCGAAAGTCAAGTCTCCGTCCCTGACTTTCGCTTGGCTGCTTTCATAGGACTGAAAAAATTACTTAGGTGGGCTGAACTGGAAATGACCTGACTAAGAGGTCAGGTAGGTGGTGATGGTTGCCGAAATGATGCTTTCCAGGGCATAGTTCCTAGCTGTCTTCCGTCAAATTAGTTCCAAATATTGGGGAAATCAGATCAAAACAAAAATGATCCTAAATGGATGAACAATAATTAAAATATCTGATTGGTCAAAAGAGAGGCCATATATAGGAATAATCAAAGAAGGAGAGGGACAATTAAGAAATATCGATATATTTAGTTACAAGAGAAAAAAAAAAAGGAATTAGAAAAGCAAAAAGAGATATGAGGTTAAAGTTGCAAGAGAATCGAAGACTAAACCCAAAAGGATTCTTTCAGGTATACAGAATAATGATTCAGGACAAGATAGGCCCACTCAAAAGTTCCCGGGTCACTCGCTGACATGATAAGGAAATGTGTAGAATTTTTAAACACATACTGTCCCTCTCAGTTTTTTACACAGAGGATACCAGCGATAGTTCAGTAATGATAAATAATGTAGAACAGGACTATAAAAAACTGTGCACTAATAGGGTCACAAGTGACATGGGCCTTAGGCAAATAGATAAATTAAAACCTAACAAATCCCAGGCCCTGATGAACTGTATGCAAGGGTTCTAAAGGAATGTAAAGAGGAGCTTAGCACACCTTTGGCTAATCATTTCAACATATCACTACAAACTGGCATGGTGCCAGATAAGTGGAAAATGGCAAATGTGATACCTATTTTCAAAACAGGTGACAGGTCCTTAGCTTCGAACTATAGACCAATAAGCCTAACCTCCATAGTGGGAAAATTTATGGAATCAATAATTGCCGAGGCAGTTCGTAGCCACCTTGAAAAGCATAAATTAATCAACGAATCTCAGCATGATTTTACAAAGGGGCGTTCCTGTCTTACGAATTTATTAACTTTTTTCACTAAGGTATTGAGGAGGTAGATCATGGTAATGAATATGATATTGTGTATATGGACTTCAGTAAGGCTTTTGACAGGGCCCCACATCAAAGACTATTGAGGAAAATTAAAGCCCATGGAATAGGGGGAGAAATTTTTTCCTGGATAGAGGCATGGTTGACAAATAGGCAGCAGAGAGTTTGCATAAATGGGGAGAAATCAGACTGGGGAAGCGTCACGAGCGGTGTTCCACAGGGGTCAGTGTTGGGCCCCCTGCTGTTCACAATCTACATAAACGACATAGATGAGGGCATAAAGAGCGACATCGGCAAGTTTGCCGATGACACCAAAATAGGCAATCGAATTCATTCTGACGAGGACAGTCGAACACTCCAGGAATATTTGAATAGACTGATGCAGTGGTCGGAGAAGTGGCAGATGCAGTTTAATATAGACAAATGCAAAGTTCTAAATGTTGGACAGGACAATAACCATGCCACATATAAACTAAATAATGTAGATCTTAATATTACGGATTGCGAAAAAGATTTAGGAGTTCTGGTTAGCAGTAATCTGAAACCAAGACAACAGTGCATAAGTGTTCGCATAAAGCTAATAGAATCCTTGCTTCATATCAAGAAGCATAAATAATAGGAGTCCTCAGGTTGTTCTTCAACTCTATACATCATTGGTTAGGCCTCATTTAGATTATGCTGCACAGTTTTGGTCACCGTATTACAGAATGGATATAAATTCTCTGGAAAATATACAAAGGAGGATGGCAAAGTTGATCCATGTATCAAAACCTTCCCTATGAGGATAGACTAAGGGCCCTGAATCTGCACTCTCTAGAAAGACGTAGAATTAGGGGGGAAATGATTGAGGTGTATAAATGGAAGACAGGAATAAATAAAGGGGATGTAAATGGTGTGCTGAAAATAACTAGCCTAGACAGGACTCGCAGCAATGGTTTTAAGTTGGAAAAATTCGGATTCAGGAAGGATATAGGAAAGTACTGGTTTGGTAATAGAGTTGTGGATGAGTGGAACCAAACTCCCAAGTACCGTTATAGAGGCCAGGACGTTGTGTAGCTTTAAAAATAGGTTGGATAAATACATGAGTGGATGTGGGTGGGTGTGAGTTGGACCTGACTAGCTTGTGCTACCAGGTCGGTTGCCGTGTTCCTCCCTTAAGTCAATGTGACCTGACCTCACTAGGTTGGGTGCATTGGCTTAAGCCGGTAGGAGACTTGGACCTGCCTCGCATGGGCCAGTAGGCCTTCTGCAGTGTTCCTTCGTTCTTATGTTCTTATGTTGTCGCAACACACATTACACAATTCCTCCCGTTTTCTCTCAACACACATTACACCATTACCCCGGCTTACTCAAAACACACATTACACAACTTCCCCGGCTTTCTCACAACACACATTACACAATTACCCCTTACAACACATATTTCACAATTACAACACATATTTCACAATTACCTCGGCTTACTCGCAACACAAATTTCACAATTACCCCGGCTTACTCACAACACACATTACTCAATTACTCGGCTTACTACAACTCACATTTCACAATTACCCCGGTTTACTCACAACACACATTACAACATCACCCCACGTTACTCACAACACCCATTTCATAATTGATCGGCTTACTCACAACACACAATTACAGAATTACCCCGGCTTACTCACAACACACATATTACACCATTACTTCGGCTTACTCATAACACATATTACACAATTTCTTCGGCTTACTCACAACACACACATTACACCATCACCCAGCTTACTCACAACACACATTACACAACTTCCCCGGCTTCTCACAACACACATTACACAATTACCCCGGATTATTAACAACACACATTTCACAATTACCTCGGCTTACTCGCAACACACATTTCACAATTACCCCGGCTTATTCACAACACACATTACACAATTACCCCGGCTTACTTACAACACGCATTTCACACTTACCTCGGATTACTCGCAACACAAATTTCATAATTACCCCGGCTTACTTTCAACACACATTGCAAAATAACCCACGCTTACTGGAGTTTACCTGGAGAGAGTTTCGGGGGTCAATGCCCCCGCGGCCCGGTCTGTGACCAGGCCTCCTGGTGGATCAGCGCCTGATCAACCAGGCTGTTGCTGCTGGCTGCACGCAAACCAACGTACGAGCCACAGCCCGGCTGATCAGGAACTGACTTTAGGTGCTTGTCCAGTGCCAGCTTGAAGACTGCCAGGGGTCTGTTGGTAATCCCCCTTATGTGTGCTGGGAGGCAGTTGAACAGTCTCGGGCCCCTGGACACTTATTGTATGGTCTCTTAACGTGCTAGTGACACCCCTGCTTTTCATTGGGGGGATGGTGCATCGTCTGCCAAGTCTTTTGCTTTCGTAGTGAGTGATTTTCGTGTGCAAGTTCGGTACTAGTCCCTCTAGGATTTTCCAGGTGTATATAATCATGTATCTCTCCCTCCTGCGTTCCAGGGAATACAGGTTTAGAAACCTCAAGCGCTCCCAGTAATTGAGGTGTTTTATCTCCGTTATTGCGCGCCGTGAAATTCTCTGTACATTTTTCAGTCGGCAATTTCACCTGCCTTGAAAGGTGCTGTTAGAGTGCAGCAATATTCCAGCCTAGATAGAACAAGTGACCTGAAGAGTGTCATCATGGGCTTGGCCTCCCTAGTTTTGAAGGTTCTCATTATCCATCCTGTCATTTTTCTAGCAGATGCGATTGATACAATGTTATGGTCCTTGAAGGTGAGATCCTCCGACATAATCACTCCCAGGTCTTTGACGTTGGTGTTTCGCTCTATTTTGTGGCCAGAATTTGTTTTGTACTCTGATGAAGATTTAATTTCCTCATGTTTACCATATCTGAGTAATTGAAATTTCTCATCGTTGAACTTCATATTGTTTTCTGCAGCCCACACACAACACACAACACACATTACACAGTTACTCTGGCTTACTCACAACACACATTACACAATTACCCTGGCTTACTCACAGCACACATTACACCTCCCCGGCTTACTCGCAACACACATTGCACAATTACCCCCGCTTACTCACAACACACATTACACAGTTACTCTGGCTTACTCACAACAAACATTACACAATTTTCCTGTCTTACTCAGAGCACACATTACACATTTAATCCGGCCTACTCACAACACACACTTAAAGGTGAATTTTTTGCAAATATTATTCTTGGGGCATTTTGTAAGCATGGAATAACAGGGGAAAAAAAGGGGACATGCAACTTTGACCATCCCAAAAAATGTAGCGACCTCCTGTCTAAAGGAGTGTGTCGTTCTTCTTCCTGTACTTTCTTTCACCCAAAAATGTGCCCCCTCCTCGTCCCCCCAGAAGCAGTGTTACAACATCGAGTGCCCTGCATACCATCTAAAAGGGACCAGGAGGCACAGACCCCACAAGAAAACAATAGTAGCTACGACAACCCCACTCCAGGTGATTTTTTAGTGGCAGGAAACGAAAAAAGAAAATGGAAGGAAATAACAAAATAGTCCACCACCTTGGAGCCTTGTTGGACTGGAGGCGCAGCCAGTGGCCCCCCATGGCCCTCCAAAATTACAATACTGATGCCAATAACAAAATCCCCCCAACAAACACAGAATACAACCTCGTTCATATTTGCTAATATACAGGGCCTTAAGCCATCCACCAACAACAAAAAAACCTTTTATCAGTGGACTTCTAGTGGAGTCTAATGCAATGTTTGCAGCCTTCACAGAGAATTTACACAAAAAATCACTTTGACAGGTGAAATATGGATAAGTGGTTACAACCCTTTTTAGATGCGACAGAAAAAAACAGGCAACAAGGGGGGGTTGGCCTGTATATCAAAGAGTCCCTTTATCTGCACGGAGTTGCTGAACACCACAAATGAGGTAGTTGAAGTTCTATCAATAAAGATCGAAACCAAAACCTAGTCATTGTGGTTGTATACAAGCCACCCGATGCAACCCTCAACAGTTCAAGGAAAAAGCTACTGAAAATCGATTACTGTTTGGAAAACCTTCCAGCTCCATCCCCAAACATCTTACTGCTTGGTGATTTCACCTAAGCAACAAAAGGAAGAATGTAGCAAAAAAAGTTATAGCTGAAACAATCCCCGGAGGTACGGATGAAAG
>NC_069448.1:34060544-34096129 GCF_026875155.1 Cherax quadricarinatus | reverse complement strand
ATTCTCTTACCCCAACCACAAAAAACCACATTTCCTTCGGCTTACAAAAACAAATTCCCATTACCCCCTTACTCCAGACCACATTACAAACCCTTACCCGTCTAACTCACAACACACACATTCCACTCTTTCCTCGGCTTACTCACAGCACACACATTACACCATTACCCGTCTAACTCACAACAAACACATTCCACTCTTTCCTCGGCTTACTCAGAGCACACACATTACACAATTAACCGTCTAACTCACAACACACACATTCCACTATTTCCTCGGCTTACTCAGAGCACACACATTAAACCATTACCCGTCTAACTCACAACACCTACATTCCACTCTTTCCTCGGCTTACTCACAGCACACACATTTCGCCATTACCTGGCTTACTCACAACACACACATTCCACTATTTCTCCGGCTTACTCACAGCACACACATTACACCATTACCCCGGCCTACTCACAACACACATTACACAATCACCCCGGCTTACTCTCAACACACATTACACAATTACCCCGGCTTACTCACAACACACATTACACAATTACCCCGGCTTACTCACAACACACATTACACAATTACCCCGTCTTACTCACAACACATTTTACACAATTACCCCGGCTTACTCACAACTCACATTACACAATTACCCAGTGTTACACAAACACACATTACACCATTACCCCGGATTACTCAACAACACACATTACACAATTACTCTGGCTTACTCACAACACACATTACACAATTACCCCGGCTTACTCACAACACATTGCACATTTCCTCCCGTTTTCTCACATCACACATTACACCATTACCCCGGCTTACTCACAACACACATTACACAACTTCCCCGGCTTTCTCCCAACACACATTACACAATTACCCCGGCTTACCTGCAACACACATTTCACAATTACCTCGACTTACTCACAACACACATTTCACTATTACCCTCGCTTACTTCCAACACACATTACACAATTACCCCGGCTTACTCTCAACACACATTACTCACATACAACTCACATTTCACAATTACCCCGGTTTACTCACAACACACATTACACCACCCCGGTTTACTCACAACACACATTACAACATCATCCCAGGTTACTCACAACACACCTTCCAAAATTGCCCCGGCTTACTCACAACACACATTACAGAATTGCCCCGGCTTATTTACAACACACACATTACACCATTACTTCGGCTTACTCATAACACATATTACACAATTTCTTCGGCTTACTCACAACAGACATATTACAGCATCACCCCGGTTTACTCACAACACACATTACATCTCCCTGCGCTTACTCACAAACACACGTTACCACAATTACCCCCGCTTACTCACAACATCACATTACACAGTTACCCTGGCTTACTCACAACACACGTTACACAATACCCTCACTCACAGCACACATTACACCTCCCTGGCTTACTCACAACACACATTACACATTACCCTGGCTTACTCACAACACACGTTACACAATTACCCTCACTCACAACACACATTACACCTCCCTGGCTTACTCACAACACACATTACACAGTTACCCTTGCTTTCCACAACACCATTACCAATTACCCGGCTTACTCACATCATACATTAACATTTACCCAGGCCACTCAAACACACATTAAACCATACCCGGGGTTTTCCACAAAAAAAAACATTACGAATTACCCCGGGTTTCCACCACACACAAATAACACCATCAACCGGCCTTTTCACAACCACAAAATTTCACAATTACCCAGGGTTGCAAACCCTTTACACAATTACCCTTTGGCTTAATCACAAAACATTACGCAATTTCAAAAATGCCTTTTCTCACAAACACATTACCAAATACCCCTCTTACTTACAACACACATTACGCAATTGCCCCGGCTTACTCACAACACACACATAACACCATCACCCCGGCTTTCTCACAACACACAAATTAAACAATTACCCCGGCTTACAACACACATTACACAATTACCTCGGCTTAAACACAACACAATTATACAAAATTACCCCTGCTTACTCACAACACCATTACCAATTTCTCCGCTTACCACAACTCACATTTCACAATTACCCCGGCTTACACACAACACACATTAACAATTACCCCGGGTTACTGCAACACCTTTTCACAATTACTCCGGCTTACTCACAACACAAAATTACAAAAATTTCCCAGCTTTCTCACAAAAAACATTACGCAATTTCCCCCGGGTTACTCACAAAACACACAAACACCACACCCCGCTTATTTACAACACGAATTACAAAAATTACCCCGGCTAAATCCCAAAAAGCAAAACCAATTTCCCCCCGGTTTTCTCCAACACACACATAACACCATCACCCCCCCTTACTCCCAACCACAAATTTCAACATTAAACCCCGGGGTTATTCACTTCACCACTTTACACCATTAAGCGTCTTACTCACAAACACACATTCCCCCTAACTCCCCGCTTTCCACAATACACACATTAAAAACCATTAAAACGTCTTTCTCACAACACACACAACCACTTTCCCCGGCTTAAAAAACCAAACATTGCCCATTTTTGCCCGGGTTAATCACAACACATACATATTTCGCCATTAGCCCGGCTTACTCACAGCACACACATTACACCATTACTCGTCTAACTCACAACACACACATTCCACTCTTTCCTCGGCTTACTCAGAGCACACGCATTACACCTTTAACCGTCTAACTCACAACATACATATTCCACTATTTCCTCGGCTTACTCAGAGCACACTCATTAAACCATTACCCGTCTAACTCACAACACCTACATTCCACTCTTTCCTCGGCTTACTCACATCACACACATTTCGTCATTACCCGGTTTACTCAAAACTCGCACATTCCTCTATTTCCCCGGCTCACTCACAGCACACACATTTCTCCATTACCCAGCTTACTCACAACATACACATTACACCATTACCCGTCGAACTCTCAACATACACATTCCACTATTTTTTCGGCTTACTCACAGCACACACATTTCGCCATTACCCGGCTTACTCACAACACACACATTCCAATATTTCCCCGGCTTACTCACAGCACGCACATTACACCATTACCCCGTCCTACTCACAACACTCATTACACAATCACCCCGGCTTACTCTCAACACACATTACACAATTACCCCGGCTTACTCACAACACACATTACACAATTACCCCGGCTTACTCACAACACACATTACACAAATTTCCCCCTCTTAACTCACAAACCACATTTACACAATTACCCCCTTACCACAATTCACATTACACAATTACCCAGTGTTACACAAACACACATTACACCATTACCCCGGCTTACTCAACAACACACATTACAAAATTTCTCTGGCTTACTCACAACACACATTGCACAATTACCCCGGCTTACTCACAACACACATTACACAATTACCCCGTCTTACTCACAACACATTTTACACAATTACCCCGGCTTACTCACAATTCACATTACACAATTACCCAGTGTTACACAAACACACATTACACAATTACCCCGGCTTACTCACAACACACATTGCACAATTCATCCCGTTTTCTCACAACACACATTACAGCATTACCCCGGCTTACTCACAACACACATTGCACAATTCATCCCGTTTTCTCACATCACACATTACACAATTACCCCGGCTTACCTGCAACACACATTTCACAATTACCTCGGCTTACTCGCAACAGACATTTCACTATTACCCTGGCTTACTTCCAACACACATTACACAATTACCCCGGCTTACTCTCAACACACATTACTCACATACAACTCACATTTCACAATTACTCCGGTTTACTCGCAACACACATTACACCACCCCGGTTTACTCACAACACACATTACAACATCACCCAAAGTTACTCACAACACACCTTTCACAATTGCCCCGGCTTACTCACAACACACATTACAGAATTACCCCGGCTTATTTAAAACACACACATTACACCATTGCTTCGGCTTACTCATAACACATATTAAACAATTTCTTCGGCTTACTCACAACGA
The DNA here is from genome assembly GCF_026875155.1 of Cherax quadricarinatus. Classification (NCBI taxonomy): domain Eukaryota; kingdom Metazoa; phylum Arthropoda; class Malacostraca; order Decapoda; family Parastacidae; genus Cherax; species Cherax quadricarinatus. Next base: position 34,092,044 of record NC_069448.1, on the reverse strand, counting down.
CAAAATTACAGCATTCCCCCCGGCTTTTTCCCACAACACACCTTACACTCCCCCCCCTTTCTCACAACACACATTACACAGTTACCCTGGGCTTACCACAACACAAATTACACAGCACCCCGGGCCCTTTTTAACCCAAAAACATACAAACCCCCCCCCGCCCTTTCCCCCAAACCCACATTTCAAAATTTTTCCCCGGCCCACTCACAACACACATTAAACCATTTCCCCCCGGGTTATTTACAACACACTTTTTGCAATTACCCCGGGTTTTCTTACCACACACACATAAAAACCCCTCAGCCCGGCTTTTCCCCACAACACACAAATTAAATCAAATTACCCCGGGTTGGGAAAACGCTTTAAAACAATTACCTGGGTTAATCAAAAAACACAATTTCGCAAAATTTCACCCGGGTTTTCTCCCCAAAAACACATTAAACCCAATTTTCCGGCTTTCTCACTACTCACATTTAAAAACAATCACCCCCTTACTCACAACACACATTACAAAAAATTTACCCCGGGTTTCTCACAACCCCAAAATTTCACAATTTCCCCCCGGCCCCTTTCTTGCAAAACACATTACCATTTTACCCCCCGGGTTACTCAAAAACAATTTTCAAAATTACCCCGGGTTTCCTCAAAAAACACATTACGCAAAAATTTCCCCCGGGTTTTTAAAACACAAAAAAAAATTTCACCATTAAGCGTCTTAGTCACTTTTACAACATTAAAACCAGTAAGGCCCTTTTCACAACACCCCACGTTCCAATTAAATCCCCCGGGTTTTCTCCCCCAATACACACATTTTCAAACCCTTAAAAAGGGCTTACTTCCCCAACACCACAATACCCAAATTTTTCCCCGGCCCTTTTTTCACAGCATAAAACATTAAACCCTTTTCCCTCCCAACCCAACAACCCCATTCCACCTTTTTTCCCCGGGGGTTTTCTCACAGCATAAAACCAAATTTCAAAAAAATTAAACCCTTTTTACCCCACAACACACAATACCACTATTTCCCCGCTTACTCACGCAAACACATTACACCTTACCCTCTAACCCCAAAACACAAATTCCCCTCTTTTCCCCGGCCCTTTCCCCAAGGGGGGGGGGGGGGGGGGATTAAAATTACACCATTACCCCGGGGCTTAACCCCAACACAAAAAAAATTTTTGCCAATTTTTCTCCGGCTTCCTCACCCGCACCCCCACTTTTCCCATTACCCGTCTAAAATCACAAAAACACACCTTTTCCCCTCTTTTTCCTCGGCCCCTTTCTCACAGCATAAAACATTCTACACCCTTTCGCGTCCCTTTCTCACAACAAAACACATTCCACTCTTTCCTCGCTTACTCACAGCACACACATTTCTCCCTTACCCCCTCTAACTCACAACACACCATTCCACTCTTTCCCCCGGGGTTACCAAAAGCATACACTTTAAAAAACCATTAAACCCCTCTAACTCACAAAACACCATTCCAAATTTTTTCCCCCTTTTTCTCACAGCATACACATTACCCCACCAAACCCCTTACTCACAACACACACATTCCCCCTATTTTCCCCCGGCTTACTCACGCACACAAAATTTCTTTCCTTTACCCCCTCCCAACCACAACACACACATTCCACCCCTTTTCCCGGCTTTTCACGCACACACATTACAAACCCTTACCCTGGCTTTCTCTTTAACACAAATTAAACAATTACCCCGGCTTACTCAAAACCCAAAAATTACACAATTCTCCCCGCTTACTCACAACACACATTACACTTACCCCGGCGTTTTTCACAAAAACATAAATTTCACAAAATTCCCCGGGGTTACCACAAAACACATTACACAATTACCCAGGGGCTCACAACCCCACATTAAATCCCTTACCCCGGCTTACTCACAACACACCTTTTTACAATTTCTTCTGGTTACTCACAAAACACAATTTTCACCAATTTCCCCGGCCCCTTCCCACAATTTTTGGGGTTCCCCCAATTACCCCTGAACAGCTAAAAAACTATGCCCTTTAAAGCATCATACGGCAACCATCAACCCCCTACCGACCCTTAGTCAGGTCATTCCAGTTCAAACCCACCTAATAAAATTTTTTAGGTAATTTTTCAGTCCTTTGAAATCAGCCAAGCGAAAGTCAAGTCTCCGTCCCTGACTTTCGCTTGGCTGATTTCATAGGACTGAAAAATTACTTAGGTGGGCTGAACTGGAATGACCTGACTAAGGGTCAGGTAGGTGCTGATGGTTGCCGATATGATGCTTTCCAGGGCATAGTTCTAGCTGCTCAGTCAAATTATGTTCCAAATAGGGAAATCAGATCAAACAAAAATGATCCTAAATGGATGAACAATAGATTAAAATATCTGATTGGTCAAAAGAGAGGCATATATAGGCAAATCAAAAGAGGAGAGGGACAATTAAGAAATCGATATATTTAGTTAAAGAGAGAAATAAAAAAGGGAATTAGAAAAGCAAAAAGAGATTATGAGGTTAAAGTTGCAAGAGAATCGAAGACTAACCCAAAAGGATTCTTTCGGGTATACAGAAGTAAGATCAGGGACAAGATAGGCCCACTCAAAAGTTCCTCGGGTCAGCTCACTGACAGTGATAAGGAAATGTGTAGAATTTTTAACACATACTTCCTCTCAGTTTTTACACAGGAGGATACCAGCGATATTCCAGTAATGATAAATTATGTAGAACAGGACGATAATAAACTGTGCACGATTAGGGTCACAAGTGACATGGTCCTTAGGCAAATAGATAAATTAAAACCTAACAAATCCCCAGGCCCTGATGAACTTTATGCAAGGGTTCTAAAGGAATGTAAAGAGGAGCTTAGCACACCTTTGGCTAATCATTTCAACATATCACTACAAACTGGCATGGTGCCAGATAAGTGGAAAATGGCAAATGTGATAACTATTTTCAAAACAGGTGACATGTCCTTAGCTTCGAACTATAGACCAATAAGCCTAACCTCCATAGTGGGAAAATTTATGGAATCAATAATTGCCGAGGCAGTTCGTAGCCACCTTGAAAAGCATAAATTAATCAACGAATCTCAGCATGGTTTTACAAAGGGGCGTTCCTGCCTTACGAATTTATTAACTTTTTTCACTAAGGTATTTGAGGAGATAGATCATGGTAATGAATATGATATTGTGTATATGGACTTCAGTAAGGCTTTTGACAGGGTCCCACATCAGAGACTATTGAGGAAAATTAAAGCACTTGGAATAGGAGGAGAAATTTTTTCCTGGATAGAGGCATGGTTGACAAATAGGCAGCAGAGAGTTTGCATAAATGGGGAGAAATCAGAGTGGGGAAGCGTCACGACCGGTGTTCCACAGGGGTCAGTGTTGGGCCCCCTGCTGTTCACAATCTACATAAACGACATAGATGAGGGCATAAAGAGCGACATCGGCAAGTTTGCCGATGACACCAAAATAGGCAATCGAATTCATTCTGACGAGGACATTCGAACACTCCAGGAAGATTTGAATAGACTGATGCAGTGGTCGGAGAAGTGGCAGATGCAGTTTAATATAGACAAATGCAAAGTTCTAAATGTTGGACAGGACAATAACCATGCCACATATAAACTAAATAATGTAGATCTTAATATTACGGATTGCGAAAAAGATTTAGGAGTTCTGGTTAGCAGTAATCTGAAACCAAGACAACAGTGCATAAGTGTTCGCAATAAAGCTAATAGAATCCTTGGCTTCATATCAAGAAGCATAAATAATGGGAGTCCTCAGGTTGTTCTTCAACTCTATACATCATTGGTTAGGCCTCATTTAGATTATGCTGCACAGTTTTGGTCACCGTATTACAGGATGGATATAAATTCTCTGGAAAATGTACAAAGGAGGATGGCAAAGTTGATCCCATGTATCAGAAACCTTCCCTATGAGTATAGACTAAGGGCCCTGAATCTGCACTCTCTAGAAAGACGTAGAATTAGGGGGGATATGATTGAGGTGTATAAATGGAAGACAGGAATAAATAAAGGGGATGTAAATAGTGTGCTGAAAATAACTAGCCTAGACAGGACTCGCAGCAATGGTTTTAAGTTGGAAAAATTCGGATTCAGGAAGGATATAGGAAAGTACTGGTTTGGTAATAGAGTTGTGGATGAGTGGAACAAACTCCCGAGTACAGTTATAGAGGCCAGAACGTTGTGTAGCTTTAAAAATAGGTTGGATAAATACATGAGTAGATGTGGGTGGGTGTGAGTTGGACCTGATAGCTTGAGCTACCAGGTCGGTTGCCGTGTTCCTCCCTTAAGTCAATGTGACCTGACCTCACTAGGTTGGGTGCATTGGCTTAAGCCGGTAGGAGACTTGGACCTGCCTCGCATGGGCCAGTAGGCCTTCTGCAGTGTTCCTTCGTTCTTATGTTCTTATGTTGTCACAACACACATTACACCATTACCCCGGCTTACTCAAAACACACATTACACAACTTCCCCGGCTTTCTCACAACACACATTACACAATTACCCCTTACAACACATATTTCACAATTACAACACATATTTCACTATTACCTCGGCTTACTCGCAACACAAATTTCACAATTACCCCGGCTTACTTTCAACACACATTACACAATTACCCCGGTTTACTCACAACACACATTACTCAATTACTCCGGCTTACCTACAACTCACATTTCACAATTACCCCGGTTTACTCACAACACACATTACAACATCACCCCACGTTACTCACAACACCCATTTCATAATTGATCGGCTTACTCACAACACACATTAACAGAATTACCCCGGCTTACTCACAACACACATATTACACCATTACTTCGGCTTACTCATAACACATATTACAAAATTTCTTCGGCTTACTCACAACACACACATTACACCATCACCCCAGCTTACTCACAACACACATTACACAACTTCCCCGGCTTTCTCACAACACACATTACGCAATTACCCCGGATTATTAACAACACACATTTCACAATTACCTCGGCTTACTCGCAACACACATTTCACAATTACCCCGGCTTATTCACAACACACATTACACAATTACCCCGGCTTACTTACAACACGCATTTCACACTTACCTCGGATTACTCGCAACACAAATTTCATAATTACCCCGGCTTACTTTCAACACACATTGCAAAATAACCCACGCTTACTCACAACACACATTACACATTTACTCTGGCTTACTCACAGCACACATTACACCTCCCCGGCTTACTCGCAACACACATTGCACAATTACCCCCGCTTACTCACAACACACATTACACAGTTACTCTGGCTTACTCACAACACACATTACACAATTACCCTGTCTTACTCAGAGCACACATTACACATTTAAACCGGCCTACTCACAACACACACTTAAAGGTGAATTTGTGCAAATATTATTCTTGGGGCATCTGTAAGCATGGAATAACAGGGGAAAAAAAATGGACATGCAACTTTGACCATCCCAAAAAATGTAGCGACCTCCTGTCTAAAGGAGTGTATCGTTCTTCTTCCTGTACTTTCTTTCACCCAAAAATGTGCCACTCCTCGGTCCTCCAGAAGCAGTGTTACAACATCGAGTGCCCTGCATACCATCTAAAAGGGACCAGGAGGCACAGACCCCACAAGACAAACAATAGTAGCTACGACAACCCAACTCCAGGTGATTTTTTTAGTGGCAGGAAACGAAAAAAGAAAATGGAAGGAAATAACAAAAATAGTCCACCACCTTGGAGCCTTGTTGGACTGGAGGCGCAGCCAGTGGCCACCAATGGCCCTCCAAAATTACAACTACTGATGCCAATAACAAAATCCCCCCAACAAACACAGAATACAACCTCGTTCATATTTGCTAATATACAGGGCCTTAAGCCATCCACCAACAACAAAATACCTTTTATCAGTGGACTTCTAGTGGAGTCTAATGCAATGTTTGCAGCCTTCACAGAGACTCACACAAAAGATCACTTTGACAGTGAAATATGGATAAGTGGTTACAACCTTTTTAGATGCGACAAAAAAAAAACAGGCAACAAGGGGGTTGGCCTTTTATATCAAAGAGTCCCTTATCTGCACGGGTTGCTGAACACCACAAATGAGGTAGTTGAAGTTCTATCAATAAAGATCGAGAACCAAAACCTAGTCATTGTGGTTGTATACAAGCCACCAGATGCAACCTCACAACAGTTCAAGAACAGCTACTGAAAATCGATTACTGTTTGGAAAACCTTCCAGCTCCATCCCCAAACATCTTACTGCTTGGTGATTTAAAATCTAAGGCATACAAAAGGGAAGAATGTAGCAAATAATGTTATAGCGAAACAATCCCCGGAGGTAGCGCAGATGAAAGGTCACACACACATGAGCAACTAAGTCTCTGCGAAAAACACACCTTAACCAGCAGATAGTGGAGCCAACAAGACTAAAAACACACTTTACATTATCTTCACAAATATGAGGACCTGATAAGAGACATAAGAATATCAAAAACAACTATTCCGATCACAATCTAATCGAAGTCCAGACGTACATGCATAGGGATCCTGAACAGCAGAATGCATGTACCTGTGAAGGTGTCTTCACAAAATACAATTTCCCAACAACAAGAACATCAACTGGGACCAGGTAAACCATGCCCTTTAAACGAAACATTTTGGGGAAGATGTCTTAAATGACATGGATCCAAACCAGTGCCTTGAAAGGATAAACTTCCTGGTAGCCGAAGCATGTTCTAGGCATATTCCCCTAAGAAAGAAGAAGAGCAGGAGTAAATTTGGAAGAAAAAGACGCTCCCTCTTCAGAAGACAACGAAAGTCACTGAGCTCCTCAGGATGCTAGAATAACTGATACACGAAAGGAGGCGCTGACCCCGGGGAAATGGAAACTATCGAACTTAAACTAAATGACTCTTACAGGAACCGGAGAGGCAGGAGGAACTTAAAGCTATTAGTGAAATTGAAAAAAATTCAAAAAATTTCTTTTCATATGCCAAAAACAAGGCAAATACCACATCTATATCGGGCCCTTACTCAGACAGGATGGGACTTACACAGATGACCAAAAAGGAAATGAGTGAAATATTGAAATCCCAGTACGACTCTGTGTTAGTGAACCACTAAATCGGTCTGAGGATCGACGACCCAAATGATTTCTTCATGAATGAGCCTCAAACTCCATAAAATGTATGCCAGATTTCCGACATTACTCTAACTCCGATAGATTTCGAAAAAGCCACTGACAACATGCCTATGCACTCAGCCCCGGCCCAGACTCGTGGAACACTGTTTTCATTAAGAACTGCAAGAAACCCCTCTCCCCCATTCCCTAAGTACACTATGGAGGAGGAGCTTGGACATGGGGGAAATTCCACAGTCACTTAAAACAACGGATATAGCCCCACTCCATAAAGGGGGCAGCAAAGCATTAGCTAAGAACTATAGACCCCAAAAGCTCTGACGTCCCACATCATAAAAATCTTTGAAAGAGTAGAGTGCTAAGAAGCAGGATTGCAAATCACCTGGATTCCCAAATCTGCACAATCCAGGGCAACATGGGTTCAGGGCAGGTCGCTCCTGCCTCTTTACAACTACTGGATCACTATGACATGGCCTTGGATGCACTGGAAGAAAATCAGAATGCAGATGTAATATACACAGACTTTGCAAAAGCATTTGACAAATGCGACCATGGCGTAATAGCCCACAAAATACGTGCTAAAGGAATAACTGGGAAAGTGGGGAGATGGATCTCACTTCCTAACAAAATGCGAACCAAAGAGTAGTGGTCAACAGAGTTAAATCGGGCCTGCCATAGTGAAGAGCTCTGTTCCACAAGGGCACAGTACTCGCCCCCATCTTATCCTTATCCTCATATCAGATATAAACCAGAGATATACACCAAAGCACCGTATCATCTTTGTGCGGATTATACTAAGATCCTGCATGAGGCATGTCATCTGCTGAGTGACGCGGTTAACCTCCAAGAAGATATAAACAAAGTTTTTCCAGTGGGTCCAACGGTAAACAATATGATGTTCAATGAGGACAAATTCCAACTACTCCGTTATGGAAAAACTGGATGAGATAATAACTAGAACAGAGTATACTACTGACCTCCGGCCCATACAATAGAGCGAAAAATAATGGTAAGGGACCTGGGAGTAGTAATGCTGAGAGCTCACTTTCAAGGATCAAAACAGTGCCACGATCGCACGTGGCGCGCGCGAAAATGATAGGATGGATATGAGAACTTTCCAAACGAGAGATGCCAAGCCGCATGATGGATACCTTTTCAAATCACTTGTTCTCTCTAGGCGAATACTGCTGTACATTAACATGTCCATTCAACAGGTGAAATCGCAGATCTAGAGAGTGTACAAGATCCTTTACTGCACATAAAGTTCTGTCAAGCCCTTAAACTACATGGGACGCTTGAATGGCACCTTGACTTGTTACTCTTGGAACGCAGGAGGAGAAGATATATCATAAATCACACTGGAAATCTTGGAAGGAATGGTCCCAAATCTGCACACAGAAATCACTCCCTACGAAAGTAAAAGACTGGGCCAGCGATGCAAAATGCCCCCCAATAAAAAGTAGGGGCGCCATTGGTACACTAAGAGAAAAACAACCATAAGTGTCGGGCCCAAAACTGGTTCAATCGGCCTCCCATACAAGCATTAGGGGAATTGCCAATAAACCCCTGGCTGCCTTCAAGAGAGAGCTGGACAGATACCTAAAGTAAGTGCTGGATCAGCCGGGCTGTGGCTCGTACGTTGGACTGGCGGTGCGGCCAAGCAGTAACAGCCCTATTGATCAGGCCCTGATTCATCGGGAGGCCTGGTCATGGACCGGGCCGCGGGGGCGTTGATCCCCGGAATAACCTCCAGGTAACCTCCAGGTAACACCATCACCCCGCTTTCTCACAACACACAAATTACACAATAACCACGGCTTACAACACACTTTACACAATTACCTCGGCTTACTCACAACACACATTACTCAATTACTCCTGCTTACTCACAACACACATTACACAGTTTACCCCGGCTATATCCGCAACGCATACCCACCACACATTTCACCATTACTTCGGTTTTACTCATAAACACATATACACCATTTCTTCGGCTTAATCACAACAGACATATTGGCACCACCAATCACCCCGCTTAATCACACAACATACATTACATACACCTCCACGGCTTCTCACAACACACATTGCACAATTATCCCCAGCTTATCACACACACATTACACAGTTACCCAGCTTACTCAACACACGCACATTACACCCATTACCCCCGTCTTACTCTCAACGCTCAGTTACACAATTACCCCGCTTTACTCAACAACACACATTTCCACAATTAACCCGGCTTACACCTCAACTAACACACATTACACAATTACCACCCCGCTTACTCACAACACGCATTAACTCATACTCCTCGGCTTACTCAAAGCATGCACATATCAATTACCTTCCCCGGAATAACTCACAAACACTACACAATTACCTAAGGCTTTATTCACAACACACATTACGCAATTACCCCCAGCTTACTCCACAGCACACACATAACACCGTCCACCCCGCTTTCCTCACAACACACAAATTACACAATTACTCCAGCTTACAACACACATTAAACGCAATTTACCTCGGCTAATCCAACACACATTTCACAATTACCCCGGCTTACTCGTAACACACATTGCAAAATTACCCCGTTTACTCACAAAACACATTACCAATTACCCCAGCTTACATACTCTCAACACACTACAACAATTACCCCGACTTACTCGCAACACACAAATTACAACATTACCCCGGCTTACTCCAACACACATTACACAATTTACCCACCCCGGTCTTACTCGCAAAACACAAATTACAACATTATCCCCGTCTTACTCACAACACCACACATTGCAACAATTTACCCCAGTTTTTACTCTGCAACACACAAATTACAACATTACCCCCGGCGTATCACCACACACACATTACACTCAATTATTCGTCTTAGTCACAACACACACATATCAGTAAATTTTCTCCGCTTACTCACAATACACACATTACAACCATTAACAGTCTTACTCACAACACACAATACCACTATTTCCCCGGCTATACTCACAATACACACATTACAAGCACCATTAAGCCGTCTTACAACACACCATAGCACTATTTCTCCGGCTACTCACAACAACATACATTACACCATTTACGCCGCTTAATCACAACACACACATATTTCGCCATTAACCCCGCTTAGTCACAGCATACACATTACACCATTACCCGTCTTACTCACAACACGCACATTCCACTATTTCCTCGGCTTACTCAGAGCACGCACATTACACCATTACCCGTCTAACTCACAACGCACACACTCCATTCTTTCCTCGGCTTTCTCACAGCACATACATTTCGCCATTACCCGATTTACTCACAACACACACATTCCACTATTTCACCGGCTTACTCACAGCACACACATTTCCCCATTTCCCGTCTAACTCACAACACACACGTTCCACTCTTTCCCCGGCTTACTCAGAGCACACACATTTAGCAATTATCCAGCTTACTCACAACACACACATTACACCATTACCCGTCGAACTCACAACATACACATTCCACTATTTTTCGGCTTACTCACAGCACACACATTACACCATTACCCCGGCCTACTCACAACACACATTACACCATTACCCCGGCTTACTCTGAACACACATTACACATTTACCCCGGCTTACTCACAACTAACATTACACAATTACCCCGGCTTACTCACAACACACATTACACAATTACCCCCGCTCACTCACAACACATATTACACAATTAATCCGGCTTACTCACAACACACATTACACAATTACCCAGGGTTACACACAACACACATTACACCATTACCCCGGCTTACTCACAGCACACGTTACACAATTACTCCGGCTTACTCACAACACAAATTACACATTACTCTGGCTTTCTCACAACAACTAATACAACAATTACTCTGGCTTACTCACAACACACATTACACATCACTTCCCCGCTTTCTCACAAGCACACACATTACACAATTTTCCACGGATTATTCACTACACACATTAACACAATTACCTCCGCTTACTCACAACACACAGTACACATTTACACCGGCTACTCACAACACACATTACATCAATTAAAAAAAAAACAAAAACAAACCGGCTTACACACAACACAATATTACTCAATTACTCCGGGTTATCACAATACATATTACCAATTACCCCTGGCGTTACTCACACAACAGACATATTTACACATCACCCCGGCTTAACACAACATACATTACACTTCCCCCGCTTACTCACAACACACATTACACAGTTACCTGTCTTACTCACAACACACATTGCACAATTACCACGGCTTACTCAACAGCACACATTACACCTTCCCGACTTACACACAACACACATTACACAGTAACTCTGGCTTAATCACAACACACATTACACCCATTACCCCGGCTTACTCACTACACATATTACAAATTACCCCGGCTTACTCACAACACATATAACACAATTACCCCGGCTTACTCACAACACACATTACACAATTACCCATGGTTACACAAAACACACATTACAACGAATTACCCCGGCTTACTCACGAACACATACTTTGCACCATTACGCCAACTTAACTCACAACACACACTTTCCACTATTTTCCCCGGCTTGCTCACAACACAATCATTAACACCATACCCGGCTAACATCACAACACACACGTTACACAAGCAACCGCTTACTAACAGCACACACATTAACACTATTACCGCGGCTTACTAACAGCACACACATTACACATTACCCCCCGGCTTACTAACAACACACGCAATTACACCATAGCCCGTCTTACTAACAACACACACTTACAACCATTACCGGCTTACACTCAGAACACACGCATTTACACCATTAACCGGCTTAGTACAACTCACACGTTACACCATTACCGGCATACCTCGCAACACTCACATAACTACCATTACCCACGGCTTATTAAACAACACAACAGACACATTACACCATTAACCGACTTATAACAGCACTCACATTACAACCGTTTACCCGGCTTACTAAACAACACGCACAGTACATCATTTACCCGACTAACAACACTCACAGTTCATCCATTACCCGGCTACTCACAAACACACAAACATTACACCATGTACCCGGCTTACCAAACAACACTCACATTACACCATTAACCCGCTTACTAACAACACTCACATACCCATTACGCGCGGCTTACTAACAACACCACACATTGCACCATTACCCGCTTACCTAGCAACACTCACATTCATTCATTACCCGCTTAACTATCAACACTCAAATTACAAAACCATTTCCTGAGCTTACTAACAACACTCACATTACAGCCATTACCCCGCTACTAACAGCACTCCACATTACACCATTACCCGGCTTACTAACAGCACTCACATTACACCATTACCACCGGCTTACTAACAGCACTTGCAAATTACACCATTTCCCTGCTTACTAACAGCACTCACCTTACCAAACACAATTACCCCCGGCTTACTAACACACTCCACATTACACCATTAACCTCGGCTTACTAACAACACTCACATTACTCCATTACCCGGCTAACTAACAAAACACACATTACACCATTACCCGGCTTACTAACAACACTCACAATACACCATTACCCGCTTACTAACAAACCACTCACTTACTCCATTACCCGGCCCTTACTAACAACACTCACATTACTTCCATTACCCGGCTTACTAACAAAACAACACATTAAAAACCATTATTTTACCCGTGCTTACAACAAAACTCACCATAACCCCATTACCTACCCGGAGCTTACTAACAACACTCACAATTACTGCGCATTAACCCGGTCTTACTAACAAAACACACATAACAACCATTACCCCCGGCATACTAACGAACACATCACATTACACCAATACCTCCCTCTACTCACAACACTCACATTACACCATTACCCGGCTTACATAACACCACTCACATTTACCCAATACCGGCTTACTAACAAAACACACATTACCAATTAACCGGCTTACTAACAACACTCACATTACACTTTACCCGGTCTTACTCACAACACTCCAGCCTTACAAACATTTCCCGGCTTACTAACAAAACACACATTACACCATAACCTGGCTTACAAAACAACACTTGCACATTACAACCTTTAAACCTGGGGGGGGGGGGCCGGCTTACTATGAACACTCACATTACACCATTTCCCGGCTTACTAACAAAACACACATTTACACAATTACCCGGCTTACTAACAACACTCACATTACAAACAAACCATTTCGGCTTGCTAACTACACACTCACATTACACCATTAACCCATCGCTTACTAACAAAACACTCACATACACCATTACCCGGCTTACTATCAACACTCACAATACACTATTACCCGCTTACTAACAACACACGCATTACACCAGTACCCGGCTTACTAACAACACACACATTACACCATTACCGGCTTACTCAGAACACTCACACGCATTACAACTCATTAACCGGCTAGTACCAACACTACCACTTTAACACTATTACCTATCCCGGCTTACTCGCAACACTAAATCACATTACACCATTACCCGGCTTACTAACAGCACTCACATTACACCGTTACCCGGCTTACTAACAACACGCACAGTACATCATTACCCGACTAACAACACTCACAGTTCACCATTACCCGGCTTACTCACAACACACACATTACATCATTACCCGGCTTACTCACAACACACACATTTCACCATTATGAAGCTTACTCACAACAATCACATTACACCATTACCCGGCTTACTAACAAAACACACATTACACCATTACCCGGCTTTCTAACAACACTCACATTACACCATTACCCGGCTTACTCACAACACTCACATTACACCATTACCCGGCTTACTAACAACACTCACATTACTCCATTACCCGGCTTACTAACAAAACACACATTACACCATTACCCGGCTTACTAACAACACTCACATTACACCATTACCCGGCTTACTCACAACACTCACATTACACCATTACCCGGCTTACTAACAAAACACACATTACACCATTACCCGGCTTACTAACAACACTCACAATACACAAACACCATTTTCCGGCTTGCTAACAACACTCACATTACACCATTACCCGGCTTACTAACAACACTCACATTACACCATTACCCGGCTTACTAACAACACTCCTACATTACACATTACCTACCCGGCTTACTATCACACTCACATTTACACATTACCTCCCGCTTACTAACAACACTCACATTACACCATTACCCGGCTTACTAACAACACTCACATTACACCATTACCCGGCTTACTAACAACACTCACATTACACCATTTCCGGCTTACTAACAACACTCACATTACACCATTACCCGGCTTACTAACAACACTCACATTACACGCCATTAACCTCGGCTTACTAACATCCTCACATTACACCATTCCACCGCGGCTTACTAACATCACTCAGCGATACACCGAATACCCCTCTTACTAACAACACTCACATTACACCATTACCCGGCTTACTATCAACACTCACATTACACCATTACCCGGCTTACTAACAACACTCACATTACACCATTACCCGGCTTACTAACAACACTCACATTACACCATTACCCGGCTTACTATACCATACAATCAAATAAAACATTCACTCATACACTCAAACCATTTCCCGGCTTACAACAACATCTTCTCATTTACAGGCCCGCCCTCTCCTTAACCCGCTTAGGATGTAGTTCTAACATCACTCACTAAGGTATCTAAGCGCCACTCTCCTCTCCACCCCCAACCACACTAAACTTTACCGATATCATCACTCAACATTTCACCCATTACGCGGCTTACATATTCATCTCTCACAATTACAACACAGACCTTTCCATGATTGTTATTGGGCAACTCCACATTTACTGAGCAGCGAGAGTGAGTGCAAAGCGGCGGTTCTAGTCATATATACATCTTTTCAGCAACCATGTCACCCCGCTGAGGTACATAAACAATCACAGTACTAATTTTATAATCACTTATATAAAGATAATGATAGGATATAGTATATTAATTAGTACTCATAGTGAGATTTAGTTAATCCCAGAAATCTCTATATATACTATCCAGCATGACAACTTGGAGGAGTAGGGAATCCTTATTAGTAGAAAAAGAATATATAATGTTCTCTCTCTATGGTAGTGAAAGAGAGAGATTATTAAATTAATATAGAAGTATGTAATTGAATGAGGAGGTTCAAAAAGTGAATGAATTAAATTTACAGTTAATACCAAGATCAGACACAACTACACCTTTCATTTCTTCATTATGTATAAAATTAAAGGAAACGAACTACGATTTAATTTCGGAAGCATTAGCTATGCAAGGATATATTATATAAAAATACTCATCCATTATTACTAGTATGTGAGAGTTCTAATAATATAAAATTATCAATGGTAAAAAAAAGATTTCTAGGGGGCGCGTAAGATATTGGATTCAGTGAAGGTAGAGGATTTGGGTAAGAATGTGGTGTGGGTTGTGTTGTGTGAATAGGGTGAGTGGGGGGGGGTGTAGAGGGGGTTGTGGCGGTTTGGTGGATGTGTGGATTATTGATGTGTGGGATGGAGGAGGTGTGGATGGTGGAGATTTAAAAGGTTTGTTTGGGGGATGGGGGTGTGGATTTGTGGTAAGGGTTTGTTGGGTGTGGTGGTGGGGTAATGTTTTTGTGGTATGTGTTGGTGGTAGGTGTTGTAGTAATGGGGTTTTGGGATGTATGTGTAGTTGTTTTGTTGGATTGGGGTAATGTTTATTGTGGAGTATTTTTTGGTGGGGTAATGTAGTTTAGTATGTAATTTATGGTGGGGGTAATGGTAGTTTAGGTAGTTATTTATGGTGGGTAATTAGTTTATATGTAATTTTAGGTTGGGGTAATTATTTATAGGTAATGTTATGGTGGGGGACAAACTTATATACTGTTCAAGTAACATTATGGTTACCAGACTAAACTACTGTACCTAGTAACCATTATTGTTCCAGGACTAAACTACTGGTACCAGGTAATCATATTGTTACCAGACTAAATTCTACTGGTACCAGTGGTAACATTATTGTTACCAGACTAAACTAACAGGTACCAAGGGTAACATTATTGTTACCAAGGACAAACAAACCTGTACCAGGGTAACATAATTGTTTATTCTCATGACTAAACTACTGGTACCAGGGTACATTAATTGTTACCAGGACTAAACTACTGGTACCAGGGTAACATTTTATCGTTACCCAGGCCAAATAACTACGGTACCAGGGTAACATTGGTTACCTAAGGACTAAACTAATGGTGTACCAGGGAACATGATTGTTACCCAGGACAAAACTACGTAACCGAGGGTAACATTATGTTACCAGGACTAAACTATGGACCAGGGTAACATTATATATACCACGGACACAAACTACTGGTACCTAAGGGTAACATATAGTTACAGAGACTAACTACTGGTACCGAGGTGTAACATATTGTTACGCAGACAAAACTACTGTACCAGGGTAACATAATTGTTACCCGGACTGAAACTACTGGTACCAGGGGTAACATTATTGTTACCAGACTAAACAACTGGTAAACCAGGTAACATTCGTATTGATCCCTAAGACTAAACTACTGGGACCAGGGAAACATTATTGTTACCAAGGACTAGAAACTTACTGTACCACATTGTAACATATATATGTTACTAGGACTAAAACACTGTAGCCAGGGTAACATTAAATGTTACCAGGACTAAACTTACTGTACCAGGGTAACAATAATTTTACCATGACTAAACTACTGGAACCAGAGGGTAACATTATTGTTACCTAGACTTAAACTACTGGTATTGGGGCGGCTGGGGCCAGGGTAACATTATTGTACCGGGGAGGGACTAACTACTGGACCAGGGTAACATGTTTGTTTACCCAGGACTACAACTACTGGTACCAGGGTAACATTATTGTTACTAGAACTAAACTACTGGTACCAGGGTAACATTATTGTTACCAGGACTAAACTACTGGTACCAGGGTAACATTATTGTACCCAGACTAAACTACTGGTACCAGGGTAACATTATTGTTACCAGGACTAAACTACTGGTACCAGGGTAACATTATTGTTACCAGGACTAAACTACTGGTACCAGGGTAACATTATTGTTACCAGGACTAAACTACTGGTACCAGGGTAACATTATTGTTACCAGGACTAAACTAAAACTACAGGTAAAGCAGTGTAACATTATTGTATACCATGACTAAACTACTGGTACCGCAGGGTAAACATTATGTTACCGTAGGGACTAAACTACTGGTACATTGAAGTAACATTGTTACCATGACAAAACTACTGGTACCAGGGTAACATTATTGTTACAAGGACTAAACTACTGGTACCAGGGTAACATTATTGTTACCAGGACTAAACTACTGGTACCAGGGTAACATTATTGTTACCAGGACTAAACTACTGTTACAAGGAATAATCATTATTGGTTACCAGACTAACTACTGGTTACCCAGCAGGGTAACATTATTGTTACCAGGACTAAACTACTGGTACCAGGGTAACATTATTGTTACCAGGACTAAACTACTGGTACCAGGGTAACATTATTGTTACCAGGACTAAACTACTGGTACCAGGGTAACATTATTGTTACCAGGACTAAACTACTGGTACCAGGGTAACATTATTGTTACCAGGACTAAACTACTGGTACCGAGGGAATACATAATGTTACCAGGACTAAACCAACTGGTACCCAGTGTAAACATTATGTTGTATCAGGACTAAACTAACTGGTAGCCAGGGTAACATTATTGTTACCCGACTAACTACTGTACCAGGTAACATTATTGATACCGGAGGCTAAATCTACTGGTACCAGGTAACATTATTTGGTTACCAGAGGACTAACTACTGGTAGCCGAGGGTAACATTATTGTTACCTAGGACGAAAACTACTGGGTACCAGTGGATCACTTTATTGTTACCAGTGCCTAAACTTACAGGATACCGAGGGTAACATTATTGATTACCCGGACTAAACTACTGGTACCAGAATACTTATTGTTACCAGGACTAAACTACCAGGTACCAGGTTAACATTATTGTTATCAGGACTAAACTAACTACTGACCAGGGTAACATTTTAATTGTTACCAATGACCTAAACTACAGGTACCATGGTAACATTAAGTTACCAGGACTAAACTAAATGGAACCATGGTAAAGCATATTGATACCGAAGGACTAAACTACTGGTATCCAGGGGTAACATTATTGTTAAAAGGACTAACTACAGTACCCCAGGTAACATTATTGTTATCCATGACTAAACTACGGTACCAGGGTAACATTATTGTTACCAGTACTAAACAACTGGTACCAGGGTAACATATTACCAGACTAAACCTACTGTACCAGGGTAACATAATTGTTACCCACTGACTAAACGTCTGTACCGAGGTACCATTATTGTTACCAGACTAAACTACAGGTACCAGAGGTAACATCTATTGTTTCCAGGATTACAATATTATTACCAGGGTTATATTATTGTTACCCAGGATACATTATTGTTACCAGGATTACATTATTGAACCAAGATACACATTATTGTTACCAATGGATATTATTGGTACCATATTACATTATGTTACAGGATTACATTATTGATACCAGGATTACATATAGATTATCAGTTACATTATTGAGTTTTCCAGGTTACATTAATGCACCAGATTTACGTTACTGCTACCGAGATTACATTATTGGTACCAGGGGAACATAATTTGGTACCCAGATTAATTACACTTTGAAGCTGCTGGCTATAGAGAGCTCTGTATTTATCAGGAGCAGTTTTTTTGGCTGTGTCAGCAGAGAGGCTCTGGTGTTATCAGAAGCAGCTGTCAGGTAGAGAGGCTCTGGTGTTATCAGAAGCAGCTGTCAGCAGAGAGGCTCTGGTGTTATCAGAAGCAGCTGTCAGTAGAGAGGCTCTGGTGTTATCAGAAGCAGCTGTCAGGTAGAGAGGCTCTGGAGTTATCAGAAGCAGCTGTCAGCAGAGAGGCTCTGTAGTTATCAGAAGCAGCTGTCTGATAGAGAGGCTCTGGTGTTATCAGAAGCAGCTGTCAGGTAGATATGATGGCTCTGGAGTTATCTAAGCAGCTGTCAGCAGAGAGGCTCTGGAGTTAATCAGACAGCTGTCAGTCAGAGAGGCTCTGGTGTTATCAAAGCACGTCAGCAGAGAGACTCTGGATTATCCAGAAGCAGCTGTCAGAAGAGAGCTCTGTGTGTTAACAGAAGCAGCGCTCAGGTAGAGAGGCCCTGGAGTTATCAGAAGCAGCCTGACACAGAGAGGCCTCTGGTGTATCCGGAAGCATCTGTCAGCAGAGAGGCTCTGGAGTTATCAGAAGCAGCTGTCAGCAGAGAGGCTCTGGAGTTATCAGAAGCAGCTGTCAGGTAGAGGCTCTGGAGTTATCAGAAGCAGCTGTACAGCTGAGAGGCTCCCCTGTAGTTTATAGAAGCAGCTGTCCTGATAGAGAGGCTCTGGTGTTAACAGAAGCAGCTGTCAGGCAGAGAGGCTCTGGATATCAGGACAGCCTCTGTCAGCAGGAGAGGCTCTGGTGTTATCAGAAGCTGCTGTCCAGCAAGAGACTCTGGAGTTATCAGAATCAGCTGTCGAGCAGAGAGCTCAGGAGTTAACAGACGCACTGTCAGGTAGAGAGGCACTGGAGTTATTCAGAAGGCAGCTGTCAGCCAGAGAGGCTCTGGTTTATCATAAGCAGCTGTCAGCAAGAGGCACTGGAGTATATCAAAAGCAGCTGTGCAGCAGAGAGGCTTGGAGTTAATCAGAAGCAGCTGTCAGCAGAGAGGCTTCTGGAGTTATCAGAAGCAGCTGTCAGGTAGAGAGGCTCTGGAATTATCCGAAGCAGCTGTCAGGTAGAGAGGCTCTGGAATTATCAGAAGCAGCTGTCAGATAGAGAGGCCTGAGATACAGAAGCAAGCTGTCAGATAGAGAGAGCACTTGGTGTTATCAGTACAGCTTGTCACCAGAGAGGCCTCTGGAGTTATCAGAAGCACTGTCAATGGTAGAGAGGCTCAGAATTATCCGAAGCAGCTGTCAGGTAGAGAGGAGCTCTGAATAATCCGAAGGCAGCTGGGTTCAGGTAGAGAGGCTCTGGAATTATCAAAGCAGCTGTCAGGAGAGAGGCTCTGGAATTATCCGAAGCAGGCTGTCCAGCAGAGAGGGCCGGCTGGAGTTATCAGAAGCAGCTGTCAGCAGAGATGCTCTGGAGTTATCAGAAGTAGCTGTCAGCAGAGATGCTCTGGAGTTATCAGAAGTAGCTGTCAGCAGAGAGGCTCGTCTGAGTTATCAGAAGTAAGCTGTCAGCAGAATGCTCTGGAGTTCTCAGAAGTACAGTCAGCAAGAGCTCTAGGAAGTTATCAAAGTAGCTGTCAGCAGAGAGGCTCTGGAGTTATCAGAAGTAGCTGTCAGCAGAGAGGCTCTGGAGTTATCAGAAGTAGCTGTCAGCAGAGAGGCTCTGGAGTTATCAGAAGTAGCTGTCAGCAGAGAGGCTCTGGAGTTATCAGAAGTAGCTGTCAGCACAGAAGCGGCTCTGAGTTATCAGAAGTGGGCGTGAGCTGTCAGCAGAGAGGCTCTGGAGTTATCAGAAGTAGCTGTCAGCAGAGAGGCTCTGGAGTTATCAGAAGTAGCTGTCAGCAGAGAGTCTCTGAGAATCAGAAGTAGGGGGGGGTCACTCCTTTTTTTCTGTCAGCAGAGAGGCTCTGGAGTTATCAGAAGTAGCTGTCAGGCAGAGAGGCTCTGGAATTATCAGAAGCAGCTGTCAGCAGAGAGGCTCTGGAGTTATCAGAAGTAGCTGTCAGCAGAGAGGCTCTGGAGTTATCAGAAGTAGCTGTCAGCAGAGAGGCTCTGGAGTTATCAGAAGTAGCTGTCAGCAGAGAGGCTCTGGAGTTATCAGAAGTAGCTGTCAGCAGAGAGGCTCTGGAGTTATCAGAAGTAGCTGTCAGCAGAGAGGCTCTGGAGTTATCAGAAGTACTGTCAGCACGAGGCTCAGGAGTTACAGAAGTAGCTGTCAGCAGAGAGGCTCTGAGTTTAATCAGAAGTGAGCTGTCCGACAAGAGGCACTGAGTTATCAGAAGTAGCCTGTCAGCAGAGAGCTCTGGAGATTATCAGAAGTAGCTGTCAGCATAGATGCTCTGTAGTTTAGCAGAAGTATCTGTCAGCAGATCGAGCTCTGGAGTTTATCAGCAGTAGCCTGTCACAGAGATGCTGCTGGAGTTATCAGAAGTAGCTGTCAGCAGAGAGGCTCTGGAGTTATCAGAAGTAGCTGTCAGCAGAGAGGCTCTGGAGTTATCAGAAGTAGCTTGTCAGCAGAAGAGCTCTGGGAGTTTATCAGAAGTAGCTTTCTATTGTACTGAGATATACATTATGAGTGAATGTTAAGTATATTATGTAATTAGGTGTATGAGAGAGTTAAGGAATGTGGAGTTTTAGCAAGTCGACTGGCTGATCATTCCTACGAGTTTTCTGTTGTTATTTTTTATTTAAGTAGATTTGGTGTTGTATTGGAATCCCAGACCACAAACATAGAAAAGCATAATGCAAGTAGTGCGTATTAAGTGTATATGGTAACTTTATCTTGGTAGAGGATAAACAACAGTTTTGGAGACTTTCTATTGTAATATGATGCATGTGGTGTAGAATTTCACGCTGCAGTTAAGGGACAGTCCCAGGGATTTTCTTTCATTTTGGTCTGGCAATGGAGAATCATTTATCATAAATCGTTTTAGTTGGACATTTGTTGCTGTGTTCCCAGACATTATGTAGAAGGTTTTATCAATGTTAAACACGAGTTTACTGGTAATCATTCAGGTTATATTTACTAGTTGTACTGATAACAGTGTTGTTGAGGGAATTTAGATTTGTGTGAGAGATGACAAAAGTTGTGTCGTCATCTAAGTTGCTCAGATATTTTATCTTACTTCAAACTTTATTGAATTTTTCCATGAAAAACTAATTATATTTTGATAATTATGGTTGTTGTCTTGTCGCATTATAACTGTATCAGCTACAAGTTTATGCTCTCATTATATTTTTATTATTGTTCTATACAAGGTTTAAATTAAACTTAATAAGACTTTTAAATAAAATTCTAAGCTGAATTACTCTTATAATACTTTTAGATTCTGATGCTGGATGATGTTACATCCGAAAAATGTTAATTATAAAGAAACTGGAAGTCGACTTAGACGGAATTTAACCTTGGTCATATTTAACCTTGGTCATATTTTGGTCATATTTAACCTTGGTCATATTTAACCTTGGTCATATTTAACCTTGGTCATATTTAACCTTGGTCATATTTAACCTTGGTCATATTTAACCTTGGTCATATTTAACCTTGGTCATATTTAACCTTGGTCATATTTAACCTTGGTCATATTTAACCTTGGTCATACTTCTTATAATAAAGATTCCTTTCTCACGAGAAGCCACAATTGTTAATATATTTATGTGGTGCCGAATAGGTAAAACTTGCGATTTTGGCTTAAATAACAATGCTCTTCTTGCCTAATACGGCAAGCGAATATTTGTGTATGCGATAATTTTGCAAAAATTATTTTCAACCTAACGAAAAAATATATTTCCTTGTGTTTGTTTTATTATTAAATTATTGTAAACTTATCTAAACTGTATTTGGTTGGATTTAGCTAAATTAAATTACGCTTGTTATAATAAGGTCAGGTCAGCTTTTTTAGGTTCCTTGGGTAAAAAATTATTAATTTTTACATTAACATAAATGAAAAAATATATCTTTAAACATATATAAGAGAATTTTAGAGAGATACATGTCTAGTACATATTGTTATATGTTTGTCACTGATTATAATGTGAAAATCTCATCCAGCTCTTCAGAACTGGGGCACGGGCCCAAAATACAGCAGGCATTACCCCTCTGAACAGCAGCGCTGAGTCGCTGGAACAGACCTGGGATCTCTAATTAACCTGATGAGTCTTTTGCCTAGCTCCTTAAGGAACTTAGATGCATTCTTTCCCCATGAGCCAAGGGTCTCTGAGCCTATGGGAACAAAAATATAATGATGGGCAAATTCTCCATATTTTCCAGACTTTTGGGACACCCTGAAGCTGGCAGCTGCCCCTCCTTCTTCCCTGGTGTATTGGAGATAGGTATCAGCCACGGTAGATGCACATGTGTAGTCCCACACCACCTGCTTACCGTCTGTCCAGGCTTGAAGTGTGATACCATCTGGACGCTTCTTGCTGCCATCAGATCTGCATAGTTGGGGTGGCTCCCTTACTGCTGGGAATCCGGCTGTTCTGAGGTTCCTCTTGATAATGTTATTAACCTCCTCAAGTCTTGCAATCTTTCCCTCGGATTTAGGGCACACAAGACCATGGTACTCGAATCGGTCTGCTGCTTCACTGCCACAAATACATCTGTGTTCAGCGAGAATAGGGGCGGCAAGTCGAAGGGCAACATCAATACAGATGGTCTGTGGGTCGAGCCATGTGTCAAGGCTGGAGTTGGGAACAGCCAACAGAAAGTCCCCTACATGAGGAGCTCTCACTGCCAGCAGGCGGGCTCTATCCTTCCCTGACACACTCTGAAGCATTGTTGAGGCTATTTTCTCCACTATCGGGCCATCCCAGTGCGATTGTTTGTAGTTGTTGGGGGGGAGCAGGTCTGGTTTCAGAGCCCGTTAGATTATCCCAGATCATGGCTCCGTCAATGAACTTTTGGTCCTGGACTCCAATCTTGTCCCTAAGATGTTCAGGGAGAATTGCTGCTACAAGCTCTCTGGATGCAATGCATGAGGACAGGAAAGCAGGTAATCCAATCTGTGATGATTTGCGGACACCAGTGCCTCCTAGTCTGACTGGAAGTGTAGCTTGGTTCCACTGCCCGTCTTCTAGAGTAAGGTTAAGTACTTTCTTAAAAATCTGCCTCAGGATACTGTCATATTCGTGCAGTATGGGGTTATCTTATGAAGGTGCTCATCTTAGTGAATATGTCAACCCTGGCAGACTCAAGCACTTTGTGAGAAGGTACAAGGCATCGTGGGTGTCAAGACTGCCTATTCGTTGTTCCATTCTCCTCAACTCTTCAAATTTCTTCCTGAGGATTGTGTCAATGACATCGCTTCCCAGAGGTGCTCCAAGCAAGACGATATTTGTAGGGGCAATGACTGATGCTCCTTGTAGTTTGGATCTCACTGAATTTATCACTTGTTGATTGAAATGATTTCACATTTGGATGGATTCAGGATGATACCCATTTCCTGTCCTCAGGTCATCACTTGTGTAAGATCACCTAAGAGGGACTCCTTTGTACTGTTTGTCCCATCATCCGGAAACCCCGATGTTTAGCTCAGGGTCAGTCTGACTGTGATTTCCCTAACTCTATACAGAAGAGAAATTGTGCAGGAGGATACCCTGCTGGACCCCCTTGAGGGTGATTTCTGCTCTCCAAACAGGAGTTTGATTCTTTGTTTACCCACTGAAAAAAAGGGAAAGAGATCAGGGGGAAGAATATTTTAAAGGGAGTTAGTGTTGAAAAAAAATGAGGCAGTGGTTTCGCATTGGGGGGGAAATAAATATCTTGTAGGAGTGAGGAGAGTCAGATGTGAGAGTGGAAATTGTGGGGCATGGGTAAAATAAAAGTGGGCAAAACTGCGGGGATAGAGGGTTAAAGACAGAAAAATTAAGATCAGGTGATATAGTTTTTGTAGTTGATACCGGGGTATTAGCTTTCAGCTGGGTTTATCTATTGGGAAAGTCTCTTAAACCACCTGTTTGGGCTTTCTAAATTCCTTTCTTCTTTTGCATTGCTCTGCAGTAAAGATTGCAAATTTTAACACAAAGGGCCTAGAGCAAGATTCCCCCCCTAGTGGTAGATAAATACCCATGGGGGTTTTTTTATTATTTCACACCGGCCGTTTTCCCCCAAGGGAGGGGGGGCCCGAAAAAGAAAAAAATTTTACCATCATTCACTCCATCACTGTCTTGCCCGAAGGGTGTTTACACTCGTTTTTAAAATGCAACATTAAACCCCTCCTTCGGTGCAGGGACTGTACTTCCCTCTCCAGGACTCAAGTCCGGCCTGCCGGTTTCCCTGAAAACCCTTCATAAATGTTTCTTTGTCACACTCCAACAGACGTCAAGTTTAAAAAAAAACCCTTTGTCTCATTCATCCTACAAAACACCTCCGCTGCCTGCTGGGGTCCAAGCCCCTCGACACAAAACCTCCTTTTCCCCCCCCCTCCCAACCCTTCCTGGCCCACCCCTACCCCCTTCCTTTCCCCTACGCTGATACACTCTTGAATCATTCTGTTTCGCTCCATTCTTTACATGCCCAACCCCTCAAAACCCCTTTCCCCAGCCTTGGAAACAGTTTGGTAAAAACCCCCCACCTCCTCCTAACTTCCAAACTACGAATTCTCTGCATTATATTCACCCCAACATTGCCCTCGACATGACATCCCACTGCCTCCAGCCTTCTCCCGCGCCATTCATCCCCCACGCTTCACACCCTTTAAGAGCGTTGGTAAAACTATATTCATACTTTCCCCCTTTTTGCCCCCAAGGGAAAAAAGTTCTTTTTTTCCACAGATCCTGTGCCCCATCACTTTTTTTCCCCTCATCAATTCATGATTCACCCTCATTTTCTAGCCCATCGCGACCGTCCACCCCCAAATTCGAATAGTTAAACCTCCCCCATACTCTTCCCCCCAATTGATTTTAAAATTTTTCATCACCTAATCTTTGTTATCCTCAAACCCTTTTCTCTTTCCTGTTTCACCTTTAATTTTCTTCTTTTGCACACCCTCCCAAAATTCATCCCCAATCTCTGAAACTTTCTTCAAAATCCCCCAAGGGAAACAGTGTCATCAGAAAGAGCGCTGTGAAAAACTCCCATTTGTGTTGATTCTTTATCTTTTAACTCCACGCCTCTTCCCAAAACCCTGATTTACTTCCTTACAACCCCCACTAAAAAATATTTTAAACAACCACGGTGACATCACAATCCTTGTCAAAGGGCCCTACTTTTACGGGGAAAAATTTTTCACTCTTTCCAAATACTCTAACTTGGCCTCCCCCTCGAAAAACTCTTCATTTCTTTCAGTAACCTACCCCCTACACATACATTTGCAACATCTCCCCATTGCCCCCTTCCACCCTGTTACGCCTTTTCCAAACCCATAAATCCCACAAGACCTCTTTCCCTTATCTAAATACTTTTCCCTTATATGTTTCACTGAAAAACACCTGGCCCAACACCCCCTCCCTTTTCCTAAAGCCCTTGTTATCTGCTTCCTATTTCCGTCTTACTTTTAAATTTCTTTCAATTATAACTCTCCCATAATTTTACCAGGTACACTCAACGACTTTCCCCTAAATTTTTGCATCTTTTTTTCCCCCTTTGCCTTTATACAAAGGAACTATGCATGTCTCTGCCAATCCCTAGGTCCCTTACCCCTTTCCATTTTTAAAAAATTTGCCCAAACCACCCCAAAAAATATACCCCCCTGTTTTTAACATTTCTATCTTTATCCCATCAACCCCCGGTGCCTTCCCCCCTTCATTTTACCTCTCCCTCACGAATTCCCCACACTCAAAACTGGCTTTTCCTCCCCCTAAAGATGTTTTCCCCCTTCCCCTATACACAAATCCAGTTTTATCTTCATCAAAATTTAAAAATTTCCCCTCAAAATATTCCTTCCTCTTCCCAATACCTCTAACTCCCCATTTAAAAAACCCCTCTCCTATTTTTAACTGCAAACCCATTTTTTTTCCTAGGCTTTCTTAACTTTTTAATCTCACCCAAAATTTTTTCTTATTTTAAAAAAATTTGTTGATAACATCTCCCCCATCTCTTTTTGCTTCTTTTTACATTGCTTCACCCCTCTCTTAAAATTCTCTCTTTTTTTCCATATACTCTTTCCCCCCTTGCATCATTTACTTTGTAAAAACTTCTCTATGCAACTTTTTCTCCTTACTACTCTCTTTTCATCATCATTCCACCAATCGCCTCTTCCCCCCTGCACCCCCTTTCCTGTAACCACAAATTTGCTGAACACTCTAACACACTTTTAAACCTACCCCATACCTCTTGACCCCATTGCCCATGCTTCATTAGCCCATCATCCTCCAATAGCTTTTATTTCTTACCCTAACGCCCCCTCTTTTGTTTATAAACCTTTACCTCCTCTTCCTGATGCTTTTTTCCCTTGTATCCCATCTACCTTTTACTCTCAGTTAGCTAAAATAGAAAATGATCTGATATATCTGTGGCCCCCCTATAAAAATGTCATCCCGAAGTCTATCAACATCTTTTATCTACCAAAAAATAATCCAACAAACTACTGTCATTTTGCCCTACTCATATCATGTATACTTATTTTTCCTTTTTTTTTAAAAAAATTTTATTCCCATAAAAAAACCCTTTCTATACAAAATCAATCAAAGGGGTCCCATTATCATTTAAAATGGCACCCCAACTTCCTACCCACCCTCTCTAAAAAATTTCTCCTATTTAGCTTCAATCCCCTACCACAATTACTCTCTCACTTGGTTCAAAGGCTCCTATACATTCACTTAACATCTCCCAAAATCTCTCTCTCTCTCTCTGCATTCCTTCTTCTCCGGGTGCATACACGCTTATTATGAACCCACTTCTCGCATCCAACCTTTACTTTAAATCCACATAATTCTTGAATTTACACATTCATATTCTCTTTTCTCCTTCCATAACTGATCATTTAACATTACTGCTACCCCTTCCTTTGCTCTAACTCTCTCAGTACCAGATTTAATCCCATTTATTTCCCCCCACTGAAACTCTCCTACCCCCTTCAGCTTTGTTTCGCTTAGGGCCAGGATCATCCAAACTTCTTTTCATTCATAACATCAGCAATCATCTGTTTCTTGTCATCCGCACTACATCCACGCACATTTAAGCAACCCAGTTTTATAAAGTTTTTCTTCTTCTCTTTTTTAGTAATTGTATACAGGAGAAGGGGTTACTAGCCCATTGCTCCCGGCATTTTAGTCGCCTCATACGACACGCATGGCTTACGGAGGAAAGATTCTTTTCCACTTCCCCATGGACAATAGAAGAAATAAAAAAGAACAAGAGCTATTTAGAAAAAAGAGAAAAACCTAGATGTATGTATATATATATATGCATGTGCGTGTCTGTGAAGTGTGACCAAAGTGTAAGTAGGAGTAGCAAGATATCCCTGTTATCTTAGCGTGTTTATGAGACAGAAAAAGAAACCAGCAATCCTACCATCATGCAAAACAGTTACAGGTTTTTGTTTCACAGTCATCTGGCAGGACGGTAGTACTTCCCTGGGTGGTTGCTGTCTACCAACCTATGGTAGACAGGAATATATAAATTATTATGCATATAGCTGGATTTTGTTTTATACTTTGATATCGTATAGAATCAGGTAGCCATAAAATTTCGGTGTACCAAATTTTACTGCATAAAAAACAGCAAAATGGCGGCGTGATGAACTTGCGAAGCCAAGTTCGAAATAAGAAGTTCCTTGGATGTGCTTACCTGATTCACATCCAACCTGGAAAATGGAGATCAATGAAGACGACAGGTTAATAAGGGGCCAGGATGCACCAAAACTTTGCCTGATTCCTTATCCAATTTTGAAGGCTATTTGTGAATTGTTGAAGTCACATTATCGTGACTTATACTCATGTTTATTTGATTCACAAGTGTCATTTGATTTGCAAATGAAATTTATTGCTATCGTTGAACTTTACGGCACAATTAAGGTATTTTCAATTTGCAGCTACTGGAAGAAGTAGGAAATAATGGGAGGCACCAGAGACTGCTTTACTGGCTCTTCGTAGTGCCTATCAACTTTATCATCCCGTGGATAGCACTAACACCCATCTTCATGACCTCCACGCCCACCCACTGGTGTCACATACCTGGCCGCCCACTCAATGTCACCCTTGACGACTGGAAGGAGTTTACCATTCCCAAGTAAGTGAGAAGATAACTAATCAGAATAAGAAGCTGTCAGTATCTTCATAGCTAAGATATATAATACTGACAAACTGAGAGGGATTTTGTCCTCTAGTGACTATCAATCTAATACAGGAACATGAAAATGGAGCATTTTATAGTGGAGCCAATGTGTTGTAACAGCTTAGCAAAGCTCCTGGAGAGCGAAACGTTGCCACAATAAAATGTCACATTAATTGTGCTTGTGTCCTTTTACCTAACAAATTGTCGGTAATTCTACCAACATTAATCCAACTTTGTTTGAAAGCCAAGTGGCAGATGAAGTTCAATGTGGATAAGTGTAAGGTACTAGTTCTTGGTAATGAAAATAACCCTCGAAGCTATAATCTAGGTGAAGTAGAGCTTGATCATACAGAATGTGAAATAGACTTGGAAGTCATGGTGAGCAGAAATCTAAAGCCAAGACAGCAGTGCCTTAGTGTGCGCAACAAGGCCAACAGATTACTGGGATTTATCTTAAGAAGTATAAGTAACAGAAGTTCAAAAGTTATTTTACAGCTCTATACATCACTAGTGAGGCCTCATTTAGATTATGCTGCTCAGTTTTGGTCTCCTTACTACAGGATGGATATAAGCTTATTGGAGAACATGCAGAGAAGAATGACTATAATGATTTACTGTGTAAGGAATCTCCCGTATGAAGATCGACTTAGAGCCTTGAATCTTCACTCTCTGGAGAGACGTAGAATGAGGGGAAATATCATCGAGGTGTATAAGTGGATAATGGGCATAAATAAAGGTGATACTAATAAAATACTGAGGATATCGAATCAGGTAAAAACGAGAAATAACGGATTTAAGTTAGAAAAATCTAGATTTAAAAAGGACATTCGTAAGTACACGTACGGTGCAACATATTGTGCCTTGTATGCATAGTAACATGCAGCCTGACTCGAAGCATGTCAAGCGGTCGCCTGACAGGGTCGCACCCAGTGCGTCAACACCTACGATGCAAGGGATTGCTACGCCACAGACAAAGCAACAGTAGGCGTGTCCTGGACACTACTAGCACTACAAGAGGAAGGGACGAGCCAAAAAGAAGTGGAAAAGCAGGACTCCACCAGCCCCCTCCCGCTCTCCAAAATGTTTACTCTGCTTTGGGCCCCTTTTTGTCACGAGTTTACAACAGTCCCCACCCAGAAACAGAGTTTGGGAGCTCAGACTCTGTGAGAAGTGCCTGGGTGTCACCCAGGAAGTGACTGCAATCCCAGACATCTTAAGTCCTGAAGTACAAGAATATACATAACAATAGTCTGTCCCCGCTATACCCTGCATAGAAAACGGGAAGAAGTAGGTCACAGCTGACAACTGTCAACAGGAGGTGTGAGGAGCTGCTCCTACCTCTCTCTAGCTCGTACACCTTGACTGCCCTCACTAACCTAAGTCGGACAGCCTTACCGGTAACGCGACTTGTAATTGTAAATGAGCATCTGAGTACACAAGGAATTGCCTTATTTAATTAAGGATCACAGATGTCCTTCATTCATCAGGGTTCGTTATAGGGACTGGCAGTAGCCTGGCACTATCAGGTGTTACTGGACCTGGCTGGGTTCTTCCAGTATCCTGGCAGCCCACCATACCAAATAACGAGCTTCACAGTCTGTCTGAGACAGTAATCCGAGAAAATTAACGCAGTGGTCATTGATCACCTACCTGTGAACATACACATAAAAGGTTAGCAAATAGCCATCACAACGTTAAAGGCTGCTGGTGTGGAACTAGTCAACCTTGACACTCAGACCAACAAGGTTGGTCCAGTCGACCTCTTAAATTAAAGTGATTACTACAGCAAATTTATGTGTGGCACAGCCACAGCGGGTGAAATTTCCCTCCTAAACACAGGTGAGGGACATATGATATAGCCTGGTGGCTAAAGCTCTCGCTTCGCACGGCGAATGTCTGGGTTCAATTCTCAGTGAGGGTAGAAACATTGGGCGTGTTTCTTTACACCGGTTGTCTATGTTCACCATCAGTGAAATGGGTACCTGGGTGTTAGTGGACTGGTGTGGGTCGCATCCTGGGACAAAACTGACCAAATTTGATCGAAATACTCTGCATAACAAGCGGCTTTCTGTATAGTAGTATGTGTCAATGATAAACCATACCACGGGCGGGATTGAACCCGCGGGGCAGAGTCTCAAAACACCAAAACCGTC
>NC_069448.1:33953552-34060044 GCF_026875155.1 Cherax quadricarinatus | reverse complement strand
TGAGGGTAAATAAAAATTAATTATAAAAAAACTGGAAGTCGCTTAGACGGTTTTAACTTGGTCATATTTAACCTTGGTCATAATTTTTGGTCATATTTAACCTTGGTCATTTTTAAACCCTTTGGTCATATTTAACCTTGGTCATATTTAACCTTGGTCATATTTAACCTTGGTCATATTTAACCTTGGTCATATTTAACCTTGGTCATATTTAACCTTGGTCATATTTAACCTTGGTCATATTTAACCTTGGTCATACTTCTTATAATAAAAGATTCCTTTCTCAAGAAGCCACAATTGTTAATATATTTATGTGGTGCCGAATAGGTAAAACTTGCGATTTGGCTTAAATAACAATGCTCTTCTTGCCTAATACGGCAAGCGAATATTTGTGTATGCGATAATTTTGCAAAAATTATTTTCAACCTAACGAAAAAATATATTCCTTGTGTTTGTTTTATTATTAAATTATTGTAAACTTATCTAAACTGTATTTGGTTGGATTTAGCTAAATTAAATACGCTTGTTATAATAAGGTCAGGTCAGCTTTTTTAGGTTCCTTTGGGTAAAAAAATTATTAATTTTACATTAACATAAATGAAAAAATATATCTTTAAACATATAAGAGAATTTTAGAGAGATACATGTCTAGTACATATTGTTATATGTTTGTCACTGATTATAATGTGAAAATCTCATCCAGCTCTTCAGAACTGGGGCACGGGCCCAAAATACAGCAGGCATTACCCCTCTGAACAGCAGCGCTGAGTCGCTGGAACAGACCTGGGATCTCTAATTAACCTGATGAGTCTTTTGCCTAGCTCCTTAAGGAACTTAGATGCATTCTTTCCCCATGAGCCAAGGGTCTCTGAGCCTATGGGAACAAACATATAATGATGGGCAAATTCTCCATATTTTCCAGACTTTTGGGACACCCTGAAGCTGGCAGCTGCTCCTCCTTCTTCCTGGTGTATTGGAGATAGGTATCAGCCACGGTAGATGCACATGTGTAGTCCCACACCACCTGCTTACCGTCTGTCCAGGCTTGAAGTGTGATACCATCTGGACGCTTCTTGCTGCCATCAGATCTGCATGTTGGGGTGGCTCCCTTACTGCTGGGAATCCGCTGTTCTGAGGTTCCTCTTGATAATGTTATTAACCTCCTCAAGTCTTGCAATCTTTCCCTCGATTTAGGGCACACAAGACCATGGTACTCGAATCGGTCTGCTGCTTCACTGCCACAAATACATCTGTGTTTCAGCGAGAATAGGGGCGGCAAGTCGAAGGCAACATCAATACAGATGGTCTGTGGGTCGAGCCATGTGTCAAGGCTGGAGTTGGGAACAGCCAACAGAAAGTCCCCTACATGAGGAGCTCTCACTGCCAGCAGGCGGGCTCTATCCTTCCCTGACACACTCTGAAGCATTGTTGAGGCTATTTTCTCCACTATCGGGCCATCCCATGTGCGATTGTTTGTAGTTGTTGGGGGGGAGCAGGTCTGGTTCAGAGCCCGTTAGATTATCCCAGATCATGGCTCCGTCAATGAACTTTTGGTCCTGGACTCCAATCTTGTCCTAAGATGTTCAGGGTAGAATTGCTGCTACAAGCTCTCTGGATGCAATGCATGAGGACAGGAAAGCAGGTAATCCAATCTGTGATGATTTGCGGACACCAATGCCTCCTAGTCTGACTGGAAGTGTAGCTTGGTTCCACTGCCCATCTTCTAGAGTAAGGTTAAGTACTTTCTTAAAAATCTGCCTCAGGATACTGTCATATTCGTGCAGTATGGGGTTATCTTATGAAGGTGCTCATCTTAGTGAATATGTCAACCTGGCAGACTCAAGCACTTTGTGAGAAGGTACAAGGCATCGTGGGTGTCAAGACTGCCTATTCGTCGTTCCATTCTCCTCAACTCTTCAAATTTCTTCCTGAGGATTGTGTCAATGACATCGCTTCCCAGAGGTGCTCCAAGCAAGACGATATTTGTAGGGGCAATGACTGATGCTCCTGGTAGTTTGGATCTCACTGAATTTATCACTTGTTGATTGAAATGATTTCACATTTGGATGGATTCAGGATGATACCCATTTCCTGTCCTCAGGTCATCACTTGTGTAAGATCACCTAAGAGGGACTCCTTTGTACCTGCTATTGTGCCATCATCCAGGAACCAGATGTTTAGCTCACTGGTCAGTCTGACTGTGATTTCCCTAACTGCTATACAGAAGAGAAATTGTGCAGGAGGATACCCTTGCTGGACACCCTCTGATGGTGTGATTTCATGCTCTCCAAACAGGAGCATTGATTCTTTGTTATATCCAGCTGAAACAAAGGGGAAGAGATCAGTGGGAAGAATATGTTAAGGAGTTAGATGTTGAAGAAAATGAGGCAGTGGTTTCATGCATTGGGCAGGGAAATATAATATCTTGTAGGAGTGAGGAAGAGTCAGATGTGAGAGTGGAAATATGTGAGGCCATAGGTAGAATGAAAGTGGGCAAAACTGCTGGGATAGATGGGATTAAGACAGAAAAATTAAGATCAGGTGATATAGTTTTAGTGTAGTTGATACCGGGTATCTAGCTTTCAGCTGTGGTTTATCCTAGTTGGACTGTCTCTTGACACACCTGCTTGGGCTATTCTAAATTCCATTCTTCTTATTGCATTGCTCATGCAGTAAAGATTGCAATTATAGCACAAAGGGCCTAGAGCAAGATTCCTCCCTAGTGGTAGATAAATACCTATGGGAATTATTTTTATTATTATCACACCGGCCGATTCCCACCAAGGCAGGGTGGCCCGAAAAAGAAAAACTTTCACCATCATTCACTCCATCACTGTCTTGCCAGAAGGGTGCTTTACACTACAGTTTTTAAACTGCAACATTAACACCCCTCCTTCAGAGTGCAGGCACTGTACTTCCCATCTCCAGGACTCAAGTCCGGCCTGCCGGTTTCCCTGAATCCCTTCATAAATGTTACTTTGCTCACACTCCAACAGCACGTCAAGTATTAAAAACCATTTGTCTCCATTCACTCCTATCAAACACGCTCACGCATGCCTGCTGGAAGTCCAAGCCCCTCGCACCACAAAACCTCCTTTTACCCCCTCCCCCCCAACCCTTCCTAGGCCGACCCCTACCCCGCCTTCCTTCCACTACAGACTGATACACTCTTGGGAAATCATTCTGTTTCGCTCCTTCTCTCTACATGTCCCCAACCACCTCAACAACCCTTCCTCAGCCCTCTGGACAACAGTTTTGGTACCCGCACCTCCTCCTAACTTCCAAACTACGAATTCTCTGCATTATATTCACAAACCCCACATTGCCCCCAGACATGACATCTCCACTGCCCCAGCCTTCCCTCGCGCAACATTCATCACCCCCGCTTCACACCCATATAAAGCGTTGGTAAAACTATACTCTCATACATTCCCCTCTTTGCCTCCAAGGACAAAGTTCTTTGTTTCCACAGATCCTAAGTGCACCATCACTCTTTTTCCCTCATCAATTCTATTGATTCACCTCATCTTTCATAGACCCCTCCGCTGACACGTCCACTCCCAAATATCTGAATACGTTCACCTCCTCCATACTCTCTCCCTCCAATCTGATATTCAATCTTTCATCACCTAATCTTTTGTTATCCTCATAACCTTACTCTTTCCTGTATTCACCTTTAATTTTCCTTCTTTTTCACACCCTACCAAATTCACCACCAATCTCTGCAACTTCTCTTCAGAATCTCCCAAGAGCACAGTGTCATCAGCAAAGAGCCGCTGTGACAACTCCCACTTTGTGTGTGATTCTTTATCTTTTAACTCCACGGGCCCCTTGCCAAAACCCTCGCATTTACTTCTCTTACAACCCCATCTATAAATATATTTAAAAAACCACGGTGACATCACACATCCTTGTCTAAGGCCTACTTTTACTGGGAAAAAATTTCACTCTTTCCTACATACTCTAACTTGACTCCTACCCGTAAAAAATCTTTAGCTTTCATAACCTACCTCCTACACCATACACTTTCAAAATCTGCCACATTGCCCCCCTTTTCCACCCGTCATACCCCTTTTTCCAAATCCAAAAAATGCCACAAAGACCTTTTTAAATTCCTTATTTTAAATACTTTTTCACTTATATTTTACTGTAAACACCTGGCCCACACACCCCCAAACCTTTTTCCTAAAGCCTCCTTTTTTCCCATCTGCTACCTATTCTCCGCCCTTAACCTTAATTTTTTTAAATTTAAAACCAAACCAACACTTTACCAGGTAAAACTAAACAACTTACCCCCCCCAATAATTTTTGCACCCCTTTTTTAAACCCTTTTGCCTTTATAAAAAAGGAAAACTATCCATCTCTCTCCCAAATCCCTAGGTACCTTCCCCCTTTTCCATACATTTATTAAAAATTGCACCAACCACTCCAAAACTAACCCCCAAAAACCGTTTTTCCCTTTTCCCTATTTTTTAACCCCCCATCAATCCCCTGCCTTCCCCCCTTTCCTTTTTAACCAACTGCCTCACAAAAAAAAAACTTCCCCCACACTCCCCAACTGGCTCTTCCCACCCCCTACAAAAATGTTATTCCCCCCTTTGCCCTATACCCAAATCACAGTTTCCCCAAACTTCATCAACTTTTAAAACAATTCCCCCAAAATTTTTCCTTCCATCTTCCCAATACCAAAAAACTCTCCATTTTAATAACCTCCTCTCCTTTTTTTAAAAACTGACAAAATCCTTTTTTTCTCTGGGCTTTTTTAAACTTTTTAAATCTCACCCCAAAAAATTTTTTCTATTTTCAAAAAAAAAATTTTGGTTGATAACACTCCCCCACTCCCCCTCATTTGCCCCTTTTTTTTACTTTTCCCTTAAACCACTCTCTTAACTTCTTTTCTTTTTCTCCATTTACTTTTTCCCCCCTTTGGAAACACTTCTACTTTTTTAAAAACTTCTCATATCAAACTTTTTCCCCCTTACTACTCTCTTTACATCCCCCATTCCCCCAAATCGCTCCCCTTACCCCCCTTTCACCCATTTTTCCTGAAACCCAAACAAACTTCTGCTAACACTCTAACACTTTTTTTTTTAAACCTACCCCATACCTTTTCAAACCCCCAATTGCCAATCCCTCTCATTAGCCCCCCAACCCCCAATAGCTTTTATATCTTCCCCCTAACTGCCTCCTTTTTTAGTTTAAAAACCTTCACCTCTCTTTTTCCCCCCTGATGTTTCCCAAATTCCCTCCTTGTATCCCATTAACCTTTTAAACTCTCATTAAAAAGTTTACAACTAAATGATCTGAATATCTGTGGCCCCTCTATAAACATGTACACCCTTTAAGTCCCCAAAACCCAATCTTTTATCTACCAATACAAACCCAACAAACTTTCTGTCATTTCGCCCCCACATCATAACATGTAACTTTTTTTATCCTCTTTTTCCTTAAAATATTTATTAACCATAACTAAAAAACCCCTTTTTTATAAAAAAGTTCCCTCAAAGGGCTCCCCATTAAACATTTACAAACCCGGGACCGCCAAACTTACCTACCAAAAACCCCCTCTAAAAGTTTTTCTCCTACTTTAGGGATTCAAGTCCCCCCCCCCCCAAATTTCTCCTCACTTTTGGGTTTAAAGGCTCCTATAAACATTCACTTAAACCCCTCCCCAAAAACCTCCCTCCTCCACTCATTCCTCTCCCATTCCAGGGGGCATACACGCTTAATTTTGACCCACTTCCGCATCCAACCTTTTCTTTAAAAACCACTAATTCTTGAAATTTTTCACATTCAATTCCCCTTTTCTCCTTCCAAAAACGATCAAATTTTTAAAATTACTGCAACCCCCCCCCTATTGCTCTAACTCTCCAAAACTCCAGAAATTTAAACCCATTTTATTTTTCCCCCCCCTGAAAATCCCCCTACCCCCTTCCCTTTTTTTCGCTTTGGGCCAGGACAAACCAACTTCTTTTTTCATTCATAACATCACAAAACATCTGTTTTTTTTTGTCCCTCCGCACTACATCCCGCACATTTAAGCAACCCATTTTAAAAAAGTTTTTCTTCTTTCTCCTTTTTTTTGTAATTTATACAGGAGAAGGGGTTTTCTAAACCCATTGCCCCCCGGGATTTTTGTCGCCCATACGACACCAAAGGCTTACGGGGGGAAAAAAATTCTTTCCACCTTCCCCCTGGACAATAGAAAAATAAAAAAAACAAGAAACTATTTTAAAAAAAGAGGAAAAAAACCAAAATGTATGTTTATATATATATCAGGCGTGTCTGTGAAGTGTGAAAACCCAAATTTTTAAGGGAGAGTACAAGGGTATCCCGTTTTTCTTACGTGTTATTAACAAAAAAGAAAACCCCAATCCTACCATCATGCAAAACAGTTAAAAGGTTTTTTTGTTTTACAGTCATCGGCAGGACGGTAGACTTTTCCCCGGGTGGTTGCTGTCTACCAAAAATAGGTAGACAAATTATAAAAATTTTTATCAAACTGGGTTTTTTTAAAACCTTTTATATCGAATAGAATCAGGGAGCCATAAAATTTTTGGGTACCAAATTTTACCCGCATAAAAAAAACAGCAAAAATGGCGGCGGGGGATTTAACTTTTTCGAAACCAAATTTAAAAAAAAAGTTCCTTGGATGTGCTTTCCTGATTCACATCCAACCGGAAAAAAGGAGGGTCAAAGAAGACGACAGGGTTTAAAAAGGGGCCAGGGTTTCCCCCAAAAAATTTGCCTATTCCTTATCCAATTTTGAAAGGGAAATTTTTGAATTGTTTTAATCCCCATTATCGTGACATTTTAAATCATGGGTTTTTTTTGATTCACCAAATGTCAATTTTATTTGCAAATGAAATTTTTGGGTTTCGTTTAAAAATTTACGGCAAAAAATTAAGGTATTTTTTAATTTGGGGGAAAACCCCACTGGGAAAAAGTAGGGAAAAAAGGGGGCAAACCCAAAACTGCTTTAAAATGCTCTTTGTAGTGCCTATCAACTTTTTTCATCCCGGGATACACAAAAACCCCCCCTTCATGAAACCCCCACGCCCACCCACTGGTGTCACAAAAACCGGCCCGGGCCCACTCAAAAGTCCCCTTGACAAATGAAGGGAGTTTACCATTCCCCAAATAATGAGAAGATAAATAAAAAATAAGAACTGCAGTAAACCTTTAACAAAAA
This sequence comes from Cherax quadricarinatus, assembly GCF_026875155.1. NCBI lineage: Eukaryota > Metazoa > Arthropoda > Malacostraca > Decapoda > Parastacidae > Cherax > Cherax quadricarinatus. Next base: position 34,052,852 of record NC_069448.1, on the reverse strand, counting down.
TTTTATAATACTGACAAACTGAGAGGGATTTTGTCCCCCGTGACTATCAATCTAATACCCGGAACATGAAAAAGGGGCATTTTTTTGTGGAGCCAATGTGTTTTTAAAAACCTTTGCAAACTCCTGGAGACGAAACGTTTCCCCCAAAAAAAGTCAAAATTAATTGTTCTTGTGGGCCTTTTAAACCCAACAAATTGGGCGGGAATTCTACAAACCCTTAAAACCAACTTTGTTTGAAACCAAGTGGCAGATGAAGTTTTAATTTGGGTAAGTGTAAGGTACTAGTTTTTTTGGGAATGAAAAAAACCCCCGAAGCTAAAAACTAGGGGAAAAATAGAGCTTGATCAAACAGAATGTGAAAAAGACCTTTGGGAATCAAGGGGGGGCAAAATCTAAAAAACCAAGACAGCAGTGCCCTTTGGGTTCGCAACAAGGCCAACAGTTACTTTTGGGGGTTTTTCTTAAGAATATAAAATAACCCAAAATTCAAAAAATTATTTTACGCTCCCATACATCACAAATGAGGCCCCCATTTTAGGTTATGCTGGGCCCGTTTTGTCTCCTTAAATACAGGGTGGGGGTAAAACTTTTTGGGGAACATGCCAGAGAAGAAAAAAAATATTTAATTTATTTACTGTGTAAAAGGGAAACTCCCGTAAAAAAAAACGCTTAGAGCCTTTAAACTTCACTCTCTGGAGAGACGTAGAAAAGAGGGGAAATATCATCCCAGGTGTATAATGGATAATGGGCATAATAAAGGGGATACTAAAAAATAAATGAGGAATTTGAATTTGGTAAAAAAAAGAAATAACGGATTTAAGTTAGAAAAATCTAGATTTAAAAGGACATTCGTAAGTACACGTACGGTGCATACATATTGTGCCTTGTATGCATAGTAACATGCAGCCTGACTCGAAGCATGTCAAGCGGTCGCCTGACAGGGTCGCACCCAGTGCGTCAACACCTACGATGCAAGGGATTGCTACGCCACAGACAAAGCAACAGTAGGCGTGTCCTGGACACTACTAGCACTACAAGAGGAAGGGACGAGCCAAAAAGAAGTGGAAAAGCAGGACTCCACCAGCCCCCTCCCGCTCTCCAAAATGTTTTACTCTGCTTTGGGCCCCTTTTTGTCACGAGTTTACAACAGTCCCCACCCAGAAACAGAGTTTGGGAGCTCAGACTCTGTGAGAAGTGCCTGGGTGTCACCCAGGAAGTGACTGCAATCCCAGACATCTTAAGTCCTGAAGTACAAGAATATACATAACAATAGTCTGTCCCCGCTATACCCTGCATAGAAAACGGGAAGAAGTAGGTCACAGCTGACAACTGTCAACAGGAGGTGTGAGGAGCTGCTCCTACCTCTCTCTAGCTCGTACACCTTGACTGCCCTCACTAACCTAAGTCGGACAGCCTTACCGGTAACGCGACTTGTAATTGTAAATGAGCATCTGAGTACACAAGGAATTGCCTTATTTAATTAAGGATCACAGATGTCCTTCATTCATCAGGGTTCGTTATAGGGACTGGCAGTAGCCTGGCACTATCAGGTGTTACTGGACCTGGCTGGGTTCTTCCAGTATCCTGGCAGCCCACCATACCAAATAACGAGCTTCACAGTCTGTCTGAGACAGTAATCCGAGAAAATTAACGCAGTGGTCATTGATCACCTACCTGTGAACATACACATAAAGGTTAGCAAATAGCCATCACAACGTTAAAGGCTGCTGGTGTGGAACTAGTCAACCTTGACACTCAGACCAACAAGGTTGGTCCAGTCGACCTCTTAAATTAAAGTGATTACTACAGCAAATTTATGTGTGGCACAGCCACAGCGGGTGAAATTTCCCTCCTAAACACAGGTGAGGGACATATGATATAGCCTGGTGGCTAAAGCTCTCGCTTCGCACGGCGAATGTCTGGGTTCAATTCTCAGTGAGGGTAGAAACATTGGGCGTGTTTCTTTACACCGGTTGTCTATGTTCACCATCAGTGAAATGGGTACCTGGGTGTTAGTGGACTGGTGTGGGTCGCATCCTGGGACAAAACTGACCAAATTTGATCGAAATACTCTGCATAACAAGCGGCTTTCTGTATAGTAGTATGATGTCAATGATAAACCATACCACGGGCGGGATTGAACCCGCGGTCAGAGTCTCAAAACACCAAACCGTCGCGTTAGCCACTGGACCAGCTAGCCACAGTGAGGGGACTTGAGCTAGAGTTTGTCACGGCCACGCTAGCTGGAGATTCGTCTATAAAAACTTGCATTTGTGGTCACTGTGGTGCTTATGCTAACCTTCCTATGGTGTAGAAATATACCTAGTTGGACGAATCTTATTGTGGCTAGCTGGTCTAGTAGTTAACGCGACGGTCTGGAGTTTTGAGACTCTGACCGCGGGTTCAATCCCGCCCGTGGTATGGTTTGTTTGCAATCGTGTCATTACGATTTCGTGAGTCATGTCACTGATGTCAGCTATGGTCTGTATACCTAGTACATGTACTTTCAGTAAATAAAGATATTATTTATTTGCATTATTATATTCGGACCACTTCTCTGGGAAGGGGAAAAGTGACCGCAAGGGAAGTAACACTGTGGCAGCGGCAGCGGCAGCGGCAACAGGAACCTTGTCCTCTATTTTTACTTCTACCTGAGGTTCCTAGCAGCCCAGTGATGACCTAATCAAGACCCGCATAACACTAACATGTGTGGATACCCAGAATGATATAAAGCAACTGCAGAAATCACCCAAAAGTTCACAAATTTACCAACTAATAGGACTCGTTCTAGCAACTCCTACCCCGCTGCCACTGAAGTGATACTCCACAACATTCACCCAACACCCATCGCCTACTATTCACCCGAAGCCACAGCCAATGGACAAGGGTCAGAACAATAAAAGAAGATCCAGTAACCAGCTAAGGACTCCTAACATCAAAGGTGAGAGCAGTAATGACACGAGGAAAACTTGTAGTACTGCCAGCCAGGACACAACCCTCATCACCCACCGGCATCACAACAACACACGACAGACAACAACAAATATGGCCGCCGCTACATTCCAAGATAACTCCTTCCCAGAATTTGATGTCAAGAAGATCACCGACCCAGAAATAGCTAAACTCCTTATGATTCAGAACCAAACGATCACCAAACTAACTCAAGAAGTGCAGTAACTAAAGGCTAGCAATGCAGATTACCTCAACAAGATCACTGCTCTAGAACATAAACTAGACACTCTAGAACAACAAAGCAACACCCACACCCAGTACCTAGACACCATCAACACTCTAAAAGACCAAGTCACCCTACTTACTACCAACATTACAGAGGAAAGATCAAGAGTGGACCAACAACTTGCCAATGTCATAACCAACTTCCAAGACCATAATGACCAACAGCAGCTATCTGACGCTGTTGTAGTTAACAGCAAACATCTCCCACCCACAGTCACCCAAGAGACCTGCATGGAGACCACCCTACAGCTTATCAAGGACCACCTTCGCCTTAACATACGTAGTGACGACCTAAAGGATTGCAAACTGATGGGCTATCATGCAGGTAAAAAAACAGTGCTGTTAAAATTCCAAACTAGCTTACAAAGAAACAACCTACTAAAAACATCTATTTCTATGAAAACTGATGTTTACGTCAATGAGTGCCTTACCAAAACGAGACAAAATCTTCTTTATCGGCTAAGAAAATAACGCTATGCCCAAAAAATCCACCAGTGCTTTGTGAGGGATGGAAAAATAGCAGTTAGGAAACAGCCCACTGGGAAGAGATACTTCATCTCCACAGAACATGACCTTAAAACATTCCTAAGTGAGGCTGGACTAACAGAATCAGAGTAAAGTGCAGATAATACCCATAGTCCACCGTTAGTGTTATATTGTCATAAATTTGTGCCCCCCTAAAATTCTAATACCCCAACTACTTTTGATTGTCTTTGTTGTATTCAACGACCATTCTACCTCATAGTCTTAATTGTATTTAATATCTACAGAATCTATCTCCTTTTTTACAACTTACCACATCACTGTTCCATCTTATTTTTTTATAAACTAACCATAACTTGTCTTCAATAATTCTACCTCACTTTAAAAAATACTCAATTGCCCAATTTTATTCTAAATCCCTATTATTGCCCAATTTTACTTTAAACTATATTGATCAAACTTATTGTAAACTTCTTTTATTGACCATTTTTATTCCATACTTTTTTAAACTAGTATTTTCAACTACAACTTTTATATTATCCTGTCTACCATCTTACTAGCATATTATAACCAAGTCATTGCCATTTTTATTTTTATAATTTTTTTTATTATTATTTTGCTACCTTAATTTGTGTATTTTATCCTGTCAATTTAAATCTAATTATGCTCTAATTCTTGTAAACAACTTATATAAGACCTTAGTGCAATTACAATTGAGAGTCTTGTTCCTTTATTATATTATTAGATTAATCACAGTTTTACTCTAGCTCATTCTAGCTCAATACATAGTCAATAACAAATTCACTATACTAGACCATAGTGCAATTACTAGTGAGAGACTGGTGCTATTTGTAATTTGTATTTTTATACTATTAGACTAAACCTAGTTGTACTATAGCTCATTCTACCTCAAGACATAGTCAATACCAATTCACTATATTAGACCATAGTGCAATTACTAGTGAGAGACTAGTGCTATTTTTAATTTGTATTTTTATATTATTAGATTAAACCTATTGTACTTTAGCTCACTCTAGCTCAAAACATAGACTCCACAAAAGTCATTATTAGACCTTAGTGTAATTACAAGTGAGAGTCTTGTTCTATTTTTAATTTGTATTTTTACATTACTAGTTTATACCTAGTTGTACTTTAGTTCATTCCAGCACAACACATAGACAACATCAACTTCATTATGTGTAGTAGTGACTATACTCTATATGACCAAAATACTCTAGCTATATACTTGTCCAAACTTCCCACCACTACAGATATCAGTACTAGAACTCAACACACAACTCAGGATATAAATAACCATAATTTAAACCTAGAAGATGATTGATCACGTTGACCCTGATCTAAACCTCCATATCTGACAACCCAATCAAAACCTATTGGAAAGTAACTGCCTTTATTACACAGCATCACAAGCCACCACTATACTAAACAATGCTAAAAGTCTATCAGTACTTAACTACAACATCAGGTCCTTAAGCAAACACTATGATGACCTCCTAGCACTCCTTGAATCACTAAAGACACCCTTCTCCTGCATTATTCTTACTGAGACCTGGCTTAAGCAGGACACAATAGATATCTACCCTCTACCAGGATACACAGCAATTCACAACTGCAGAACAAACCAAGTTGGGGGTGGTATTGCAATCTATTACTCTAACCAATTATCTTGTCTTAGCACCACTTGCTTTAGTGATGAATATGGGGAATACATTTTTGCTAATTTTAATGTAAAAAACCTTAAGACGCCTATAACAATCGGTGCCATTTATCGGATACCTCACACAAACATCCAAATTTCAGTGAGAAATTAAAGTCACTAATAACAAACAGACAAATGAATAAGCACCACCTTCTCTTAGCTGGAGACTTCAACATCAACCTTGGCTTACTAGATGATCAGCCTGTAACTGATTTCATCAACAATATGAACAACACACTTCTCATACCAACAATAACTAAACCAACCAGGCTCACTGAGACAAGTGCAACCGTAATAGACCACATATGGAAAAATATACTAGCCCCCCTTAAATCAGGGATAATCACAGATAGCACTACAGACCACTACCCTACCTTCCTCCTGACAAACATTAGTAAACCACCACTTGAATACAACAAAGTCTCATTTAGACTCCATGACGAGGCCTCAGTAAGGAAGTTCACAGCTGACCTAGAGACTGTTGATTGGCCTACAGAATTCTCCAAGGCCAATGGTATTGATGACTGGACAGACATTTTTCTTAACAAATTACTTAGACTATACAACAAACATTGTCCTATAAAAACAAAACAGATCACAAACAAACGGCTTGGTTGCCCATGGCTAACCAGCACCATTCTGAAATTCACTGACAAGAAACACCAATATGAAAAGCAATATAGACAGGGCTTAATACACAAAGATACTCTTAAACACTATTCATCAGCTCTCACAAAAGTGATAAAAAAAGCCAAACAACTATACTACTCCAGTAGATTCACAGACACTAGAGGAGACATAAAAAAGACCTGGAAAACACTCAGATTCTAGGGACCCACAAACTGAGAAAAACCAAGAATATTGTCCTAACTAAACCTAATGAAACACCACTACATCCCACTGACACAGCTAACAAGATAAACGACTTCTTCTCAAACATAGGATCTAATCTCGCCAGTAAAATCCCACATACCAATGCCCATGCCGGGGACTACCTAGATGGAAATTTCCCTAATTCCTTCTATCTTGCACCAACTGAGCCCACGGAAGTCGTTATCATAAAGTCACTTAAAAATAACTCGGGGAATCTGTCTCATGTCCCACCATTACTGTACAAGCGAGCGGCCCATGTCCTTTCGCATGCTATTTCATTACTTTTTAACAAGTCAATAGAGACTAGAACCTTCCCGAAACTACTCAAGATGGCAAGGGTTACACCAATACATAAAGGTGGTGACCCTACAGACTTAAACAACTATAGGCCAGTATCTAACTTACCATTGCTATCCAAAATCTTTGAGAAACTCGTGCACAGGAGACTGTATTCATTTATAACGGCTCAAAACATACTCAACCCCTGCCAGTTTGGATTCAGGAAAATAAAAGCACTAATGATGCAATCATAAAAAATGCTAGATCTGCTTTACACAGCAATGGAAAATAAGGGAAAATCCACTAGGAATTTTTATTGACCTAAGAAAAGCTTTTGACACAGTAGACCACGACATCCTACTCCACAAACTTGATCACTACGGTATAAGAGGCCATGCGCTTGCTTATTCAAATCTTACATTACTAATAGGTATCAGTACGTCACCATTAAAGACAGCATCAGCAACACGGCCACTTGATACTGGAGTTCCGCAGGGAAGTGTCCTTGGTCCCCTGCTCTTCCTCATATACATCAATGACCTTCCAAACGTATCCCAACACCTGAAACCCATTCTCTTTGCTGATGACACGACTTATGTCAGCTCTCACCCTAATCTTGCCACCCTCAACACCATTGTGAATGAGGAGCTGATTAAAATATCGACTTGGATGACAGCCAATAAACTAACGCTTAACACTGACAAAACCTACTATATTATATTTGGTAGCAGAGCAGGAGATGCACAAATTAACATTAAGATTGACAACACTCTAATTACCAGGAATAATGGGGGAAAATTCCTAGGCTTATACCTTGACAACAACCTGAATTTCAGCACCCATATCCAGCATATAGCCAAAAAAGTATCCAAAACGGTTGGGATCCTCTCCAAGATACGATACCACGTGCCGCAAAATGCCCTTCTCACACTATAACACTCACTTATTTATCCATACCTCACCTATGCTATTTGTGCTTGGGGATCAACTGCAGCAACACACCTAAAGCCAATAATAACCCAACAAAAAGCTGCAGTAAGAATAATCACTAAATCCCATCCCTGGCAACACACCCCCCCACTCTTCATAGATCTAAACTTACTCCCAGTTCAGTACATCCACACTTACTACTGTGCAATCTACATCTACAGGGCCTTAAACTCTAATATCAACCTTGACCTAAAACGCTTTCTTGATGGTTGTGACAGAACCCACAGGCATAACACCAGACATAAACATCTCTACGACTTTCCCCGTGTCCGACTAAACCTTTACAAAAATTCAATGTATGTCAAAGGCCCTAAAATCTGGAATACCCTACCTGAGAACTCTAGAACTGCAGACACATTCATCACCTTCAAAACTACCATTAGAAAACATCTTATCTCCCTGATACACCCCGTCAACTAACTACACGAATACCACCTGGTGGTTCACACTTACACTCACTCACTCATTTGACCATAAACAGAAATATTAATCTCAGTCTTAAAATAATGAATCCTGTGATACTCCAATACTGAAACTATGTACTGTGCCAAAACAAAAGCATTCACAATGCTAAACTCACAAACTAGTATTTAGTCACTTAGCCATAATACCAACTTACCTCATAATTTGTAATATTTTACAATTAAGAATAAAACTAAGTATGCCCGAAATGCCTAGCCATGCTAAGCGTTCTAGTGGTACACTCTGCAATCACAATTTTACTACATGTAAACCAAACAATAACCAAATTTCTGTAAACTCAGCATTGTAATCCTTATAGAGAATAAACTTTGAATTGAAAGTGTCCTAGTGGGAGTTACTGCCAACCACTGACCTGACATCACCCTGCGACCAGCTGGTCAGTCTGTGGTCGGGTTACTGCCTGAGGGCAGACCACCACAACATGCTCACCTCATGCCAGCAGACAGTCTGCTTAAACGCAGCTGTCGATTCAGAGTTAAACATTGATAGGTCCAGGTACCCTCACACTAGACAGGCTCCTGACAGTCACCTCTCGTGTCCACACATCCCTAGTCTAGGGAAAGGGCAAATCCTTGGAACCCATGAGGTACTGGTTGAGAATAGTGCAGCAGGAGTACTTCGCAGCTGACCATGATTTCCTGAAGGAGTCAGTGAGGAAACCTGACTTAGTCCAGACTCTGGGACTCCACCTGGTCTCTGAGAACCTACTGAGGTACCGAAAGACACCGAATTCCTCCCTCCCAGGAAACTCTGTCCCTCCTATCTTACTATCCAAACACCACTGGCTGATGAGGCTAGTCATCAGTGATGGTTACAGGCTCTAAGATGAACTTCCTGACTGAAACAGGGACCACTAACCCTACCCAGTCGTGAACTCACACACACAGCCTCTGTTCTATACACCTCGGAACTCTAATATGATGATTAATAGGTGGAAAACTGAAACAAAAGATGTTGATCTGTCAAATATATTATTGTGCTTATTTCAATATTAAGAGAAACCTGTTAATTTTTCTTGGCAGAAAGATTACGGAAGGGAGAGAGGTGTTCAGTAGCTGCTCTCAGTATAATGTGACGAGCGACCTCATACATAGAGTCAACCTCACACCCTCAGCCCCAGCCACTACTGCAGCCTACCTCACACCCTCAGCCCCAGCCACTACTGCAGCCTACCTCACCACCGTCGGAGTTGTTGGTAAGACTTATTATTAGTATTATATTCATGGAGAAGTTCTAAATTGGGAAGGGTTATGCAGTGCCTGTAGAATGGGAGGTAACCAGATGTTATCCCTGAAGGGTAAGGTTGCTACAGTTGCTAGTATCAAGAGTTATTCACTAGCATCAAGGCACACTTTTTCCCTGAATATGGAATACAAACCGCTAGTCAGAAGTTTGAATGTCAGAGGTTATTCTATAATTTGTTCTAGCTGTCATCCATAATGAATTCACAGAAAATTATACATTATTTTTGGGCAAAGATTTTGAACCATGCTGATGAGTAAATATAATACCGCAGTTCACAACAGTCATCTTGAGCGTCACCAGATCCATAGATACTTTAAAGCTAAATCATAATAACTAAAGTATGTTGTTCTATTATTAAGTCCACTTACATAACATTTTAAATATTTGCTACGTACGTTGGTAAACTATCTTCGACTAAAAAGTGTGTGTATGTATAAGGTAGTGAAGCTGCAGCTCATGCGGCAAGGGCCTACATAAGGGACCTACCAGAAGACAAGGCCGTAGTCAAACTTGATTTTAGAAATGCCTTTAATATGGTGAAGAGAGATATTGTCTTGCTAGAGGTTCAGGGTAGGTTCCCCAGTCTTTTTCCTTTCATTTCAGCCGGCTACAGCAAACCCTCAATTCTTTTGTTTAGAGAACATGAAATTCTCTCATCAGAGGGTGTTCAGCAGGGTGACCCACTAGCTCCACTTCTCTTCTGCTTGGCAGTAAGAGTACTAACTTCCAGCCTACACAGCGAGCTCAACATCTGGTACTTGGATGATGGTACTCTGGCAGGTACTGAAGAGTCCCTGTGAGAGGACCTACAACTGGTGAAAAGACAGGGAGAAGACTTGGGACTAATCGTCATTCCCTCCAAGTGTGAAATTACAGCGAACCAGGAAGTAATCAATGCCGTGCGAAGAATCCTCCTGGAAGTCTCTCCTACCACTCCGTCCAACAGTACCCTCTTGGGTACTGTTGGACGAAGTGTTACTCTTAGGTCACCAGGCCATCGACATTGTCCTCAAAGGCAAATTGAATGACCTGATGAGAATGGAGGAGAGAATAAGCGATCTTGATGCCCATGATGCTCTGTATCTCCTCACAAGGTGTCTTACTATGCCAAGATTCACTTACTTCCTGAGGTGTACACCCTCTTTTGACAACCCAACACTCCATGAATATGATGCACACATGAGACCAACCTTTAAGAAGGCACTGAACCTGTCACTAGATGATCAACAATGAGATCAGGCAACCCTCCCAGTGCGACTGGGAGGTATAGGGGTGCGCAAAGCAATGCTTGTAGCAGTAAAGCAATCGCAAAGAACTACAGACCGTTAGCACTAACATCCTGTATCATAAAAATCTTTGAGAGGGTTCTAAGAAGCAACATAGCCAACCACCTAGATACCCATCAGTTACACAACCCAGGACAACATGGGTTTAGAGCAGGTCACTTCTGCCTGTTCCAGCTACTGGACAGCTATGACAAGGTCCTGGATTCTGTAGAGGATAAACAAAATACAGATGTAGTATACACAGACTTTGCAAAAGCTTTCGAGAAGTGTGACCATGGTGTAATAGCACACAAAATGTGGGATAAAGGAATAATGGGAAAAGTTGGTAGATGGATCTACAACTTCCTGACAAATTAAACACAAAGAGTCATAGTAAACAGAGTAAAGTCCCAGGCAGCCATGGCAGCCATGATCTGTATTCCCTCGAACGCGGCGAGAGAGATACATGATAATATACACTTGCAAAATCCTGGTGGGATTGGTACGAAACCTGCACACGAAAATCACTCCATATGAAAGCAAAAGACTCGGCAGGAGACGCAACATTCCCCTGATGAAAAGCAGGGGTTCCACGAGTACACTGAGAGACAACACAATAAGTGTCTGGGGCCCAAGACTGCTCATTTGCCCCCCAGCATACATAAGGGGGATTACCAATAGACCCCTTGGCTGTCTTAAAGAAGGCACTGGACAGGCACCTAAAGACAGTACCTGACCAACTGGGCTGTGGTTCGTAGGTCAGCTTGCGTGCGGCCAGCAGTAACAGCCTGGTTGATCAGACCCTGATACACCATGAGGCCTGGTCTCAGACCGAGCCGCGGGGGCGCTGACCCCCGAAACCCTATCCAGGTAAACTCCAGTGCATTAGTCAAGAAGATCATCCCCAAACGCTTGAGAGACGTGGTAGGAGCTGAAGTGCTCAGGTTTACTGAAGCAGCAATGCGGTGGGACACCCTTGCAGACTCCTCCAGTAGACCAGCTCCTCCCAAGGAGCACAAACAGTCCCACTGGGACAAACCGTTCGTGGAAAAAATCGCCGACACACTGCTCACCAACGCTTCAGGAAAAAACGAAGCTCATCTCCTGGCGGTGAAGGCACCACACTCAGGAGATTTCCTTCTAGCTGTTCCTAATTCCTCCCTGGGCACTCGACTCGACCTACAGGCCATTTCGATTGGTGTTGCTCTTCACCTAGCCGCCCCCATCCTCACTGAACATAGGTATATTTGCGGCAGGGCGACGGCTGAACAATTCGGACTTCATGATCTCGTGTGTCACACAGCAGAAGGGAAGTATGCCAGACATGAAGAGATCAATGACATCATAAAGAGAAGCCTCGCCACAACCCGTTGCTCAGCTCAGCAGGAGTCCCAAGTACAGAGGTCTAACAGAATTCAAAAGCATCCTGATGGAGCCACTATGCTACCTTGGAAGGATGGAAAGCAGATTGCCTGGGACAACACATATGCCACCACAATGGCAGACACCTACTTGCCATACTCCGTAGCTGAAGGGGGTGGAACTGCCAGCCACATGGAAACCCAGAAGACCCACAAATATGAAGACCTACCTCATTGCTATAACTTCATCCCAATAGGGTAGGAGACCCTCGGAGGATGGGGCAAGTGTGCTCTAAAGTTCCTCAGAGAGCTGGGTGAAAAGCTCATCATAGAAACCAAGGACCACAGGGCAACCAGCTTTCTCTTTCAAAGGCTCAGTGTCGCGATCCAGAGAGGAAATACCTGCAGCATTCTGGGCACATGGCCCACCGCCAGGAAGCTGGACGAAGTATTCGAGATGTAGCTCTGAGTTGTTAATATGTTGTTTTATTAGTTTTATTAGTTCAACGAGCAGTATTTTATATTATTGATCAACCTCTCGTTCGTGGTCACAATAATATAAAATACTGCTCGTTGAACTAGTTCACCAAACAGGGACTAGAATGAAATTAGCCTAGAGTCATCCACACCATCGTGTGTCCTTGGGTAGGGAGAACAACATCCAGTTCCGCTGGATGTCCTACTCTTAAGGATTGTATTGTTCAGTGGATAAGGGCGTCATGTGTTTTCGCCCACGCTGAGGCAGGCCAAAGCAGCATGGGTTCGAGTCCTTGGCTAGTGCAGTGTTGCTATTGAAGAGGGGTTGTTGAGGTGATTTGGTCATTTAGAGAGAATGGATCAAAGTAGAATGACATGAAGAGCGTATAAATCAGTAGGGGAAGGAAGGTGGGGTAGGGGTCATCCTCGAAAAGGTTGGAGGGAGGGGGTAAAGGAGGTTTTGTGGGCGAGGGGCTTGGACTTCCAGCAAGCGTGCATGAGTGTGTTAGATAGGAGTGAATGGAGACGAATGGTATTTGGACCTGACGAGCCGTTGGAGTGTGAGCAGGGTAATATTTAGTGAAGGGATTCAGGGAAACCGGTTACTTTATATAGCCCAACTTGAGTCCTGGAAATGGGAAGTACAATGTCTGCACTTTAAAGGAGGGGTTTGGGATATTGGCAGATTGGAGGGATATGTTGTGTATCTTTATACGTATATACTTCTAAACTGTTGTATCCTGAGCACCTCTGCAAAAAACAGTGATTATGTGTGAGTGTGGTGAATATGTTGAATGATGATGAAAGTATTGTCTTTTTGGGGATTTTCTTTATTTTTTGGGTCACCCTGCCTCGGTGGGAGACGGCCGACTTGTTAAAAAAAATGTTTAAAGTTAATTAGTCCTTTCAATTATTAAGACTACAATATAGTTAGAGGTCAAAATAGTGCACCATACTGACTTAATGACTTATAACTAAGAAGTCTTCACCCTTCACTTCTAAAACCATAACTTTGTGTCTTCTCAATTTACCCACAATTATTAACAAATGTGATTATCAAGTGTTTGTTACAGATTGTCAGGCTGGGTGGGAGTATGACCACACCTATTACCACTTGACACTGAGTATATCATGTGTTTGTTTCAGGATGTCATGCAGAGTGGGAGTATAACCACACCTATTACCACCTATTACCATATCATAAAAATCTTTGAAAGGGTCCTAAGAAGCAAGGTCACCACCCATCTAGAAACCCATCAGTTACACAACCCAGCGCAACATGGGTTTAGAACAGGTCGCTCCGGTGGTCTGGTGGCTAAAGCTCCCGCTTCACACACGGAGGGCCCGGGTTCGATTCCCGGCGCGTGGAAACATTTGACACGTTTCCTTACACCTGTTGTCCTGTTCACCTAGCAGCAAATAGGTACCTGGGTGTTAGTCGACTGGTGTGGGTCGCATCCTGGGGGACAAGGTTAAGGACCCCAATGGAAATAAGTTAGACAGTCCTCGATGACGCACTGACTTTCTTGGGTTATCCTGGGTGGCTAACCCTCCGGGGTTAAAAATCCGAACGAAATCTTATCTTATCTTAAGGTCCTAGATGCACTAGAAGACAAAAAGAATGCAGATGTAATATACAGACTTTGCAAAAGCCTTCGACAAGTGTGACCATGGCGTAACAGCGCACAAAATGCGTGCTAAAGGAATAACAGGAAAAGTCGGTCGATGGATCTATAATTTCCTCACTAACAGAACACAGAGAGTAGTAGTCAACAGAGTAAAGTCCGAGGCAGCTACGGTGAAAAGCTCTGTTCCACATGGCACAGTACTCGCTCCCATCTTGTTCCTCATCCTCATATCTGACATAGACAAGGATGTCAGCCACAGCACCGTGTCTTCCTTTGCAGATGACACCCGAATCTGCATGACAGTGTCTTCCATTGCAGACACTGCAAGGCTCCAGGCGGACATCAACCAAATCTTTCAGTGGGCTGCAGAAAACAATATGAAGTTCAACGATGAGAAATTTCAATTACTCAGATATGGTAAACACGAGGAAATTAAATCTTCATCAGAGTACAAAACAAATTCTGGCCACAAAATAGAGCGAAACACCAACGTCAAAGACCTGGGAGTGATCAAGTCGGAGGATCTCACCTTCAAGGACCATAACATTGTATCAATCGCATCTGCTAGAAAAATGACAGGATGGATAATGAGAACCTTCAAAACTAGGGAGGCCAAGCCCATGATGACACTCTTCAGGTCACTTGTTCTATCTAGGCTGGAATATTGCTGCACACTAACAGCACCTTTCAAGGCAGATGAAATTGCTGACCTAGAAAATGTACAGATAACCTTCACGGCGCGCATAACAGAGATAAAACACCTTAATTACTGGGAGTGCTTAAGGTTCCTGAACCTGTATTCCCTGGAATGCAGGCGGGAGAGATACATGTTTATATACACCTGGAAAATCCTAGAGGGACTAGTACCGAACTTGCACACGAAAATCACTCACTACGAAAGCAAAACACTTGGCAGACGATGCAACATCCCCCCAATGAAAAGCAGGGGTGTCACTAGCACGTTAAGAGACCATACAATAAGTGTCAGGGGCCCGAGACTGTTCAACTGCCTCCCAGGATACATAAGGAGGATTACCAACAGACCCCTGGCAGTCTTCAAGCTGGCACTGGACAAACACCTAAAGTCGGTTCCTGACCAGCTGGGCTGTGGCTCGTACTTTGGTTTGCGTGCAGCCAGCAGTAACAGCCTGGTTGATCAGGCTCTGATCCACCAGGAGGCCTGGTCACAGACCGGGCCGTGGAGGCGTTGACCCCCGGAACTCTCTCCAGGTAAACTCCAGGTATGTTTGCTTTGATGTTGTCAGTCTGGGTGGGAGTATGACCACAACTATTACCACTTGGTACTAAGTATATCAAGTGATTGTTTCAGGTTGTCAGGCTAGGTGGGAGTATGACCACACCTATTACCACTTGATACTAAGTATATCAAGTGATTGTTTCAGGTTGTCCGACAGGGTGGGAGTATGACCATACCTATTACCACTTGACACTGAGTGTATCATGTGTTTGTTACAGGTTGTCAGGCTGGGTGGGAGTATGACCACACCTATTACCACTTGACACTGAGTGTATCATGTGTTTGTTACAGGTTGTCAGTCTGGGTGGGAGTATGACCACACCTATTACCACTTGACACTGAGCATATCATGTGTTTGTTACAGGTTGTCAGGCTGGGTGGGAGTATGACCACACCTATTACCACTTAGACACTGAGTGTATCATGTGTTTGTTTCAGGTTGTCAGTCTGGGTGGGAGTATGACCACACCTATTACCACTTAGACACTGAGTGTATCATGTGTTTGTTACAGGTTGTCAGGCAGGGTGGGAGTATGACCACACCTACTACGACCAGACACTGAGTATGCAAGAAAACTGGGTGTGTGAACGGGACAGTCTGGTGGCAACTTGGATGTCTGCTGGTGTAGCTGGCAACGTCGTCGGTACACTCATCATTAACTCACTTTCTGATATGTGAGTTACTCTCTCTTACTGTTTTAACTCATATTTATAATCTAATATTATGATTTATATTATTTTATTTTCATTTAATAGAGTAAAAGTCAATCGGCGACTCGTGAAAGGTCAAAAAGGTGTATGGGAAAAAATATTTAATAGGCTTAATTCTTCTGCTTCATGTTACTTTACGTTACGTTAGTTTTCTGGCCTCATTTCCTAGGCTTCTTTTTGTCTATCTCACTTACCAGCGTTGTTATGCAAAAATGTGGGATAGCTGGGGGCTTGAGCCTGGTCTAAGGGCAAAAGTAAAAGTTACACACATACTAGCCCAAACCGGCCACCCAGGGCTATCCCAGACAAAACAGAAAGCGCTAAACTGGTATGTGTACTTAAAGGGGTTGGGTAGCAGAGGGTTATTCAAAAATCCCAATTAGGAAAATATATCTATTTAGTCACCATAACATAACATAACAGAAAAACCTTAATCCTCAACGCCCAAATGAGGGTACACAAACAACAGCTGGCTGGAGGTCCAGCCACCATAACACCTAGGCCTCGTCAGCGTCAGGCCCACTCTACTCCACACCTCATTTTTTATTTCCTCACTCCTCCCACAGCACCCTGACCATGTCAGAGCCTGGGTGAACATACAGGTAAGCCATATGAGAGCCTATGGCTTGAGTTGGATAAACAAAATGAGTGGACAACTACAAACTTATCTTAAAAATACAGCATCTCCGATGCCAGCCTCTACACACCATGCTAACGTCACGTGACCCCCCCAAACCACGCTTACTCCGCGTACCCAAACATCCTTGGAAAATAAATCATTAACAGAATTTCTTTATAATTACAGTTAGAGTACTTTACAGTACCCCCAAATGCACATTATCAATTATAAAATTATTCCTTACAACTATAATATTCATATTATTATGGCACACTTCTCCACTATATGTACATTACGATGTCATGCAGAACCCTGCATAACAAGTGTCATCTGTCGACCCGGAATATTGAAGTTCCTACCTATTTCAGCCTTATATATCTTTTTTTTCTACTTATCTTGTCCTGTGTGCCGGCAGTCTCTCGTCGCTCACTTCTCTTTGAGCTCGTACTGGCCAGCACATATCTCAGTAGTACCAGTTACCAGTAACCAGTTTCCAGTAGTATGACTCACTACCAACCGTCTGTGTGAATCACTGACTGTTATTCACTCTGCTGCTGACCATAGCATGTTTTTGAATGCCGCTCACCTCCTAGGCTTCACTGGTGGGTCAGTCTTAAGATAGAGAGCAGGGAGGCAGGGCGGCACGGCTTCTTCCCATACTTTCCGTTATAATTATACGTACTAACCAGCCTACGTGAGTGTTCTTAACCAATCCACGTATCAAACCCCCACATGACAATTTGGTGACAGCTTGTGGGCATGGATTTACGGGTATTTCAGACGTTATATCACTAATATTGTTAGGTAAAATGAGACATGCAATTAATGTCACATTTTATTGCGGCAACGTTTCGCTCTCTGGGACCTTTGTCAAGACGGCTCGACACAGCTCCTGGAGAGCAAAACTTTTCCACAGTAAAATGTCACATTAGTAGCACATGTGTCATTTTACTCTAATGTGGAACTCTATCGAAAGGCTTTCTGAAGTCCATATACACAATATCATTACCATGATCTACCTCCTTAAATACCTTAGTGAAAAAAGTAAATTCAGAGTTCCATTTTGCATTCCTTAAGAATCCTTGAAAAAACTTTACTTTATCTACAACACTTCAGCTACACTCATCATTTACTTGAATGAAACCCATCTATAAGTAACTTACTTATTAATAATATCTTTATTTACTACAAGTGCATAGTATACAGGTCTACCTGACATCACTGACATACTACTATATAGAAAGCCGCTTGTCATGCAAAGCATTTCGGGCAAATTTGGTCATTGTCCCAGGATGCGACCCACACTAGTTGACTAACACCCAGGTACCCATTTTACTGATAGGTGCAGGGAACCGAACCACGGAACCTCAGCGTGTGAAGCGAGAGCTTTGCCTACCAGGCCACGGGCCACCAATTATAATTCATTGAGTATAGCACCATTACAGTAGCATTATAGTTTCACTCCTTTTCCCCCTCCCTGTCTTCCTGTCAGCTGTGAGATACACTTTTGTTGCTTGTTCGAACACTTACCTAGACACTTTCCTCACCTACCAGCTTGTTGCAACCACCATCATCCATCCCCTTAATACTGCATAACAGTAGTGCTGATTTCTACAGAGTGGCTCCCACAGTATGGCTCCCACAGTATGGCTCCCACAGTATGGCTCCCACAGTATGGCTCCCACAGTATGGCTCCCACAGTATGGCTCCTCCTGAAAAGGCCTTCTACAGAGTGACTCATTCCTGAGCGGCTCCCTTTCACACCTATATGCTAATGACCTTGACCTCGCCCTCGAGACCACCTCGCCCTCGAGACCACCTCGCCCTCGAGACCACCTCGCCCTCGAGACCACCTCACCCTCAACCCCCCCCACGCCCCCAACCCACGACCCCCCACGCCCCCCACCCACGACCCCCACCCGCGCCCCCCGCGGCCCCCTCGCATCTCACCCGCGGCCCCCGGCGCCCCCCACCCTAGCGCCGACCCACCGGCCCTTCCGCACCCTCGCACCCGCCCGTGCCCCACACGCCTGCTCGTCGCGCCCGCCCATACCTTCTGCTGCGCCTTCTGCAGCGTCGTCCGGATCGCCCCCGCTCCCCGAATTTTTTTCCAATTTTTTTCAAATTTTTTTTTGAATTTCATTTTCTTATGATCTCCATCTCCTCGGATCAAATTTCTGAGGTTCCCCCTCCCACTTTCACCCCAATTTTTTTTTCTCGTTAACACAAAGACTCCAATTCCTCGGATCACGCACGCAGCCTGCAATCATGCACTCATACAGGCAGCCTGCAATCATGCAATCAAGCAGGCAGCCTGCAATCATGCAATCACGTAGGCAGCCTGCACTCATGCATTCACGCAGGCATCCTTCAATCATGCAATCACGCAGGCAACCTGAAATCATGCAATCATGCAGGCACCCTGAAATCATGCACTCACACAGGCAGCCGGCAATCATGCAATCACGCAGGCAGCCTGCAATCATGCACTCACGCAGTCAGCCTGCAATCATGCACTCATGTAGGCAGTCTGCAATCATGCACTTATGCAAGGAGCCTGCAATCATGTACTCATGCAGGCAGCCTGCAATCATGTGCTTAAGCAGGCACCATGCAATCATGCACTCTCACAGGCAGCGTGGAATCATGCACTCTCACAGGCAGCCTGCAATCATGCAATCACGCAGGCAACCTGCAATCATGCAATCACGCAGGCAGCCTGCAATCATGCTATCACGCAGGCTGCCTGCAATCATGCACTCACGCAAGCAGCCTGCAATCATGTACTCACGCAGGCAACCTGCAATCATGCAATCACGCAGGCAGCCTGGAATCATGCACACACGTAGGGAGCCTGCAATCATGCACTCACGCAGTCAGCCTGCAATCATGCAATTACACAGGCAGCCTGCAATTATGCACTCATGCAGGCAGCCTACAATCATGCACTCTCGCAGGGAGCCAGCAATCATGCACTCACGCAGACAGCCTGCAATCATGCAATTACACAGGCAGCCTGCAATTATGCACTCATGCAGGCAGCCTAGAATCATGCACTCATGCAAGCAGTCTGGAATTATGCACTCATACAGGCAGCCTGAAATCATGCACTCACTCAGGCAGCCTGCAATCATGCACTCTCACAGGCAGCCTGCTGTTATGCAATCACGCAGGTAGCCTGCAATCATGTACTCTCACAGGCAGCCTGGAATCATGCACTCACGCAGGGAGCCTGTAATCATGTACTCTCACAGGCAGCCTGGAATCATGCACTCACGCAGGCAGCCTGCAATCATGGAATCACGCAGCCAGCCTTCAGTCATGCACTCACGCAGGCACCCTGCAATCATGCACTCATGCAGGCAGTCTGCAATCATGCACTTTTGCAAGCAACCTGCAATTATGTACTCATGCATGCAGCCTGCAATCATGTACTTGCGCAGCCACCATGCAATCATGCACTCTCACACGCAGCATGGAATCATGCACTCTCACAGGCAGCCTGCAATCATGCAATCACGCAGGCAGCCTGCAATCATGCAATCACGCAGGCAGCCTGCAATCATGCAATCACGCATGCTGCCTGCATTCATGTACTCACGCAGGCAGCCTGCAATCAAACACTCACGCAGGCAGCCTGCAATCATGCAATCACGCAGGCAGCCTGCAATCACGCACTCACGCAGACAGCCTGCAATCATGCACACACGAAGGCAGCCTGGAATCATGCACTCACGCAGGCAGCCTGCAATCATTCAATCACGCAGGCAGCCTGCAATCATGCAATCACGCAGGCAGTCTGGATTCATGCAATCACGAAGGTAGCCTGCAATCATGCACTAGCGCAGGCAGCTTGCAATCATGCAATCATGCAGGCAGCCTGCTATTATGCACTCATACAGGCAGCCTGCAACCATGCACTCTCACAGGCATCTTGCAGTTATGCAATCACGCAGGTAGCCTGAAATCATGTACTCTCACAGGCAGCCTGGAGTCATGCACTCACGGAGGCAGCCTGCAATTATGCATTCACACAGGCATCCTGCAATCATGCACTCACGGAGGCAGCCTGCAATTATGCACTCTCACGGGCAGCCTGGAATCATGAACTCACGCAGGCAGCCTGCAATCATGCACTCACGCAGGCAGCCTGCAATTACGCACTCACACAGCCATCCTGCAATCATGCACTCACGCAGGCAGCCTGCAATTATGCACTCACATAGGCATCCTCCAATCATGCAACCACGCAGGCAGCCTGCAATCATGCACTCACGCTGGCATTCCGCAATCATGAACTCGTGCAGGCAGCCTGCAATCATGCACTTACGCAGGCAGCCTGGAATCATGCACTCTCTCAGGCAGCCTGGAATCATGCACTCACGCAGGCATCCGGCAATCATGAACTCATGCAGGCAGCATACAATCATGCACTAATGCAGGCAGCCTGCAATCGAGCACTCTCACAGGCAGCTTGGAATCATGCACTCACGCAGGCAGCCTGCAATCATGCACTCACGCAGGCATCCTGCAATCATGAACTCATGCAGGCAGCATACAATCATGCACTAATGCAGGCAGCCTGCAATCATGCACTCTCACAGGCAGCTTGGAATCATGCACTCACGCATGCAGCCTGCAATCATGCGCTCACGCAGGCATCCTGCATTCATGCACTCATGCAGGCAGCATACAATCATGCACTAATGCAGCCAGCCTGCAATCATGCACTCATGCAGGCAGCCTGTAATCATGGACTTACACAGGCAGCCTGCAATCATGCACTCTCTCAGGCAGCCTGGAATCCTGCACTCACGCAGGCAGCCTGCAATTATGCATTCACACAGGCATCCTGCAATCATGCATACGCAGGTAGCCTGCAATCATGCACTCAAGCAGACAGCCTGCAATCACGCAATCACGCAGGCAGCCTGCAATCATGCAATCACGCAGGCAGCCTGCAATTATGCACTCATGCAGGCATCCTACAATCATGCACTCATGCATGCAGCCTGCAATTATGCACTCATACAGGCAGCCGGCAATCATGCACTCACGCAGGCAGCCTGCAATTATGCACTCTTACAGGCAGCCTGGAATCATGCACTCACGTAGGCAGCCTGCAATTATGCACTCACACAGGCATCCTGCAATCATGCACTCACGCAGGCAGCCTGCAATCATACACTCACGCAGGCAGCCTGCAATTATGCACTCACATAGGCATCCTGCAATCATGCAATCACGCAGGCAGCCTGCAATCATGCACTTACGCAGGCACCCTGCAATCATGCAATCACGCAGGCAGCCTGTAATCAAGCAATCACGCAGGCAGCCTGCAATCATGCTATCACGCAGGCAGCCTGCAATCATGCAATCACGCAGGTAGCCTGCAATCATGCACTCATACAGGCAGCCTGTAATCATGCAATCACTCAGGCAGCCTGCAATCATGCACTCGCACAGGCAGCCTGCAATCAAGCACTCACGCAGGCAGCCTGAAATCATGCAATCACACAGGCAGCCTGCAATCATGCACTCACGCAGGCAGCCTGCGAACATGTAATCATGCAGGCAGCCTGCAATCATGGAATCACGCATGCAGCCTGCAATCATGCAATCACGCAGGCAGCCTGCAATCATGCAATCACGCAGGCAGCCTGCAATCATGCACTCATGCAGGCAGCCTGCAATCAAGCACTCACACAGTCATCCCGCAATCATGCAATCACGAAGGCAGCCTGCAATCATGCAATCACACAGGCAGCCTGCACTCACGCAATCACGCAGGCAGCCTGCAATCATGCACTCACGCAGGCAGCCTGCAATCATGTACTGACGCAGGCAACCTGCAATCATGCAATCGCGCAGGCAGCCTGCAATCATGCACTCATGCAGGCAGCCTGCAATCATGCAATTAAGCATGCAGCCTGCAATCATGCAATCACGTAGGCAGCCTGCACTCATGCAATCACGCAGGCATCCTTCAATCATGCAATCACACAGGCATCCTTCAATCATGCAATCACGCAGGCAGCCTGCAATCATGCATTTACGCAGGCAGCCTGCAATCATTCAGTCATGCAGGCAGTCTGCAATCATGCACTTATGCAAGCAGCCTGCAATCATGTACTCATGCAGGCAGCCTGCAATCATGTACTTACGGAGGCACCATGCAATCATGCACTCTCACAGGCAGCGTGGAATCATGCACTCTCACAGACAGCCTGCAATCATGCAATCACGCAGGCAGCCTGCAATCATGCAATCACGCAGGCAGCCTGCAATCAGGCTACCACGCAGGCTGCCTGCAATCATGCACTCACGCAAGCAGCCTGCAATCATGCACTCACGCAGGCAACCTGCAATCATGCAATCACGCAGGCAGCCTGGAATCATGCACACACGTAGGCAGCCTGCAATCATGCACTCTCGCAGGGAGCCAGCAATCATGCACTCACGCAGACAGCCTGCAATCATGCAATTACACAGGCAGCCAGCAATTATGCACTCATGCATGCAGCCTACAATCATGCACTCATGCAAGCAGTCTGGAATTATGCACTCATACAGGCAGCCTGCAATCATGCACTCACTCAGGCAGCCTGCAATCATGCACTCTCACAGGCAGCCTGCTGTTATGCAATCACGCAGGTAGCCTGCAATCATGTACTCTCACAGGCAGCCTGGAATCATGCACTCACGCAGGGAGCCTGTAATCATGTACTCTCAGAGGCAGCCTGGAATCATGCACTCACGCAGTCAGCCTGGAATCATGCACTCACGCAGGCAGCCAGGAATCATGCAATCACGCAGGCAGCCTGCAGTCATGCACTCACGCAGGCAGCCTGCAATCATGCACTCTCGCAGGGAGCCAACAATCATGCACTCACGCAGACAGCCTGCAATCATGCAATTACACAGGCAGCCTGCAATTATGCACTCATGCAGGCAGCCTACAATCATGCACTCAAGCATGCAGTCTGGAATTATGCACTCATACAGGCAGACTGCAATCATGCACTCACTCAGGCAGCCTGCAATCATGCACTCTCACAGGCAGCCTGCTGTTATGCAATCACGCAGGTAGCCTGCAATCATGTACTCTCACAGGCAGCCTGGAATCATGCACTCACGCAGGAAGCCTGTAATCATGTACTCTCAGAGGCAGCCTGGAATCATGCACTCACGCAGTCAGCCTGGAATCATGCACTCACGCAGGCAGCCAAGAATCATGCAATCACGCAGGCAGCCTGCAGTCATGCACTCACGTAGGCAGCCTGCAATCATGCACTCATGCAGGCAGTCTGCAATCATGCACTTATGCAAGCAGCCTGCAATCATGTGCTCATGTATGCAGCCTGCAATCATGTACTTGCGCAGGCACCATGCAATCATGCACTCTCACAGGCAGCGTGGAATCATGCACTCTCACAGGCAGCTTGCAATCATGCAATCACGCAGGCAGCCTGCAATCATGCAATCACGCAGGCAGCCTGCAATCATGCAATCACGCATGCTGCCTGCAATCATGCACTCACGCAGGCAGCCTGCAATCAAGCACTCACGCAGGCAGCCTGCAATCATGCAATCACGCAGGCAGCCTGCAATCATGCACTCACGCAGACTGCCTGCAATCATTCAATCACGCAGGCAGCCTGCAATCATGCAATCACGCAGGCAGTCTGGATTCATGCAATCACGCATGTAGCCTGCAATCATGCACTAGCGCAGGCAGCCTGCAATCATGCACTCATGCAGGCAGCCTGCAATTATGCACTCATACAGGCAGCCTGCAATCATGCACTCTCACAGGCAGCTTGCAGTTATGCAATCACGCAGGCAGCCTGAAATCATGTACTCTCACAGGCAGCCTGGAATCATGCACTCACGGAGGGAGCCTGCAATTATGCACTCACACAGGGATCCTGCAATCATGCACTCACGCAGGCAGCCTGCAATTATGCACTTACCTAGGTATCCTGCAATCTTGCACTCACGCAGGCAGCCTGAAATCATGCACTCTCACAGGCGGCCTGGAATCATGCACTCACGCAGGCAGCCTGCAATCATGCACTCACGCAGGCAGCCTGCAATTACGCACTCACACAGCCATCCTGCAATCATGCACTCACGCAGGCAGCCTGCAATTATGCACTCACATAGGCATCCTGCAATCATGCAACCACGTAGGCAGCCTGCAATCATGCACTCGCGCTGGCAGCCCGCAATCATGCACTCATGCAGGCAGCCTGCAATTATGTACTCATACAGGCAGCCTGCAATCATTCACTTATGCAGGCAGCCTGGAATCATGCACTCACGCATGAGGTCCACCATTCTTCTCCTGATCATTTTTTCCATGACCTTGCATACTATACACGTCAGTGACTCTGGTATGTAGTTAAATGCTTAGTGTCTGCATCCTTTTTAAAAATTTGGACTGCATTTGCTGTCTTCCATACTTCCGGTAGTCGCCATGTTTCGATAGATGTCTTGAAGACTTTTGTTAGTGGTACACAAAGTGCCTCTGCTCCCTCTCTCATGTCCGTGCGTGCGCCCTCGTGTGTGTATGTGCGCGCGCGCACTAGTGTGGGTGTATGATCCACTTAATATTTGTATTTATAACTCATTACAATTGTGACCAGGTGTGGACGTATCAGTGGTTCATTACTTTGTAATTTGTTCATGACTGTAACCATGTATAGGAGTGAAGCTGATTCATTACCTCTGTAACTTGCCATGATTAGTGACCAGATCTACCTGGAGTTCATTACCTTTGTAACTAGTTCAGCTATCATAACTTTGGGGTCCAGTCACTGG
This sequence comes from Cherax quadricarinatus, assembly GCF_026875155.1. Taxonomy (NCBI): domain Eukaryota; kingdom Metazoa; phylum Arthropoda; class Malacostraca; order Decapoda; family Parastacidae; genus Cherax; species Cherax quadricarinatus. Next base: position 34,027,400 of record NC_069448.1, on the reverse strand, counting down.
ACCCATTATGTACCTTTGTAATCTTTTGACTACCGCCCACAGGATGGGTATGGGGTGATAAAGATATTAAACTAAAGTGTGTGTGTGTGTGTGTGTGTGTTGTGTGTGTGTGTGTGTGTGTGTGTGTGTGTGTGTGTGTGTGTGTGTGTGTGGTGTGTGTGACTCAACAATCATATTTGCACCAATAACTCATTACAGTTGTGACCGAGTGTGGAAGTGTGAATTGCTCATTACTCTATAATTTGTTCATGATTGTAGCCAAAGTATAAACGTAAGTAACCATTCTACAGAATTCATTACCTTTGTAACTTGTGAGCTCATACCTTTGTACCTAGTTCAGCTATCAAAACTTTGGGGGCCCATCCCTGGACCCATTACGTACCTCTGTAATCTGTAAATACCTTTGTAACTTGTCATGATTGTGACCAGACTTACCTGGAGTTCATTACCTTTGTAAATTGTGAGTTCATTACCTTTGTAAATTGTGAGTTCATTACCTTTGTAAATTGTGAGTTCATTACCTCTGTAACTTGCTCAGCTATCAAAACTTTGGAGTCCAGTCCCTGGACCAATTATGTACCTCTGTAATCTTTTGACTACCGCCCACAGGATGGGTATGGGGTGCATAATAAACATATTAAACTAACAAACTCCCTCTCTCAGGACTCAGTTTTTAGCAAGCCGCTAACCAGACATAGAGTCGAAGATCTAAATGATTTTATTTATGAGAGAGCCACAGAATTTGGTAAACACAAGCCTATCTGATGTTACCTTGACGCCAAATGACTTCGAACAGGCGATAAATGACATGCCCATGGACTCTGTCCCAGGGCCAGACTCATGGAACTCCGTGTTCATCAAGATCTGCAAGAAGCCCCTATCATGTGCTTTTTCCATCCTATGGAGAGGGAGCATGGACACGGGGCTCGTCCCACAGTTACTAAAAACAACAGACACAGCCCCACTCCACAAAGGGGGCAGTAAAGCAATAGCAAAGAACTACAGACCGATAGCACTAACATCCCATATCATAAAAATCTTTGAAAGGGTCCCAAGAAGCAAGATCGCCACCCATCTAGAAACGCATCATTTACACAACCCAGGGCAACATGGGTTTAGAACAGGTCGCTCCTGTCTGTCTCAACTATTGGATCACTACGACAAGGTCCTAGATGCACTAGAAGACAAAAACAATGCATATGCAATATACACTGACTTTGCAAAAGCCTTCGACAAGTGTGACCATGGCGTAATAGCGCACAAAATGCGCGCTAAAGTAATAACAGGAAAAGTTGGTAGATGGATCTATAATTTCCTAACAAACAGAACACAGAGTAGTAGTCAACAGAATAAAGTTTAAGGCGGCTACGGTGAAAAGCTCTGTTCCACAAGGCACAGTACTCGCTCCCATCTTGTTTCTCATTCTCATATCTGACATAGACAAGGATGTCAGCCACAGCACCGTGTCTTCCTTTGCAAAATGACACCTTAATTTGCATGACAGTGTCTTCCATTGCAGACACTGCAAGGCTCCAGGCGGACATCAACCAAATCTTTCAATGGGCTGCAGAAAACAATATGAAGCTCAACGATGAGAAATTTCAGTTACTTCGATATGGTAAACATGAGGAAATTTAATCTTCATCAGAGTATAAAACAAATTCCAGCAGCAAAATAGAACGAAAAACTAACGTCAAAGACCTGAAAGTGATCATGTCGGAGGATCTCACCTTCAAGGACCATAACATTGTATCAATTGTATCTGCTAGAAAAATGACAGGATGGATAACGAGAACCTTCAAAACTAGGGATGCCAAGCCCAGTTTTATATTGGCAAATGCAAAGTTCTAAATGTCATATATAAACTAAATAATGTAGATCTTAATATTACTGCTTGCGAAAAGGATTCAGGTGTTCTGGTTAGCAGTAATCTAAAACCAAGACAACAGTGCATTAGTGTTCGCAATAAAGCTAACAGAATTCCTGATTTCATGTCTAGAAGTAAAATAATAAAAGTCCTCAGGTTGTTCTTCAACTCGATATATCCTTGGTTAGGCCTCATTTAGACTATGCTGCTCAGTTCTGGTCACCGTATTACAGAATGGATATAAATGCTCTGGAAAACGTACAGAGGAGGATGACAAAGATGATCCTATGTATCAGAAATCTTCCCTATGAGGATAGACTGAGGCCCCTGAATCTGCACTCTCTAGAAAGGCGTAGAATTAGGGATGTTATGATCGATGTGTATAAATGGAAAACAAGAATAAATAAAGCGGATGTAAATAGCGTGCTGAAAATTTCCAGCCAAGACAGGACTCGCAACAATGGTTTCAGGTTGGAAAAATTCAGATTCAGGAAGGATATAGGAAAGCACTGGCTTGGTAATAGAGTTGTGGATGAGTGGAACAAACTCCCGAGTACAGTTATTCAGGCTAAAACGTTGTGTAGGTTTAAAAATAGGTTAGATAAATACATGAGTGGGTGTGGGTGGGTGTGAGTTGGACTTGACTAGCTTGTGCTGCTGGGTCTGGCGCCGTGCTCCTTCCTTGATTGGAGGTGACCATACTGGGTGGGTCATTGGGCTAATCCGGGGGAGGGGTCATTGGGTTAATCCCGGGGGGGCATGGACCTGCTCCGCATGGGTCAGTAGGCCTGTTGCAGTGTTCCTTCTTTCTTATGTTCTTATGACGACACTCTTCAGGTCGCTTGTTCTATCTAGGCTGGAATATTGCTGCCCACTAACTGCACCTTTCAAGGCAGGTGAAATTGCTGACCTAGAAAATGTACAGAGAACCTTCACGGCGTGCATAACGGAGATAAAACACCTCAATTACTGGACGCTTAAAGTCCTGTCCTGGATTCCCCCCCCCTTTTGGGGAAAAATGCAGCCAGGAGAATACATGATTATATACACCCTGGACAATCTAGATGGACTAGTCCCATACTTGCGCACGAAAATCACTCACTACGATAGCAAGAGACTTGTAGAACCGAGTGCAACACCCCCCAATGAAAAGAGGGGTGTCACTAGCACAATTAAGAGACAACACAATAGTGTCCAGGGGCCCAAGACTGTTCAATTGCCTCCCCAGCATACATAAGGGGGATACCCAAATAGACTCCTGGCGTCTTCAAGCAGGCCACTGACAAGCACCTAAAGTCGGTACCTGAATCACCGGGCAGTGCGCGTACGTTGGATTGCGTGCAGCCAGCAGTAACAGCCTGTTGATCAGTTCTGATCCACCATGAGGCCCTGTTACAGACTGGCCGCGGTGCGTTGACCCCGGATCAGTCTCCAGGTTAAACTCTAGGTAAGCTTACTGCATTGCAAACAAGGTATTTATACCATTTGTGTATACTGCGTCCCTCTTCTCTCTCTATCAAGAGCTCTTGTTAAGCACATGCTGCTGTTTTCCGGTCTCCTCAAGATTTGAATTTTTTTGCTAACCTCAAGCGCCAGTGAACAAAGACTCCCGTTAGCCAACCCCAGGCCCTGTTGCTTCTCGAGACCTGCTGGTTTGAGTTGTTCAGTGTTGTCTCTCCCATTCTTCTGCAAGAACCAATCAGAGATCCTGCGACTAAAACCACTCCTGTAGAGGAGACATGTCAATCCTGACTGTAATGGTTGCCTCACTTTCAACTTGTACTATTAATGTCAGAAGCCCCAGCAGTATGAGTGTTTTGATAGTCAATACCATAAAAGAGGCAAGTCACCAACTATGCCTGTAGAGGAAAGGTTTGGGCAGGTTTAACAAAGTCAACTCAGACATCAATCATCTGACTAGTATAGGTGGGATTGACTCCAACGTCACATGCTGTTTGCAATACACACTCAAGTAGCTATGCACAATATGACTGAAGAATACTTACACACAATAGCAAGGGTGACACACAATAGCAAAGCTGAATGCAGAATACTCACACACAATAGCAAGGCTGACACACAATAGCGAAGCAATTACATGGTTGACACACAATAATCGGAAATGATAGCCAAGCTGATGCAATACCAGATAGCAAGCTATCTAAACAACACAAAGATTAGCTCTTGCTCCAGCTTCAGCTCTAAGCTCCAGCTCTGCTCTAAGTCCACTACAGATCCCAGACATGCCCCTATATATCAGTTTCAGAAAACAAGGCTTGTTACCTGATCATAGTGAGCTTGAAAAACAACATAGCAAAGTCTTTAAATTCTATTTTCCTTCACACAGAGACAATTAATAGTATTTATACATATGTACACTATGTACAAAATTTGGAACTAATTGTATCACAGTAATCAAGAGGCAAGAAAACAGCCTAAAAACAGAGAGGACTACCGTGAGCAACCACAGCTATAATCCTGGCAAGAGTGACTCATAAGCACTACCACATTCACCTTCGCCAATTTTCAGACCCACAATATGATTGCTGAACCAAGATACTGATTTAACATGGGCCCCCTGAATCGTAAACCCGGAGCACCCGGTTCACTGGTTGAAGGCAGCCTATATTGGATGTGTACCATAAGGCAAATAAATGTATTTACTCTTTGCATGCCATCATTTCTGAAAAAAATTTGTGAGCAACAAGGGCCCAACACTGACCTCAGTGGAACACCACTTGGACCGTGTCCCCACCATCTATTTCTCCTCAGTTATGCAAACTTTCTGCTTGCCTATTTGTCCAATCATCAGCCTCACAGACCACCAGGAAAAAAATTCTTTCTCCTATTCCATGTGTCTTAAGTTTCCTCAATAGCCTCTGATGTGAACTCTATCAAAAGCCTTACTGAAGTCTATATACACAAAATCATATTCAGTACCATTATCTACCTCCTCAAATACCTTAAAGAAAAAAAAATAGTAAATTCGTAAGACAGGAAAACCCCTTTGTAAAACCGTGCTGAAATTCATTAATCAATTTATGCCTATCAAGATGGCTACGAATTGCCTCGGCAATTACTGATTCCATAAATTTCCCACAAGGAATAAGGCTTATTGGTCATAGCTCGAAGTCTAAGGGGCCTTGTCACCTGTCCTGTAAACAGGTATTACATTTGCCATTTTCCACTTGTCTGGCACTAAGCCAGTTTGTAGTGATATATTGAAAAGATTAGCCAAAAGTGTGCTAAGTTCTTCTTTACATTCCTTTAAAACCTTTGCAAACACTTCAACAGGGCCTGGGGATTTGTTAGGCTTTAAATCTCTCATTTGTCTTGACCATGTCACTAGTTACCCTATCGTGGCATAGTTCTAACGAAATATATTCTTTTTTCTGGAAATTTGCTAAGTATCTTCCTGAGTAAAAACTGAGAGGAAGTAAGTGTTGAAAAGTTCACACATTTCCTTACCAATGTTAGTGATCTGACCTGAGTCACTCTTAAGTGGGCCTATCTTGTCCCAAATCTTACTTGTGTATACCTGAAAGAACACTTTTGGCTTAGTCTTCGAATCCCTTGCGACTTTAGCCTCAGAATAGCTTTTTGCTTTTCTTACTGTTTTTTTTTCTCTTTAATTGAATATATTGATAAAAACACCCTTAAAAAAAGTGCTCATCCGCACTTTTGATATACCTATATTATGCCTCTCTTTTGAACCATTGCGATGTTTTTTTATCATATCTTTTTTTCCATTTGGATAATTTTTGTTAGATCAAATTTCCCTAAATGGAAAAAAAAGGTTGTTCAGGGCAGCTTGAATTGTGCACCAAAAAGCATCATAATGGCAACCAAGATCACCTTACCTGACCCACAGTTAACCAAATTTAGCCCATCCGGTAATTTCTCATCAGCCCCATGAAGTCGTCCAAGCAAATCTGAAACAGACTTGATGCAGTTACTGGTAATTCAAATATATTGAAACTAAATGATTTCGTGATATGCTTTCCTCAAGCTCATCATAAACACAAGAATTATTAAATTAGGTGAATCTTGTGCCAAGAACCAAGTCAATCAGATTGTTTACCCCTATTTATTTCTGTCACAAACATTTAAAAAGCAATACTGAAACCGTATTAGAAAGTCTCTACACTCAAAATTTCCTGTCTCATTGTTCCTATCAGTTTTGTCAAAGTTTAAAATCTCCCTCCCATTAACACAACTATTTCGTATCTAGATGTCTGATGAATTCCATCAAATAGCAGCATACTACGCTTCCTGTCACTCCAAAAATTAATTTTTCACGACCCTCGAGAAACTGTAGCAAAACGAATTCTGTGTCTGATGTTCCTGGTCTTCTATCTTGTCTTACACAACAATTTAACCCTTTAACTGTCACAACCCCAAACCCTGAAGTGTCTCATCTGTCGCAAAATATTCAAGAAAAAAAAATTCTCAGCAAAATTATAAGATAATTTGCTGATATTTTTCAGCCGCCCAATTTTTTTTCTTGCGATCAGTACTTACCGAGACAGAGGGGCGTAAAGTTTGCAGAAAATGAGCCGCGTATGGAAACAGCGGTGAATGCCAGTCACTCAGTATTCTTAAATTTACTCCCATTTGAAAGTTTCTTGTCTTCTTTAATTTTTTTTCTAACAACTTATGTGGTATGTGAGACCAAAGTAAAGTACAACGTACATATATATACGTGTTGAATGCAACCCAGTAGCCACACAAACATTATTATCATTATGTTATTTACAAAACTTGTTTACACAAACCATCAATAAAAACAAATTTTATTGCTATTGTTGTATAATATACACATACACATGTAGAGTCACCAGACATGACCCAACAAGTTGAGCAGTTGTGGAACTCTTTATAACATGGTGTTGTACACACTCCTCTTTCACACTCACACATAAAACAAGTGTCTCTGTTTTGTTGGCAGGTTGTTGTGATTGTGCAGGTTGTTGTGATTGTGCAGGTTGTTGTGATTGTGCAGGTTGTTGTAACTGTGCAGGTTGTTGTAACTGTGCAGGTTGTTGTAACTGTGCAGGTTGTTGTGATTATGCAATTTGTTGTGATTGTGCAGGTTGTTGTGATTGTGCAGGTTGTTGTGATTGTGCAGGTTGTTGTGATTGTGCAGGTTGTTGTGACTGTGCAGGTTGTTGTAACGTGCAGGTGTTGTAAACTGTGCATTGTTGTGATTGTGCAAGTTGTTGTAACTGTGCAGGTGTTGTAAACTGTGCAGGTTGTTTAAATGTGCAGGTTGTTGTGATTAATGCAATTTGTTTTGTGATTGTGCAGGTTTTTGTGATTGGTGCACGTTGTTTGTGATTGTGTAGGTTGTTGTGATGGTGCAGGTTGTTGTAACTGTGGCAGGTTGTTGAAACTGAGCAGGTGTTGTGATTGTGCAGTTGTTGTGATTGGTGTAGGTTGTAGTTGAGTGTGCAGGTTGTTGTAACTGTGCATGTTGTGATTGTGCAGGTTGTGTAACTGTGCCGGTTGTTGTTGATTTGCAGGTTGTTTAACTGTGCAGGTTGTTTAACTGTGCAGTTGTTTGTAACTGTGGCAGGTTGTTGTGAATTGTGCAGGTTGTTGAAACTGTGCAGGTTTGTGTGATTGTGCAGGTTTTGTAACTGTGCAGGTTGTTGTGAGTGTGCAGGTTGTGTAACTTGGCAGGTTGTTTAACTGTGCAATGTTGTACTGTGCGGTTGTTGTAACTGTGCAGGTTGTTGTAACTGTGCAGGTTGTTGTAATTGTGCAGGTTGTTGTGATTGTGCAGGTTGTTGTGATTGTGTAGGTTGTTGTGATTGTGTAGGTTGTTTGTGATTGTGTTAGTTGATGTGATTTTGTAGGTTGTTGTGATTGTGTAGGTAGTTTGTGTTGTGTAGGTTGTTGTGATTGTGCAGGTTGTTGTGATTTGTGTCAGGTGTTTGATTGTGCAGGTTGTGATTGGTGCAGGTTGTTATGATTGTGTAGGTTTTGTGGTTGTGTAGGTTGTTGTATTGGTGCCAGGTTGTTGTGATTGTGCAGGTTTGTGAATTGTGCAGGTTGTGATTGTGCAGGTTGTTGTGATTGTGTAGTTGTTGTGAAGTGTAGGTTGTGTGGTTGTGTAGGTTGTTTTTGATTGTGAAGTTGGTATGAGACTGTGTAGGTTGTGTGATTGTGCATTTGTGTGATTGTGCAGGTTGTGTGTGATTGTGCAGGTTGTTTGTGATTGTGCCAGGTTGTTGTGATTTGCAGTTTGTTGTGATTGTGCAGTTGTTTTGATCGTGCAGGTTTGTTGTGATTTGTGCAGTTGTTGTGATTGTGTAGGTTGTTGTGATTTTGCAGGTTGTTGTGATTGGTAGGTGTTGTGATTGTGCAGGTTTTGTGATTTGTTGCAGTTGTTGTGATTGTGCAGGTTTTTGTTGATGTTGCAGTTGTTTATTGTGCAGGTAGTTATTATTGTGAAGGATTTGTGATTGTGCAGGTTGTTGTGATTGTGGCAGGTTTGTTGTAGATTGTGCAGTTGTTGTGGATTGTGCAGGTTGGTTGTGATTTGTGCAGATTTGTGTGATTGTGAAGAGTTGTTGTGATTGTGTAGTTGTTTGTATTGTGTAGTTGATTAGTGATTGTGTAGGTTGGTTGTGAGTGTGAAGTTATTGTGGATAGGCAGGTTGTTGTGATTGTGCAGTTGTTGTGATTGTGCAGGTTGTTGTGATTGTGCAGGGTTGTTGGAGATTGTGTAGGTAGTTGTATTGTGGAGTTTGTTGGATGATTGGCAGGTTGTTGAGTGCGATTGCGTGCTTGTTGTTGTGACGTGTGTAATTTGTGATTGTCAGGTTGTTGGTAATGTGCATGTTTGTTGTGGAATGTTGAAGGTGTTGTGATTGTGCAGTTGTAGTGATTGGCGCAGTTGTATGTGATTGTGAAGTTGTTGTGATTGTGCCAGTTTGTTGGTGATTGTGAAGGTTTTTGGTGGATTGTGCAGTGTTGTGATTGCGCAAGGTTTTGTTGTGATTGTTCAGGGTCTATGTGATGTGCAGTTGTTGTAGACTGTGTAAGTTGTTGTGATTGTTGCAGGTGTTGGATTGTGCAGGTTGTTTTTGATTGTTCAGTTGTTGATTTTGCAGTTGTGAATTTGCAGGTTGTTGTGATTGTGTAGTTGTTGTGATGTTAGGTTGTGGTGATTGTGCAGGTTGTTGTGTGTGGGCTGGTTGATATAAGCGGCCCTTGTGTATGTGCTGAGTTTTGTATACCCAGTCACCAACCTGGTAACATGAGGCAGCCTTACAACCCCCCACCCCCCACCACCCCCACCACCCCCACCCCCACCACACCCCCCCACCACCCCAACCCCCACCACCACCACCACCACCACCCCACCACCCCCATCACCACCACACCTACCACCACCACCATCCCACCACCACCCCCACCCCACCACTACCCCCCACCCACCACCACCAACACCACCACCACCAACCACCACCACCCCCACCACCACCACCCCCACCACCTCCACGCACCCCCACCACCACCACCACCCCCACCAACCACCACCACCACCACCACCACCACCACCACCCCACCACAACCCACACCACCCCACCACCACCACTTAACAACCACCACCCACCCACCACCCCACCACCAACACCAACCAACCACCACCACCACCACCCCCTACTCACCACCACCCCCCCCCACCACCCCCCCACCACCACCCACCAACACCACCACCACCCCCACCACCACCACCACCACCCACCACCACCCCACCCCCACCAACCCCCACCAACCCAAATCCCCCCCACCCCCACCACCACCACCACACCACCACCACCCACCACCCCACCACAACCCCCACCATCCCCACCACACCTACTACAACCACCCACCACCACCCCCACCCCCACCACTACCACTACCACCACCAACACCCCCCAGCAACATCACCACCACCTCCCCACCCCCACCACCACCACCCCCCCAGCACCCCCACCAACACCCCGCCCCCCTACCAACCCCAAACCACCCCACCAACCACCACCACCACCACCACCCCCAGCACACAACCCCAACCATCACCACCCACCACCACCACCCCCACCACCACCACCACTACCACAAGCCCCACCACCACAACCACCACCCCCAACCACCCCCACCCCCACAACCACCGCCACCACCCCCACCACCGCCACCACCACCACCACCACCACCACCACCACCCCACCACCACCACCATCCACCACCACTACCCCCCACCACCAACCCATCCACCACCACCACCACCTCCACCACCCACCACACCATTACCCCACCACCACTCCCACCACCACCACCACCACCACCACCATCCAGCACAACCAACCACCACCACCGCCCACCCCCACCAGCACCACCTCACCAGCCACCACACCACCCCCACAACCCCCACCACCACCCCCACCCCTACCAACCCCACCACCCCCCACCACCACCCCACCCAGCACCACAACCCCCACTAGCACCACCACCACCACCACCCCCACCACCACCACCACTACCAACAACCCCACCACCCACCACAACCACTCCCCCCACCCACCCCCACCACCACAACCACCACCAACCAACCACCACCACCACCACCGCCACCCCCACCACCACCAGCACCCAGCACCACCCCCAACACCCCACACCACCCCCAACCCTACCAACCCCACCACCCCACCACCACCACCACCACCCCAGCAGCCACAACCCCCAACTATCACCACCACACCACCACCCCCACCACCACCACCACTACCAACACCCCACCACCACAACCACCAACCACCCACCACTCCCCACCACCACAACCACACGCCACCACCCCCCACCACCGCCACCACCACCACCACCACCACACCACCACCACCCCCACCACCAACCACCACCACCACCACCACCAACCACCACCACCACCACCACTCAACCCTCACCACCACCACCACCACCACAACCTCCACCACCACCACCACCACCACCATTACCCCCACCACCCACTCCACCACAACCACCACCCTAACACCACCTCCAGCACAACCACCATTTCACCACCACCACCTCCCCAAGCACCACCCCCAACCACCACCACCACCACCACCCCACCACCAACCGCCACCCCCACCAGCACCACCACCCACCACCCACCCACCACCACCCCACCACCACCACCGCCACCCCCACCCAGCACCACCAGCACCATCACCACCACACCACCACCACCACCACCACCCACCACCACCCCCCCACTATGTTGCATCAGAAAGCATTTCTCTATCTTCAAATTGAACCACCAGTATCCGTTATAGCAATAACCGTCAATATTACCTACACTTGCAAGAAGCTAGCTCATCTATCTATTTTTGTAGATTCCTACTAATTGTATAGCAAACCTTAAGGGAGCTAGTCACTCGTTACCCTCTACTGTCTCTCTTTGTTTGTTGATCAGTTGTTTTGCCTTTACTAGCAACTTTATTTTGAATATTGTTTTTTAAGATATCTCTGAGGTATCCTGGTAATATCTGCTGTTTTCTACCCTAATACTGCAGCCTGATTGTTTCCCACAGACACCCATACCACTATGATCTCTTAGTTTAAAATCCTAGACAAGTCACCAATGACCCTCTCATCCGAAATGGCTAATGCAACCACTCCAGCCCCAGAGAGATGAACCCCATCCCTTGCATACAGTTATCAATGAATGGGATTGCAAGTTCCTTGCAGTACTTGTCTAGCCAGCATTTTATACCAATTTTATAGCATTGCCCACTCCCCTTCTAGGCAAGATACTACATCTATGGCCTGTACTTATGCAGCAACTCCTGTCTCCTGCCCTTTCTGATGTCATTTCCACCAGCACTAAGAGAGATAATGGGCTTGTTCCCGTTACCTGACATAATATTATCCAACCTGCTGACTATATCACCAACACCAGCTCCTGGGAGGCATACCCTCTGTCTGACCTTCCTATCTCTGTTACAAAAAGCATGGTCCATGTATCTTACCTGAGAGTTTCCCACAATTAGAATATTCTTACCATGATTAGCAGGGGAGTCAGTGGTACCCTTTACCTCAATAACCATTGAAGTACACTTGTCCTGGAGAACAGTGAATCGATTTTCTACCTTCACATTTTCTCTATTAACCTTCCTTTCCTTCCTTCCTCCTGAATTGTGAACCACTTGCCACTTGAAGCGGCTGACACTTTCCACCTCACTGCTGGTAACCTTTTCCTCCTGACCAGCTCTTACCATCTCACACACACTCCCAAACCAATCTAGGCGAAGCTTGAGCCTCGTGTTATCCTCCTGAAGATGTAGAACCTCCTTCTTCAACACTTCAACCTGAGATTCTAAGACACTACAGCAAACCATGGCGCTCAGAAACACCCCATGCTAATTCCCAGACGGTATTAGTTGAGATTCATTTCTTTGTATCTTCTCAAGTTTGTTTGCGTTTTATAAATAATTATGGAACTACAACTGGTCCTGCAACTGTAATATGGAGTCTGATGAGAGAAGAGTGCAGCATTAACATTGTTGCAGCAGTTTAATGTTCAAGCTTCTTGCTATAAAACCAAGCACCCTGTCAGCCTGTTGGTAGCACAAAGAAAATGTTCAAGCTTCTTGCTATGAAGCCAAGCATTCTGTCAGTCTTGTTGCTTGCACCAAGACAATGTTTAATCTTCTTTTTATGAAGCCAAGCATCCTGTCAGTATTCTTGCTTGCAGCAAAACATTGTTCAAGCTTCTTTCTATGAAGCCAAGCATCCTGTTAGCCTTGTTACTTTCGACAAGACAATGTTCAAGCTTCTTGCTATGAAGCCAAGCATCCTGTCAGTCTTGTTGCTTGCAACAAGACAGTGTTCAAACTTCTTGCTATGAAGCCAAGCATCCTGCCAGTCTTCTTGCTTGCAATTGACAAGTTTAGTATTAGTGTTCTTACTTTCTCTTCTTCTCTGTACTCCCTAGTTGTGGTTGCGAGGATCGACTCACAGCTCCTGGCCCCGCCTCTTCAACTGCCCGCTACCCAGTCACTCCTCCCGCCCCGTGAGCTTTATCATACCTCTTCTTAAAGCTATTTATGGATCCTGCCTCCACAACATCACTACCCAGAATATTCCACTTCCTGACAACTCTGTGACTGGAGAAATACTTCCTAACATCCTTGTGATTCATCTGAGTCTTCAATTTCCAACTGTGTCCCCTTGTTGCTGTGTCCCCTTGTTGCTGTGTCCCATCTCTGGAACATCCTGTCTTTGTCCACCTTGTCTATATCTCTCACTATTTTATGTCATTATCATATCCTCCCTATCTCTCCTGTCCTCCAGTGTCGTCAGGTCGATTTCACTTAACCTCTCCTCGTAGGACATACCTCTTAGCTCTGGGACTAGTCTGTTGCAAACCTTTGCACTTTCTCTACTTTCCTTACACAAGAACATAAGAAAGAAGGAACACTGCAACAGGCCTACTGACCCATGCGGAGCAGGTCCATGTCCCCCCCGGATTAGACCAATGACCCCCCCCGGATTAGCCCAAATGAAGCCAGCCCCCCCATCCCCCCCCGGATTAGCCCAAATGATCCCACCCAGTCTAATCATCTCCACTCAAGGATGGAGCACGGCACCAGACCCAGCAGCACAAGCTAGTCTGGTCCAACTCACACCCACCCACACCCACTCATGTATTTATCTAACCTACTTTTAAAACTACACAACGTTTTAGCCTGAATAACTGTACTCGGGAGTTTGTTCCACTCATCCACAACTCTATTACCAAACCAGTGCTCTCCTATATTCTTTCTGAATCTGAATTTTTTCATCTTGAAACCATTGCTGCGAGTCCTGTCTTGGCTGGAAATTTTCAGCACGCTATTTACATCCCTCTTTAGTTATTCCTGTTTTCCATTTATACACCTCGATCATATCCCCCCTAATTCTACGCCTTTCGAGAGAGTGCAGATTCAGGGCCCGCAGTCTATCTCATAGGGAAGATTTCTGATACATGGGATCATCTTTGTCATCCTCCTCTGTAGGTTTTCCAGAGCATTTATATCCATTCTGTAATACGGTGACCAGAACTGAGCAGCATAGTCTAAATGAGGCCTAACCAAGGATATATAGAGTTGAAGAACAACCTGAGTACTTCTATTATTTATACTTCTAGATATGAAGCCAAGAATTCTGTTAGCTTTATTGCGAACACTAATGCACTGTTGTCTTGGTTTTAAATTACTGCTAACCAGAACTCCTAAATCCTTTTCGCAATCAGTAATATTAAGATCTACGTTATTTACTTTATATGTGGCATGGTTATTTACCTGTCCAACATTTAGAACTTTGCATTTGTCAATATTAAACTGAATCTGCCACTTCTCCGACCATTGCATCAGTCTATTCAAATCATCCTGGAGTGCTCTAGTGTCCTCATTAGAATGAATTGGACGGCCTATTTTGGTGTCATCAGCAAATTTGCTTATGTCGCTATTTATTCCCTCATCTATGTCGTTTATGTAAATTGTGAACAACCACGGGCCCAACAGTGACCCCTGAAGAACACCGCTTGTGACGTGCCCCCATTCTGATTTCTCCCTATTTATGCAAACTTTCTGCTGTCTATTTGTCAGCCATGCCTCTACCCTGGAAAAAATTCTCCTCCTATTCCTTGTGCCTTAATTTTCCTCAATAACCTCTGGCGTGGAACTCTATCGAAAGCCTTACTGAAGTTCATATACACAATATCATATTCATTACCATGATCTACCTCCTCGAACACCTTAGTGAAAAAAGTTAGTAAATTCGTAAGACAGGAACGCCTCTTTGTAAAACCGTGTTGAGATTCATTAATCAATCTGTGCCTGTCAAGATGGCTACGAATTGCTTCGGCAATTATTGATTCAATAAATTTTCCCACTATGGAGGTAAGGCTTATTGATCTATAGTTGGAAGCCAAGGACCTGTCACCTGCCTTGTTAATAGGTATTACATTTGCCATTTTCCACTTATCAGGCACTATGCCAGTTTGTAGTGATATGTTAAAAAGATTAGCCAAAAGTATGCTAAGTTCCTCTTTACATTCTTTTAACACCCTTGCATACAGTTCATCAGGGCCTGGGGATTTGTTAGGTTTTAGTTTCTCTATTTGTCTGAGGACCATGTCACTAGTTACCGCAATCGTACATAGTTTATTATCATCCTGTTCTACATAATCTATTATTTCAGGAATATCGCTAGTATTTTCCTGGGTGAAAACTGAGAGGAAGTAGGTATTGAGAATTTCACACATATCCTTATCACTGTCAGTGATCTGACCAGAGTTACTCTTAAGTGGGCCAATCTTGTCCCTAATCTTACTTCTGTATACCTGAAAGAACCCTTTTGGGTTAGTCTTTGAATCCCTTGCGACCTTAGCCTCATAATCCCTTTTTGCTTTTTTTATTCCTTTCTTTATTTCTTTCTTTAATTGAATATATTGATTTCTTAACTGCCCATCCCCTCTTTTGATACGCCTATATATGCCTCTCTTTTGACCAATGAGATGTTTTAATCTATTGTTCATCCATTTGGGATCATTTTTGTTAGATCTAATTTCCCTACTTGGAACAAAAGTTGTCTGGGCAGCTAGAACTATGCTCTGAAAAACGTCATATTGGCAATCAAGATCACATACCTGACCCATAGTCAGGACATCCCAATTTAGCCCTCCCAGGTAATTTTTCAGTCCCATGAAGTCGGCCAAGCGAAAATCTGGGACAGAGATTTGATTGCAGTTATCTGGGTAATTCCATGATATATTAAAACTAAGTGATTTGTGATCACTTTCCCCATGCTCATCATTGCTACCCATGCTTGGCTACGTGAGTGTTCCAAACTGACACTGCATATTCCAATATGGGCCTAACGCACACAGTGTACAGGGTCCTAAATGAGTACTTATTTACATGTCGGAATGCTTGTTCTGAGGTTTGCTAGGTGCCCGTATGCTGCAGCAGTTATTTAGTAGATGAGCGCCTCAGGAAATGTGCTTGGTGATATACACACATCAAGAGCATTTTGCTTTAGTGAGATTTGTAGGCTGTGGCTTCCTAGCTGTACTCCATCTGTGGTCTTCTTTGCCCTTCTCCAATCTTCATGACTTTGCACTTGGTGGGGTTGAACTCCAGGAGCCAATTGCTGGACCAGGTCTGCAGCCTGTCCAGATCCCTTTGTAGTTCTGCCTGGTCCTCGTCCGATTTAATCCTCATCAACTTCACATCATCTGCAAACAGGGACACTTCGGAGTCTATTCCTTCAGCCATGTCGTTCACAATTACCAGAAACAGCACCGGACCTAGGACTGATCCCTGTGGCACCCCGCTCGTTACAGGCGCTCACTTTGACACCTCGCCACGTACCATGACTCGTAGTCGCTTACCTGACAGGTATTCCCAGATCCAATTTAGTGCCTTCCCAGTTATCCCTGCTTGGTCCTCCAGTTCTTTCACTAATCTCTTGTGTGGAACTGTGCCAAAGGTCTTCTTACAGTCCAAGAAAGTGCAGTCTACCCTCCCCTCTTTCTCTTGTCTTACTGCTGTCAACCTGTCACAGAAGTCCAATAGGTTTGTGACACAGAATTTCCCGTCACTGAAACAATGCTGGCTGACGTTGATAAGCTTATTTCTGGCTCTATGACTGTGAGTGGATTTTCATGTTAGTTGCATTAATATTTTATGTAGTTACCCTTATTTATGCTCCTCCTCGTTCCACTGTGATAGTCCCTCCAGGTCTCTGGATAGTGTGAGTAACATGTGATAGTCCCTCCAGGTCTCTGGACGGTGTGAGTAACATCACTGGACCACTGTGATAGTCCCTCCAGATCTCTGGATGCAGTGAGCAACATCACTGGACCACTGTGATAGTCCCTCAAGATCTCTGGATGCAGTGAGCAACATCACTGGACCACTGTGATAGTCCCTCCAGGTCTCTGGATGGTGTGAGTAACATCACTGGACCGACCACTCCAGGTCTCTGGATGGTGTGAGTAACAATACTGGACCACTGTATTAATCCCTCCAGATCTCTGGATGGTGTGAGTAACATCACTGGAACACTTTTCATAGTCCTTCCAGGTCTCTGGATTGTGTGAGTAACATCATTAGACCACTGTGATAGTCCCTCTAGGTCTCTGGATGGTGTGTGCAACATCACTGGACCACTCCAGGTCTCTGGATGGTGTAACATAATTGGACCACTGTGATAGTCCTTCCAGGTCTGTGGATGGTGTAAGTAACATCACTGGACCTCTGTGACAGTTCCTCCAGGTCTCTGGATGGTGTGAGTAACATCACTGGACCTATGTGATAGTTCCTCCAGGTCTCTGGATGGTGTGAGTAACATCACTGGACCTCTGTGATAGTTCCTCCAGGTCTCTGGATGGTGTGAGTAACATCACAGGACCTCTGTGATAGTTCCTCCAGGTCTTTGGATGGTGTCAGTAGCATCACTGGACCTCTGTGATAGTCTTTCCAGGTCTCTGGATGGTGTGAGTAACATCACTGGACCTCAATTATAGTTCCTCAAGGTCTCTGGATGGTGTGAGCAACATCACTGGACCACTGTGATAATCCCTACAGACCTCTGGATTGTGTGAGTAACATCACTGGACCTCTGTGATAGTTCCTCCAGGTCTCTGGATGGTGTGAGTAACATCACAGGACCTCTGTGATAGTTCCTCCAGGTCTCTGGATGGTGTCAGTAGCATCACTGGACCTCTGTGATAGTCTTTCCAGGTCTCTGGATGGTGTGAGTAACATCACTGGACCTCAATGATAGTTCCTCAAGGTCTCTGGATGGTGTGAGCAACATCACTGGACCACTGTGATAGTCCCTCCAGGTCTCTGGATAGTGTGAGTAACATCATTGGACCACTCCAGGTCTCTGGATGGAGTGAGTAACATCACTGGACCATTGTGATAATCCCTACAGATCTCTGGATTGTGTGAGAAACATCACTGGATCACTGTCATAGTCCTTCCAGGTCTCTGGATGGTGAGAGTAACATCACTGGATCACTGTCATAGTCCTTCCAGGTCTCTGGATGGTGTGAGTAACATCACTGCACCACTGTGATAGTCCCTCCAGGTCTCTGGATAGTGTGAGCAACATCACTGTACCACTGTGATAGTCCCTCCAGGTCTCTGGATGGTGTAAGTAACATCACTGTACTACTGTGATAGTCCCTACAGGTCTGTGGATGGAGTGAGTAACATCACTGGACCACTGTGATAGTTCCTCCAGGTCTCTGGATGGTGTGAGAAACATCACTGTACCACTGTGAAAATCTCTCCTGGTCTCTGGATGGTGTGAGTAACATCACCGTGTTACAAAAAGCGCGATTCTAAAAGCTTAGAGATCTCCAGTGAATACTAGAAAGGACTGCCCTTCTAGCATCCAGCCTGTTACTGGGTTTTCGTAACAAGTAGTCAGTATCCTTGTCCAATTATCAATTAGAATTCAGTATGATTCAATAGTGCTTCAGGATTACAACTGGTAGGCTACTAACTAGAGAAATTAAAATTTAATAAATTTATTAAGTCTAGAGGTAAATTATCAAATTAAATTAATCAATTAAAACAAATTAATAATAATCACTTCTCTCGTATACAATAGTATTGTGCTGAAAGCACATATCACATTTATAATTCTTAAGTACCGTCTGGTACCTTAACTTTTAATAAGATATTACAAGTATGTACAACTAAGTTTGTGTATGTAAGTGCTCTTAAGTAGTTTGCTATGTCTCAAGACTCGACTAGACTTAAACAAGTGACTGACAAAGTCCTCAAATAAACTAACTTCTTGACCAACTGGCAATCAGAACAGTCTGCTTGAACAATAAAAAGTATGCTAAGCCCAATAGCAATATAACAAGCAACAGCGACACAGAATCAGGAACAAGGAGATAATATAACGACACTAAGTAGGGACCATCTGCAGATCCTCCACAAAAGCCACAAAACTCCCATACTACTGAATCTAAGTTCAGCATAAGAAAATCCCCGACTGTGATAATACACAGAAACCTATACAAATTAGGTCAGAAGCTACAGCTCAGGACCTGAGTTGTTTAGAGTGTCTATGCGACACACAACCTCAGTACAACGTCGAAAATCACTACGTCTATACGATGTTCTGTGAACAGTCTCTCAGAGCTAACAATAATGAGACAAGAGACGGTCTTCCAACAAGGGCCTATAAGGGAAATTTAGGCACTTTGTCTGGAATACGTCCAACCACCCAGCGAGTCTAGACCAGACTGAATACTTCAGGTGAGGTGAGGACACCCCCCCTCGATCACGTGATAGCTCCGTGGACAGCTGCAGCTCAGAAACAAAAGCCGGCAGTCTAACGAGCCACAAGCGATAATTACAGTAGTTACATAATCAAGACTTGAACTGAGCACATATGTTACATCCTACATAACAAAAGGAAGCTAAATCAAATAACAATATAAAGCAATACATTTACGATTTAGCTATTATCGCAAATACAAGCAATGTAAAATTATATGAAAAAGTAATATACATTATTTTCATAATCATAATATAAATAATATACATTGCAACCCAATCAGAGGTTGCAACACCCCCCCAACACGACAAACGGTCGCACTAGGAGTTGCATTAATGTCTTTCACATTATTACTGATTAGTCATATCAATACAAATTAATATAAACATTAATCAGAGTCACTCTTGTGCCAGGCACTTCTATAATTTCACCACGTCTATACACTAAGATATGCCCCTAGTACTAGGGCAGTATGCAGTATCGTATCTCTGCATACTCGTGGTTATGTACATCAGTGTAGAGACAGGATAGCGCAGACAAGCATAATAGTCTTGTGCTATAGACAGGAGATGGCATTCCACTCTTAAGTAGTGGTGGTGGAATGCTATGCAGTATGGACATCTGAGTATGAAGCAGCTTAAGGTGTGTAGTGAGGGAGGTGGGGGTCTGCGGCAGGACAATGTTCCGTCACGCAGTACATCACCCTCACAACACTACCCACTCAACACTCAGCTTCTGTCTCCTCCTCACATACATCATCACTACTGTCAATATATAAATAGAATAATTAGACATGAGTATATATCGTTAATATGGGCTGGAGAGATTAAGTTACTCTACTGAATTTGACATAGCAAGTAACAAAAGGTATTTGGGCACAAAATTACGTAAATTTTAAATGGGGAAGTGCCCAAATATACGTCAAAATGTTCTAAGGATACCACAAGAGCTAGAGCTTCTTTCTCAATAGTGGCATAATTTTTCTGGTGTCGTTTGAGCTTAAATGAATAGTAACATATAGGATGGAGAATATCAGTGGATGTTGACTGTTGGAGCAGCACAGCACCCACTGCATAGCCACTCATATCTATATATAAAAAGAAGGGAAGATTGAAATTTGGACTCAACACTGGAGCAGAGGAAAGCAGATGCTTCAACCTTCTGAACAAATCTGAACAATCACTAGTCCAGATGAACTGAACTTTGCTACTAATGAACACAGTGAGAGGTGTAGGTGGAGGTGTGTGTGCTGGCTTGCCTGTCACTTGACACGACGTGGCAACGTCGCACTTGATCAGCTACTGTTTCCTTCATTTTAGGCCAAGTAAAATGTTTTGCCAGTTTACCGAGTGTCTTTTTGACACCCAAATGTCCTCCAATGGGACTATTGTGAGCAAAATCAATGGCTTGTTCACGAAATGTAAGTGGTAACACTACGAGATCCTTGACTGTGGTGGAAACACTCTCAGCTCACAACTTACATGTATTTTTCTCCATTACCTGGAGTTTACCTGGAGAGAGTTCCGGGGGTGAACGCCCCCGCGGCCCGGTCTGTGACCAGGCCTCCTGGTGGATCAGAGCCTGACCAACCAGGCTGTTGCTGCTGGCTGCACGCAAACCATCGTACGAGCCACAGCCTGGCTGGTCAGGAACCGACTTTAGGTGCTTGTCCAGTGCCAGCTTGAAGACTGCCAGGGGTCTGTTGGTAATCCCCCTTATGTATGCTGGGAGGCAGTTGAACAGTCTCGGGCCCCTGACACTTATTGTATGGTCTCTTAACGTGCTAGTGACACCCCTGCTTTTCATTGGGGGGATGTTGCATCGTCTGCCAAGTCTTTTGCTTTCGTAGTGAGTGATTTTCATGTGCAAGTTCGGTACTAGTCCCTCTAGGATTTTCCATGTGTATATAATCATGTATCTCTCCCGCCTGCGTTCCAGGGAATACAGGTTCAGGAACCTCAAGCGCTCCCAGTAATTGAGGTGTTTTATCTCCGTTATGCGCACCGTGAAGGTTCTCTGTACATTTTCTAGGTCAGCAATTTCACCTGCCTTGAAAGGTGCTGTTAATGTGCAGCAATATTCCAGCCTAGATAGAACAAGTGACCTGAAGAGTGTCATCATGGGCTTTGCCTCCCTAGTTTTGAAGGTTCTCATTATCCATCCTGTCATTTTTCTAGCAAATGCGATTGATGCAATGTTATGGTCCTTGAAGGTGAGATCCTCCGACATGATCACTCCCAGGTCTTTGACGTTTGTGTTTCGCTCTATTCTGTTGTCAGAATTTGTTTTGTACTCTGATGAAGATTTAATTTCCTCGTGTTTACTATATCTGAGTAATTGAAATTTCTCATCGTCGAACTTCATATTGATTTCTGCAGCCCACTGAAAGATTCGGTTGATGTCCACCTGGAGCCTTGGAGTGTCTGCAATGGAAGACACTGTCATGCAGATTCGGGTGTCATCCGCAAAGGAAGACACGGTGCTGTGGCTGACATCCTTGTCTATGTCGGATATGAGGATGAGGAACAAGATGGGAGCGAGTACTGTGCCTTGTGGAACAGAGCTTTTCACCGTAGCTACCTCGGACTTTACTCTGTTGACGACTACTCTCTGTGTTCTGTTAGTGAGGAAATTATAGATCCATCGACCGACTTTTCCTGTTATTCCTTTAGCACGCATTTTGTGCGCTATTACGCCATGGTCACACTTGTCGAAGGCTTTTGCAAAGTCTGAATATTTTACATTTGCATTCTTTTTATCTTCTAGTGCATTTAGGACCTTGTCGTAGTGATCCAATAGTTGAGACAGACAGGAGCGACCTGTTCTAAACCCATGTTGCCCTGGTTGTGTAACTGAAAGGGTTTCTAGATGGGTGGTGATCTTGCTTCTTAGGACCCTTTCAAAGACTTTTATGATATGGGATGTTAGTGCTATCGGTCTGTAGTTCTTTGCTGTTGCTTTACTGCCCCCTTTGTGGAGTGGGGCTGTCTGTTGTTTTTAGTAACTGTGGGACGACCCCCGTGTCCATGCTCCCTCTCCATAGGATGGATAAGGCTTGTGATAGGGGCTTCTTGCAGTTCTTGATGAACAAGGAGTTCCATGAGTCTGGCCCTGGGGCAGAGTGCATGGGCATGTCATTTATCGCCTGTTCGAAGTCATTTGGCGTCAGGATAACATCGGATAGGCTTGTGTTAACCAAATTTTGTGGCTCTCTCATAAACAATTCATTTTGATCTTCGACTCTCAGTCTGGTTAGCGGCTTGCTAAAAACTGAGTCATATTGGGACTTGAGTAGCTCACTCATTTTCTTGCTGTCATCTGTGTAGGACCCATCTTGTTTTAGTAGGGGCCCAATACTGGACGTTGTTCTCGACTTTGATTTAGCATAGGAGAAGAAATACTTTGAGTTTCTTTCGATTTCATTTATGGCTTTTAGTTCTTCCTACGATTCCTGACTCCTGTAAGATTCCTTTAGCTTAAGTTCAATGCTTGCTATTTCTCTGACCAGTGTCTCCCTACGCATTTCAGATATATTGACTTCTTTTAGCCGCTCTGTTATTCTTTTCCGTCGCCTGTAAAGGGAGCGCCTGTCTCTTTCTATTATACGTCTCCTCCTTTTTCTTAGAGGAATAAGCCTTGTGCATACATCGAGTGCCATCAAGTTAATCTGTTCTAGGCATACGTTGGGGTCTGTGTGGCTTAGTATATCTTCCCAGCTTATATCGGTTAGGACTTGGTTTACATGGTCCCACTTTATGTTTTTGTTATTGAAGTTGAATTTGGTGAATGCTCCCTCGTGACTAGTCTCATTATGTCGGTCTGGGGCTCCACGCATACAAGTCTGAACCTCAATTATGTTGTGATCTGAGTATATTGTTTTTGATATGGTGACATTTCTTATCAGATCATCATTGTTAGTGAAGATGAGGTCTAGTGTATTCTCCAGTCTAGTAGGCTCTATTATTTGCGGGTTTTAAAATTTTAATTTTGTGCAGAGATTTAAAAGCTCGTGTGAGTGTGAGTTTTCATCAGAGCTGCCTCCTGGTGTTATTACTGCAACAATATTATTTGCTATATTCCTCCATTTTAGGTGCCTTAAGTTGAAATCCCCCAGGAGCAAGATGTTGGGTGCAGGAGCTGGAAGATTTTCCAGACAGTGGTCAATTTTTAGCAGCTGTTCCTGGAATTGCTGGGATGTTGCATCCGGAGGCTTGTAGACTTCCACAATGACTAGGTTATGGTT
This sequence comes from Cherax quadricarinatus, assembly GCF_026875155.1. Classification (NCBI taxonomy): domain Eukaryota; kingdom Metazoa; phylum Arthropoda; class Malacostraca; order Decapoda; family Parastacidae; genus Cherax; species Cherax quadricarinatus. Next base: position 34,003,944 of record NC_069448.1, on the reverse strand, counting down.
CTCGACCTTTACTGCTAAAACTTCCACTACATCATTTGAGGCATTAAGCAGTTCTGTGCAAACAAGTGACTCTGCAATGTACAGGCAAACCCCCCTCTTTTGCCTGTTCACTCTGTCACATCTGTACAGGTTGTAACCTGGGATCCATATTTCGTTGTCCAAGTTATCCTTTATGTGGGTCTCAGTGAAAGCCGCGAACATTGCCTTTGCCTCTGCAAGCAGTCCACGGATGAAAGGTATTTTGTTGTTTGTTGCTGGCTTTAGACCCTGTATATTTGCAAAGAAGAATGTCATCGGACTGGTGGTATTGTTGGTACTGGGGGGGGGATTTTTTTTCCGGCATTAGTATCTGTATCTGTTGGTTTGGAGTGGAGGCCATCGACTGTGGTTCCACTCCAGGAATGACTGGATTTGGTGTACGATTTCTGTCATTTCCTGCCAGTTTTTTTTCCTTCCTGGCACTAAAAAACCTCTCCCTCTTGAGTAGCTGTGGCTACCCAGGTTTTCCCATGGCCTGGATGTTTTGTATCTTTTTGTACCCTTTAGATGGTGTGCCTGGCAATTTAAGTTATAGCACAGTCTTTCCTGTACTGAAGAGGTACACAGTTCAGGGTGAAAAAGCTTACAGGAAGGGAGTTTGCATTTTCCTGTTGTCATATGGGCATGGCATTTTCTAGGGTGGTCATAGTTGCACGTCCCGTCTGTTTTTCCAGATTTCCAATGTCTGCAGATACCAAGTGCATAGTATGTGCACAGGCTTGGTTTCCGTTTGCCTTGGGTTTCTGTGACTGTATCCCCTGTTGGTACATGTTTCCCTGTCTTATTCCTATCCTCCCTAGCACCAACAATGGAGCTCCCACCAGTTGTTTTTGGTAATATATCCTCACTATTACTAGTGGAGTCCTCTTGTTTGCTATTTCCTGTGGTATTTCTAGTTTGCAATATTGGTTTTATCTTATCTTTGACTACACTTGTTTCCCCACTACTGCTTCTGTACCCTATGAGGTCATTTATATGTATTCCTTCCTGCGTATAATTCCCGACTACCTGGACAAAATCTCCAGCTTCACCATTACTGTCTCCCAGGACAGCACCTCCAACTTCACCATTACTGTCTCCCAGGACAGCACCTCCAGCTTCACCATTACTGTCTCCCAGGACAGCACCTCCAGCTTCACCATTACTGTCTCCCAGGACAGCATCTCCAGCTTCCCCATTACTGTCTCCCAGGACAGCATCTCCAGCTTCATCATTACTGTCTCCCAGGACAGCACCTCCAGCTTCACCATTACTGTCTCCCAGGACAGCACCTCCAGCTTCACCATTACTGTCTCCCAGGACAGCACTATCAGCCCCACATTTACTGACTACCAGGACATCACCTCCAGCCTTACAGTTTCTGACTACATGGCCAGTATCAAGGGCAGTACCATTCAGCTCAGACTTTTTATGTTCCCATCTGTTGTAGAAAGTTTCCAGGTTGTCTATGAAAGCAGCTTTGATGTTATCCTCTTTTAATACCCTTGTGATTTTAGTCCACAGATTTTCCTCATTTGGGCATACCCAAAAACACTTCCCTGTTTTAATACTGCTTACTATAATAGTAACAATTATCGAGATCCTTTGCTTCACTCTCTTCAGTCTTTCCAGTGACTGATCAACAAACTGATCCTTGATTAAATCATCATGAGTTAGAAATTTAACGTCAGTTGTGTCCTGACTAGGTTGAAGACACGGGGGAGTTGGTGTTAATGATCCTGGGCGCAGAACTTCACTAAACAGCATATTCAAGCCCAAATCATTGTAATCCACTAACTCAACAGGAGACAACGATGGTTGTTGTATCTTTGACATAGCTCTAGTAATTGCACTGAGAGGAAATAAAATAGGTTTCTCTCTACAAGCTTCAATGGCATAATTATCATCAGTGTTATTATCAATCACAAGTGGTTCTTTACATATACCAGCATGAAGGATATCGTTCCCTATCAACAAGTCCACTGACCTGATGGGAAATACACCACTGGATATACCCACTGAAATAAAACCAGTATAATAGCTTGTTTCTATATAAACTTTGTGCAAAGGTACTTTTATAACAGCCCCACCATAGGCTTCTAACAATACATCTATCTTGCAATAGGTATCATCCCATAAACCATACCCCCGGCCGGGATTGAACCTGCGGTCATAGAGTCTCATGTTGGCGGCAGTGAAGGGACTTGAGCTAGAGTTCGTCACGGCCACGCTAGCTGGAGATTCGTCTGTAAAAACTTGCATTTGTGGTCACAGTGGTGCCTGTGCTAACCTTCCTATGGTGTAAAATATACCTAGTTGGATGAATCTTATTGTGGCTAGCTGGTCTAGTGGCTAACGCGACGGGCTGGAGTTTTGAGACTCTATGACCGCGGGTTCAATCCCGGCCGGGGGTATGGTTTGTTTGCAATCATGTCATTACGATTTCTTGAGTCATAGGTATCATCAGTTATGGACAGTACATCTTCTCTTAATAACGTGAGATAACTGCCAGTGTCTCTGAAAGTAATTATCTCAGTTAGATGTGATTCGTCAAATCCTACTTTACCTCTCGAAAAGTGAGGACTCAATCGCTGAACGAATCTTCTCGTCAGATACACTTTCTGACGCTAGTCATCTGTCCTGAGTAATATTATCTAAAACAGTAGGATCAGAGGTATTTCTTGGATTTTGGTGCCTTTGTTGCTCGGAAGAGGATACGACTTGAGTGGGGGTGCCAGCCGCACGACTACTTCTCGTATCTCTTTTTAACTTATAGCAATACTCTCTAGCATGTCCTTTTCTGTTACAATAGGTACATTTAACTTTCTTATTCTCGATATAAGATTTCTGTCTAGCCACACAGACAGATTCAGGATTGTGAGTTTTCCTGGTAAAGGTACGAGAAGTTACAGTAGCAGGTACATCAGGCTGGCAATGAGCATCTGATTTAGGTTGCCAACTTCTAGGACAATCTTCAGTTACCTTGTTTCTTTGTGTTTTAGTATGTACAAGTTTGTGAGAAATCTTGTAATTGTCTGCTAATGCTGCAGTTTCCAGAATATTCGAGGTAGTATGATTGATCAGATATTCTTGTATGTCTACAGACATACAGTTGTTAAACTCTTCGTGTAGTAACAACTGAACAAGGCTGTTGTAGTTGTTACATTGAGCAGATCAACTCCAACACTCAAATGCAACTTTTTTCTCGTGAGCAAACTCTACACAAGTTTGATCTTGTCGTCGTTGTAACGTACGAAATGCACGTTGATAACTTACAGGCAACAAGTTATATGTCTCTAGAATAGTTTGTTTGACAGCGTCATAACTAATGTACTTGGCAAATGGTAAAGCAGCAGTACAAGTTTGAGCTCTTCCTTTCAAAGCTGTGTGCAGCAAGGTAGCCCAGTGCTTATGTGGCCAGTTCATAGCACGTGCCTGGTTCTCAAGCACATCAAAATAGGTGTCTAAGTCACTTTCAAAAAACTTAGGAACCATGGATGCAGCTTTCTGCACATTAAATGTGTCCTGTGATCTATCAGTCTGTTGCCTTCCAAGACGAACATTTTCTCTCTGGAAATCTTCTTCGTTCAATTTCCTCCGTGCCTCTATTTGTGCAGTCTGCAACATAATGAGGCGTTCAAACCTCTAAAACTGTTCCTGAGAGATAGGACCAGTGGGTGATGGAGGAGTAAGGAATCTAACGTGGTCTGGACGGTCCTTAGGTCGGACACTTCGTCCAGCCGTCTCTAGAGAGTCTCGATCTGGTCTAGGATAAGTCGATACAGGTGTAGTATACACTGTACTAGTATTAGGGTGAGTCATTCTACCAGCTGTACTCGGTACTATTGTGTCAGTGAGGGAAGGAGTGAGCGAGAACTGAGCTACACTAGGCTCAGATACTAGGCTCACTTCTGCCTTAGTTGCTCTTTCTTCTAAGTAATCAAATAGAGTCAATTCCTAATTGTGACAAGGCTTTCTAACGAATATAATCGACATCTCTGTATGAGGAGGAAAAAAATTTAATTTTTAAATTAACGCTCTGACTTTTTCTGCGGTGAAATTTCCGTTATACATCACCCCCGAGATATTTGGTATCGCCAACACTCTGAATTAAAAATGTCTTAACTCAGAAAAAGTCAGAGTATAAATTTTAAAACTGTTTCTTTTTGGGCATACCACAAAAATAAAATGTAACGAGAGAGTATTATGGAAAAAAAATTCTAATAGGAATTTTAGTTTTTGGATATTTTAGATTAGAACTCATAAACGTTTTCCTTTTCCTTGGGAAAAAGGAACCATTTAAAGTACAAAATCCCGGGTATGTTGTACAAGACAAACCAAAGTTTTTCAGATTAGGAAATACTCAAAGTGTTTGATCATAATTTACTAGTATGTCAGACGGAAATTTTCTCCAAACCTTAATCAAGAGCACCCCGGGAAGGGCCCCCAAAAATTTTTTTTAAAAAAGTGCGATTCAAAACTTAGAGATCTCCAGTGAATCTAAAAGGACTCCCCCTTCTAGATAAGCCGTTACTGGGTTTCGTAACAAGTGTCAGCCCCTTGCCCAATTTTCCCTTTTTAGAATTCGTATGATTAAAAGTGCTTCAGGATTACAATGGTAGGCACAACTAGAAAAATTTTAAAATTTAAAAATTTATTAAGCAGAGGTATATTATAAATTTTAAAATTAATCAATTCAAAAAAATTTAATAATCATTCTCCTATACAATAGTATTGTGCTGAAACACATATCACATTTTTAATTCTTAAGTACCTTTGGGTACTTAACATTTAAATTTTGATATTAAAAAATAGTAAAGTAATTTTTGTGTTGTGAGTAAGTGCTCTTAAGTATTTCGTATGTCTGAAGACTCGACTAGATTTAAACAGGATGACAAAGTCCTCAAATAAAAAAACTTCTTGACCAATGGCAATCAGAAAAGTCTGCTTGATCAAAAAAATGCTAACCCCCAATAGCTTTAACAAGAACTGCAACACAGAATCAGGTAAAAGGAGAAAAAATTTTATGACACTAAGTGGGGCCCATCTGAGATCCCCCACAAAAGTCAAAAACCCCCATACTACTGAATCAAAGTTCAGCATAAGAAAATCCCCACTTGTTAATACACAAAAAACCAGTACAATTAGGTCAGAAAGCTACGCTCAGGCCTGAGTTTTTTTAGAGTGTCTATGCGACACAAACCCCAGTACAAGTCAAAACACTAAGTTTTTTAAATGTTCTGTGAACAGAGTCTCTCAGAACTGACAATAATGAGAAAGGAGGGTCTTCCAACAAGGGCCAAAAGGGGGAGATTTAGGCACTCGGGAATATTGCAACCCCCCCGAGTCTAGACCGATGAATTTCAGGTAGGTGAGGACCCCCCCCCCTCGACACGTGATAGTCCATGGACAGCTGCAGCTCAGAACAAAGCCGGCATCTAACGAGCCGCAAGCAATAATTACAGTGTTAGACAATCAAGACTTAAAATGGCACAAAAATTTATATCCTACAACCAAAAGGGAAGCTAAGTAAAAATAACAATATAAAGAATATATTTACGTTTAGCTTTATCGCAAATAAAAGCAAAAAAAAATTATTGGAAAGGAAATATATTTTATATTCAAAAACAAAATATACAATATACTTGCAACCCATTAGGGGTTGCAACCCCCCCCCAGCACGACAAACAGTCCACTGGGAATTGTTTTGTTTTTCAATTTTTACTGATTACCATATCAATACAAATTAAAAAAATCTTAATCGAATACTCTTGTCCCAAGCATTTCTATAATTTCACCGCGTCTTTCACTAAATATGCCCCTATACTAGGTGTTGCCCACCTGGTTTGAAATTTATTAGGTACAATATATTATTATTTTTTCTTTAAAATTTTTATTGCTTTATTTGCGATAATGCAAAATTTTAAATGTATTGCTTTATATTGTTATTTGACTTAGTTATTTTGTTAGGTGGGATGTTACATATTATGGCTCAGTTCAAGTCTTATTTCTAACTACGTAATTATCGCTTGTGGCTCGTTAAGATGCCAGCTTTTGCGGGGCAGCCCCCCACGGGCTTTCCGTGATCGGGGGGGGGAGGGTGTCCTCACCTCGCCTGAAGAACAGTCTGGCTAGACCTCTTTGGGGTTGGACAGATTGTCGGTCTCATTATTTTTTTTAGTTGTGTAGAATTTGTTCCAGAGCATTTATGACTTATATTTTCGACATTGTATTTGGGTTTGTGGTCTCATAGCATGATAACTCAGGCCCTGGCTGTATTTGACCTAATTGACGGGTTCTGTGTTTTATCACTGGGGGAATTTTCTTTATACTAAACTTAGACAATAGAAGGGAGTTTTTTGCTCTTGTGGAGGATCTGCAGATGGTCCCTTCTTGGTGTTATTTTTATCTCCTTTTTCCCTGATTCTGTGTCGCAGGTTTTTGTTATATTGCTTTTGGGTTAGCATTTTTTTCATTTTTCAAGCAGACTGTTTGTTTGCAATTTGGTCAAAAAATTAGTTTAATGAGGCTTTGTAGTCCTTGTTTAAGTCAGCGGTCGTGAGGGGATGCGAACTCTTAGAGCACTTACACACATACACAAACTCCCTGTCTATTTGTAATATTTTATTAAATTTTAATGTCCCAGACGGACTTAAAAATTATAAATGGATTTGTGCTTTCGCACAATAATATAGTAATCGAAAAAGAATGATTTTTTTTGTTTACTGTGTTTAATTTAATTTAATTGATAATATACCCTAGACTTAATAAATTATTAAATTTTTAAATTTCTTAGTTAGTCCTAAATTTTGTAACCCTGAAGCACTTTTGAATAGGGGGGGGGGGGAAAATTCAATGTAATTGGCAAGGATACTGACTAATTGTTATGAAAAACCCAGTAACAGGCTGGATGCTGGAGCGAAATCCTTTCTAGATTCACGGGAGATCTCTAAGTTTTGAATTGCGTTTTTCGTAACAAATGGGGGGCCTGTCCGGGAGGCTCTTGACCAAGGTTTTGGAGAAATTGTCCGTTTGACTTTTCTAGTAACTCATGATCAAACTCTTGAGTACTTTTTTTTGATTGAATTTTGATTTAGTCTTGTAAAACACCCGGTGGATAAATGTACTTGACTAAAATCTCGTCCCAAGGAGATGGAAATCTGTTTGAGTTCTAGTCAAAGAAAAAAACACAAAAATTCCATTAGGATTATAATTCCCAAAATTTTCACTCCTCGTAGTACACTTTTTTTCGTAAAGTATCCCAAAGTAAAAAAGTTAATTGATACCTGACTTTGTCTGGGTTAAGTATTTTAAAAACTTAAATGTGTTGGCGAGAAACCCAAAATACTCGGGTGACGTATAACGGGAGTTACACTGCAGAAACTGTCAGAGCGTTAATTAAGATATATTTTCCTGCTCATACAGAGATGTCTGATTATGATTCAGATTCAGAAAGCCTAGTGTCACAATTAGGAAGTATGACTCTATTTGATGAAGAGAAAAAAGAGCATCTAAGGCAGAAGTGTCGGCCCAGTGAACCTCCGCTCATGCCTTCCCGCCTCATTGACACAACAGAACAGAGCATAGCTGATTGTATGACTGAGCCTCACGCTAGTACTGTGCATGACACCTGTACTTTTTTTAAAAAGGTCTAGACTCTTTGGGGGCGGGGACGAAGTTTCCGACCTAAGGGCAGTCCAGAAAACATGTTTAATTTTCCCTTCTCTCATTACCTGGCCCCATTTCCAGGAACGGTTTTGGGGTTAGAATGACCATTATTTTGCAGTGCACAAATAGAGGCTCAGAGGAAAATTTAACGAAGAAGATTTTTCCCGATAGAAAAAGTTCGTCTTGGAAGAAACAAATTGATAGATCACAGGACCATTTAAGTGCAGAAAGCTGCATCCATGGTTCCTAAATTTTTGAAGTGACTTAACCCATTTTTATGTGTTTGAGAACCCGGCATGTGCCCGAACTGGCAACGTAGCACTGGGCTACCCTTTTGCACACAGCTTTGACATGAAGAGCTCAAAAATTTTTACTGCTGTTTACCATTTGCCAAATTCAATATTACACGCGTCAAAAAAAACTATTCTAGAGACATATAACTTGTTACCCGTAAGTTATGAAACACATTTTGTACGTAAACAACGACGACAAAATCAACCTTGTGCAGAGTTTGCTCGTGAGAAAAAAGTTGCATTTGAGAAGGGTGGTTAGTCGCCAAGTGTAACAACTATGACAGCCCTTTTTCTTGTTACTACAAAGAGTTAACAACTGTATTCTGCTGAATACAAGAATATTGATCAACATACTACCTCGAATATTTGGAAACTGCAGTTAGCAACAATTACGAGATTTTCACAAAATTGTAGTATAAAACACAAAGAACAAGGTAACTGAAGATTGCCCCGAAGTTTTTAACCCAAACAGCTGCTCACTGCCGCCTGAGTACCCCTACTGTAACTTTTTGTACCTTTACCAGGAAGACTCATAATTCTAGTCTGTCTGTTGTGGTAGACAGAAATCTATATCGAGAATAAAAAGTTAAATGTACCCATTGTAACAAAAAGGGCATGCTAGAGGTATTGTATAAGTTAGAAAGGAGATACGAAACATCGTAACGGCTGCACCCCCCCACAAGTTGTATTTTCTTCGAGCAACAAAGGCACAAAATCCTAGTAATACCTGTGATCCTACTGTTTCAAAAACATTACTAAAGGGGAAAAAGATGGGGAATTCGCTTCGCCGATGAGTTTTTTACTTTTCGGGGGGTAAATAGGATTTGCGAATCACATCTAAATGAGATAAATTTCTTTCGAGCACTGGGAGTTTCTCACGTTATTAAGGAAAATGTACGCCCTAACTGATGATACCCATTGCAAGGGAGATGTATTGTTAGAAACCCTTGGAGGGGCTGTTATAAAAGTCTCTTTTACAAGATATACATTTAAACAAAAATTTTAAATGGTTATATTTAGTGGGTTTTTATCCCGTGGTGTATTTCCATCAGGGCAGTGGGCTTTTGGGTAGGACGATACCTTTCATGTGGGATATGTAAAGAAAACCCCTTGTGATTGATAAATTTTAAAACTGAGAAATTATGCCCTTGAAACTTGTAGAGAGAAACTATTTTATTTCCTCTCAGCACAATTACTAGAGCTAGTCAAAGATTCCACAACATCCCTTTTCTCCTGTTGATTTTGGATGACAAAGATTTGGGCTTGAATATGTTGTTTAGTGCGCTCCCGCCCCAGGATCTTAACACAAAAATCCTCCCCGTCATCAACCTAGTCGGACACACCTGACGTTTTAAAATTTTTAACTCTTATGATTTAATCAAGGGTTTTTTGTTTATCAGTCACTGGAAAAACTGAGAGATATTCAGTTACTGAGAGTGAAACAAAGGGTCTCGATAATTGTTACTAATATTAACGGTGTACTGAGGGGAAAAATACATGTAATTTCAGTATAGTGTTTCCCCCCACTCCAAGCATCTCGTAGTGTAGCAGTTCATTTCGTGAAAAAGCCCTTTATTTTTCTCACAATATCCCATTGGAGGCTTTGGGTGTCAAGAAGACACTCGGTAAAATGCAAAAAATTTTTCTTTGGGCCAAAAATGAAGGAAAAAGAGTGTCATGTGCGACGTTGCCCCGGTGTCAAAGGGCAACAAAACCAGCCACCACTCCCCACACCTCTTACTGTGTTCATTATTAGCAAAAATTCAGTTATCTGGACTAGACATGTTCAGACTCGTTCAAAAGTTGAAGCATCTGCTTTCCTCGCTCCGTGTTGAGTCCCAATTTCTTTTTCCCTTTTTTTTTACGTAAGATGCGAGTGTTTTTGCAGTGGGGGCTGTGCTGCTCCAACAGTCAACAGTACTGATATTTTCCCCTCCTATATGTTATTATTCATCTAGTCAAAAAGACACCAGAAAAATTAGCCCCCTTTTGGAAGAGGCTCTAGCTTTGTGGGGCCCTTTTAACATTTGCGTGTATTTGGGGACTTCCTATTTTAAAAGCCCAAAATACCTTTTGTTCCCCTTTTATGTCAAATTAGTAAGTAACTTAAATTCTCCAGCCCCAAATTAAAATATATATACTCTGTTAATTAATATTTATATATTCACTGTAGTGATGTGTATGAGGAGGAGACATAAGCTGAGTGATGAGTGGGTAGTGTCGTGTGGGTGATGTTACTGCTTGGCATAACACTGTCCTGCCGTAGACCCCCCCCCCTTTACTACACACCTTAAGTTGTTTCATACTCAGATGTCCATACTACATAGCATTCCACCACCACTACTTAAGAGTGGAATGCAGTCTCCACTACTATGATCGAGCCTCACCGTGCCCTCCTTGTCTGCGCTATCCTGTCTCTACACTGATGTACATAACCACGAGCATGCAGAGATACGATACTGTGTACTGCCCTTGTACTAGGGGCATATCTTAGTGTATAGAAGCTGTGAAATTATAGAAGTGCTTGGCACAAGAGTGACTCTGATTAATGTTTATATTATATTGTTAGTAATGTAACCTGAGTAATCAGTAATGTGAAAGACATTAATGCAACTCCTAGTGCGACCGTTCGTCGTGTTAGGGGGGGGGGGTGTTGCAACCCCTGAATGGTTTGCAATAATTATTATGTATATATATAATTATTATCTTTTCATAAAATTTTATGTTGCTTATATTTGCGATAATAGCTAAATCGTAAATGTATTGCTTTAAATGGTTATTTGACTTAGTTATGTTGTTAGGTAGGATGTTACATATTATGTGCTAAGTTCAAGTCTTGATTGTCTAACCACTGTAATTATCACTTGTGGCTCGTTAGACTGTCGGCTTCTTACTGGGCAGTGACCCACGGAGCTTTCATGTGATCGAGGGGCCGGCGTGTCCTCACCTCTCCTGAAGTATTCAGTCTGGTCTAGACTCTCTTGGTGGTTGGGCTGATTGTCTGTCTCATTATTCTTGTTAGTTCTGTAGAACTCTGTTCACAGAACGTTGTATAGACTTGTGATTTTCGACGTTGTACTGTGGTTGTGTGTCTCACAGACACTGAGTAACTCAGGTCCTGAGCTGTAGCTTCTGACCTAACTTGTACTGGTTTATCTGTGTATTATCACAGTCGGGGATTTTCTTATGCTGAACTTAGATTCAGTAGTATGGGAGTTTTGTGACTCTTGTGGAGGATCTGCAGATGGTCCCTACTTAGTGTCATTATATTATCTCCTTGTTCCTGATTCAGTGTGGCAGTTGCTTGTTATATTGCTATTGGGCTTAGCATTCTTTTTATTGTTCAAGCAGACTGTTCTGATTGCAAGTTGGTCAAGAAGTTAGTTTATGTGAGGACTTTGTCAGTCACTTGTTTAAGTCTAGTCGAGTCGTGAGACATAGCGAACTACTTAGAGCACTTACACACATACACAAAATTACTTGTACATATTTGTAATATCTCATTAAATGTTAATGTACCAAACGGTACTTAAGAATTATAAATGTGATATGTGCTTTCAGCACAATAATATTGTACTCGAGAGAAGTGATATTATTTTGATTACTGTGATTAATTTAATTTAATTTGATAATATACCTCTAAACTTAATAAATTTATTATATTTTAATTTCTCTAGTTAGTAGCCTACCAGTTGTAATCCTGAAGCAGTATTGAATCGTAATGAATTCTAATGGATAATTGGACAAGGATACTGACTACTTGTTACGAAAACCCAGTAACAGGCTGGATGCTAGAAGGGCAGTCCTTTCTAGTATTCACTGGAGATCTCTAAGCTTTTAGAATAGCGTTTTTTGTAACACAAGAGCAGTACACAGTATCGTATCTCCGCATACTCGTGGTTATGTACATCAGTGTAGAGACAGGATAGCGCAGACAAGCATAATAGTCTTGTGCTATAGACAGGAGATGGCATTCCACTCTTAAGTAGTGGTGGTGGAATGCTATGCAGTATGGACATCTGAGTATGAAACAGCTTAAGGTGTGTAGTGAGAGAGGGGGTCTGCGGCAGGACAGTGTTCTGTCACGCAGTACATCGCCCACACAGCACTACCCACTCAACACTCAGCTTCTGTCTCCTTTTCACATACATCATCACTACTGTCAATATATAAATAGAATAAATAGACATGAGTATATATAATTAACATAGGCTGTAGTGATTAAGTTACTCTACTGAATTTGACATAGCAAGTAACAAAAGGTATTTGGGCACAAAATTACGTTAATTTTAAATGGGGAAGTGCCCAAATATACGTCATAATGTTCTAAGGACATCACAAGAGCTAGAGCCTCTTTCTCAATAGTGGCATAATTTTTCTGGTGTCGTTTGAGCTTAGATGAATAATAACATATAGGATGGACAATATCAGTGGATGTTGACTGTTGGAGCAGCACAGCACCCACTGCATAGCCACTCACATCTATATGTAAAAAGAAGGGAAGATTGAAATTTGGACTCAACACTGGAGCAGAGGAAAGCAGATGCTTCAACCTTTTGAACAAATCTGAACAATCACTAGTCCAGATGAACTGAACTTTGCTACTAATGAACACAGTGAGAGGTGTAGGTGGAGGTGAGTGTGCTGGCTTGCCTGTCACTTGACACACGTTGCAACGTCGCACATGATCAGCTACTGTTTCCTTCATTTTGGGCCAAGTAAAATGTTTTGCCAGTTTACCGAGTGTCTTCTTGACACCCAAATGTCCTCCAATGGGACTATTGTGAGCAAAATCAATGGCTTGTTCACGAAATGTAACTGCTCACACTACGAGATGCTTGACTGTGGTGGAAACACTATCAGCTGACAACTTACATGTATTTTTCTCCATCAGTACACCGTTACTATAATAGTAACAATTATCGAGATCCTTTGCTTCACTCTCAGTAATTGCTATATCTCTCAGTCTTTCCAGTGACTGATCAACAAACTGATCCTTGATTAAATCATCATGACTTAGAAATTTAACGTCAGTTGTGTCCTGACTAGGTTGAAGACACGGGGGAGTTCGTGTTAATGATCCTGGGCGCAGAACTTCACTAAACAACATATTCAAGCCCAAATCATTGTCATCCACTAACTCAACAGGAGACAAGGATGGTTGTTGAATCTTTGACATAGCTCTAGTAATTGTGCTGAGAGGAAATAAAATAGGCTTCTCTCTACAAGCTTCAATGGCATAATTATCATCAGTGTTATTATCAATCACAAGTGGTTCTTTACATATACAAGCATGAAGGATATCGTTCCCTATCAACAAGTCCACTGACCTGATGGGAAATACACAACTGGATATACCCACTGAAATAAAACCAGTTTAATAGCTTGTTTCAATATAAACTTTGTGCAAAGGTACTTTTATAACAGCCCCACCATAGGCTTCTAACAATGCATCTATCTTGCAATAGGTATCATCAGTAATGGGCAGTACATCTTCTCTTAGAAAGGTGAGGTAACTGCCAGTGTCTCTGAAAGAAATTATCTCAGTTAGATGTGATTCGTCAAATCCTACTTTACCTCTCGAAAAGTGAGGACTCATCGCTGAACGAATCTTCTCGTCAGATACATTTTCTGACGCTAGTCATCTGTCCTGAGAAATGTTATCTAAAACAGTAGGATCAGAGGTATTACTAGGATTTTGGTGCCTTTGTTGCTCGAAAGAGGATACGGCTTGAGTGCGGGCGCCAGCCGCACGACTACTTCTAGTATCTCTTTCTAACTGATAGCAATACTCTCTAGCATGTCCTTTTCTGTTACAATAGGTACAGTTAACTTTCTAATTCTCGATATCAGATTTCTGTCTAGCCACACAGACAGATTCAGGATTGTGAGTTTTCCTGGTAAAGGTACGAGAAGCTACAGTAGCAGGTGCATCAGGCCGGCAATGAGCATCTGATTTAGGTTGCCAACTTCTAGGACAATCTAGGACAAGTTTGTGAGAAATCTCGTAATTGTCTGCTAATGCTGCAGTTTCCAGAATATTCGAAGTAGTATGATCGATCAGATATTCTTGTATGTCAACAGACATACAGTTGTTAAACTCTTCGTGTAGTAACAACTGAACAAGGCTGTCATAGTTACATTGAGCAGATCTACTCTATCTCTTAAATGCAACTTTTTTCACATGAGCAAACTCTACACAAGTTTGATCTTGTCGTCGTTGTAACATACGAAATGCACGTTGATAACTTACAGGCAACAAGTTATATGTCTCTTGAATAGTTTGTTTGACAGCGTCATAACTAATGTACTTGGCAAATGGTAAAGCAGCAGTACAAGTTTGAGCTCTTCCTGTCAAAGCTGTGTGCAACAAGGTAGCCTAGTGCTTACGTTGCCAGTTCATAGCACGTGCCTGGTTCTCAAACACATCAAAATACGTGTCTAAGTCACTTTCAAAAAACTTAGGAACCATGGATGCAGCTTTCTGCACATTAAGTGTGTCCTGTGATCTATCAGTCTGTCGTCTTCCATGACGAACATTTTCTCTCTGGAAATCTTCTTCGTTCAATTTCCTCTGTGCCTCTATTTGTGCAGTCTTCAACATAATGAGGCGTTCAAACCTCTCAAACTGTTCCTGAGAGATAGGACCAGTGGGTAATGGAGGAGTAAGGAATCTAACGTGGTCTGGACGGTCCTTAGGTCGGACACTTCGTCCAGCCGTCTCTAGAGAGTCTAGATCTGGTCTAGAATAAGTCGATACAGTTGTAGTATACACTGTACTAGTATTAGGCTGACTCATACTACCAGCTGTGCTTTGTACTATTGTGTCAGTGAGGGAAGGAGTGAGCAAGAACTGAGCTACACTAGGCTCAGATGCTAGGCTCACTTCTGCCTTAGTTGCTCTTTCTTCTAAGTAATCAAATAGAGTCATACTTCCTAATTGTGACACTAGGCTTTCTGAATCTGAATCATAATCAGACATCTCTGTATGAGCAGGAAACAATATATCTTTAATTAACGCTCTGACAGTTTCTGCGGTGTAATTCCTGTTATACATCACACCGAGATATTTGGCTACTCGCCAACACGTCTGAAGTTTTAATGTACTTAACTCAGACAAAGTCAGAGTATCAATTAACTGTTTCACTTTGGCATACATCACGAAAATAATTGTACTACGAGAGAGTGATTATGGAAAACTGTAATCCTAATAGGAATTTTAGTGTTGGATATCGTAGAGTTAGAACTCATGAACAGTATTTCCATCTCCTTGGATCAAGAGACTCTGTCAAGTACATACATCCACCTGATATGTTGTGCAAGACTAAACTCAAAGTCTTCAGATTAGGAAAGTACTCAAAGTGTTTGATCATAGAGTTTCTAGTATGTCAAACTGGACAATTTCTCCAACACCTTGGATCAAGAGCATCCCGGACAGGCCCCCATTTGTTACAAAAAGCATGATTCTAAAAGCATAGAGATATTAAGTGAATACTAGAAAGGACTGCCCTTCTAGCATCCAGCCTGTTACTGGGTTTTGTAACAAGTAGTCAGTATCCTTGTCCAATTATCCATTAGAATTCAGTATGATTCAATAGTGCTTCAGGATTACAACTGGTAGGCTACTAACTAGAGAAATTAAAATTTAATCAATTTATTAAATCTAGAGGTATATTATCAAATTAAATTAATCAATACAAACAAATTAATAATAATCACTTCTCTCGTATACAATAGTATTGTGCTGAAAGCACATATCACATTTATAATTCTTAAGTCCCATCTGGAACATTAACATTTAATAAGATATTACAAATATGTACAGTGCTCTTAAGTAGTTCGCTATGTCTGAAGACTCAACTAGACTTAAACAAGTGACTGACAATGTCCTCAAATAAACTAACTTCTTGACCAACTGGCAATCATAACAGTCTGCTTGAACAATGAAAAGAATGCTAAGCCCAATAGCAATATAACAAGCAACTGCGACACAGAATCAGGAACAAGGAGATAATATAACGACACTAAGTAGGGACCATCTGCAGATCCTCCACAAAAGTCAGAAAACTCCCAAACTACTGAATCTAAGTTTAGCATAAGAAAATCCCCGACTGTGATAATACACAGAAACCAGTACAATTAGGTCAGAAGCTACAGCTCAGGACCTGAGTTGTTCAGAGTGTCTATGCGACACACAACCTCAGTACAACATCGAAAATCAATAAGTCTATGCAATTTTCTGTGAACAGAGTCTCTCAGAACTAACAATAATGAGACAAGAGACGGTCTTCCAACAAGGGCCTATCAGGGAGATTTAGGCACTTTGTCTGGAATATGTCCAACCACCCAGCGAGTCTAGACCAGACTGAATACTTCAGGCGAGGTGAGGACACCCTCCCCCTCGATCATGTGATAGCTCCGTGGACAGCTGCAGCTCAGAAACAGAAGCCGGCAGTCTAACGAGCCACAAGCGATAATTACAGTAGTTACATAATCAAGACTTGAACTGAGCACATATGTTACATCCTACATAAAACAAAAGGAAGATAAGTCAAATAACAATATAAAGCAATACATTTACGATTTAGCTATTATAGCAAATACCAGCAATGTAAAATTATATGAAAAGGTAATATATATTATATTCATAATCATAATATACATAATATACATTGAACCCATTCAGGGCTTGCAACACACCGTACCACAGTGATAGTCCCTCTAGGTCTCTGGATGTTGTGAGTAACATCACTGGACCACTGTGATAGTCCCTCCAGGTCTCTGGATGGTGTGAGTAACATCACTGAACTTCTGTGACAGTCCTTCCAGGTCTCTGGATGGTTTGAGTAACATCACTGGACCACTGTGATAGTCCCTCCAGGTCTCTGGATGGTGTGAGTAACATCACTGGACCACTCCAGGTCTTTAGATGGTGTGAGTAACTTCACTGAACCACTCCAGGTCTCTGGATGGTGTGAGTAACATCACTGAACCACTCCAGGTCTCTGGATGGTGTGAGTAACATCACTGGACCACTTTCATAGTCCTTCGAGGTCTCTGGATTGTGTGAGTAACATAATTAGACCACTGTGATAGTCCCTCCAGGTCTCTGGATGGTGTGAGCAACATCACTTGACCACTCCAGGTCTCTGGATGGTGTGAATGACATCACTGGACCACTCTGATAGTCCCTCCAGGTCTCTGGATGGTGTGAGTAACATCACTGGACCTCTGTGATATTTCCTCCAGGTCTCTGGATGGTGTGAGTAACATCACAGGACCTCTGTGATAGTTCCTCCAGGTCTCTAGATGGTGTGAGTAACATCACTGGGCCTCTGTGATAGTCCCTCCAGGTCTCTGGATGGTATGAGCAACATCACTGGACCACTGTGATAGTCCCTCCAGGTCTCTGGATGGTATGAATAACATCACTGGACCTCTGTGATAGTCCCTCCAGGTCTCTGGATGGTGTGAGTAACATCATTGGACCACTCCAGGTCTCTGGATGGTGTGAGTAACATCACTGGACCACTGTGATAATCCCTTCAGATCTCTGGATGGTGTGAGTAACATCACTGGATCACTTTCATAGTCCTTCCAGGTCTCTGGATGGTGTGAGAAACATCATTAGACCACTGTGATAGTCCCTCCAGGTCTCTGGTTAGTGTGAGCAACATCACTGGACCACTCCTGGTCTCTGGATGGTGTGAGTAACATCTCTGGACTACTGTGATAGTCCCTCCAGTCTCTGGATGGTGTGAGCAACATCATAGGACCTCTGTGATAGCTCCCCCAGGTCTCTGGATGGTGTGAGTAACATCACTGGACCTCTGTGATAGTTCCTCCAGGTCTCTGAATGGTGTGAGTATCATCACTGGAATTCTGTGAAAGTTCCTCCAGGTCTCTGGATGGTGTAGTAACATCACTGGACCTCTGTGATAGTCCCTCCAGGTCTCTGGATGGTGTGAGTAACATCACTGTACCACTGCGATAGTTCCTCCTGGCCTCTGCATGGTGTGAGAAACATCACTGTACCACTGCGATAGTCCCTCCAGGTCTCTGGACGGAGTGAGTAACATCACTGGACCACTGTGATAGTTCCTCCATGTCTCTGGATGGTGTGAGTAACATCACTGGACCACTGTGATAGTTCCTCCATGTCTCTGGATGGTGTGAGAAACATCACTGTACCACTTTCATAGTCCTTTGAGGTCTCTGGATGGTGTGAGAAACATCATTAGACCACTGTGATAGTCCCTCCAGGTCTCTGGTTAGTGTGAGCAACATCACTGGACCACTCCTGGTCTCTGAATGGTGTGAGCAACATCACTGGACTACTCTGATAGTCACTCCAGTCTCTGGATTGTGTGAGTAACATCATTGGACCTCTGTGATAGCTCCCCCAGATCTCTGGATGGTGTGAGTAACATCACTGGACCTCTGTGATAGTTCCTCCAGGTCTCTGAATGGTGAGGTATCATCACTGGAATTCTGTGATAGTTTCTCGAGGTCTCTGGATGGTGTGAGTAACATCATTGAGGAAATAGTCGAAGATAAGTTGAAGACAGAAGCTCATTATCTCCCGCACTATGGAGTCAGAAAAGATTCTGAAACCACTCCACTACGTGTTGTATATAATTGCAGCGCACGTGCAAATAAAGATGTAGCAAGTCTTAATGACTGTCTGATGACCGGACCCTCACTAACTGAGAAGCTTGGAGAGGTGCTTATGAAATTTCGCACAAACCCATATGCCTACACGGCTGATATTTCCAAAGCTTTCTTAAGAGTAGGACTACAAGAAATAGATAGAGATTATACTCGATTCTTGTGACCTGAAAATCCACATGATCCTCAAAGTCCTGTGAAAACTTATCGTTTCAAATCCTGTATAAGGATTTCAAATCCTCCTCTTTATTCACAGTACCTTGAAGGTTGTCCACATAGAAACTTTTCTTTAAGATTTCTTTGAAGGGACTTTCAGATTTCTTCAAATGTGTATTTAGAGTAGCTTCTAGTAAGAACGGAGAGGATGTTGCACCAAATAATACTGATTTGAAACGATAAGTTTTCACAGGACTTTGAGGATCATGTGGATTTTCAGGTCACAAGAATCGAGTATAATCTCTATCTATTTCTTGTAGTCCTACTCTTAAGAAAGCTTTGGAAATATCAGCCGTGTAGGCATATGGGTTTGTGCGAAATTTCATAAGCACGTCTCTCTGGATGATGTGAGTAACATCACTGGACCACTGTGATAGTCCCTCCTGGTCTCAGGATGCTCTGAGTAACATCACTGGACCACTGTGATAGTCCCTCCAGGTCTCTGGATGGTGTGAGCGACATCACTGGACCACTCCAGGTCTCTTGATGGTGTGTGTAACATCACTGGACCACAGTGATAGTTCCTCCAGTTCTCTGAATGGTCTGAGTAACATCACTGGACCACTGTGAGAGTCCCTCCAGGTCTCAGGATGCTGCGAGTAACATCACTGGACCGCTGTGATACTCCCTCCACGTCTCTGGATGGTGTAACATCACTGTACCACTGTGATGGTCCCTCCTGGTCTATGGACGGTGTGAGTAACATCACTTTACCACTGTGGTATTCTCTCCTGCTCTCTGGATGCTGTGAGTAACATCACTGGACCACTGTGATAATCCCTCCTGGTCTCAGGATGCTCTGAGTAGCGTCACTGGACAACTGTGATAATCCCTTCTGGTCTCAGGATGCTCTGAGTAACAACACTGTACCACTGTGATAGTCCCTCTTGGTCTCAGGATGCTCTGAGTAACATCAATTGACCACTGTGATAGCCCCTCCATGTCTCATGATGCTGTGAGCAACATCACTGGACCACTGTGATAATCCCTCCTTTTCTCAGGATGCTCTGAGTAGAGTCAATGGACAACTGTGATAATCCCTTCTGGTCTCAGGATGCTCTGAGTAACATCAATTGACCACTGTGATAGTCCCTCCTGGTCTCTGGATGGTGTGAGTAATATCACTGTACCATTTTGATAGTCCCTCCAGGTCTCTGGATGGTGTGAGCAACATCACTGGACCATTGTGATAGTCCCTCCTGGTCTCAGGATGCTCTGAGTAACGTCACTGGATCACTATGATAGTCCCTCCTGGTCTCTGTATGGTGTGAGTAATATCACTGTACCATTTTGATAGTCCCTCCAGGTCTCTGGATGGTGTGAGCAACATCACTGGACCACTTTGATAGTCCCTCCAGGTCTCTGGATGGTGTGAGCAACATCACTGGACCACTTTGATAGTCCCTTCAGGTCTCAGGATGCTCTGAGTATCATCACTAGACCACTGTTATCGTCCCTCTAGTTCTCTGGATGGTGTGAGTAACATCACTGGACTACTTTGATAGATCCTTCAGGTCACTGTATGGTGTGAGTAACATCACTGGACCTCTGTGATAGTTCCTCCAGGTCTCTGGATGGTGTGAGTAACATCACTGGACCTCTATGATAGTTCCTCCAGTTCTCTGGATGGTGTGAGTAACATCACTGGACCTCTGTGATAGTTCCTCCAGGTCTCTGGATGGTGTGAGTAACATCACTGGACCTCTGTGATAGTTCCTCCAGGTCTCTGGATGGTGTGAGTAACATCACTGGACCACTGTGATAGTCCCTCCAGGTCTCTGGATAGTGTGAGTAACATCACTGGACCTCTGTGATAGTTCCTCCAGGTTCGGGAGGGTGTAAAAACATCTTTTGTACCCCTGTGATAGTCCCCCCTGGTCTGTGGACGGTTTTGGGAGTAACATCACTGTACCACTGTGATGGTCACTCCGGTTTGGATGGGGTAGAAAACATCAGGGACCCTGTGTAGTTCCCCCGGGTTCGGGATTGTGATAACATCACTGATTATGCAGAACGACTAATGTTTAGAACGCTTTTCGAACCTTGAAAACGGAATTGTTCAAATTTTTAAAACACAATTTTGAAGCCCATTATCAGGCATTTAAAACTCAAGAACTCTCACACTTTCCATCAGATTGGCCCTGAGCTGATAACAAATCTGCGTAGATTATGGATTTTAAATTTCGGCGGGGGGAAAAACAAAGGGTCAAGGGGAATGTAATATGAGTAAAAAATATCTGAGAATTGGCGGGGACAACCACACCCAATGAAAAAAAAATATGCCGGGTTTTTATAGATTTTAATAATAATTCTTTTTTTTCCTATAAAAAATGATACCAGTGATACGCCTTTTGGGCAACATTTTTTAGAAATTTTGGGCCGGGATTCGATCCCGGTACGGCGGGGAACCTTGAATGTGTTTCCTTAAAACATTGCTGTTCATTTTCTTTATTAAAAAATAGGTACTTTTAGTTGAGGGTGTGGGCGTATCGGGGGAAAAAATTGGCTTAATTTGCCTGAGATATTTCATAAATTCCAGTCAACAATAAAGTAAAGAAAAAAGTGAAGAACCTGGAGTGTAATGTCAGGGATTCATTTTCAAAGTCCAGCAATGTTTCTAACACATCTATAGAAAAATGATTGGTATAATGAAAACCTTCAAAAAGGGATCCAAGCCCATGATGATTCTCTTTAAATCGTGTGCCTCTAGACTGGAATATTTTGACACTAACGTCCTTTTCAAAGCAAGCGAATTGAGGCCTAGGAATGACAGAGAACTTTTAAGTCAGTGTAAGTACCAAAAAAGCACCTAAATTATGGAAACAGTTGAACCCCTTTTTGTACTCCTTTAAACAAGCGACATATTGAAAAATTTTATATGGAAAACCTGAGAGACTAGTTCCCAAATTTTGCGCAAAAATCATCCCGCGAAAGCAAAAGACAGGGCAGGAGGGCGACAATTTTTCCATTTAAAAATATCGGCGCTACGATACTTTAAGAGATAACCAAAAATGTCCGAGCCCAGCATACCACAAGAACCTGGCTGTCTTCAAGAAGGTGCGGACAGGCAAAAAATATTTTTAAACCCCCAAAAGGGGTGGGTTCGTACTCGTTTTTCGTGCGTTCAGCGTATAGTCTGGGTTGTGGGTCTGAACCACCCCGAGCCCCCGGTCACAGCCCGGGGGACCGGGAACGTTGATCCTAAAACCCCCTCAGGTTTCCCTCTCCAGGTATCCTTTCCGGTATACCTTCAGGGATACCTTTTCCAGGTTTTCTTTCCAAGTAACCCCTTTCCCGGGATACCTTCTCCAGGGATCCCCTAGGTTATCCCCTCCAGGTATACCTTCTGGTATATCTTCTCCAGGTCGTGTTCGCATCGCTATTGGGCCGTGCGGACGTGCTGCTCAGTAGCTCCTGATTGAGTTGGCTTTTGCGCAGTGTTGACGTGAACTTAGCTCTGTGAAGACCTGTTTGCGCGCTCTCTACGAATTGAAGCAAGATGCCCTCCATCGAGCAACTTTACCAACAGCTTAAAGAAGAATTGAGGATGGCGAAGGTGGAGATTCGGCGACTGACCGACGAAAACAAGAAGATTCGTAGTAGTCCTCCTGTTTTGAGTCCTCAGGTCAAGAAGGGAAACTGGTCAGTGGCTGGACAGCAGGGAACGAAGTTGACGATCAAGAGGATGAATGGAAAGGTAGAAACGATGAAGAAGAAAGAGACTGCCGTGGAAACTGTTGTGGAAACGTCTAATACATTCTCAGTGCTACCCGAAGAATGTGAGTCGACTACTGGGAACAACACGATGAACGACACCAAGGAAGGTAAGAATATTGTTGTTGTTGGGATAGCCAAGTTAGGTATATGGATAGGGCGTTATGCTTGAAGGACAGGAGTAGAAGACAGAGAGTTTGCTTTCCTGGGGCTGGGATGGGGATATTGTTAGCCGTCTGGATGACATCATGAGAGGTAATGGGAGCAATCCTATTATCTGTCTCAGTGCTGGAGGCAACGATGTTGGCAGACGTAGGAGTGAAGACCTGATTAGCAGGTATAGGTCAGCAATAGAAATAATTAGGAGTAAGGGTGGGAACCCTGTCATATGTGGTATTTTGCCAAGGAGAGGAGTTGGAAATGAATGGTTGTCCAGGGCAATTGGTGTCAGTTGCTGGCTGGACAAATACTGTAAGGAAAATGCGGTAACATTCATTGACAACTGGGACCTCTTCTTTGGCAGAAATGACATGTATGCCAGGGATGGGGTTCACTTATCTAGGTCTGGGGTGGTAGCACTGGCAACTGCAGTGGAGGGAGCAGTTAGGACTTTAAACTAGGAATAGATAGTGGTATGGGTTTTGGCAGGAAAACAGTGAAGTCCCAGTGTAGTAATATTACGAGTTCTAGGGGAGCTAGTAATAAGCAGAACGAGGTAGATATTGAAAAGCCAGGGACTTTGGGTGATAAGGACAGTAATAGGTTGAGTAGAAAAACAGAAATGAGCAGGAAGGGTAAAGAGAAAGGAGAGTCTTTCTTTGTTTATTATGCTAATTGCCGTAGTGCCAGGAATAAGATGGACGAGTTGAGATTAGTTGCTAGTGCAGGTAACATTGATGTATTTGCCTTAACTGAGACGTGGTTTAATTCAAAAAGTCGGGACATGCCTGCGGAATGTCATATTCAGGGTTTTAAATTGTTCCAAGTAGATAGAAGTATCGGGAAGGGGGGTGGGGTGGCATTGTATGTCCGAGATCGCTTGAACTGTTGCATAAAAACGGGTATTAAGTCTGAAGTAACACATACAGAGTCTGTTTGGATAGAATTTTCAGAGGGGCATGAAAAACTGATTTTAGGAGTGATATACCGTCCCCCAAACTTAGATAGGGACCAAGGGAGACTACTATGGGAGGAAATTGTTAAGGCCACAAGGCACGATAATGTAGTAATTCTAGGAGACTTTAACTTTAGTCATATTGATTGGAATTTCTTGACTGGGAATTTAGAATCATACGACTTCTTAGAAGTAGTTCAGGATTGTTTTTTGAAGCAGTTTGGGACAGAACTTACAAGGGGAAAATAACCTGCTTGACTTTTGTTATGGCAAATAATGAATCCCTTGTTAATAATTTAGAAATTTCAGAGGAACTGGGTGCTAGCGACAACAAATCAATTACATTTAGCATTGAATGGAAGTACGATAGTAGCGATAACTCAGTAACAGTCCCAGATTTTTCGCTTAGCAGATTACGATGGGCTTAGAAGAACACTTATCATCTGTTGACTGGGGTAACGAAGTGAGCTATCAATATGACAGTTTTCTGAACACTATACATGCTGCTCAAAGAACGTTTATCCCATATAAAGAAATTATATCAAATAGAAATGACCCAAAATGGATGAATAATAGGCTCAAATATCTACTAGGGCATAAGAAAGGAATTTATAGGCGTATCAAAAGAGGTGAGGGTCATCTTATGAATCAGTATATTGACATTAAGAGGGACATTAAAAAGGGGTTAAGAAAAGCTAAAGGGACTATGAAATTAAAGTTGCTAGGGATTCTAAAACTAACCCAAAAAGTTTTTTCCAGGTCTATAGAAGAAAAGTTAGAGATAAGATAGGTCCCCTTAAAAATAACTATGGGCACCTTACTGACAAAGAGAATGAAATGTGCTCGATTTTTAATAATTATTTTCTCTCAGTTTTTACACAGGAAGACACTAACAATATTCCAGTAATTAATTTTTATAGTGGGCTAGAAGAGGATAAATTATGTAACATCACAGTCACTAGTGAAATGGTTGTGAAGCAGATAGACCGACTGAAGCAAAATAAGTCGCCGGGTCCTGATGAGGTTTTTTTCAAGGGTTCTTAAGGAATGCAAAATGGAACTCTGTGAACCATTAACTAATATTTTTAATTTATCTCTTCAAACAGGTGTAGTGTCTGATATGTGGAAGATGGCTAATGTAATTTCCTATTTTTAAAAAAAGGGGACAAGTCGTTACCGTCAAATTACCGCCCAATAAGCCTGACCTCAATTGTAGGCAAATTACTAGTCAATTAAAGCTGAGATTATAAGAAGCCATCTCGATAAGCATAGCTTGATTAATGATACTCAGCATGGATTCACAAGAGGCCGGTCTTGTCTAACTAATTTATTAACTTTCTTCAGTAAAGCTTTTGAGGCTGTTAACCACGATAAAGAATTTTATATTATTTACTTAGATTTTAGTAAGGCTTTTGATAGAGTTCCGCACCATAGACTGTTAAAGAAAGTGGCAGCTCATGGCATTGGGGGAAAAGTGCTCTCGTGGATCGAGTCATGGCTCACTGACAGGAAGCAGAGTGTCCATAAATGGGGTTAAATCCGAGTGGGGATCTGTAACAAGTGGCGTTCCACAGGGATCAGTTTTGGGCCCGTTGTTGTTTATAATATATATCAATGATCTTGATGAGGGAATTACTAGTGATATGAGCAAATTCGCCTATGACACAAAGATAGGTAGGATAAATGATTCAAATGTAGATGTTATGGAACTTCAGGAGGATTTAAAACAAACTCTTTTCTTGGTCAAAAAGTGGCAGATGCAGTTCAATGTAGAAAAAATGCAAGGTTCTGAAGTTTGGGGAGTGCCCATAACCCTAGTACTTATAATAAATGATGTAGAACTTACCCATACAGATTGCAAAAAGGACTGGGGGTTATAAAGATCAGCAACCTTAAACCAAGACAGCAATGCCTAAGCGTACATAATAAGGCAAATAAATTACTGGGATTTATATCAAGAAGTGTAAGCAACAGAAGTCCAGAGGTCATACTGCAGCTTTATACATCATTAGTAAGGCCTCACCTAGATTATGCAGCTCAGTTCTGGTCTCCATATTACAGAATGGACATAAATTCGTTAGAAAACATTCAGCGTAGGATGACTAAATTAATACATAGCATTAGAAACTTCCTTATGAAAAGATTGAAGACTCTTAAGTTACATTCACTTGTTAGACGAAGAATGAGGGAGAACCTGATCGAAGTTATAAATGGACGATAGGTATTAATAAAGGGGATATTAATAAGGTCTTGAGGATGTCTCTCCAAGAGAGAACCCGCAGTTAATGGATTTAAATTAGATAAGTTTAGATTTAGAAAGGACATAGGAAAGTATTGGTTTGGAAATAGGGTAGTTGATGAGTGGAACAGTCTACCTAGTTGGGTTATTGAGGCTGGGACTTTGGGTAGTTTCAAATTTAGGTTGGATAAGTACATGAGTGGGAGGGGTTGGATTTGAGTAGGACTTTTACATCAGAGCTTATTTCTTGGGTAGCATTGAAAATTGGGTTGGGCAAATGTTTTGTTAGTGGGATGAATTGTAAAGGACCTGCCTAGTATGGGCCAACAGGCCTCCTGCAGTGTGCCTCCTTTCTTATGTTC
This sequence comes from Cherax quadricarinatus, assembly GCF_026875155.1. Classification (NCBI taxonomy): domain Eukaryota; kingdom Metazoa; phylum Arthropoda; class Malacostraca; order Decapoda; family Parastacidae; genus Cherax; species Cherax quadricarinatus. Next base: position 33,977,652 of record NC_069448.1, on the reverse strand, counting down.
TTATGTTCTTATACCTTCTCCAGGAATACCCTCTCCAGGTATACGTTCTCCAGGTATATCTTCTCCAAGTATACCTTCTCCAGGTATACCTTCTCCAGGTATACCTTCTCCAGGTATACCTTCTCCAGGTATATCTTCTCCAAGTATACCTTTTCCAGGTTTTCCTTTTTCCAGGTATATCTTCTCCAGGTATACCTTCTCCAGGTATACCTTCTCCAGGTATACCTTCTCCAGGTATACCCTCTCCAGGTATAACTTCTCCAGGTATATCTTCTCCAGGTATACCCTCTCCAGGTATACCTTCTCCAGGTATACCCTCTCCAGGTATACCCTCTCCAGGTATACCCTCTCCAGGTATATCTTCTCCAGGTATACCTTCTCCAGGTATACCTTCTCCAGGTATACCTTCTCCAGGCATACCTTCTCCAGGTATATCTTCTCCAGGTATACCCTCTCCAGGTATACCTTCTCCAGGTATATATTCTCCAGGTATACCTTCTCCAGGTATACCTTCTACAGGTATACCTTCTCCAGGTATACCCTCTCCAGGTATACCTTCTCCAGGTATACCCTCTCCAGGAATACCTACTCCAGGTATACCCTCTCCAGGTATACCTTCTCCAGGTATACCCTCTCCAGGTATACCTTCTCCAGGTATACCCTCTCCAGGTATACCCTCTCCAGGTATACCTTCTCCAGGTATACCCTCTCCATGTATACCTTCTCCAGGTATACCTTCTCCAGGTATACCCTCTCAAGGTATACCTTCTCCAGGCATACCTTCTTCAGGTATATCTTCTCCAGGTATACCTTCTCCAGGTATACCTTCTCCCAGGTAAAACCCTCTCCAGGTATACCTTCTCCAGGTATACCTTCTTCAGGTATATCTTCTCCAGGTATACCTTCTCCAGGTATACCTTCTCCAGGTATACCTTCTCCAGGTATACCTTTTCCAGGTATATCTTCTCCAGGTATACCTTCTCCAGGTATACCTTCTCCAGGTATACCCTCTCCAGGTATACCTTCTCCAGGTATACCTTCTCCAGGTATACCTTTTCCAGGTATACCCTCTCCAGGTATACCTTCTCCAGGTATACCCTCTCCGGGTATACCTTCCCCAGGTATACCTTCTCCAGGTATACCTTCTCCAGGTATACCCTCTCCAGGTATACCTGGAGAAGGTATACTTGGAGAAGGAATAAACGATTAGTGATGGAGTGATGTTCTTGAGAATGGATGTGCAGATGATTGACTGCAGTGGATTGTAATTTCCTGCTTTTGTTGTCGGAACTTGTTTAATTTGTGGCGGAGACCTTGTGGAGAAGGTTGCCACACAGTATAATAACACTCAGATGATTTTGTGACGGTCCTGACACACGCACACCTCTGTGACGGTCCTGACACACGCACACCTCTGTGACGGTCCTGCCACACGCACCCCTCTGTGACGGTCCTGCCAAAACACGCCACACCTCTGTGACGGTCCTCCCCACACGCACACCTCTGTGACGGTCCTGACAAAACCCGCACACCTCTGTGACGGTCCTGACACACCCCACCCTCTGTGACGGTCCTGCCACACGCACCCCTCTGTGACGTCCTCCCAAAACGCACCCCTCTGTGACGGTCCTGCCACACGCACCCCTCTGTGACGGTCCTGCCACACGCACACCTCTGTGACGGTCCTGCCACACGCACACCTCTGTGACGGTCCTGCCACACGCACACCTCTGTGACGGTCCTGCCACACGCACACCTCTGTGACGGTCCTGACACACGCACACCTCTGTGACGGTCCTGACACACGCACACCTCTGTGACGGTCCTGCCCACACGCACACCTCTGTGACGGTCCTGACACACGCACACCTCTGTGACGGTCCTGACACACGCACACCTCTGCTACCACATACAGGTGGGTATACACACACACTAACACCTCTACATAATACATACATAAACGTTCATAGACACCAACACAACACCGCAGACACACTCACACACACATTTCTACAGACACACATACACACACACATCTACAGACACACACACACACACACACACACACACACACAACAACACACACACACACACACTGAAGACTCAGACGAGTCATAGGGACGTTAGGAAGTATTTCTTCAGTCATAGAGTCGTCAGGAAGTGGAATAGCCTAGCAAGTGAAGTAGTGCAGGCAGGAAACATACATAGTTTTAAGAAGAGGTATGACAAAGCTCAGGAAGCAGAGAGGGAGAGGATCTAGTAGCGATCAGTGAAGAGGCGGGGCCAGGAGCTGAGTCTCGACCCCTGCAACCACAATTAGGTGAGTACACACACACACATACACACATCAGCCCACCAAGCAGGGCCAAGGAATGAACGGGAAGAGCAGCTTGGAGCGGGGATGGTGGTGGTGGTGGATGGTAGTGGTGGATGGTGGTGGTGGAAGGTGGGGGTGGATGGTGGTGGGGATGGTGGTGGTGGTGGATGGTGGTGGTGGATGGTGGTGGTGAATGGTGGTGGAGGATGGTGGTAGTGGATGGTGGCGGGGGATGGTGGTGGAGGATGGTGGAGGTGGATGGTGGTTGAGGATGGTCGTGGTGGTTGGTCGTGGTGGATGGTGGTGGTGGATGGTGGGTGGATGGCTAGTGGGGGATGGGGGTGGTGGATGGTGGTGAGGATGGTGGTAGTGGATGAATGGTGGTGGATGGTGGAGGTGGATGGTGGTGGTGGATGGTGGTGGTGGATGGTGGGGGTGGATGGTGGTGGGGATGGTGGTGGAGGATGGGGGTGGGGGATGGTGGTAGAGGATGGTGGTGGTGGATGGTGGTGGTGGATGGTGGTGGTGGATGGTGGCGGTGGATGGTGGTGGAGGATGGTGGAGGTGGATGGGGGGTGGATGGGGGTGGTGGATGGTGGTGTGGATGGTGGTGGGGATAGTGGTGGTGGATGGTGGTGGTGGATGGGGATGGGGGATGGTGGGGGAGGATGGTGGTGTGGATGGTGGGGGTGGATGGTGGTGGTGGACGGTGGTGGTGGATGGTGGTGGTGGATAGTGGCGGGGATGATCGTGGGGGATAGAGGTGGTGGATGGTGGTGGGGATGGTGGTGGGGGTGGTGGGGGTGGATGGTGGTGGGGTTTGGGGGTGGTGGATGGTGGTGGTGGATGGTGTGGTGGGAAAAGTGGTGGTGGATGGTGGTGGTGGGTGGGGGTGGGGATGGTGGTGGTGGATGGTGGTGGTGGAGGGTGGTGGTGGATGGTGGTGGAAGAATGGTGGGGGTTGGGTGGTGGGGGATGGGGGTGGGGATGGTGGTGGGGGATGGTGGTGGGGATGGTGGTGGTGGATGGTGGTGGGGGATGGTGGTGGTGGATGGTAGTGGTGGATGGTGGTAGTGGATGGTGGTGGGGGTGGTGGTGGTGGATGGTGGTGGTGGATGGTGGTGGTGGATGGGGTGGTGGATGGTGGTGGGGATGGTGGGGGGGATGGTGTTGGTGGATGGTGTTGGTGGAATGGTGGGGTGGATGGTGGTGGGGATGGTGGGGGTGGATGGTGGTGGTGGATGGTGGTGGTGGATGGTGGTGGTGGATGGTGGTGGTGGATGGTGGGGTGGATGGTGGTGGTGGGTGGTGGTGGAGGATGGGTGGTGGATGGTGGTGGTTATGTGGTGGGGATGGTGGGTGTGGAATGGTGGTGGTGGGTGGTGGTGGTGGACGGTGGTGGTGGATGGTGGCGGTGGATGATCGTGGTGGGTAGTGGTGTGGATGGTGGTTGGGGGAGGGTGGGGGGGGTGGTGGTGGTGGATGGGGGTGGTGGATGGTGGTGGTGGATAGTGGTTTGGGGAATGGTGGGGCGGGATGGTGGTGGGGATGGTGGTGGTGGATGGTGGTGGTGGAGGGTGGTGGGGGATGGTGGGGAAGATGGTGGTGGTAGAGGATGGGGGTGGGTGGAGGTGGGGAGGGGGGTGGTGGATGGTGGTGGGGATGGTGGTGGTGGATGGTGGTGGGGGATGGTGGTGGTGGATGGTAGTGGTGGATGATGGTAGTGGATGGTTGTGGGGATGGTGGTGGTGGATGGTGGTGGTGGATGGTGGTGGTGGATGGGGGTGGAGGATGGTTGTGGTGGATGGGGGTGGTGGGTGGTGGTGGTGGATGGTGGTGGTGGATGGTGGTGGTGGATGGTGTGGTGGGATGGTGGTGGTGGATGGTGGGGATGGTGGTGGTGGATGGTGGTGGTGGATGGTGGTGGTGGGTGGTGGTGGTGGGTGGAGTGGGGAAGGTGGTGGGGATGGTGTTGGTGATGGTGGTGGTGGATGGTGGTGGGATGGTGGTGGAGGATGGTGGTGGTGGATGGTGTTGGTGGATGGTGGTGGTGCATGGTGGTGGTGGATGGTCGTGGTGGATGGTCGTGGTGGGTGGTCGTGGGGATGTTCGTGGTGGATGGTGGTGGTGGAATGGTGGGGTGGAGGATGGTGGTGGTGGATGGTGGTGGGGGATGGTGGTGGGGATGGTGGTGGGGAATGGTGGTGGTGGAAAGGTGGTGGTGGATGGTGGTTTGGGGGATGGTGTGGGGGATGGTGGTGGGGGATGGTGGTGGGGATGGTGGTGGTGGAGGATGGTGGGTGGTTGGATGGTGGTGGGGGGTGGTGGGGGGAGTGGTGGGGTGGTGGTGGGGATGGTGGTGGGGATTTGGTGGTGGTGGATGGTGGTGGTGGATGGTGGTGGAGGATGGTCGTGGTGGATGGTGGTGGTGGATAGTGGGGGTGGATGGTGTGGTGGATGGTGGGGGGGGGTGGTGGTGGTGGATGGTGGTGGTGGAGTGTTGGTGATGGGTGAGGTGGGTGGATGGGGTGGGGATGGTGGTGGGGATGGTGGTGGTTGATGGTGGTGGGGATGGTGTGGTTGATGGTGGTGGTGGATGGGTTGGTGGGATGGTCGTGTTTTGGGTGGGGGTGGTGATGATGGTGGTGGTGGATGGTGGGGGGGATGGTGGTGGTGGATGGTGGTGGTTGATGGTGGTAGGATGGTGGTGGAGGATGGGGGGGTGGTGGTGGTGTGGTGGATGGTGGTGGTGATGGGTGGTGGTGTGGGGGGTGGTGGATGGTGGTGGTGGATGGTGGTTGGATCGTCGTGGTGGATGGTGGTGGTGGATGGTCGTGGTGATAGTGGTGCTGGATGGTGGTGGTGGATGGGTGGTGGGGGGTGGGGTGGTGGAATGGTGGTGGTGGATGGTGGGTGGATGGTAGTGGGTGGGGTGGTAGTGGGGATTGGTGGTGGTGGATGGTGGTGGTGGATGGTGGGGGTGGATGGTGGTGGAGGGTGGTGGTGGTGGTGGATGGTGGTGGGGGATGGTGGTGGTGGATGGTTGTGTGGAATGGCGGTGATGGATGTGGTGGAGGAGGTGGTTGTGGGTGGTGGTGGGGATGGTGGTGGGGATAGTGGTGGTGGATGGTGGTGGGGATGGTGGTGGGGATGGGGTGGTGGATGGGGGTGGTGGATGGTGTGTGGATGTTGGTGGTGGATGGTGGTGGGGATGGTGGTGGTGATGTTGGTGGGGGATGGTGGTGGTGGATGTGGTGGAGGATGGTGGTGGGATGTGGTGGTGGAGGGGGGTGGAGGATGGTGGTGGTGGATGGTGGTGGGGATGGTGGTGGTGGATGGTTGTGGTGGATGGGGGTGATGGATGGTGGTGGAGGATGGTGGTTGTGGATGGTGGTGGGATGGGGTGGGGATGTGGGGGTGGATGGTGGTGGGGATGGTGGTGGGGATGGTGGTGGTGGATGGTGGTGGGGGATGGTGGTGGTGATGGTGGGTGGGGGTGGTGGGTGGTGGAGGATGGTGGTGGTGGATGGTGGGGGTGGAGGTGGGTGGAGGATGGTGGTGGAGGATGGTGGTGGGGATGTTTGGGGGTGGATGGTGGGTGGTGGATGGTGGTGGAGGATGGTGGTGGTGGATGTGGTGGGGAGGGTGGTGGTGGATGGTGGTGGAGGATGGTGGTGGTGGATGGTGGTGGTGGTGGTGGAAAGGTGGTGGTGGAGGGGGGTCGTGGGGGATGGTGGTGGTGGATGTGGTGGTGGGTGGTGTTGGGGGGTGGTTGGTGGTGGATGGTTGTGGTGGATGGTGGTTGGTGGATGGTGGTGTGGATGGTGGTGGGGTGGTGGTGGTGATGGTGGGGGGATGGTGGTGGGGATGGTGGTGGGGATGGGGGTGGTGGATGGTGGTGGGGGATGGTGGTGGGGAGGATGGTGGTGGGGGATGGTTTGGTGGTGGGTGGTGGTGGAGGATGGTGGTGGAGGATGGTGGTGGATGGTGGTGGTGGAAGGTGGGGGAGGATGGTGGTGGTGGATAGTGGGGGTGGATGGTTGTGGTGGATGGTGGTGGTGGATGGTGGTGGTCGATGGTTGTGGGGGATGGTGGATGGTGGTGGTGGATAAGATAAGATAAGATTTCGTTCGGATTTTTTAACCCCGGAGGGTTAGCCACCCAGGATAACCCATGAAAGTCAGTGCGTCATCGAGGACTGTCTAACTTATTTCCATTGGGGTCCTTAATCTTGTCCCCCAGGATGCGACCCACACCAGTCGACTAACACCCAGGTACCTGTTTCCTGCTAGGTGAACAGGACAACAGGTGTAAGGAAACGTGTCAAAATGTTTCCACCTGCCGGGAATCGAACCCGGGCCCTCCATGTGTGAAGCGGGAGCTTTAGCCACCAGGCCACCAGGTGGTGGTGGATGGTGGTGGTGGATGGTGGTGGTGGATGGTGGTGGGGGATTGTGGTGGGGGATGGTGGTGGTGGATGGTGGTGGTGGATGGTGGTTGTTGAGAAATGACATTACCAGCTAAGTTTAAAGAGTTTGTACTTAACTTAGAAAGACAACTCATCGCCTGCACAGCCGCCCCTGCAGACGAGGTCTTGAGAAGCTGTCAAAGTCATCTCTCAACGGGCTGTAAAGATTTATAATTTGTAAGAATATAAATTACCCCTAGGGGGTGTTATGTCAGCATATTTCATTCACTGATTGCTGACAGATTACATACTTGTTTGGACTCAAAAGTCCGCAGCTTACTGCCGACTATAGGTTGATTACAAACTCCTTGCGACTCAAGAACTGCGCAGTCCCCCGTACTACAAGAAATTCATAACCTACCTTGCTCTTGTAGCATGAGCTATGGTGTTCTTCACACCTTCGACAGATATCGGTGACTTAATAGAAGCTGAAGTGTCCTTGGATGCCCACGTCTTCCATAGTCTAGGAATACGCACACTGGTACACTGCGTTCTACAAGATTTGTCTTTATTGTTCACAATCTTATCACTAAAGAAGCTGATCACACTTCTCTTAAGTGTTTATTGTGTTTTGAGAGACACTTTGTTCACACTAACGCACAGATCGTTCTTTGTGGGTTATCCTGGCGTCAGTGTCACTCTCAGTAGAGTCAAAAGTAATCTGAAGAAACTACAGCGCCCCACGCCGTTACTCCCCAGCACAAAAAAAAGCTGACTTAGTACTTTTGCTTCCTTGCCACTTCCTCGATGAAGCAAAGCAGAATGTTTGATTCTTGCTGTCTTATGCATAGACAACAATGTCCACTATCTTTACAATGGTAATAAAGTGGGAGCAGGATTTTCCTTAATTGTCCTGCTAAAGTAAGAGATGTACTGTCTCTTATTAAACTACACTTTGCAACACTGGACTGCAAGGAGCAGCGGTCACTTAACCACGTCGCATACTCGTACTGCATCTGTGATCAATTACTCACTGTAGCAGTAAACAAGACGCTTGCCCCTTCTGAGAGGGCTGGGCCCCTCAGGGCTGAAAGGGGCTGAAGGGGCTGAAGGGGGCTGATACCCCCTCCTGGAGAAAATTTCTCCACACTGTGGGGCGGCGGAGGTTCGCTGCAGGTGAACTATTCATCACTTAACATTAATTTGATTTTCTCACTCGCCACCACTGCTGCTTGTCTTTTCTGAACAGCTTTAGTCTGTGTGGTTTCTGGAGAATCACTAATTTTGTTTTCAACACTGTGTAATTCTAACGGTACTAGATTATTTATTGTCCGCTTATTCACTACACCTTTGCTTAAAACATCAACTGTCCTGATGATTCCATTTGCATCAGGATATATGGTCACAATTTTTCCAAGTGCCATTGGGACTTCGGGACCCTCATTGTCGATAATTCACTATGTCACCAGGTCTTAAGGATTAGATTTTCGGAACACGCTCCATTAGACGTGTTCTCTCAATGAAGGTGAGATTAGTCTTCTCGCAAATTTTCTCCAACGTTCAATCACTTTATTAAGGTGTGTTGAATTGTCGTATGAGTTGCTCAGGTTGAAATAAGTAGGATCCTCTATGATGTCTTTCTCATTCATGGAGGCACAGGTTTTATTATTTCCCCGGGGGGGAGCCTTCTGCCATGGAGTAATTGAGATGGACTTAACACTTCTATATTGTATAATCATCGGTAACAAAGTTAGAGGTTGTTGTCTGACTCTATTTTCCAATTTCAGTCACAATGTACGGACTTCTTCCACGTCTAATTCTACTGACGGATGAAGAGTCTTCCTTACACAACTTTATTACAATGCGATCATTTTTCATGAATCCGCATTTTACCATGGGATTTAGACGAAGGAATGTATCTCAATGTCAACTGCATTTGAATCAGCATCTGTTGTACTTCTGGTTGTTCAACGGATCTAGCTTATTGTTACACCCTTTGTTCATTTGTTCTTTTCTTCATATTATCACAAAGGTATACTAGTTACCTGTTATTTTTGACTATTTCACTTTAATATTATATTCAGGGTAATTCCATTGTAGCTAAATGGATTTACTCGGACTTTATAATATTATCTGGTCGTATTACTTGCTTTGTATTTAGGTAGGTCATTTAATTAGTGTCAATGCTAGTGACCTGGCCAAGCATCAGTACGGTGTTTTGAGCTGCTCGAACATGCTCCAACCCGAGGCAAAGTGGGTTGGTAAAGCCTCACAGAGGTTCAGTTCTTACCATCCTCACCTCTCGTGAGGAAGCTCCTGATTCCTGGATTAACTTCTGGTCCCAATGAGGTTCCCTAGTGACCTCCAGTACCTCGGCCGGTATCTGACAGAAACTCTCGGACGAAGTGAGTGTTGCTGGGTTTGGAAACGCTGGTGATTGTCCCTGCCCTGCCGGAGTGAATTGAAGCAGTTATAGGTACCAAGAGGAGGTGTGAAAAAGTCATGGGAGGACAGATCGCTCCAAATTCTATACGTGAAAATATTCCTAATCTCACTTAGTATATTATGAAAGTTGAATAAGAGTGAATTATTATTGAAGTGTTACGTCTTCTGTCTCATTTGGATTGAGTTAAGTAAAGTGTTATTATGTGAAGAGAAGGTGTTATGATACTAGAGCCGTTCAGTACTATAATCAAGATAATACTGTGTATTATCTTTTAAGTGAACTTAAGTGTAAATTTCATGAGTACTCTGTTTTATGGTGCGACCTTTTTAAAGTTAATATAAAACCCTTCTATGGTTTATTAAGAAACTTAATAAAAAACGGAAAGAAACATTGTGATTGTTTACTACTGAAACCTTGAATGATTTCATCTAGAACAGGATATTCAATCCTGTTTATTTGTTGCAAGAAAGGGCTAAACAGGCTTAAGTAGTGGCCCTGTACGCAACAAAGTGGGGGCCCGTCCGCGAGTTGCTCTCTGATCCAAGGTGCTGGAGGAAATATCAGCCCTAGGAAGTAAGTGCCAATCCCATGAAAGTGAGCTGCTGTTCAGGTACCCATAAAATTAACTATGGAGGCTCAAATGCAACAGTTAATATGTGAGTTAACCTTGGAGGATTTGAAGTCTTTAAAACTTCAGAAGTGCTGGCAAATTGCCGTACGCCTAGGAGTGAAGTACAACAAATATTACACCGCCGAGACCACTCGATCTATTTTGAGAAACATGCTGTTTCCGGAACAAGGGGAGGTGGATGACATTGACGATACTGATGAGGCAAGTCTAATATCTCAATTTGAACACTTGGACCGACCGCTTGGAGCACAAGGACTTGATCTTGGTGGCCTTCCAACTTCCCTACCCTCTAGTGATGTGGCTGAGCCAGAATCAAAGGGAGCTGCTGGTGAGTGGACATCTCTGGGAGAGGTGCCTGAAATTGGGGCGTCTAATCACCCAGTTTCTGACCCTGGTTCACAAGAAGCACCCAGCGCAGGTGCTCGACCCAAGGAAAGACGGGAAAACTTGTATCCTCCAACTCCTCCACTACCGATTGGGCCCATATCACAGAGCCAGTTCGAAAGAATGGAGCGCCTTATTACTTTACAAATGGCCCAAATAGAAGCCCAAAGGAAGCTGAATGCAGAAGAGTTCGAGAGGGACACCATACTCTACGAACGTCAGCGGCAAAGGGAAGGAGTTGTGAGGCCCGAGGCCCCCAGAAATATTTTCGACATTCATAAAGCAGCATCTTTGGTGCCCAAGTTTTGCGAGTCTGATCTGGACACGTACTTCGATACGTTCGAAAATCAGGCTCGAGCTATGCAGTGGCCCCAAAAATTCTGGGCTGTCTTGTTGCATACGACGCTGACTGGTAAAGCTCGAGAATGTACCGCGGCTTTGCCTTACGAAAAGTACATACAATATGACTCCGTCAAAAAGGTCATACTGGAGACCTATGATCTACTCCCTTTGAGCTACCAGCAAGCCTTCCGTACTCTGCAAAGGTTACCAGGGCAAACTTGGGTGGACTTCGCCAGGCAGAAGAAGGTAGCTTTCGAGAGGTGGCAAAGAGCCTCACAAAGCAACACCGTAAGCAGCTTAACCCAATTAATACTACAAGAGGACTTCTATAATTCTATATCTGGGGATTTGCGGAAGTTCCTGATCGACCGTCCAACACCTGATGTGATGGAGACCGCTGCACTGGCCGATCGCTACGAGATCTCCAGCCAGCTGATCCGTGATAGAACATCCAGAGAGGAAGCAGTAAAATTGGGCCAGAAGGTTCGACCAGTTAAGTCAAGAACAGAACCTCGCCAAAAGTTTCCTTCAGAAGCAGTGACCTCTCGAACCCTGGATAAGCCATGCAATGGTGACCGGTTTCAACTACGACAGAACCGGGAGGTGTATAAAGCCAGGAAGAACTTGTCCTGTTCATATTGCCAAAAGGGAGGTCATGTGAGAAACCAATGTTATCAGCTGGAAAGGGACAGGAAATATAAGTATCGAGAAGGTGCTCCTGTGCAGATGGTGTCTTCAGTAGCCCACACGCAGAGATGTTTACAGGCGGATCTAGAGCCGGCAGGACCGAAGACTGCTTCACTGAGATGACCTGAGACGAGGGCCATCTCAGGGCAAGAAATTGAAAAGGCAATGAGCCCATATTTTTCAAAAGGAAAAGCTGGTATTGACGAGGGTCAAGTGGTGCCGGTTAAAACCTATAGGGATACGGGGAGTTACTTGACATTGTTAAAAAAGGGAATCCTCTCTTTGTCTGACCGCACTTATACGAAGATAGATGCACTTCTGGAGGCTTATGGAGGAGCCGTTTCTAGAGTTCCCCTCCATAGGATATACCTAGACCTGGGTTGCTATAAAGGATATGCGACTGTCGGTATATCAGATGAAGGATTTCCTATTAAGTCTGCTGACCTACTGATAGGAAATGACCTAAGCTGCGAAGGAATCAAGAAAGAACCTCTGGTGATAGAAAATACCTCGGGAGAGGATTACGTGATTGAGGCTCATAGGAAGGATATCAATATTATCCGCTGGGAGTTGTCACTAGTCCATGGCCACGACATGTTAACCTCCTGAATCAACAGAGGAGAAGGAGGACAACGCAGATCTGGTTAGAACCAATAGTAAAGTATGTGTGCGAACCACTGCCCCTGATTGACGTCATGCGTCAGCAGGAAGGGTTGGTCTAGAATCAATTTAGATTCATTAGGTGCTAAAAAGTTTAGACCTGAAGATCTAATCCCAAAGCCCAGATGGAAGACCCCTCGTTTGGAGAAAGTAAAGAAAGCTGTGAATAAACGGAAGAAGAGGCCGAGAAACTATACGGACTGGTGTTTATCAAGTAGGGGTATATCTTATGAAGAACACCACCAGAAGACATTCTCCAAGGGGCACCTTATGCCAAGGCCAAGCATGTATTAAATCCTTGCCTAGGATTTGTCGTGAGCTTGCATTGAAGGACCCCATAATAGTCCAATGGAGAACAACATAGGAGTAAGGAAAACTATTGGTAAAGTGTTCAAAATACCTTTTTTTTTTGGCCTATAATGCGGGAAACCGTGGTGGAACATCTTCGCAGTTGCCGGTCAGGTCAGACCATCGGTAAACCTGCTCATAACCCCGCCTCCAGCTCCTCTCTGTCCTATCACCTCAGATGGCACCTTTTTCCCCGTTTAATCATCGATTGTGTAGGTCCACTCCCCAGGACCAAGGCGGGATCATTACCTATTCAATATAAAGGATACTGCCACCCCCGTTAACCCCGAGGCCATATCCCATGAGGAAAATAAAATGCTCGCGCAATAGTCCGCGCTTAATAAAGTTTTTTCTCACAGGTAGGCTGCCACGTGAGATCCAGAGTCTGATCAAGGATCAAACTTCACTTCAAAAATCTTCACGGAGGCCATGTCAAGCCATGGGTGTTTAAGAATCTATCCTCGCTACGAGTTAACCCCAGTCCAAATAGTACATTGAACGGTTTCATCAAACATTGAAGGGATGATGCGTTCCTACTTGACATTCGTAAAGACTGGGCCGAGGCATTCCTTACCTTTCTCCTGGCCGTAAGGGAAATCGAGCAGGAAAGTCTAGGGTATAGCCCTTTTGAGTTCTGATATATAGTTATCAGGTACGTGACCTCGCAGTATGAAAGATTGTAAGGACCGGAAAGACTACTCCGTCAGTTCAGGTATGCCCGTTTGATGCAGGAATACACCTCCCTTTCACGAGGAACTAGCCGCAGAAAGAACTTGAAGCAAAGCCCAGGCTAAAAGAAACTACGACAAGATAACATACGGGCCTCTCAGCTCTTTCAACATCGGAGATAAAGTATTGGCTTCAAAAATTCATGCCCGGACATGCACTGAAACCAAGATAGAGGGAACCTTTGAAGTCATTAAAAAACGAAGTGAAGTGAATTACCTAGTTTCGTACCCAGTGAAAAAAGAAATCAGACCATACATACCATGTAAAACCAATTGAAGCAATTTATGGAGGGTTTAGCCCCACCGCTGCCATTCTTCTAGAGTCCCGCAAGAAGCAGAGATTTGGAGGACTCCTCCAAAGGAATAGAAGTCCGTCTTAGAAACAATCAAGTTCTACGATCCCTGGACGATTTTTTAAAGATCTGCCTGTGACCGAGCCAAAGGAATTAAAAATGTGATTTTGAGGTAGCCCATCATTGTTTGGCGATATACCTAAGCGTTGCACGTTGGGACACAACGACGTGGATGTTCCCAAGGAGCTGCACCCATCAAGCATCCCCCTTATCGCTTATGCGCTATTACACACCAAGCTACTAAAGGAGGAATCGACTTATTTGCTTGAACCATGGACTAAATGAACAAACAAAAGCCCATGGCCTCCACCATGTGTGTTTTAGTCCCAAAGTCCGATGGAACCTATCGTATGTGTACGGATTTTAGAAAGGTGAATACCGTCACAGTTTCTGATGGGTTACCCATTGCCTAGATAATGATTTAAATCGCTATGGTTTCCGGAGCCAAGTATGTGAGCCGGCTGGACTTACTGCGATGCCTACTAACAAGTGCCTGCCAGTGCCAATCAGCACCTGCCGAGTGCATGCCAGTGGCGCGCATGCCCCCCCGTGCCCCTGACAGGACCCGAGCTCAGGACATACAGCATTTACAGTGCATGGAGGCTTGTTCAACTACTTGGTTACCCCCATTCGGGTTTGTGCAACGCAGCAGTCCACGTTCCAGCGACTTATGAATGACTCCTACATATAACCTTGAGGGTTGAAGCCTACCTCGACGACCCTAGTAGTAGTCTTTAGTGAAGAGTGGAGTTCACATTTAGTCCGTCAGGGGGGGGGGGGGGTGGAGGCTCTTTTTAAGAAATTAGATGCTTATTAATTTTACAATCAATTTGGTCCAAATGCAAATTTGGACAAGAAATTATTAAAGTATTTTGGGCTTCAATATAGTCAGGGGACGGTGGCAAAACCATCAGTGCAAAAGTGAGAGCCATTTGTAGACTTTCCTATACCAAGAGACAGAAAAGGTGCAGAGACTTTTGGGAATGGCTGGGTATTAAACGTTCTGCCCTAACTTTTCACACATATCCGCCCCCCTTTTCGCGCGCTAACTAGTTCTAAAATAAAATTCGCTTGGTCCTGAGGAATGTAATATGGCTTTAAATAGGTTAAAGCGATGTTAACTCATCTCCATATTGAAAAAGCCCTGATTATTAACTTTCCCTTCTGTTACATATAGATGCCAGCAGTTATGCTGTTGGTCATACTACGCATAGTCCTCCCACTCCTCAGATATTCTACATCCGATATGTTTAATTCCTCAACACCTTAAAGCCACCACCAAAAGAATTATGCAACACGTAGAAAAAGAAGCTCTAGCCCTGTTATCTCTCCTCTCCGAGCATTTTGAAGAATTTACTTGGGAACATCACCTCATCATAATACAGTATACTCAGATCACAACCCTTTGACGTTCATTAATACCAAGAAGGCTAAGCAGCCAGAAACAGAGGTGGCCCTAAGAATTCAACCTTTTTTCTATTAAAATCCAACATATAAAGGCAAACATAATGTAATTGCGGAATGCTTTGTCCCGCCCTTAAACCAATTGCACCAATATGCCCCGTTCTACTTACGGCCTAATATATCCTTTTTGCCTACAGTAATGTGAATGAGTGGTACAGAATACAGATTAGTTATGGGAGGATGCAGCTTGGAGACCAGTTTCTGTGTCCTTACATTTTACTTGAGAGACAGCATTCGTGTCAACCAAATAGGCCAAAGAACACCCAATTCTGTTGATGCAGATGTCTGTTTTCTCAACAATATCCTCCTTGAATACCATCAGAAAACAAGAAGATTGTCTGGGACGAATTGGCTATATCGGTATTTCAGTTCTTCTACTGTATCTGAAAGATTCAGGATTATTTTTGTCCTATTGTCAGTGCGACATTTGGTCGTGGAGAGGGATTTTACACCCTTTTTGTTCCATTTTAAGACTGTTTCTTATCACAATGTATACTTTTACATGTTTATTTTTGCTATTTCATTTAATATTATATTCAGGAGTAATTCCATTAGTAGCTAAAATGGATTTACTCGACTTTATAATATTATCTGGTCGTATTACTTAGCTTTGTATTTAGGTACGTCGTTTAATAAGTGTCAAACTGCATGGTGACCTGGCCAATCACCAGTAGGTTGTTTTCGAGCTGGCTCAACCCCGAGTTACCGACCCGAGACAAAGTGGGCTGGTAAATCCACACAGAGTTCAAGTTCATACCTCCTTTGGACCGGAAGGGTCGAGGAAGTATCCACCTCTAAACCACCATTTGCCTCCCTAGAAAATCCCAGGAAATTTTCGGAGCTACTGCTAAGACTTAACTCGTTGGAGAAAAGGCGGTTGAGAAGCCTTAGAGAAAGAGAAGCCATGAGCAAGCCTCTGTAGTGTATAGGACTTATTGTAAAGAGAACCCTATCATAAGAAATCTATTAATGTGTTTAGAGTTTTTAGGCAACTCCCTGTCATGTGGCTTAATACTAATATATAAGGACTCACTTCAGAGCACTGTCAATACTAAAACCGCAGTACTGTGTCGTTTTTAATGAGGAATGGTACAATATCTCCATCATAGTGCAAAAATATGAGAAGGTAAATTTAAGTGATTATGATAATTAATATAATTAAATAGAAACTTAGAAAATTCCTTTTCCTCTGAAGTTAGTACCTAGACTACTAGTTTTTTTGTTACGAAAAGCACTATTAACTCGGGACCAACTGACTTGTTCGTAACAGTTAACCTCCTTCCCATGTATTCATTGTTCATGGACGGGGCTCCATATCATATTTTCATAGTTCTGACGGGTTTTCTTCTCAACATTTCCTTGTTCTGGACTGGAATTCCTTCTCATATTTCATTGTTTTGTAAGTGTTTCCTTCTCATATTTCATTGTTCTGGATGGGTTTCCCTGTCATATTTCATTGTTCTCCAACGGTTTCTCTGTCAAAGATTCATTATTCCTGGGCGGGTTTTTCGCTCTTAATATTTCATATATTGACGTTTTTTTCCCTCTTAATATTTCATTGTTATTGACGGCTTTACTTCTCGATTTCATTGTTCTGGACGGGTTTTCTTCTCGTATTTCTTTGTTCTGGATGGGTTTCCCTGTCATATTTCATTGTTCTGGAGGGGTTTCAATGTCACATTTCATTGTTCTGGACGGTTTCCTTCTCATATTTCATTATTCTGAACGGGTTTCTCTCTCATACTTCATTGTTCTGGACGGGTTTTCCTGTCGTATATTATTGTTCTGTACGGGTTTCCTTCTCATATTTCATTGTTCTGTACGGGTTTCCTTCTCATATTTCATTGTTCTGGACGGCTTTTATTCTCATATTTCATTGTTAAGGACGGGTTTCCCTGTCATATTTCATTGTTCTGGACGGGTTACCCTGTCAATTTTATTATTAAATCCTGGCGGGTTTCTGTAATATTTCAACTGTTTCTGGACGGTTTCCTTCTCATATTTCATCGTTCTGGACGGGTTTCTTGTTATATTTCATTGGTACTGGAAGGGGTTTTCCCTGTCATATTTATTTCATTGTTTTCTGGACGGGTTTACCTTCTCATATTTCATTGTTTCAGGACTGGTTTTTCAATGTCATATTTTCATTGCTGAGACGGGTTTTCTTTCTTCTCACATTACATGATCTGACGGGTATTCCTTCTCATATTTCACTGTTCTGTACGGGTTTTCCTTCCTCATATTTCATTGTTCTGAAGGGTTTCCCTGTCAAATATGTTATTGTTGTGGAACGGGTTTCCTTGTCATATTTTCAATGGTCTGGACAGGTTTCATATCTTAATTCATTTTCGGGACAGGTTTCCTCCTTCCCATGTTTTTATTGTTCGGACAGGTTTCCATATCATATTTTCATTGTTCTGGACGGGTTCCTGTCAATTTCATTGATCTGGACGGGGGGTTTTTTCCCTGTCATATGTTCATTGTTCTGAAACGGTTTTCCCTGTCATATTTCATTGTTCTGGACAGGTTTCTTTTGTCTTATTCATTGTTCGGCACGGGTTTTCCATCTCTATTTCAATTGCTCTGGACGGTTTCCTTCACATATATCATTATTCCTGAACGTGTTTCTCTGTATATTTCATTGTTCCTCGACGGAGATATTTTTCCCCGCATATTACGGATTGCTCTGGACGGGTTTCCCTCTCATATTTCATTTGTACACTATAGGGTTTCCATCTCATATTTCGTGTTCTGGACCGGGTTTTCCTTCTTATATTTCATTCTTCTAGCCGGTTTTTTCTTCTCATAATTCAAGTCCTGGACGGGTTTCCTTCTCATATTTTTCATTTTTCTGACTGTTTCCTTCTCGATTTCCTTCTTCTGTCGATTTCTTTCTTCTCAATATTTCAGATGTTATGGAAGGGTATCCCTGTAATAATCCATTGTTTTTCGGGACGGTTTCCCACTCTTACTCAATTGTTCGGACGGGTTCTTCTCATATTTCATTGTCTGGATAGTTATCCTTGCATGCCATATTTCATTTATCTGGAGGGGTTTCCTTCTTATATTTCATTGTTCTGGACGAGATTCCCTCTCATATTTTTACTGTTCTGGACGGGTTTTCCCCTGTCATATTTTGCGTTATGGTCGGGTTTTCCCCTATTAAAATTTCATTGTTTCTGGACTGGTTTTCCTTCTCATGTTTCATTGTTCTTAGACGGTTTCCTTCTCAATTTCATTGAACTGAAAGGTTTTTCACTGTTATATTTCATTGTTCTGGACAGGTTTCCCTGTCATAATTTTATTAGTTTTGGACGGTTTTCCTCTCATATTTCACTGTTCTGGAAGGTTTCCCCGTCATATTTCATTGTTTTGGACGGGTTACCTTCTCATATTTTCATTGTTTCTGTACGGGTTTTCCTTCTCATATTTCATTGTTCAGAAATAGTTTTCCTGTCATATTTCATTGTTCTGTACGGGTTTCCTTCTTCATTTTTTCACTGTTTCTGAAGGGTTTCCCGACAATTCATTGTTCTGGACGGATTTCCGCTCTAATCTTTCATTGTTTCTGAACGGTTTTTCCCCTATCATATTTCATTGTTCTGGACGGGTTTTCTTTTTCTTATTCATTGTTCTGGACGTTACCCGTCATATTTCATTGTTCTTGAGGTTTCTCTGTCATATTTCATTGTTCTGGACAGGTTTCGTTCTGATATTTCAAATGTTCTGGACGGGTTTTCTCTGTCATGTTTCATTGTTCTGGACATTTCCTTCTCATATTTAAGTGTTCTGGGCGGGTTTTTCCTATCATATTTCAGTGTTCTGGGCGGGTTTCCCCTGTCAAATTCTTTGTTCTGGACGGCGTTCCCTGTCATATTTCATAGTTCTTGACGTGTATCATGTCCATATTTCCATTATTCTTGGACGGTTTTCCCTGTAATATTTCGATTGTTCTGGACGGGTTCCTTCCCATATTTCATTATTCTGCACGAGGGTTTTCCCAGTATATTTCATTGTTCTGGCGGGTTTTCCTTTTCATATTTCATTATCTGGACTGGTTTTCCCACTAATATTCCATTGTTCTGGAGGGTTTTCTTCTTATGATTTCATTGTTCAGACAGGTTCCTGCCATATTTTCTTTGTTCTGGAGGGGTTTCCTTCTTATAATCTCATTGTTCTGGACCCGGGTTTCCAGCCATAAATACTGTTCTGGACGGATTCTACCGTCATATTTTGTTGTATGTCAGGTTTCACTGTCATATTTTCATTTGTTCAAGGACTGGTTTACTTCTCATATTTGTCATTGTTCAGGCGGGTTCAATATCAAATTACATTGTTCCTGGACCGGGTTTCCCTCTCATATTTTGTTGTGGTTTTGGACGGTTTTCCTGTCATATTCACTGTTCTGGAAGGGTTTCTCTTTTTCCCTGTTTTATTTCATTGTTCTGAACATGTTACCTTCTTATACTTCATTGTTCAGGACGATATGAGGGTTTCAATGTCATATTCATTGTTCTGGAAGGTTTCAATGTCGTATTTAATTGTTCTGCTACATGATATCCTTATCAATGTTTCATTTTGTGACCAGGTTTCCGAATTCATAATTCATTGTTCTGGACGTCTTTTCCTACTCATATCTCATTGTTCTGGACGCGTTTCCTCCTCATAATTTCATTGTTTCGTACGGGTTTCCTTCCTCATATTTTCAAGTGTTGTTGAGGTTTTCCTGTCATATTTCAACTGATCTGGAATGGTTTCCCCCTTCTTATTTCATAATACTGGACGGGTTTCCTCTCATACTTCAATTGTTCAGGACAGGTTTCAAAGTCATATTTCATTGTACGGGACGGATTTCTTCTCAATTTCTTGTTCTGACGGTTTTTACTGGTCACATTATTTTGTTCTTGACGGTTTCCTCTCATATTTCATTGTTCTGGACAGTTTCCCGCAATATTTCACTGTTCTGGAGGGTTTTCCTTCTTAATATTTCTTTTTCTGAATGGTTTCTCCAGTGATATATTACTGTTCTGGAAAGCTTTTTTTCACCAATCATATTTTGTTTGATGTGGTCGGTTTTCCCTGTCATATTTCATTGTTCTGGAAGGGTTCCCTGACATATTTCATTGGTTCTGGACGGGTTTTTCCCTCTATTATTTTCATAGTTAATTGACGGTTTCCCTCTAATTTTCATTGTTATTGAACGGTTTGGTGGGCTCTGTGGCCTTGGTGGATAACGCTCTGCTTCACACGGTGAGGGCCTGGGTTCGATTCCCAGCAGAGTAGAAAACATTGGACGTGTATCTTTTCCACCTGTTGTCTATGTTCCCAAACAGTAAAATGGGTAACCTGGGAGTTAGTCGACGGTGTGGGTCGCATCGGGACACTGACCTAAGGGATGCCTGGATCACAGACCGGGCCGGCGGGGGGCGTTGACCCCCGAACTCTCTCCAGATAAACCTCTCACAGATATAACAGTGTTTATGGAACGGGTTACCTTCTCGTATTTCATTGTTATGTACGGGTTTCCTTCTCATATTTCAATGATCTTTGACGTGTTCCCTGTCATATTTCATTGTTTTTCGGACGAGTTTCTTCCTTGTAATATTCATTGTTCTGGAAGGGTTTCCCTGCAATATTTCATTTGTTCTGGAGGGGTTTCCTTTTATTTTTCTTTCTTCTCGAGGTTTTCTTGTCATATTTTAACTGTTTCTGGACGGGTTTCCGTGCGTATTTTGTTGTTATGGTCCGGGTTTCCTGGTCATATTTCATTGTACTGGACGGTTTCCTTCTCATATTTTCATTATTCTGAACGGGTTTCTCTCTCAAATTTCATTGTTCTGGACGGGTTTTCCTGTCGTATATTATTGTTTTGTACGAGTTTCGTTCTCATATTTTCATTGTTCTGGACGGCTTTTATTCTCATATTTCATCTGTTCTGGCCGGGTTTTCAATATCATATTTCATTGTTTCTTTCGACGGGTTTTCCCTGTCATATTTTTATTGTTCTGGACGGGTTTTTCTGTAATAATTTCACTGTTCGGACGGGTTTCTTCCTCATATTTCGTTGTTTCTGGACGGGTTTCTCTATTACAATTCAGTGTTCTGGACGGGTTACCTTCTCTTATTTCGTTGTTCTTGTACGGGATTCCTCTCATATTTCATGTTCTGGAAGGGTTTCCCTGTCATATTCATTGATCTGACGTTTCCATGTCATAATTCGTTTGTTCTGGACAGGTTTCAAATGTCAAATATTTCATTGGTTCGGGGCAGGTTTCCTTCCCATGTTTTCATTGTTTCTGGACCGGGTTTCATATCATATTTCATTGTTCTAGACGGGTTTTTCTTCGCACATTTCATGTTCTGGACGGGTATCTTCTCATATTTTCATTGTTCTGTACGGTTTCCTTCCTCATATTTCATTATTCTTGAATGGTTTCCCTGTCATATTCATTGTTCTGGACGGGGTTTCCCTCTAATATTTTTCATGTTCTGAAAGGTTTTCCTGTCATAATTCTTGTTTCGGACGGGTATCCCTCTAATATTTCATTGTTTTGATCGGTTTTCCCTGTCTTATTTTCACTGTTCTTGACGGGTTCCCTTCTCATAATTTCATTCTTCTGAAAGGGTTTCCCTGTTATAATTCATTGTTCTGGACGGGTTATCTTCTCAAGTTTCATTGTTCGGACGGGTTATCATTCTCATATTTCGATTGTTTCTGGACGGGTTTCCCTCTCAAATTTCAATTGGCACTCTATGGGTTTCCATATCATATTTCATTGTTCTGGACGGGTTTCCTTCTTAATTTCATTCTTCTGGACAGGTTCCCCAATGTCATATTTCGTTTTTCTGAACGGGTTTCTTCTCATATTTCATTGTCCTGGACGGTTTCCTTCTCATATTTCATTTTTCGGGACTGGCTTCCTTCTCGTATTTTCATTCTCGAACGGGATTCTTCTCATATTTTATTGTCCCATGGAAGGTTTCCCTGTAATATTTCATTGTTTTCGACCGGGTTTTCCCACTCTTACTCAATTAGATCTGGAGGGTTTCCTTCTTATATTTCATTGTTTCTGGACGGATTCCCTGTCATATTTTACTGTTCCTAGGAACGGGTTCCCTGTCATATTTTTTTTGTTATGGCGGGTTTACCCTGTCATATTCATTGTTCTGGTGGGAGTTTCCTGTCATAATTTATTGTTCTCGCGGTTTTTTTCTCATATTTCAATTGTTCTTTGACGCCTTCATCTTCTCATATTTCATTTCTTCCGGACGGGTCTCCCAATTCATATTTTCATTGTCTGGACCAGGTTTCCCTATCATATTTTATTGTTTTGGACGGGTTTTCCTCTTTTATTTCACTGTTCTGGATGGGTTTCCATGTCATATTTAATTGTTCTGGACGGGTTTCCCTGTCATATTTCATTGTTCTGGAAGGGTTTCTCTGTCATATTTCATTGTTTTGGACGGGTTTCTCTGTCATATTTCATTGTTTTGGACAGGTTACCTTCTCATATTTCATTCTTCTGGACGGGTTTCCTTGTCATATTTCATTGTTCTGGACAGGTTTCCCTGTCATATTTTAATGTTTTGGACGGGTTTTCCTCTCTTATTTCACCGTTTTGGACGGGTTTCCATGTCATATTTCATTGTTCTGGACGGGTTTCCCTGCCATATTTCATTGTTCTGGACGGGTTACCTTCTCATATTTCTTGGTTCTGGACAGGTTTCAATGTCATATTTCATTGTTCGGGACAGGTTTCCTTTCCATGTTTCATTCTTCTGGACGGGTTTCCATATCATTTTTCATTGTTCTGGACGGCTTTCATTCTCATATTTTATTGTTTTGGGGACGGATTCAATGTCAATTTCTTTAGTTCTGGACGGTTTTTTCCCTGCATATTAAATTTTTCTGGACTGGTTTTTCACCCTGTCATATTTCTCTGTACTGTTCTGGACGGGTTTCCCTGTCATATTTCATTGTTCTGGACAGGTTTCCCTGTCATATTTCATTGCTCTGGACGGGTTACCTTCTAATATTTCATGGTTCTGGACAGGTTTCAATGTCATATTTCATTGTTCGGTACAGGTTTTCTTCCCATGTCTCATTGTTCTGGTCGGGTTTCCATATCACATTTCATTGTTCTGAAAGGGTTTCCGTGTTATATTTCATTGATCATTAGACGCAAACACGTCCAGAACAATGAAATATGACAAAGAAAGGCCTTTCAGAGCAAAGAAATATGAGAAGAAAACCCATCCAGAACAATGAAATATAACAGGGAAACCCGTCCTGAACAATGAAATATATCAGGGAAACCGGTTCCGAATAATGAAATATGAGAAGAAAACCCGTCCAGAACAATGAAATATGAGAAGGTAACCCGTCCAGAACAATGAAATATGAGAAGATAACATATCCAGAACAATGAAATGTGACAGGGAAACCTTTCCAGAACAATGAAATATGAGAATGAAACCCGTCCAAAACAGTGAATTATGAGAGAAAAACCCGTCCAGAACAATAAAATATGACATTGAAACCTTTCCAGAACAATGAAATATGAGAAGGAAACCCGTACAGAACAATAATATATGACAGGAAAACCCGTCCAGAACAATGAAATGTGACATTGAAACCCGTCCAGAACAATGAAACATGAGAAGGAAATCGTCCAGACCAATGAAATAAGAAGAAAACTAGTCCAGAACAATGAAATATGACAGGAAACCCGACCACATCAACAAAATATGAGAGGGAAACTAGTCCAGAAAAGTAAAATGTGACTGGAAAACCCATCCAGAACAATGAAATATAAGAGGGAAACGTCTCCAGAACAATGAAATATGGCAGGGAAACCTATCCAGAACAATGAAATATGAGAAGGAAACCCGTCCAGAACAATGGAATAAGAGAGGAAACCCATTCAGAACAATGAATTATGACAGGGAAACCCTTCCAGAACAATGAAATATGAGAAGGAAACCCGTTCACAACAATGAAATATGAGAAGAAAACCCGTCCACAACAACGAAATATGACATTGAAACCTGCCCAGAAGAATGAAATATGAAAGTGAAAGTAGTATAGAACATATAAATATGACAGGGAAATCCGTCCAGAACAACGAAATACGAGAAGGAAACCTTTCGACAAGAATGAAATAAGACAGGGAAACCTGTCAGGAGAAATGAAATATGAGATTGAAACCCGCCCAGTAAAATGAAATATGAGAGGGAAACCCGTCCGTAACAATGAAATATAAGAAGGAAACCCATCCAGAACAATGAAATATAACAGGGAAAGCGGTTCAGAACAATCAAATATGAAAAGG
>NC_069448.1:33872912-33953052 GCF_026875155.1 Cherax quadricarinatus | reverse complement strand
CCCCCGGAAATGACTTTAATCAGTTCACAGGGTTCTCCCTTCACAAGACATTTAAGATAATTGAACTTAGCAATCTCATCTATGTCAGTTCGTGAATTTACTATGGATTGAAAACCACTAATGAATTCTTCATAATTATGACCTTGGAAAATAGGTAATGACAATGTAGGTAAGCTTGGTAATGGGACACTTGTTGTTGTTACAGGTGTAACAGGTGTTTGACCACTAGTTACAGTGTAAATTTTACCTTATTCCTTGTAATGACCCTCGTATTGTAGATAGTCTTAATGACCTTGGTGTCGCAGATAGTCTTTTTAGTATGATAATAAGATGTTATCTTCATTGTAGAACAATAAGAAAATATTATAACCTTTATACTTTAATAATAAGGTAAAAGGACCCCAATGGAAATAAGTCACTCTGTCTGACTTTTTTGGGTTATCCTAGGTTCTCTACACATATGCTGCTATATATGATAATTCTATGTAACTGTATTTGTGTATACCTGAATAAACTTACTTACTTACTTACTTACAGTAGGTCTCTGTGACAGAGTTTTGCGGCAGATAGCCTGTACTCCTGTCCACCTTAATTGTTGATTACTAAAAGTATCCAAAACATTTTAATTTCATCCTCAGATGGGTCTGATTCAAGAAAATTCTTTTCATAATGTGTATAGTCTGAATTAATTATTTTCATACGTTGTGTAAATAATTCAAATTTGACCTCAAGATCATCAAAATCTATGTTTGTATCTCGAGTTAATCCTATACAGACTGAAATTAGATTTTCTAATTCTGTAATCTTAGTCTGTAAAGACTGAAACTGAGTTTTCAAACAAGCCATTTTAATGGTATACTGAAAATTCTAGCACCACACTTAGAGTGTTTAAAAAAACACTCTACTGCTATAGACAGCTGAGTTTTTGTTATGCTTAAGTCAGCAATAATCGAGTCAGACACTACTGACCCACTAAGCTTAACCTCAGGGTCAATGACCATGAAGGGTACAGAGTACATATGGCTGGTGTTTATGGCTTGAGTTTGCTGTGTCAGCCTGACCACGATGATTAATCGTAAATAACGATGGTATACACTTCATTCACTATACACTATAAATGTCACTATATAACTGTAAATCACACGTGAATATTACTTACACATATATAAATGTCACTGTTAATATATATTTGAAAGCTTACACTTTATATATAAGTTCCTTTAATATAACAGGTAGATCTATAAGAAACAAACTTTAACACAATCTTGTCTCTTAATTTCTGTCTATAAACATTATAAACACTATGTGTATATACACTCAGATAAACTGAACATCACTTGGGTTGTTGTCGAAGTCAGCGATTTTCGAGATTGGAGCAGTGGATGCAGTGTGCCATCCCTCGTTTTCTTGTTGGGTGAGTCACCCAGCTCCCGTTTTCTTTGGGTGAACGCTAGGTGAGCGCCCGTTTTCTTTTGGCTACCCATTCTCTGTGATTGAGTCTGGAGGGACTCATTTATACTGATTTATATTGTAAAACACTAGTTTTACATCTTTTTGCGAAGAACCTTGGCTCGTAGGTTATTTGTACACTGTAGTACAACATATTTGGACCACAGTGTGGCCTTTATCCGGTTCGAGCACGACCAATATGTTGAGAAATGGCATTACCAGCTAAGTTTAAAGAGTTTGTACTTAACTTAGAAAGACAACTCATCGCCTGCACAGCCGCCCCTGCAGACGAGGTCTTGAGAAGCTGTCGAAGTCATCTCTCGACGGGCTGTAAAGATTTATAATTTGTAAGATTATAAATTACCCCTAGGGGGTGTTATGTCAGCATATTTCATTCACTGATTGCTGACAGATTACATACTTGTTTGGACTCAAAAGTCCGCACCTTGCTGCCGACTATAGGTTGATTACAAACTCCTTGCGACTCAAGAACTGTGCAGTACCCTGTACTACAAGAAATTCGTAACCTACCTTGCTCTTGTAGCGTGAGCTATGGTGTTCTTCACACCTTCGACAGATATCGGTGACTTGATAGAAGCTGAAGTGTCCTTGGATGTCCACGTCTTCCATAGTCTAGGAATACGCACACTCGTACACTGCGTTCCACAAGATTTGTCTTTATTGTTCACAATCTTATCACTAAAGAAGCTGATCACACTTCTCTTAAGTGTTTATTGTGTTTTGTGAGACACTTTGTTCACACTAATGCACAGATCGTTCTTTGTTGGTTATCCTGGCGTCAGTGTCACTCTCAGTAGAGTCAAAAGTAATCTGAAGACGCCACAGCACCCCACGCCGTTACTCCCCAGCACATAAAAAAGCCGACATAGTACTTTTGCTTCCTTGCCACTTCCTTGATGAAGCAAAGCAGAATGTTTGATTCTTGCTGTCTTAAGCATAGACAACAATGTCCACTATCTTTACTATGGTAATAAAGTGGGAGCAGGATTTTCCTTAATTGTCCTGCTAAAGTAAGAGATGTACTGTCTCTTATTAAACTACACTTTGCAACACTGGACTGCAAGGAGCAGCGGTCACTTGACCACGTCGCATACTCGTATGGCATCTGTGATCAATTACTCACTGTAGCAGTAAACAAGACGCTTGCCCCTTCTGAGAGGGCTGGGCCCCTCAGGGCTGAAAGGGGCTGAAGGGGCTGAAGGGGGCTGATACTCCTGGAGAAAATTTCTCCACAGTGGTGGTGGATGGTGGTGGTGGATGGTGGTGGTGGATGGTGGTGGGGGATGGTGGTGGTGGATGGTGGTGGGGGATGGTGGTGGGGGATGGTGGTGGTGGATGGTGGTTGGGGATGGTGGTGGGGGATGGTGGTGAGGGATGGGGGTTAAGGTGGGGAAGGGGGTAGGTCATATACAGAAGCACGAACATGCCACAAGACCTACAGGAAAAAATAAGGGAGAAAATGGCTATGAATAAAGAGGAATCAGAGACACAGACGGAAAGGCAATGGAAGGAGGAGATGGTGAAGTGTTTATTCATTGGCATCAGGAGAGCAAGCGAAGGACACATAATGAAAGACAGCAGGAAGAAAGACAGGAGACTGAAATCATTATCAAAGAAATAGGCAAAGAGGACAGTCTGAGATTGTAAATTTTCAGAGAATAGGAGGGTATTTGAAGGGGAGAAAAAGGTCGATCAAGCTAATTTTCAGAACAGAAACAGTGCAAAACAGGATCTTGCAGGAGAAACTACGGTTGAAGGAATCGTCAGCATGTGAGAGGGTCTTCCTAGACCAAGACAGAAAAACAGAATGACAGCAGCTGAGAGAGAGGACACAAAAGTGAAAGGGGCTATGAAGGGGGACAATGACGGAGGTCGTCATTGTACAACACTCTTAATGAAGGAGGTCGTCATAGTGCAGCACTCCTAATGACGGAGGTCGTCATAGTGCAGCACTCATAATGATGGAGGTCGTCAAAGTGCAGCACTCCTAATGATGGAGGTCGTCATAGTGCAGCACTCCTAATGACGGAGGTCGTCATAGTGCAGCACTCCTAATGACGGAGGTCGTCGTAGTGTAGCACTCATAATGACAAGGGTCGTCATTGTACAGCCCTAATAATGACGGAGGTCGTCATAGTGTAGCACTCTTAATGACGGAGGTCGTCATAGTGCAGCACTCCTAATGACGGAGGTCGTCATAGTGTAGCACTCTTAATGACGGAGGTCGTCATAGTGCAGCACTCCTAATGACGGAGGTCGTCATAGTGCAGCACTCATAATGACGGAGGTCGTCGTAGTGTAGCACTCATAATGACAAGGGTCGTCATTGTACAGCCCTAATAATGACGGAGGTCGTCATAGTGTAGCACTCTTAATGACGGAGGTCGTCATAGTGTAGCACTCTTAATGACGGAGGTCGTCATAGTGTAGCACTCTTAATGACGGAGGTCATCATAGTGTAGCACTCTTAATGACGGAGGTCGTCATAGTGTAGCACTCTTAATGAAGGAGGTCGTCATGGACCTGCCTCGCATGGGCCTACTGGCCCATGCGAGGCAGGTCCAGGTCTCCTACCGGCTTAAGCCATTGCCCTAACCTAGGCGAGTCAGGGTCACATTCACTTAAGGAAGGAGCACGGCATCTGTTGAGAATTTTGGCCTTACCAGCTAAGATATAATTTATAACTATATATAATGAACACTTAGCTGATAAATGACAGCAAATCGTCTACACAGCCGCCCCTGCAAACGAGGTCTAGAAGCTGTCTAAACCATCACAACATTGGGCTGTCAAGAGATACAATTTGTAAGTATAAATTACCCCTAGGGGGTGTTATGTCAGCATATTTCATTTGATGATGGCTGACGAAATACCTACTTGTTTGGACTCAAAAGTCCACACCTTACTGCCGATTATAGGTTGATTACAAACTCCTTGTGACTCAAGAATTGCGCAATCCCCCGATCTACAAGAAATTCGTAACATACCTTGCTCTTTGTAACGTGAGCTATGGTGTTCTCAACACTTTCGACAGGTATTGGTGACTTGATAGAAGCTGAAGTGTCCTTGGATGTCCACGTCTTCCATTGTCTAGGAAACGCACACTGGTACACTATGTTCCACAAGATTTGTCTTTATTGTTCACAATGTATCACAAGAGAAGCTGATCACACTTCTATTAAGTGTTTGTGTTAGAGACACTTTGTTCACACTAATGCACAGATCAGTATCCTGGCGTCAGTGTCACTCTCCATAGAGTCAAAGATAGTCTGGCCACGCCACACCGCCCCAAGCCGTCACTCCCTAATACACAAAAAAAAAACGCTGACCTAGTACCTTGCATCCTTGTCACCTCCTCGATGAAGCAAAGCAGAATGTTTGTTTCTTGCTGTCTTAATCATAGACAACAATGTACACTATCTTTACTATGGTAATAAAGTGGGAGCAGGATTTTCCTTAATTGTCCTGCTAAAGTAAGAATGTATTGTCTCTTATAAAAATACACTTTGCAACACCGTTGCAAGGAGCAGAGGTCACTTGACTACGTGGCATAGCATCTGTGATCAATTACTCAACTCTAGCATGTAAACAAGACGATCTCGCCCCATCTAATCTGCGAGTCGTCCCCTCAGGGGCTGAGAGGGCTTCGGCCCCTCAGGCTGAAAGGGCTTAAGGGGGCTGATGTTTACCCTTCCCCCTCCTGAGAAAATTCTCCACACTGGGGGGCGGAGGGAGGTTCGCTGCTGGTGAACTATTCATCACTTAACATTAATTTTGAATTTTCCTCATACTCGCCACCACTGCTGCTTGTCTTTATTCTGAACAGCTTTAGTCTGTGTGGTTACTTTCTTTCTCGTGAGAATACCTAATTTCGTTTTTCAACATGTGTAATTCTAACGGCACTATTTATTTATTGTCTCGCTTATTTCACTACACCTTTGCTCAAAACATCAACAGGTCCTGATGATTCCATTTGACATCAGGATATATGGTCACAATTTTTCCAAGTGGCTATTGGGACCGGACCATCATATTGTCGACTAATACTATGTCACCATCAAAGGACTTATGATTTACCAGGAACACCAAGCTCCATAGAAGTGTTCTCTCACAATAGGTGAGATAGTCATTCTCGCCAAAATTTTTCTCCAACGGTTCTATAATCACTTTATTAAGGTGTTTGAATTTACGTCTGAAGTTGCTCAGGTTCGAAATAAGTAGGATCCTCTATGTTTTCTTCTTTATCATCATGGGAAGGAACAGGTTCGATACCTTCTGCTGAAATGGAGTAAATGAGATGGACTTAACACTTTCTTATAAAAATTGTCCAGTTGTTGACATTCTATTTTTTCCTATTTCCAGAGTACACTGTACGGAATTCTTCTAAGTCTATCTCTGACGATGAAGAGTCTCCCTTAAACAACGCTTACAATGCCGATCATTCTTTCATAAAATTCCGGCCGTGCCATGGAGATTTAGGAGGAATTAGTATCTCCCAACGACATCTGCGTTGATTTCGCATCTTTGGTACTTCTGGTTGATCAACAGACATCTTGCTTATATATCAGCACCAGTCAATACAGTTCGTTGCATTTCAGAAATCATCATCGGACATGCCCTTCTGGCTGCAAGCCTTCTGAAATAATTTGATAAAGGGTTTCAGCAGACATGTCAGTGGGATACATCCTAGATGTGACTGCTCATAGTTGTAGCACAAGTGAAACAACAGTAATATGTACACGCCTTGTGGATGGGATCTTTGTCAACTGTTTTTGTGGTTAAAATTATTGGTCCAGTATAAAAAATCTACAACCTGTCACCTCAAATGGAGTGATATGAACAAACTCTTTCAGAGGGATATGGAGAGTGGACCTGGATACACAGACATACTCGCATATCGTAGTGACGACAAGAGATACAGTCCTTTATTTGGTCATTTTTTCACACTTTGTCGACCTTGAGGTATCCAGTAGGATTATCGTATAACAGACAAAAGTGTGTCACTGCTACCCACCATGTAACACGTTACACAGTGTCCGTTTTGCAACATATCAGTTTTGTACCAATGATTCTTGGGATCAATATTGGATGTATGACTTCTTTAGGTAGTGAAGAATTATGAATTCTTCCTCGACATCTTATAACTCTATTTCTGAGTCGAGATAAATTCCTAAAGAGAGAATTAATCATGACAGGTTTCTTTTGGGGATTTATCTTGTGTTTCTAGAAATTTATATTCTGTAGAGCAAACGTCTTTTCTGTATTAGTTTCACCCAGTAAATTTAATGGGTACCAAGGACATATGCATAATCAGGGTTTTATTCCTTTACTGAATTCAAGACAAGAGCTTGTAAACTCTTATTAGTTTTACACTACCCCAAAGATATATACTTAGAATTCCATCCATGACTATTTCTGTTGTGTCGCAGTCATTTACACAACTTATTTCTGCTGTATTTCAGCAGACTGTTTCTTCTTTCTGGGCATAATTTGAGCTTTTGTGGCTGAGGCCAGTTATTTTTTCATCAGAGAGCCAGTCGGTCCCGTGGAGCATAATTTATTTTCCAACGAAATTTTTCTTGAGTGGGACACCACGGTGAACAAACATGTCCACTGGATTCCTCTTGGTAGAAGACGTGGAGAAAAGAGATAATCTCTCTGCATCTCTTTTATTTCTGCTACTCTATTCTGTACATAGACCAACTTACTCTTATTATTTCTTAACTCACATGAGAACTGCCAACCATTATCACTAATATCTTAATCCAGTCACGGTTTTCTCAATAATACAGATGATCAAGTACTTTGTTGAGATAGACAGCTAATTTTGTAAACCTTACATAGAGTTGCTGCAGTTCCAATTGTGGTACTGTTCTGACCTTCAAAGGTGCTACCCTGGCCTTTGAATAATTAGGTACTTCCTCAGGCATAAATCATGTTAAG
The DNA here is from genome assembly GCF_026875155.1 of Cherax quadricarinatus. Lineage (NCBI taxonomy): Eukaryota > Metazoa > Arthropoda > Malacostraca > Decapoda > Parastacidae > Cherax > Cherax quadricarinatus. The sequence goes on along the minus strand of NC_069448.1, from coordinate 33,945,639 downwards.
CTTCACAGCGACCATAACCTCTGGTTACCCGCTCACAGAACACATGTACATGTGTACTTGTTTCCCTCTTGACCTATTAGTCTGGGAACATATTTAATTTGAATGAAGTTGTTTAAACTCCTTGGATAATTTCCTCCATCTTGACTCATTCAGAGGCAAATGTCCATCCCATCCAATTTTGATTTCATGCTCTTGCATAAGCATTTTACCTTTTATGGTAATGTGGAGAGACGAGTCCTAGAGGATGAACACACAATTGTGAAACCTCTGACAGTAAACTACGTTTAATGATGACAACTGAGCATGAATTGATTGATTATCCTTTTGAGACTCAAAGTAATCTTCCTGTGTTTCCAATTAAGTCGCCAGCATATTGTTGCAATCAGGAATTCCAGTTTTCAGAGAAATCTTCTTTATGATCTAAGTTCCCTTAATTGCTTTGAATTTGAATTCCAACATACACTTATGAGGGCATAAATTTGCTTCTTTCATCTCTCCTTGTTACTTCTCTGTAATAAGGATTTCAAATCCTCCTCAGTATAGTCAAGAGGAAATAAAGACACACAACAGAACCTAGAAGATTGTCCCACATTGAAAACTTTTCTTTAAGACTTCTTGAGGGACTTTCAGAGATTCTTCAAATGGTGTATTTAGAGTAGCTATCAAGTAAGAATGGAGAGGATGGTTGCACCAAAAAATACTGATTTGAAACGAGAAAGTGTTTTACTCACATGACTTTGAAGATCATGTGGATTTTCCCCAGGCACAAGAAAATCGAGTTAATCTCTATCTATTTCTTGTATAGTATCCTACGTCTTCCAACGGCCTTGGAAATTATCAGCCGTGATAGGCATATGGGTTTGCCGAAATTTCATCATAAGCACGTCTCCAAGCTTCTCAGTTAGTGGAGTGGTCCGGTCATCAGACAGTCAGACTTGGCTACATCTTTATTTGCACTGCGTCTGCAATTATATACAACACGTAGTGGAGTGGTTTTCAGAATCTTTTCTGACTCATGGTGCGGGAGATAAATGAGCGTTGTCTTCAACCTCTTATCCTTCGACTTAATTTCCTCTCAATGAATTTATTGTCCAACTGTTTCTTGTATGATATTATCATAGACAGTCAACTCTGGATTCTTCCTGAGCTCATGTATTGTGCTTTCAATTTGTCCGAAAGCTCATGCGATAATTGCTGTGACAGGCAATGTGGTGGATTTAATTTCCATGGTATACCTAACCCAATACTGTCCATCTTTATATTTGACAGTGTCCAAATATTGTTATAAGTCTGAGACTCTTGTGGGCTTGGTTTAATTTCAATCTCATCATACCTATCGCATCTAAAATTCCACACACTTATCAACTGGTCAATTCATTTCTTCACATAATGATAATTTTGCTGTGCGTCTACATGATCAGCGGTTTTCTCGTAACATAGTACATATTCCACTGAAAACAATATCAGCTATCTTTCCCACTTTGAGAGGAATGGGACCACATATCAGGGGCCCTTCTCTGCTGTTTCAGCAGCAGTGAACATCATGGTTTACTTAACTATATTCTTCTCACAAAACAGTGATAATAATCACTCTCCAATGATTAAATCAATAGGACTAATTGTTGGTGTCCGTCCTATGTCAGGACAGGGGGCTAAACTGACTCTTAGCTGCTTCAGCTGCAACTGTTTCTTTTAATCCCCTGGATCTGCACAAGCACTTAGCAAATCATCTACTACCTACAGCTTCCAAACTGTCTTTTTCTTTTCCTGATTTCTTAAGACCAACAGTTACTATTCTGGCCTAGGTCATATGTCGATTTACCAGAGATTATGGAAAAAACCAGCTATATCTAACGTATTTTTGGCATAGGGTTGGTTTATTTCAGATTTTCTGCAACAACTGATCTTCTTATAAAGTCACCATTTGTGAAGTTCCTTGATCAAATAGTTGTTAGCACCTTGGTTTTGTGTAATTTATTAGATAACCAACTCGATATCTTATCGGGAGAGCATTTTGCTTTTAAACTTATCTCTCACATTTAATGCTGTTGCTTGTTGACTTCCTGATCTGTGGAAGTCTGCTGCTTTATTTCAGTTTATCAAAGTATTTGGGCATAATTGCTGTATGTCATACCCTTGCATTTAAAACACTTAATTTCTTCAGTAGAGCATTCTTCCCTCGCCTTGTGTTCACCTCTAAACACTTGATGCACCTTTTCAGCTGATAATACGTTGTTTACGTGCCTCCATTTGATTGTATTGAATACAATACTGTGCCCAATGTGTTCCCTCTCTCTACAAAGTACACATTTTGGAGTACGTTTATCTATAAGACAGGCCTGTTTACTGTCTATTGTATTCACAGCTTGATAATGCCTATATGGGATTTTCCCATTATGTGGTTGAGTGTAAGTAGTTTATACTCTTTTTTAAAAAACACCGCTGAGTGAAGTTTAAATTTATATATCCACTGGATTTGTGGATTTTTCAAATCTTGTCTCGTTGCTTGCATCATGAAACTATTGTTTGTAAACCATTGCTGCTCAATTTCCTCACAGTGAAAATAGCGTTTATTGAAACTAATATTTAATCGTTCATAGTTTGTGTGAAAACTTATCTTGTACAATTACCACTGATAAACCAATCACATTGTCTTAGTCATATTTAGCCTTCTAGAGGATCTGATACTATTGTCTAATGTAATGTCTAAAATGCCTGTAGTCTGAAAAACAATGTTTGGGTGGCTTCAAGCTTGATATTAAGACTGCATGTCTAACTCTCGCCCTTGGTCAGCTGCGAGCGGGAAGTAATTGTCTGCTAATACACGTAAGGCTTTGGTTTATGTACTGATATTACCTGTTTAAACCACCGGAAATGACTTTTATCAGTTCACAGGGTTCTCCGCTCTCCCGCCTAACCTTCACAGACATTAAGATAATTGAACTAGCAATCTCACTCATCTGATGTCAGTTCTTCTCTATTTCTATGGATGAAAACCACTAATGAATTCTCTTCTTTCTTCTTCTCTTATGACCTTGGAAAATAGGTAATGACAATGTAGGTAAAGCTTGGTACATGGGACACCTTGTTTGTTCTTTACCGGTGTAACAGGTGGATGCCCACTATTATAGGAGGTCCTCTGTGACAGAGTTATTACGGCGATAGCCTGTACTCCTGTCCCCCTTTATTGTTGATCTAAAATACCAACACATTTTTAATTTTCATCCTCCAGATGGATCTTGATTCAAGAAATTTATTTTCATAATGTTATAGTCTGAATTAAATTATTTCCATGCAGTTTTGTGTAAATAATTCAAACTTGACCTCAAGATCCATCAAAATCTATGTTTGTATCTTGATTTAATCTAGACAGACTGAAATTAGATTTTCTAATTCTGTAATCCTTAGTCCTGTAAAGACTGAAACTGAGTTTTTCAAACACGCCATTTAAATGGTATACTGAAAATTCAACACCACACTTAGAGTGCTATAAAACACTGTACTGCTATAGACAGCTAAACGTTTTTGTTATGCTTAGGTCACTAATCATCGAGTCATAACACTACTGGACCCACTAAGCTTAACCTCAGGTCAATGACCAATGAAAGGGTACACAGTACATATGTGGCTGGTGGTTTATGGCTTGTGTCTGTGTCCAGCCTGACCATGATGATTAATCGTAAATAACGATTTTATACACTTCATTCACTATACACAAAATGTGACTACTGTATAACTGTTATCACACGTGAATATTACTTACACATATATAAATTTCACTGTTTAATATATATTTGAAAGCTTACACTTTATATATAAGTTCCTTAACTATAACAGGTATTTCTTTTTTTTATAAGAAGAAACTTTAAAGACAATCTTGTCTCTTAATTTTCTGTCTATAAAACATTAGTAAACACTGTGTATATATATACCAGCTCAGACCAACAACATCACTTGGGTTGTTTGGTCTTAATCAGCGCAATTTCTCCAGATTGAGCAGTGGTGCAGGATGTGGGTGAGTACCCAGCCTCTCCGTATTCCTAGGGTGGTCCGCTGGTGAGCGCACTGATTTCTTTTTGGGTGAACGCTGGGTGAGCGCCCGTTTTCTTTTGGCTGCCATTCTCTGTGATTGAATCTGGAGGGAACTCATTTATACTGATGTTATATTGTAAAACACTAGTTTTTACAGCTTTTTTTCCGAAGGACCTTGGCTCATGTTATTTGTATCACTGGTAGTACATACAAATTTGGACCACAGTGTGGTCTTTTCCGGTTCGAGCACGACCAAACTCTGTTGAGGAATTTTTGGCCTTACCAGCTAAGATATAATTTAAACTAAATATAATGAACATGACTTAAGCTGATAAAATGAGCAGCAAAATCGTCTACACAGTCCACACCGCAAACGAGGTCTAAAGCTGTCTAAACCACATCAACAACATTGGGCTGTCAAGAGATACAATTTGTAAGTATAAAAATACCCCTAGGGGTTGTTTATGTCAGCATATTTCATTTGATGATGGCTGACGAAATACCTACTTGTTTGGACTCAAAAAGTTCCACCCTTACTGCCGCATTAAAGGTTGATAACAAACTCATTGTGAATGATCAAGAATTGCGCAATCCCACGATCTACAGAAATTCGTAACATACCTTTGGCTTCCTTGTAACACACGAACACGGTGAGCTATGGTGTTCTCGAACACCTTCCGACTGTATTGGTGACTTTGGATAGAAGCTGAAGTGTCCTTGGATGGTTCCACGTCTTCCCATTGTTTAGGAAACGCACAACTGGTACAACTATGTTTCCACAAGAATTGTCTTTAATTGGTTCACAAAAAGTATCACAAGAGAAGCTGATCACACTTCTATTAAGTGTTTGTTGTTAGAGACAAAACTTTTTGTTCACCTAACGCACAGATCATGTATCCTGGCGTCATCAGGTGTCACTCTCCATAGAGTCTACAAGATAGTCTGGCCTGCCACAGGACCGCCCCAAGCCGTCACTCCCTAATACACAAAAAAAATCACGCTGACCCTAGTACTTGCATCCTTGTCACCTCCTTCGATGAGCAAAGCAGAATGTTTGTTTTTCTTGAGCTGTCTTAATCATAGACAACACAATGTACACTATCTTTATACTATGGTAATAAAGACTGTGAGCAGGATTTTCCTTAATTTGTCTTGCTAGAAGAGTAAGAATGTATTGTACTCTTATAAAAATACACTTTACCACAAAACATGATAACCGGTTGCAAGGAGCAGAGGTCACTGACTACTTGGCATAGGCATCTGTGATCAATTACTCCTCTAGACATAAACAAGACGCTCGCCCCCCTCTGAGTGGCCCCTCAGGGCTGAGAAGGGCTTGGCCCCTCATGGCTGAAAGGGCTGAAGGGGGCTGATACCGCCCCTACTGGAAAATAATTTCTCACAGCATCTGGACTCTAGTAGCACAAACTATCGGGTCAAACTCACCCACGCACTCACTCATGTATTTATCTAACCTATTTTAAAAATTACGAACGTTTTCTAGTCTCTATAGAAAACAGTACCTGGGAGTTTTTGTTCCACTCATCCACAACTCAACTCTACCTAACCAGTACTTTTCCTATATCCTTTGCCTGAATCTGAATTTTTATCCAACTTAATGCCATTGCTGCGAGTCCTGTCTTATGCTAGATATTTACATCCCCTTTATTATATTCCAGTTTTTTTTCCCACTTGTATGCCTCAAGTCAAATCCCGCCAAATTCAACACCTTTCTAGAGATTGCAGATTCAGAAGTCCTCAGTCTATCCCGCAGTAGGGAAGATTTCTTCGTGATATATGGGATCAACTTTTTTTTTTTTTGGGGGAGGGGGGGGGGGGGGGGGGGGGGGGGGGGGGGGGGGGGGGGGGGGGGGGGTCATCCATCCTCTGTACGTTTACCAGAGCAATTTATATCCATGTCTGTAACACGGTGCACAACTCAGAACTTAGCACATAATCTCAAATGAATGCCTAACCAAGGATTATGTAGAGTTCAGAACAGCCTGAGGACCTCCTATTTTTTATGCTTTTTAATATATGAAGCCAAAGATTCCAGTTTGTCTTTAATTGCGAACACTAATGCACTGTTTTTTTGGTTTTAGATTACCGCTCAACAAACTTCACAAATTCCTTTCCAGGAATCAGTAATATTAAGATCTACATTATTTTTAGTTTATATGTGGCATGGTCCAATGTTTTTAGAACTCGTAATTTGTCTATATTAAAACTGCAATCTACCACTTTCTCCCGATCACTGCATCATCTATCAGAATCTTCTTGAGTGCTCTCATGTCCTCGTCAGAATGAAATGGTGTCAAAAACGCAAAATTACTTTTCTTTGATCTATTCCCTCATCTATGTCCTATATGAGTAGATTTGTGAACAACAAGGGGCCCAGAACACTGACCCCTGTGGAACACCGCCTGACGATTCCTACCTCTGATTCTTCTCCCCATTTATGTAATCTCTTTCTGCTGCGTATTTGTCAACCCAACATCACCATCGGACCTACCCAGGAAAAAATTCTTCTCCACCTATACCTGGTGCCTTAAGTGTTCCCAATACATCTGATGTGGAACTCAATCAAAAGCCATACCGAAGTCCATATACACATTTATCATATTCACATTAAACCATGATCATGCCTCCTCAAACACCTTAGTGAAAAAATCAACAAATTCATAAGGCCGGAACGCCACTTTGCAAAACCGTGCTCAGATTCGTTGATCAATTTATGCTTTTCAAGATGGCTACGAATTGCATTGGCAATTATTGATTCCATAAATTTATACACTGTGGAGGTAAGGCTTATTGGTATATATGACTCACGAAATCGTAATGACACGATTGCAAATAAACCATACCACGGATGGGGATAGAACCCGCGATCAGAGTCTCAAAACTTTAGACAGTCGCGTTAGTCACTGGACCAGCTAGCCACAATAAGAGTCATCTAACTAGGTATATTTCTACACCATAGGAAGATTAGCATAGGCACCACTGTGACCACAAATGCAAGTTTTTACAGACGAATCTCCAGCTAGCGTGGCCGTGACGAACTCTAGCTCCAGTGGCTAAAGCGACGGTCTGGAGTTTTGAGACTCTCTGATCGCGGGTTCTATCCCCGTCCGTGGTATGGTTTGTTTGCAGTCGTGTCATTACGATTTCGTGAGCCATGTTGACGGCTTTGAGAGGACTGGAGCTAGAGTTCGTCACGGCCACGCTAGCTGGAGATTCGTCTGTAAAAACTTGCATTTGTGGTCACAGTGGTGCCTATGCTAACCTTCCTATGGTGTAGTAATATACCTAGTTGGACGAATCTTATTGTGGCTAGCTGGTCCAGTGACTAACGAGACGGTCTGGAGTTTTGAGACTCTGATCGCGGGTTCTATCCCCGTCCGTGGTATGGTTTATTGGTATATAGTTTGAAACTCAGGACCTGTCACCTGCTTTGAAAATAGGTGTCACATTTGCCATTTTCCATCTGTCTGGCACTATGCCAGTTTGTAGTGATATGCTGAAAAGATTAGCCAAAGGTTTGCTAAGCTCTTCTGTACATTCCATTAGAACCCTTGCATACAGTTCATCAGGGCCTGGGGATTTATTAGGTTTTAATTTATCTATTTGTTTAAGGACCAGGTCACTTGTGACCCTAATCGTGCTTAGTTTATTGTTGTCCTGTTCTACATAATTTATTATTTCTGAAATATCACTACTATCTTCCTGTGTAAAAACTGAGAGGAAGTGTTAAAAATTATACACATTTCCTTATTACTGCCAATGAGCTAACTTTTGAGTGGGCCTATCTTGTCCCTAATCTTACTTCTGTATACCTAAAAGAATCTTTTTAGGTTAGTCTTCGATTCTCTTGTAACTCTAACCTCATAATCTCTTTTGCTTTTCTCATTCCCGTTTTTATTTCTCCTTTTAACTGAGCATATTGATTTCTTATCTGCCCCTCTCCTGTTTTGATTTGCCTATATATGTGTCTCTTTTGCACAATAAACTAGCCACTTCGGTGGTAAAATCTAAATCTTTTGACCAATGAGATGTTCGTCCATTTAGTATTATTTTTGTTTCATTTGATTTCCCTATTTGGAACATAAGTTGTCTGAACAGCTATAACTATGCTTTGGAAAACGTTATATTGGCAACCATCACCACCTACCTGACCACATAGTCAGGTCATTCCAGTTCAGCCCACCCAGGTAATATCTCAGTCCTATAAAATCAGCCAAGTGGAAGTCAGGGACAGAGACTTCATTGCCATTATTAGGGTAATTCCATGATATATTAAAACTGAGTGATTTGTGATCACTTTCCCCAAACTCATCATTAACCTCAAAATTATTAATTAGCAATTCCCTGTTGGCAAGAACCAAGTCAAACAAGCTGTTTCTTCTAGTTGGTTCTGTTACAAACTGTTTTTAAAAACAATCCTAAATCGTATCAAGAAAGTCACTTGACTCCAAATTTCCTGTCATATTGCTCCAGTCAATTTGTCTAACGTTAAAATCTCCCATTAGCACAACATTTTCGTATAAAGATTCCTTACGAATTTCTTCCCATGGAAATTTTCTGCACTCTTTATCAAGGTTTGGAGCCCTGTAAATCACACTCAAGATTAGTTTTTTACGGCCCCCAAGAAGCTATAACCAAACAGATTCTGTGGCTGACGCTTCTAATTTTATATCTTGTCTAAGGCAACAATTTAAATTGTCTCTCACATACTTCGCTACTTACAATACTTCCTGTTGACCCTGTCAGTGTGGAATAATTTACAGCCTTGTATATCACATTCAGTAGGCATTTCTCTATATTTCAGTCTGAGTCAGGTCTCTGTTATAGCAATAACATCTAAGCTTCCTGCACTTGTAATTAATCTTAGCTCATCAATCTTATTTCTTACACTCCTGCTAACTCCCTTTGTTTGCTGACCTGATTCATTGTCTTTATTTGTAACTTCAGGATGAATGTCTTTTAAGCAATAAATATTTACTGTTTTCAACCCTAGTGTTGCAACACACACCCATACCTCTATCATCTATCATTTTAAAATCCAAGACAAGTCAGCAATGACCCTCTCGATCGAGGAGGAGTTTGAGGTAATCAGTCACAGTGAGGTAATCAATCCAACTATCTTGTAAAGAATACAACATATGTGCGAAGAAGTGGATTATATACTGTAGACAGGTGAGGTAAAGCAGTCGTAGATGGTGTCACACTTGACAAATCAAAATGTGGAAGTAGGTTTCGCCTTAAGGTTGAAGAAGTGTTGAAGAATTCCTTGCATCAAGATCCCATGATGTTGCAGTGTCTGACAGATGTGATAAATGGTTTAAAACCGACAAGATGAAGCCACTGCGTGGCGAAACGTTTCTTCAAATGCAGTTTAATATAAACAAAAGCAAAGTGGACAGGACAATACCCATGCCACTTATAAACTGAATAGTGTAGATCTTAATGCTACTGACTGCGAAAAGGATGCAGGAGTTCTGGTTAACAGTAATCTAAAACCAAGACAACAGTGCAGTAGTGTTCGCAACCTGAAAGATAGAGAAATGCCTTCTGAATGCAACATACAGGGTTATAAACTATCCCACACTGATAGGGTCAACAGGAAGGGTGGTGGAGTGGCGATGTATTTCAGAGAAAATTTAAACTGTTGTCTTAGACATGATATAAGATTAGAAACATCGAACACAGAATCTGTTTAGCTACAGTTTCTCGAGGGTCTTGACAAATTAATTTTGGGTGTGATTTATAGGCCCCCAAACCTTGATAGGGAGGGCAATAAGCTGTTATGGGACGAAATTCATAAGGCATCTAGATATGAAAATGTTGTGATAATGAGAGATTTTAACTTTAGACAAATTGATTGGAACAATATGACAGGAAATCTTGAGTCTAATGACTTTCTTGATACGGTTCAGGAATGCTTTTTAGAACAGGTTGTGACAGAACCAACTAGAGGAAACAATCTGCTTGACTTGGTTCTTGCCAACAGAGTCACTAATTAATAATCTTGAGGTTAATGATGAGCTTGGGGAAAGTGATCACGAATCATTTAGTTTCAATATATCATGGAATTACCCAGATAACTGCAATCAAATCTCTGTCCCAGATTTTCGCTTGGCCTACTTCATGGGACTAAAAAATTACCTGGGTGGGCTAAATTGGGATGTCCTGACTATGGGTCAGGTAGGTGATCTTGGTTGCCAACATGACGTTTTTCAGAGCATAGTTCTAGCTGCCCAGACAACTTTTGCTCCGAGTAGGGAAATTAGATCTAACAAAAATGATCCCAAATGAATGAACAATAGATTAAAAAAATCTCATTGGTCAAAAGAGAAGCATATATAGGTGTATCAAAAGAGGGAATGGGCAGTTAAGAAATCAATATATTCAATTAAAGAGAGAAATAAAGAAAGGAATAAAAAAAGCAAAAAGGGATTATGAGGCTAAGGTTGCAGGGGATTCAAAGACTAACACAAAAGGGTTCTTTCAGGTATACAGAAGTAAGATTAGGGAAAAAATTAGCCCACTTAAGAGTAACTCTGGTCAGATCACTGACAGTGATAAGGATATGTGTGAAATTCTAAATACCTACTTCCTCTCAGTTTTCACCCAGGAAAATACTAGCGATATTCCTGAAATAATAGATTATGTAGAACGGGATGATAATAAACTATGTACGATTGCGGTAACTAGTGACATGGTCCACAAACAAATAGAGAAACTAAAACCTAACAAATCCCCAGGCCCTGATGAATTGTTTGCAAGGGTGTTAAAGAAATGTAAAGAGGAACTTAGCATACCTTTGGCTAATCTTTTTAACATATCACTACAAACTGGCATAGTGCCTGATAAGTAGAAAATGGCAAATGTAATACCTATTAACAAGGCAGGTGACAGGTCCTTGGCTTCGAACTATAGACCAATAAGCCTTACCTCCTTAGTGGGAAAATTTATGGAGTCAATAATTGCCGAAGCAATTCGTAGCGATCTTTACAGGCACAGATTGATTAATGAATCTCAACACGGTTTTACAAAGGGGCGTTCCTGTCTTACGAATTTATTAACTTTTTTCACTAAGGTGTTTGAGGAGGTAGATCATGGTAATGAATATGATATTGTGTATATGGACTTCAGTAAGGCTCTCGATAGAGTTCCACACCAGACGCTATTGAGGAAACTTAAGGCACACAGAATAGGAGGAGAAATTTTTTCCTGGGTATAGGCATGGCTGACGAATAGACAGCAGAGAGTTTGCATAAATGGGGAAAAATCAGAATGGGGGCACGTCACAAGCGGTGTTCCTCAGGGGTCAGTGTTGGGCCCGTTGTTGTTCACAATTTACATAAACGACATATGTAAAGTAAAAGGACACAAGTGCAACTTATGTGACATTTAATTGTGGCAACGTTTCGCTCTCCAGGAGCTTTATCAAGCCATTACAAACAATTCATGGACACAGAGGGTATATAAAGGCTCAGAGTGAGGTGCAATACTAGTGAGGTACCATTTCGATGTTAACTAGTGGTAGTAGTAGTAGTAGTAGTAGTAGTAGTAGTAGTAGTGACAAAAGTAATACAATATGATAGAGCAATTAATTCGTACATGAGTAAAAGGATATAAAAGCTATTACTTGGTAACATAAAAATAGGTTGGACAAATATAGACTGGAAAGAGGCAGATTGTTTCAGTGTTCACTTTCTGTGCTTTGTGTAGTATAACAGGAGAGACTATGTGATGGCAGGGTTTACTGTTTTCAGGAGGATTCTTGCTAAGACTTCGGAGATGGTGAAGCTGCCGTTGTTTTGTTTAATTGTATTCGAAACAGCGATCAGTGCTGATTCGAGGCACTTGCGTCTGCGGAAATTAGTTTCTTTGATCACTAATTGGGCGTCTCTGAATTTCATGAGATGATTGGTGGAATTTCGGTGTTGTACACAGGCGTTGTTCAAGTTATCTTTCCTACATGCGTAAATGTGTTCATTGAGGCGGGTGTCTAGGTTTCTTGCTGTTTCACCTACGTAAATCTTGTCACAGCCTCCACAGGGTATTGTGTAAACTCCTGCATTGACTGGTTCGTGGTGCTTGGATTTTGTCCTGGTTAGATCCTTTATTGAAGTGCTAGAAGCGATGGGGGACTTGGTGTTAGCTTGTGAAAGTACTTTTGAAACGTTCAGTGTAACCTGGGGTGTTGGGAAGAATTATAACTTTGTTGGGAGTGGTGTTGGTGCGTGGAGAATTAATGATCTGAAGAGCACTTTTCTTGCAGTCTTTGATGAAAAAGGAAGGAAAATGTAACTCAGTGAATGTTTGTACATTCCTCGTCAAGAAACTCAGGACTTACAAATTCGGTTGGCTCTTAGGAAAACCCGTGATTGATGCTCTTTTTGGTCTTGGGTATCTTGACTGGAATTTGAAGGTGTGTGAGATAATTTTTATTGGTAGGTTTCGATAAACTTGAAATCTTAGGTTGTTTTCTACTTGCGAATGAGGTTTTCGAGGAAAGGTAGCTTGTTATTGGACTCTTTCTAGTGTAAAACTGGATCGCCGGTTCAACTGCGTTGAGCCCTTTCCTGAAGACCGTACATCAAAACGTTTGGGGTTATTACGAGGACGTCGTCCACGTAACGTAACCAAATGACGCTTGAAGGGATGATGTTGGCGAAGTGTTCGGACTCTAGGTGTTCCATTTTAAGTTGGCTAAGACGGCATGATGGGGGACCCCCTTCCATGCCGTTTGGTTTGTTTGTAGAGCTTGTTATTGAAAGAAAAACAGTTGAAATTAACACAGAGTTCAATCAAGCCAACAAAATCTCCGGGAGGTAGAGGAAGATTAAGGTCTGATTGACTTTACGTCGTAGAACCTCGATGGCTTTTTTGGTAGGTACTTTTGTGAAGAGGGAAGTCACATCCAAAAACTGCTTAGTTTCTTTTTACGGATGGAGGGTTAGGGGAAGCGGTTGAAAAGGGGTCCCCTGAGTGTTTAAGTAGGGGGCTGATGGCCCCCAAAAGGCAGGAAAGATGTTTGGAAAAGAACTGGGCTAGTTTGTGTGGACACTGCCTTTTCCCTGACTGATTGTCTGAGAGGAATATTGTGTTTAGGGGTCGGGAAACCATACTGTGCGTGGTTTAGAGTTGCTTGGTAACAAGTAGGAAGTTTTCTTCCCTTCCTAGTGCTTTTGAGTTTTTTGTCGGGTGTTAAAAGAAAATCTTTGGTGGCGTCTCCCATTTGTATTTTTTGTCACTACTACTATATACTATACTACCACAAAGGAACATCAAATGGTACCTCACTAGTATTGCCCCTCCCGGGGCCTTTTATATACCCTCTGTGTCCATGTATTGTTTGTAATGTTTTGAAAAAAGCCCCGGAGAGCGAAACGTTGCCACAATTAAATGTCCATTAGTTGCACTTGTGTTTTTTTACTTTACATTTTGTGGTAATTCTCCCAAACTTTTTTACAATCGTCGGACCCGAAACATAATGGACTTTCATGCGACTTATTTGGAAACACCTTCTTCGTGCTCACCTATCGCAAAGACACAACTCCCTATAGTTTGCCGGGCAGGGGAAGGTGTTCCCTAAAGTCTACTCCTGCACAACTCTCCAACCCAAGCACCCTTTCCCGCTACCCAACTTACTTAACTGAATGTGCCGAAGAATTTTCTAACATCGCAAAGGAAACCTTTGAAACGAAAGGGAAATATGAGGACCAATCTTCGATTGACCAACACACGCTGAGATTTTTCTCAGCAATCCCAAAAGCTAACCTCCAAAAGACAAATAAATCGCAAAACTTCGTACTTTCACTAACGTCGATGGAAGGAAATAGGACGCAAAACCCCCGAAAAACAACTTATCGTCACGCATCAAACCGATACGAAAAAAAGCACGGGTCTGGGACTCAAAATTTACCACCAACATACGCCAAACCCAACTATCAACTAAATTGTTCAGGAACCATAGACACAGTGACAGCAACTTCCAAAAGGGGTTATATACAGGGCCTTCTCACTGCAGTTTTATGGAACCCTTCTTTTCTAATCTTCCTAGACGTAATCCTGCCTTAAGAACCTCCCCAAGCCCCCAACATTATCGTCACCACCGCGAAAAAGGAGTGGAGTCTTCATACCAACCCCATGACTACAACACTAAAGAGGGCCCTTTTGAATGATCAATTACATGCGAACCATCACACTAACAGGGGGACGCTCACCCAAAAATTTTCTATACAAAACCAGACAAAACTCAAACGCACAGAGAAGGGAAAGAAATTCTTTTACTTGTTACCAAGCAAAACCCAAACCGCGAATGTATGGGTTTACCCAAAACCCTAAACACATATTCCTTCAGACCAATCACTAGGAAAGGCTGCCCACACAAATAGCCGGGGGGTTTTTGCCAAAAAAATCTTTTTCCCGCCTTTGGGACCATCAGCCCCGCTCATCTTAAAAACTCACGACCTTCTCAACCGCTTCCGTAACCTCTCCACCCGTAAAAAAAACTAAGCGTTTGGATGGACTTTTCCCCTTTACAAAAATACCTACCAAAAAAACCATCGAGGTTCTACGACGAAAGTCAATCAGGACCCTTAATCTTCCCCTACCTCCCGGGGGAAATTTTTTTGACTTGATTGAACCCGTGTTAATTTCAACTGTTTTTCTTTCAATAACAAGTTACAAACAAACCTCGGGAGGGAAAGGGGGCCCCCATCAGTGCCGTCTTGGGGCCAATTTAATGGACACCCAGAGTCCAATCTTTAGGCAAAAGGGTCAACGCAGTTTTAAAACCAGCGACCATTTACACTAGAAGAGTCCAATGACAAGCACCTTTCCCCGACCCCCATTCGCAAAGTAGAAAACAACCCGAAATTTAAGTTTTCGGAAACCCCAATAAAAATGATCTCACCCTTCATTCAGTCAAGAACCAAGACCAAAAGAGGCATCATCATCGGGTTTTCCCAAGAGCATACGAATTTGTAGTCCTGAGTTTCTTGACGAGGGAAAGTCCAAAAATTCACCAAAAATTCAATGAGTACATTTTCCTTCTTTTTCATCAAAGACTGCAAAAAAAGAGTTTCAGATCTTATTCTCCACGCACCAACACACTCCCAACAAAGTTATTTTTTTTCCCAAAGTCAGGTTGCACTGAACGGCCAAAAATACTTTCCCCAAGTAACCCAGATCGCCACGTTCTAGCACTTTATAAAGGATATAACCCGGACAAATCCAAGCACACGAACCATCAAAGCAGGAGTTTCACTATACCCGTGGGGCTGTGACAAATTTTCGTAGGGGGAAAAAGCAAGAAACCTCGACACCCGCCAATGAACACATTTGCATGTAGGAACGATAACCTGAACAACGCCGTGTACAACACCGAAAAATTTCCCCCAATCATTCATAAATTTAGAGACGCCCAATTAGTGATCAAAAAAAAACAAATTTCCCCAGACCAAGTGCCCCGAACAGCTGACCTGTTTCGAAAACAATTAAAAAAAAACAACGGCAGCTTCCCATCTCCGAAGTTTAGCAAGAATCCTCCTGAAAACAGTAAAAACCCCGCCATCACATAGCTCTCTTTATCTACACAAACACAAGGGGAACACTGAAAAAAGCTGCCTCATTCCGTTTTATTTGTAACCCATTTTTATGTTACCCAATAATGCTTTTAATCCCCTTTTCTCTTTTACGAAATATTGCTTTTCCATATTGTATTCTTTTGTCACTATACTACTACTCACTACACTTCCACTTGAACATGAAATGGTACCCACTAGTATTCCCTCACCTAGCCTTTTTACCCCCTGTGTCCTGTATTGTTTGTAATGAAAATTTAAAAACTTGTGCATCATCGGTTTTTTTTTGTAACTTTCGCCCTCCCGTTTTCAAATTGACATTAAAAAAAGGGATAAAATACCCACAGGTTGTTGGTAAGACACATATGCAACGTTTGGTATCTTTATTTTGAAACGTTTCGCCTAACTAGGCTTCTTCTCAAGTACGAAAAAATAGAAGCAGAAAATCTTGAAGACGATGTAATCAGTCCATCACCCTTAATTAAAGTTTTGAGGTGGTCAGTCCCTCAGTCTGGAGAAGAGCATTGTTCCATAGTATGAAACAATATGGAGATGAAGTGACAGGATGGAGCTTTTATAGCGCCAAGAGGTGAGACGTAGGTCACTAGGAGAGGTAAGAACTCAGATGTTGAGAGGTCCCTCTCAAATCCAGCCGCTCTCACTAGTGGAAGTTGTCGAAGTTGATTGCAGGTCTGTACCAAGATACCCTTGTGTTGCAGTGTCTGACAGATTGAACACTGCAACACAAGGGTATCTTGGTACAGACCTGCAATCAACTTCGACAACTTCCACTAGTGAGAGCGGCTGGATTTGAGAGGGACCTGACCTCTCAACATCTGAGTTCTTACCTCTCCTAGTGGCCTACGTCTCACCTCTTGGCTCTATAAAAAGCTCCAACCTGTCACTTCATCTCCATATTGTTTCATACTATGGAACAATGCTCTTCTCCAGACTGAGGGACTGACCACCTCAAAACTTTAAGGGTGATGGACTGATTACATCGTCTTCAAGTATCTTCTGCTTCTATCAACTTTTCTGTACTTGACTGAAGAAGCCTACTGTGTAGGCGAAACGTTTCATAATAAAGATACCTAACTGTTGCATATGTGTCTTACCTAACAGTTACACATTGTTTGTAATGGCTTGATAAAGCTCCTGGAGAGCGAAACGTTGCCACAATTAAATGTCACATTAGTTACACTTGTGTCCTTTTACTTTACATATTGTCGGTAATTCTACCAACTTTATTACAATAAACGACATAGATGAGGGAATAAATAGCGACATAAGTAAATTTGATGATGACACCAAAATAGGCTGTCCAATTCATTCTAATGAGGACTCTAGAGCACTCCAGGATGATTTGAATAGACTGATGCAATGGTCGGAGAAGTGGCAGATGCAATTTAATATTGACAAATGCAAAGTTCTAAATGTTGGACAGTTAAATAACCATGCCACATATAAACTAAATAATGTAGATCTTAATACTACTGATTGCGAAAAGGATTTAGGAGTTCTGGTTAGCAGTAATCTAAAACCAAGACATCAGTGCATTAGAGTTCGCAATAAAGCTAACAGAATTCTTGGCTTCATATCTAGAAGCATAAATAATAAAAGTCCTCAGGTTGTTCTTCAACTTTATATATCCTTGGTTAGGCCTCATTTAGACCATGCTGCTCAGTTCTGGTCACCGTATCACAGAATGGATATAAATGATCTGGAAAACGTACAGATGAGGATGACAAAGATGATCCCATGTATCAGAAATCTTCCCTATGAAGATAGACTGCGGGCCCTGAATCTGCACTCTCTCGAAAGGAGTAGAATTAGGGGGGATATGATCGAGGTGTATAAATGGAAAACAGGTATAAATAAAGGGGATGTAAATAGCGTGCTGAAAATTTCCAGCCAAGACAGGACTCGCAGCAATGGTTTCAAGTTGGAAAAATTCAGATTCAGGAAGGATATAGGGAAGCACTGGTTTGGTAATAGAGCTGTGGATGAGTGGAACAAACTCCCGAGTACAGTTATTCAGGCTAAAACTTTGTGTAGTTTTAAAAATAGGTTAGATAACTACATGAGTGGGTGTGAGTTGGACCTGACTAGCTTGTGCTGCTGGGTCTGGTGCAGTGCTCCATCTCCTTTAGTGGAGATGACCAGACTAGGTGGGCCATTGGGCTAATCCGGGGGGGCGGGTCATTGGTCTAATCCGGGGGGAATGGACCTGCTCCGCATGGGTCAGTAGGCCTGTTGCATTATTCCTTCTTTCTTATGTTCTTATAAAAATAACAGAATTCTTGGCTTCATATCTAGAAGTATAAATAATAGAAGTCCACAGGTTGTTCTTCAACTCTATATATCCTTGGTTAGGCCTCATTTAGACTATGCTGCTCAGTTCTGGTCACTGTTTTACAGAATGGATATAAATGCTCTGTTAGGTAAGACACATATGCAACAGTTAGACAACTTTATTCGGAAACGTTTCGCCTACACAGTAGGCTTCTTCAGTCGAATACAGAAAGTAGGCAGGAACAGTAGAGATGTGAAGACGATGTAATCAGTCCATCACCCTTAAAGTCGTAGAATTTGAGGTTGCCAGTCCCTCGGCCTGGAGAAGTTCAGTTCCATAGTCAGGAACTATCTGAAGATCAAGCGACAGTGCGGAGACTTAAATACTGTCGGAAGGAGAGGTGCAGGGTAGTAGTAGTAGTAGTAGTAGTAGTAGTAGTAGTGAGAGGCAACTGAGAGGTCATGTACCATTTTGATGTTCATCTTGTCAGACACTGCAACACGTGGCATCTTGGTACAGAAAACACCTTGGACAAGCTTTTCAAGTGAGAAGGGTTGGATCTGAGAGGGACATGACCTCTCAGTTGCCTCTCACTACTACTACTACTACTACTACTACTACTACTACTACTACTACTACCCTGCACCTCTCCTTCCGACAGTATTTAAGTCTCCGCACTGTCGCTTGATCTTCAGATAGTTCCTGACTATGGAACTGAACTTCTCCAGGCCGAGGGACTGACAACCTCAAATTCTACGACTTTAAGGGTGATGGACTGATTACATCGTCTTCACATCTCTACTGTTCCTGCCTACTTTCTGTATTCGACTGAAGAAGCCTACTGTGTAGGCGAAACGTTTCGGAATAAAGTTGTCTAACTGTTGCATGTGTGTCTTACCTAACAACCTGTCGGTATTGTATACCATTTTGATGTTCATAAATGCTCTGGAAAACGTACAGAGGAGAATGACAAAGTTGATCCCATGTATCAGAAATCTTCCCTATGAGGATAGACTAAGGGCCCTGAATCTGCACTCTCTCGAAAGGCGTAGAATTTGGGGGGATATGATTGAGGTGTATAAATGGAAAACTGGAATAAATAAAGAGGATGTAAATAGCGTGATGAAAATATCTAGCCTAGACAGGACTCGCAGCAATGGTTTCAAGTTGGAAAAATTCAGATTCAGGAAGGATATAGGAAAGCACTGGTTTGGTAATAGAGTTGTGGATGAGTGGAACAAACTCCAGAGTACCGTCATAGAAGCTAAGACGTTGTGTAGTTTTAAAAATAGGTTGGATAATTACATGAGTGGGTGTGTGTGGGTGGGTGGGTGAGTTGGACCTGACTAGCTTGTGCTGCTGGGTCTGGTGCCGTGCTCCTTCCTTAAATTGAAGTGACCTGACTAGGTGGTCATTGTTCAAGGCCATGGGATGGCATGGACCTGCTTCGCATGGGTCAGTAGGCCTGTTGCAGTGGTCCTTCTTTCTTACGTTCTTATGTTCAATAAAGATTGTCCCAAATGTCTCATAAGTGTCTTAATCTTTTACTTTGATCATACCAATAACTTTATTGATACCACCATAGTGATGAGACCAGTAACTTTATTGATACCACCATAGTGATTAGACCAGTAACTTTATTGATACCACCATAGTGATTAGACCAGTAACTTTATTGATACCACCATAGTGATTAGACCAGTAACTTTATTGATACCACCATAGTGATGAGACCAGTAACTTTATTGATACCACCATAGTGATGAGACAAGTAACTTTATTGATACCACCATAGTGATTAGACCAGTAACTTTATTGATACCACCATTGTGATATGAACAGTAGCTTTATTGATACCACCATAGTGATTAGACCAGTAACTTTATTGATACCACTATTGTGATAAGACCAGTTACTTTACTGATACCACCATAGTGATAAAACCAGTTACTTTACTGATACCACCATAGTGATAAGACCAGTTACTTTACTGATACCACTATAGTGATAAAACCAGTTACTTTACTGATACCACCATAGTGATAAGACCAGTTACTTTACTGATACCACCATAGTGATAAAACCAGTTACTTTACTGATACCACCATTGTAATACGACCAGTAACTTTATTGATACCACCATTGTGATACGACCAGTAACTTTATTGATACCACCATTGTGATACGACTAGTAACTTTATTGATACCACCATTGTGATAAGAGCAGTAATTGTAATGATATCACTAATGACTTTGATACCATCAGTGACTGTGTTGATACATCAATGGCTGTGTTGATACCATCAGTGACTGTGTTGATACCATCAGTGACTGTGTTGATACCATCAGTGACTGCGTTGATACCATCAGCGACTCTGTTGATACCATCAGTGACTCTGATGATACCATCAGTGACTTGGTTGATACCTCCAGTAACTTTGCTCATAACTACTGAGTGACTTTGTTACTATCACCATTGACCTCTTTTTGAAACTACCCGTAAAAGTACTGATAACATTGTAGGATAACACCAGTAACTGCAGGATAACACTAGTAACTGAAGGATAACACCAGTAACTGCAGGATAACACCAGTAACTGAAGAATAACACCAGTAACTGCAGGATAACACCAGTAACTGAAGGATAACACCAGTAACTGCAGTAAGCTGAGGTCAGTGGTCACCTGCGGTCCTACCTGCCTAAGCTCTTGGGAGTTAGCGTGGGCTGTTACCAAGCACCATGGCTTGTTGTAGTGTTTTAGAATCTCAGGTTCAAGTGTTGAAGAAGGAGATTCTACTTCTTCAGGAGGGAAATAGGTGGCGGAAGCTTCGCATAGATGAATTTGGGAGTGAATGTGAAAAGGATTTAGCTGGCAAGGAGGGAATGGTCACCAGCAGTGATAGTGGCAGCCGCTTTAAGTGGCAAGTGGTTCACAGTTCAGGAAGAAGGAGGATGAGGAGAGTTAAATAGAAGATGTGAAGGTAGGAAATCGATTTTCTGTTCTCCAAGACGAGTGTACTTTAGTGGTTAGTTAGGCTGAAGGTACCACTGACTCCCTTGCTAATCAAGGTAAGAATATTTTAATAGTAGGCGATTCTCAGGTAAGATATATGGACCGTGCATTTTGTAACAGAGGCAGAAAGGTCAGAGAGAGAGTGTGCCTTCCTGGAGATGGTGTTGGCGACATAGTCAGCAGGTTGGATAATATTATGGCAGGTAATGGGAACAAGCCCATTATCTGTCTTAGTGCTGGGGGTAATGACATTGGGAAGGGCAGGAGATAGGAGCTGCTGGGTAAGTACAGGTTAGCCATAGAAGTAGTTAGGCCTGAGGGAGGGATCCCAGTCATATGTAGCATCTTGCCTATAAAGGGAGTGGGCAATGAATGGATGTCTAGGGCAATTGTTATAAATTGCTGGCTAGACAGGTACTGCAAGGAACTTGCAATCCCATTCATTGATAACTGGGACCTATTCTTTCACAAATGTGATATGTATGCAGGGGATGGGATTCATCTCTCTGGGGATGGAGTGGTTGCATTAGCCAATTCAATTGAGAGGGTAATTGATGACTTGTCTAGGAATTTAAACAGATAGATTATAGAGGTATGGGTATTTGTGGGAAACAATCAGGCTGCAGCATTAGGGTTAAAAACAGCAGTTATTTCCGGGATACCTCAGGGATATGTTTAAAAGACAATACTCAAATAAAGTTGCTAGTAATGGCAAATCAATTGATCAACAAACAAAGAGAGATAGTAGAGGGCAACGAGTGACTAGCTCCCTTAAGGTTTACTATAAAAATAGTAGGAGCCTAAGAAATAAAATAGATGAGCTAAGATTACTTGCAAGTGAAGGTAATATAGATATTATTACCTGGAGTTTACCTGGAGAGAGTTCCGGGGGTCAACGCCCCAGCGGCCCGGTCTGTGACCAGGCCTCCTAGTGGATCAGAGCCTGATCAACCAGGCTGTTGCTGCTGGCTGCACGCAAACCAACGTACGAGCCACAGCCCGGCTGGTCAGGAACCGACTTTAGGTGCTTGTCCAGTGCCAGCTTGAAGACTGCCAGGGGTCTGTTGGTAATCCCCCTTATGTATGCTGGGAGGCAGTTGAACAGTCTCGGGCCCCTGACACTTATTGTATGGTCTCTTAACGTGCTAGTGACACCCCTGCTTTTCATTGGGGGAAGTTGCATCGTCTGCCAAGTCTTTTGCTTTCGTAGTGAGTGATTTTCGTGTGCAAGTTAGGTACTAGTCCCTCTAGGATTTTCCACGTGTATATAATCATATATCTCTCCCGCCTGCGTTCCAGGGAATACAGGTTCAGGAACCTCAAGCGCTCCCAGTAATTGAGGTGTTTTATCTCCGTTATGCGCGCCATGAAGGTTCTCTGTACATTTTCTAGGTCAGCAATTTCACCTGCCTTGAAAAGTGCTGTTAGTGTGCAGCAAGTGACCTGAAGAGTGTCATCATGGGCTTGGCCTCCCTAGTTTTGAAGGTTCTCATTATCCATCCTGTCATTTTTCTAGCAGATGCGATTCATACAATGTTATGGTCCTTGAAGGTGAGATCCTCCGACATGATCACTCCCAGGTCTTTGACGTTGGTGTTTCGCTCTATTTGTGGCCAGAATTAGTTTTGTATTCTGATGAAGATTTAATTTCCTCGTGTTTACCATATCTGAGTAATTGAAATTTCTCATCGTTGAACTACATATTGTTTTCTGCAGCCCACTGAAAGATTTGGTTGATGTCCGCCTGGACCCTTGCAGTGTCTGCAATGGAAGACACTGTCATGCAGATTCGGGTGTCATCTGCAAAGGAAGACACGGTGCTGTGGCTGACATCCTTGTCTATGTCGGATATGAGGATGAGGAACAAGATGGGAGCGAGTACTGTGCCTTGTGGAACAGAGCTTTTCACCGTAGCTGCCTCGGACTTTACTCTGTTGACGACTACTCTCTGTGTTCTGTTAGTGAGGAAATTATAGATCCATCGACCGACTTTTCCTGTTATCCCTTTAGCACGCTTTTTGTGCGCTATTACGCCATGGTCACACTTGTCGAAGGCTTTTGCAAAGTCTGTATATTACATCTGCATTCTTTTTATCTTCTAGTGCATTTAGGACCTTGTCGTAGTGATCCAATAGTTGAGACAGACAGGAGCGACCTGTTCTAAACCCATGTTGCCTGGGTTGTGTAACTGATGGGTTTCTAGGTGGGTGGTGATCTTGCTTCTTAGGACCCTTTCAAAGATTTTTATGATATGGGATGTTAGTGCTATCGGCCTGTAGTTCTTTGCTGTTGATTTACTACCCCCTTTGTGGAGTGGGGCTATGTCTGTTGTTTTTAGTAACTGTGGGACGACCCCCGTGTCCATGCTTCCTCTCCATAGGATGGAAAAGGCTCGTGATAGGGGCTTCTTGTAGTTCTTGATGAACACGGAGTTCCATGAGTCTGGCCCTCGGGCAGAGTGCATGGGCATGTCATTTATCGCCTGTTCGAAGTCATTTGGCGTCAGGATGACATCGGATAGGCTTGTGTTAACCAAATTTTGTGGCTCTCTCATAAAAAATACGTTTTGATCTTCGACTCTCAGTCTGGTTAGCGGCTTGCTAAAAACTGAGTCATCTTGGGACTTGAGTAGCTCACTCATTTCCTTGCTGTCATCTGTGTAGGACCCATCTTGTTTAAGTAGGGGCCCAGGACAGCACCTCCCGCTTCACTATTACTGTCTCCCAGGACAGCACTATCAGCCCCACATTTACTGACTACCATGACATCACCTCCAGCCTTACAGTTTCTGACAACATGGCCAGTATCAAGGGCAGTACCATTCAGCCCAGACTTTTTATGTTCCCATCTGTTGTAGAAGGCTTCCAGGTTGTCTATGAAAGCAGCTTTGATGTTATCCTCTTTTAATACCCTTGTGATTTTAGTCCACAGATTTTCCTCATTTGGGCATATCCAAAAACACTTCCCTGTTTTAATACTGCTTGTAGCTAGTTCTTGGATATCTGCACAAGGGGCGTGACACCAATTTCCACAAAAATGACAATTTATCCATGTGGAAGCCCGTTTGTTTGATTGACTGCAGACTATACAGAGCTTCATAATGATTTGAGTGGTTGACTTACTGTAATTCTACTAGCAACCTCTTGAATACTCTATTAATAACCTCCTTAAATGAAGCTCTAGCTATTTGTATTTCTATTTCTAACTAATTGGACAGCTTACCGTGTACGTTCCTGATTTACATTTATTGTTTGTGTTTGATAAGGGTGCCTACAACCCCATCCGTTTACAGTCTGCTTTATTGTCCAACGAAACCGTTTGAAACCAGTCAAGGGTTCGGACCATCAAGGGTTCGGACCAGTCAAGGGTTCGGACCATCAAGGGTTCGGACCAGTCGAGGGTTCGGACCAGTCGATCTGATCTGATCAGTGGGTCACTTATTTAAAACATACTAGTCGGTGATTTGGGCTAACACTTGAAGGATCTACATGAAATTATCTACCCGAGTAATATGTGATTTGATTGATACAAAAGTATAACTTGCTGGCAGGCTCCTACAATCATGAACGGTCGAGCCTCAACCCTTGTTTATCAATCGCTGAATCTAGCTTTTCTAGTTTTTTTTTCGTCTCCACCACAATAAATGCTATATTATCACTATAGTTGACTGGTGGAAATTTTGGAGGAAGGACGCTTTTTCTGTAGTAATAATTGCTTCTCGTTGTGTATATTGCGACCGCTGGTAACTACAGGTTATATGAAATTCACAGTATACGTCTGGTATTTCAAGAAAAAAGAAACTAATGAAAGTCATTCCACTCCACTAAGTACCATTATAATAGTGGTTAGTTGCTACTACAGCACTGTATTCTGCTTAACACTGGTATCACTAGATTATATGCGAGTACACTAGCAGGCCAGGAAGATTATTAAAACAGCTGACCACTGTGGTAAGATTCTGGCGACTTCTGGCACCTGCCTCTATAGGCTTATCACTTCATTTACAAATTCAACTGTTTTCAAATGACACTTTAGCCTTTATCATCTATATACTAGGGAGCCACTGTAGTATACACTATACACTATGTATACACAATGTTATCAGGGAGACTTTCTTTCCTCTGACAAAGAAAAGTTCTATTATTATTATTTTGCACACGGCACACTAGGCCTATGATTCCCCTCTGGCAGTAAACTCTGCTAGATAGTGCACACTAATTCTCCTTTTTTGACTCAGTATATAATGTTTTGCGCCCAAGATTGGTTCCAGGCGCTAGAGGGATGTATCGTATAGGATTGATGGCACAAATTAAAGTTCTAGCAAGTAAGAGCGACCGTGAAAACACGAGAAAACCCGGAGCACAACGAGGCACGCGGCACTGCTCGGGCAGTGAGTGTGCCCTGGTTCAACCTGAAAGATAGAGAAATGCCTTCTGAATGCAACATACAGGGTTATAAACTATTCCACACTGATAGGGTCAACAGGAAGGGTGGTAGAATGGCGAAGTATGTTAGAGAAAATTTAAATTGTTGTCTTAGACATGATATAAGGTTAGAAACATCGAACACAGAATCTGTTTGGTTACAGTTTCTCGAGGGACGTTACAAATTAATTTTGGGTGTGATTTATAGGCCGCCCAAACCTTGATAGGGAGGGCAGTAAGCTGTTATGGGACGAAATTCATAAGGCATCTAGATATGAAAATGTTGTGATAATGGGAGATTTTAACTTTAGGCAAATTGATTGGAATAATTTGACAGGAAATTTTGAGTCTAATGACTTTCTTGATACGGTTCAGGATTGCTTTTTAGAACAGGTTGTGACAGAACCAACTAGAGGAAACAATCTGCTTGACTTGGTTCTTGGCAACAAAGATTCGCTAATTAATAATCTTGAGGTTAATGATGAGCTTGGGGAAAGTGATCACAAATCACTTAGATTCAATATATCATGGAATTACCCAGATAACTGCAATCAAATCTCTGTCCCAGATTTTCGCTTGGCCTACTTCATTGGACTGAAAAATTACCTGGGTGGGCTAAATTGGGATGTCCTGACTATGGGTCAGGTAGGTGATCTTGGTTGCCAATATGACGTTCTTCAGAGCATAGTTCTAGCTGCCCAGACAACTTTTGCTCCGAGTAGGGAAATTAGATCTAACAAAAATGATCCCAAATGGATGAACAATAGATTAAAAAATCTCATTGGTCAAAAGAGAGGCATATATAGGCGTATCAAAAGAGGGAATGGGTAGTTAAGAAATCAATATATTCAGTTAAAGAAATAAATAAAAAAAAGAATAAGAAAAGCAAAGAGGAATTATGAGGCTAAGGTCGCAAGGATTCAAAGACTAACCCAAAAGGGTTCTTTCAGGTAAACAGAAACAAGATAAGGGATAAGACTGGCCCACTTAAGAGTAACTCTGGTCAGATCACTGACAGTGATAATGATGTGTGTGAAATTCTCAATACCTACTTCCTCTCAGTTTTCGCTCAGGAAAATACTAGCGATATTCCTGAAATAATAGATTATGTGGAACAGGTTGATAATAAACTATGTACAATTGCAGTAACTAGTGACATGGTCCTCAGACAAATAGAGAAACTAAAACCTAACAAATCCCCAGGCCCTGATGAACTGTTTGCAAGGGTGTTAAAGGAATGTAAAGAGGAACTTAGCATACCTTTGGCTAATCTTTTTAACATATCGCTACAAACTGGCATAGTGCCTGATAAGTGAAAAATGACAAATGTAATACCTATTTACAAGGCAGGTGACAGGTAATTGGCTTCGAACTATAGACCAATAAGCCTTACCTCCTCAGGGGAAAATTTATGGAATCAATAATTCAAACAATTCAAACAATTCGTAGCCATCTTGACAGGCACAGATTGATCAATAAATCTCAACATGATTTTACAAAGGGGCGTTCCTGTCTTACGAATTTACTATTTTTTTTCACTAAGGTGTTTGAGGAGGTAGATCATGGTAATAAATATGATATTGTGTATATGGAATTCAGTAAGGCTTTCGATAGAGTTCCACACCAGAGGTTATTGAGGAAACTTAAGGCACACAGAATAGGAGGAGAAATTTTTTCTGGGTAGAGGCATGGCTGACGAATAGACAGCAGAGAGTTTGCATAAATGGGGAAAAATCAGAATGGGGGCACGTCACAAGCGGTGTTCCTCAGGGGTCAGTGTTGGGCCCGTTGTTGTTCACAATTTACATAAACGACATAGATGAGGGAATAAATAGCGACATAAGCAAATTTGCTGATGACACCAAAATAGGCCGTCCAATTCATTCTAATGAGGACACTAGAGCACTCCAGGATGATTTGAATAGACTGATGCAATGGTCGGAGAAGTGGCAGATGCAGTTTAATATTGACAAATGCAAAGTTCTAAATGTTGAACAGTTAAATAACCATGCCCCATATAAACTAAATAATATAGATCTTAATATTACTGATTGCGAAAAGGATTTAGGAGTTCTGGTTAGCAGTAATCTAAAACCAAGACAACAGTGCATTAGTGTTTGCAATAAAGCTAACAGAATTCTTGGCTTCATATCTAGAAGTATAAATAATAGAAGTCCTCAGGTTGTTCTTCAACTCTATATATCCTTGGTTAGGCCTCATATAGATTATGCTGCACAGTTCTGGTCACCGTATTGCAGAATGGACATAAATGGACAGGAAAACGCACAGAGGAGAATGACAAAGATGATCCCATGTATCAGAAATCTTCCCTATGAGGATATACTGAGGGCCCTGAATCTGCACTCTCCCGAAAGGCGTAGAATTAAGGGATTATGATCGAGGTATATAAATGAAAAACAGGAATAAAGGGGATGTAAATAGCGTGCTGAAAATTTCCAGCCAAGACAGGACTCGCAACAATGGTTTCAAGATGGAAAAATTCAGATTCAGGAAGGATATAGGAAAGTACTGGTTTGGTAATAGAGCTGTGGATGAGTGGAACAAACTCCCGAGTACAGTTATTCAGGCTAAAACTTTGTGTAGTAAAAGGACACAAGTGCAACTAATGTGACATTTTATTGTGGCAACGTTTCGCTCTCCAGGAGCTTCATCAAGCCATTGATAAAGCTCCTGGAGAGCGAAACGTTGCCACAATAAAATGTCACATTAGTTGCACTTGTATCCTTTTACTTTACATATTGTCGGTAATTCTTCCAACTTTATTACAACGTTGCGTAGTTTTAAAAATAGGTTAGATAAATACATGAGTGGGTGTAGGTGGGTGTGAGTTGGACCTGACTAGCTTGTGCTGCTGGGTCTGGTGCAGTGCTCCATCCTTGAGTGGAGGTGACCAGACTAGGTGGGCCATTGGTCTAATCCGTGGGGGACATGGACCTGCTCCGCATGGGCCAGTAGGCCTGTTGCAGTGTTCCTTCTTTTTTATGTTCTTATAACACCAGTAACTGAAGGATAACACCAGTAACTGAAGGATAACACCAGTGATCAGACTGATGGGGAGTTCACAAGAAACGACCGAGAGGTATGTCAGGAGCTCAACACGAGATTTAAAGAAGTATTTACAGTGGAAACCAGTAGGACTCCAGGTAATCAGAACAGGGGGGTACACCAGCAAGTGCTTGATGAGGTACATATAACCAAGGAGGAGGTGAAGAAGCTGCTATGTGAACTTGACACCTCAAAGGCGGTGGGACCAGACAACATCTCTCCATGGGTCCTTAAAGAGGGAGCAGAGATACTGTGTGTGCCATTAACAAAGATCTTGAACATATCATTTGAAACTGGGCAACTCCCTGAGGCATGGAAGATGGCAAATGTAGTCCCAATTTTTATAAAGGGAGACAGACATGAGGCACTAAACTACAGACCTGTATCACTAACGTGTATAGTATGCAAGGTCATGGAGAAGATCATCAGGAGGAGAGTGATGGAACACCTGAAAAGAAACAAGTGAATAATTGACAACCAGCATTGTTTCAGGGAAGGAAAATCCTGTGTCACAAACCTACTAGAGTTTTATGACAAGGTGTCAGAAGTAAGACAAGAGATAGAGGGGTGGATCGACTGCATTTTTTTGGACTGCAAGAAAGCCTTCGACACAGTTCCTCACAAGAGGTTACTGCAAAAGCTAGAGGATCAGGCACACATAACAGGAAAGGCACTACAATGGATCAGAGAATACCTGACAGGGAGGCAACAATGAGTCATGGTACATGACGAGGTGTCAGAGTGGGTGCCTGTGACAAGCGGGGTTTCACAGGGGTCAGTCCTAGGACCTGTGCTGTTCTTGGTATATGTGAACGACATAACGGAAGGGATAGACTCAGAAGTGTCGTTGTTTGCAGATGATGTGAAGTTAATGAGAAGAATCAAATCGGATGAGGATCAGGCAGGACTACAAAGAGACCTGGGCAGGCTACAAGCCTGGTCCAGCAACTGGCTCCTTGAGTTTAACCCTGCCAAATGCAAAGTCATGAAGATTGGGGAAGGGCAAAGAAGACCGCAGACACAATATAGTTTAGATGGCCAAAGACTGCAAACCTCACTCAAGGAAAAAGATCTGGGGGTGAGTATAACACCGAGCATATCTCCTGAGGCACACATCAATCAGATAACTGCTGCAGCATACAGGCGCCTGGCAAACCTATGGATAGCGTTCCTATACATCAGTAAGGATTCGTTCAAGACTCTGCATACCATTTACGTCAGGCCCATACTGGAGTATGAAGCACCAGTTTGGAATCCACACCTAAAGAAATTAGAGAAAGTGCAAAGGTTTGCAACAAGACTAGTTCCAGAGCTAAGGGGATTGTCCTACGAAGAAAGGTTGAGGGAAATCGGCCTGACGACTCTGGAGGACAGGAGGGTCATGTGAGACATGATAACGACATATAAAATACTGAGCAGAATAGACAAGGTGGACAAAGACGGGATGTTCCAGAGATGGGACACAGACACAAGAGGTCACAATTGGAAGTTGAAGACTCAGATGAATCAAAGGGATGTTAGGAAGTATTTCTTGAGTCATAGAGTAGTCAGGCCGTGGAATAGCCTAGAAAGTGACGTAGTGGAGGCGGGAACCATACATAGTTTTAAGGCGAGGTATGATAAAGCTCATGGGGCAGGGAGAGAGAGGACCTAGTATCAATCAGCGAAGAAGCAGGGCCAGAAGCTATGACTCGACCCCTGCAACCACAAATAGGTGAGTGCAAATAGGTGAGTACACACTCACACATACATACATACACACATACACACACACCCTTAGTAGGTGAGTACACACACACACCCTTACTAGGTGAGTACACACACACATATATACACACACATGCACATACACACACACACACACACACACAAACACATACGCACACTCACACACCTGTAAGGACCCCGTTATCAAGCTGTCACTCTACCGTCAGCCTTCTTTTCCCTCCCCTCCCCTTCTAATCCCATCACACACACACCTCCCCTGCTTCTAAGGGTCACTCATCCTTCTTCCCCTCCCTCCCCCTCCCCCTCCCCCCTCCCCCTCCCCCCTCCCCCCTTAATCCCATCCCTCTCTCTCCCACATTTTGCACACACATTCACAAGCACCCAGCACACATACACAAGCACGTATACACTTGACACAAAACGTACTCCCCCTTCCCTAACCACCCTCTCCCCTTCCCCCTTGCCACCTACCCTTCTGCCAAATCATCTAACCCCTCCCCAAAACCACTAACCCCTCTCCCTAACCACCTCTCCCCCTCCAATTACCATCCTTCCCCTCCAATTTCCATCCTCCCCCTCCCCCATAACCCTCCATCCCCACTCCCCCTAACCATATATTCCCCTCCCCCTAACCATCTCTCCCCCTTCCTTCTGTGTTGCAATGGGGCAACCTAGAACTAGGATGAGAACAAAGGGCCTGAAGGATGAATCTGGGAGGGAAGACTGGGAGGCGGAGCTCAAAAAAGGGAGGAAGACTGGGGAAGGAGGCTAGATGAGCTTGCAAGGAAGATGGAGGAGAGGTTAGCAGCAGAATGCAGAAGTTTGGAGCAACATGCCACAGTAGCAGAAGCCAAGATACGGAGATTGGAAGAGGAGCTGAGAAATCTGAAACAGCCTAGAGACAAAGATAATACAGAAGTTGCATCAGCAATGTTTACATCAGACACAGACAAAGGGTCTGAAGGGAGCATGGAAGCTAAACTGTATGCAGAGGTCCTGTCAAACACACATGGGGCCAAAACAAAGACAGGGAGCACACTAGGACAGAATGAGAGGTTGGAAGACATTGAAGGAACTAGGACATATACAGGGACCTTACCAGACGCTTGTGGGGGCCAGGAACAGGTGAGCAGGAAGGACAAACCAATGAGCATAGGGGCCACAGCTAGGGAAGGGACTAAAGGAAGGAACACTCCATGGGAAGGAACTAAAACACCTCAGAGGATGCAATGGGAGTCCCAGTGGGAGGTGGAAAAGGGGAGATCAGTTTTTGTCTATGGGCTAGACGAAGCTGAAGGGGAAACTTATGATGAGAGAAAGCAGGAGGAGAAAAAAGCGATTGAAGGTATCATGAAAGTGATAGGCGAGGGAGACATGACCCAGGTGGCAAATTTTTGGAGAATCGGGTGGTTCACAAAGAAAAGGAATCGGCCTCTCAAAGTAATTTTCTAGGCAGAATCAACTCGAACCATGATCCTGCAGGAGAAAGCATGGCTGAGAGGCAAACAGGAGTTCATGAGTGTGTACCTCGATCGAGACAGAACATAGGAGGAAAGGATGATACTGAAAGAGAGAGTGCAAAAATAAAGGAGGAATGGGAGGATATGAAAAAGGAGAGCAGAATAACCCAGGAACAGGTGGAAGGAAAAGCACACCCCCCAGAAACACCTGCAGAAGGACTCCAGCCACGACACCCCAAGGCAACTGAACAATCCAAACCAACCATCACACACCGATCCCTCTGTTCCCACCCTCCACCTCCACTGCAACCCCCCACAGGCCCCCACCAGGGCTCCTGCTCTCCTAACCCCAGTATTCCCCCAGGACTACAGTTACAGTATTAAAACAGAAGTTGAAGGTTTGGTACACAAATGCTGATGGATTAACAAATAAATGTGAGGAATGGCAAGAAAGAATCAATGAGAAGTCCCCAGACATCATAGCAGTTACAGAAACAAAACTCATGGAGAAAATAATAGATGCAATCTTCCCACCAGGATATCAGATCATGAGGAAAGATAGAAGGGGCAGAGGGGGAGGAGGGGTTGCTCTGTTCATAAAATACGATGGAAATTCGAGAAAATGAGAGGCATAGACGAGACAGGAGAAAGGGACTACATATTAGGTACATTTCAGTCTGGGGAGTACAAGGTGGTCATTGCAGTGATGTATAATCCACCACAGAACTGCAGGAGGCCAAGAGAGGAATATGAAGAGAGCAACAGAGCAATGGTGGACACACTTGCTGAGGTGGCAAGAAGAGCTCACTCCAGCACAGCAAAGTTGCTGGTTATGGGGGATTTCAACCACAGGGAGATTGACTGGGAAAACCTGGAGCCACATGGAGGTTCCGAAACATGGAGAGCCAATATGTTGGATGTGGTGCTGGAAAACCTCAAACAACATGTTAAGGACGCTACCAGAGAGAGAGTGGAGGATGAACCAGCAAGATTAGACCTTGTGTTCACCATGGGCAGTTCAGATATTGAGGGCATCGCATACGAGAGTCCCCTAGGAGCTAGTGACCACTTGGTAATGTGCCTTGAATACATAGTAGAGTTGCAAGTGGAGAGAGTAACAGGAGTTGAATGGGAAAAACCAGACTATAAAAGAGGGGACTACATAGGGTTGAGGAACTTCCTGCATGAGGTTCCATGGGACAGAGAACTGGCAGGAAAGCCAGTAAATGAAATGATGGAATATGTATCAACAAAATGCAAGGAGGCAGTGGTAAGGTTTATTCCCAAGGGCAACAGTAACAACGGGAAGACCAGAACAAGCCCCTGGTTTACCAGACGGTGTAAGGAGGCAAAAACAAAGTGCAATAGAGAATGGAAAAAGTACAGAAGGCAGAGAACACATGAAAATAGGGAGATTAGTCGCAGAGCCAGGATCGAGTACGCACAGGTAAGGAGGGAGGCCCAGCGACAGTATGAAAATAACATAGCATCGAAAATCAAGACTGACCGGAAACTGTTGTATAACCACATCAGGAGGAAGACAACAGTCAAAAACCAGGTGATCAGATTAAGGACAGAAGGTGGAGAACTCACAAGAAATGATCAGGAGGTATGTGAGGAGCAAAACAGGAGATTTAAGGAAGTTTTTACAGTAGAGACAGGAAGGGCTGTGGGAAGACAGCACAGAAGGGAACATCAAGAGGGAATATACCAACAAGTGTTGGATGACATACGAACAGCCGAGGAGGAGGTGCAGAAGCTGCTAAGTGACCTTGATACCTCAAAGGCGATGGGACCAGACAACATCTTCCCATGGGTCCTTAGAAAAGGAGCCGAGATGCTGTGCATGCCCATAACCACAATCTTCAACACATCCCTTGAAACTGGGCAAGTACCTGAGAAATGGAAGACAGCAAATGTAGTCCCCGTATTTAAGAAAGGAAACAGAAATGAGGCACTAAACTACAGACCTGTGTCTCTGATATGTATTGTGTGCAAAGTCATGGAGAAGATTATCAGGAGGAGAGTGGTGGAACACCTGGAACGGAACAAGATTATAAATGAAAACCAACATTGGTTCATGGAAGTCAAATCCTGTATCACAAACCTCCTGGAGTTTTATGACAAGGTAACAGAAGTAAGACACGAGAGAGAGGGGTGGGTTGATTGTGTTTTCCTAGACTGCAGGAAGGCCTTTGACACAGTTCCCCACAAGAGATTAGTGCAGAAGCTGGAGGATCAGGCGCATATAACAGGGAGGGCACTGCAATGGATAAGGGAATACCTGACAGGGAGGCAGCAATGAGTCATGGTACGTGAAGAGGTATCACAGTGGGCGCCTGTGACGAGCGGGGTCCCACAGGGGTCAGTTCTAGGACCAGTGCTATTTTTGATATATGCAAACGACATGATGTAATGAATAGACTCTGAAGTGTCCCTATTCGCAGACGATGTGAAGCTGATGAGAATAATTAAATCGGATTAGGATGAGGCAGGACTGCAAAGAGACCTGGACAGGCTGGACATGTGGTCTAGAAACTGGCTTCTCGAATTCAATCCTGCCAAATGCAAAGTCATGAAGATTGGGGAGGGGCAAAGAAGACCGCAGACAGAGTATAGGCTAGGTGGACAAAGACTACAGACCTTACTCAGGGAGAAAGACTTTGTGGTGACCATAACACCGAGCACGTCACTGGAGGCACACATCAACCAAATAACCGCTGCAGCATACGGTTGCCTGGCAAACCTGAGAATAGCGTTCCGATACCTTAATAAAGAATCGTTCAAGACACTGTACACTGTGTATGTTAGGCCCATACTGGAGTATGCAGCACCAGTCTGGAACCCACACCTGGTCAAGCACGTCAAGAAGTTAGAGAAAGTACAAAGGTTTGCAACAAGGCTAGTCCCAGAGCTCAGGGGAATGTCGTACGAGAAAAGGTTGAGGGAAATCGGACTGACGACACTGGAGGACAGAAGGGTCAGGGGAGACATGATAACGACATACAAGATACTGCGGGGATAAACAAGGTGGACAGAGATTGGATGTTCCAGAGAGGGGACACAGAAACAAGGGGTCACAGCTGGAAGCTGAAGACTCAGACGAGTCACAGGGACGTTAGGAAGTATTTCTTCAGTCATAGAGTCGTCAGGAAGTGGAATAGCCTAGCAAGTGAAGTAGATGGAGGCAGGAACCATACGTAGTTTTAAGAAGAGGTATGACAAAGCTCAGGAAGCAGAGAGGGGAAAGGACCTAGTAGCGATCAGTGAAGAGGCGGGCCAGGAGCTGAGTCCTCTACCCCTGCAACCACAATTAGGTGAGTACACACACACACACACACACACACACACACACACACACACACACCACATACACACACACACCACACACACACACACACACACACACACACACACACACACACACACACACACACACACACAGGGAGCCAGGAGCTAAGACTCGACCCCTGCAACCACAAATAGGTGAGTACACACACACACACACACACACACACACAGAGGGAGAACAGCAGAAACTAATTATGGGACTAAAGCCAATGAAGGAGCTAGACTATACACAGAGGCTCTAACAGACAACTGCCATGTCCAGAAACAGATAAGCAGAAAGACACTGGATAGGGAAGAGACAGTAGAAAGCAATGCTTCAATGGCAGGAACTAATTCACATCAGAGGATGCTCAGGGAAGCACAGTGGGAGGACGAAAGGGAGAGGGCCATTTTTGTGTAGGAGCTTCTAGAAGTAGATGGGGAAACTTACGAGGCAAGGAAACAGGAGGAGAAAAAAACGACTGAAAGCATTATGAAAGCAATAGGAGAGGACGACATGACCCAACCGACAAATTTTCGGAGAACTGGGTGGTTTGTGAGAGGAGAAAAGTGTCCAGTCAAAGTGATTTTCAAGGAAGAACCAAACTGGAAGGGACAAACTTGAGTTCCGGACTGTGTACCTCGACCGAGATAGAACACAAGAAGAAAAGATGATACTGAAAGAGAGGATGTAATGCCTCAAGGAGGAATGGGAGGCAAGGAAGGTGGAGAGGAGGGGAAACCAGGCCCAGTGGAAGAACAAACACAACCCCCCCCTCCAGTACCACCCTCAGAAGGAACCCAACCATGGCAATACCAAAGCAATCAAACAACCTAACCAAAAACCCACTCACTGTACCCTCTGCCCCATCCCCCTCACCACAACCCCCACCCCCACTGTAACCCCCCATAGGCCCTCTCCCCAACCCTGATCACCATAACCCCCACCCATACTGAAACCCCATAGGCCCTCTGTCCCCACCCCCCCAACACAGACCCCACCCTCACAACAACCCACTATCGGACCCCACCAGGGGCACCTGCTCCCCCTAACCCACCATTCTCCCCAGTCCACAGTGATAGAAAAGAAGTTGAAGGTTTGGTACACAAACGTGGATGGAATAATGAATAAATGTGAGGAGTGGCATGAAAGAATCAAGGAGATGTTCCCAGACATCATAGCAGTCAAAGAAACAAAACTCACCGGGACAGTAACAGACGCAGTCGTCCCACCCGGATATCAGATCCTGAGGAAGGATAGAAGGAGCAGAGGGAGAGCAGGGATTGCACTGCTCATTAAAAACTGGTGGGGATATCAAGCAATGGAAGGAATGGACAAGATTGGAGAAAGGGATTACATAGTAGGTACACATCAATCAGGGGAACACAAGGTAGTCATTGCAGTGATGTATAACCCATCACAGAACTGCAGGAGGCCAAGAGAGGAATATGATGAGTGCAACAGAGCAATGGTGGACACACTAGCTGAGGTGGCAAGAAGAGCTCACTCGAGTAGAGCGAAGTTACTGTTTATGGGTGACTTCAACCACAGGGAGATTGACTAGGAAAACCTAGAATCACATGAGGGTCCCGAAACATGGAGAGCCAAGATGATGGATGTGGTCCTGTAAAACCTCATGCACCAACATGTTAGGGACACTACCAGAGAGAGAAAGGAGGTTGAACCAGCAAGACTGGACCTTGTGTTCACCCTGAGTAGCTCAGACATTGAAAAGCCCCTTGAAGCTAGTGACCATGTAGTTCTGAGTTTTGAATTCATCATTGAGCTACAAGTGGAGAGGGTAACAAGAGTTGAAAAGGAAAAGCCAAACTGTAAAAGGGGAGGGGCTACACAGGCATAAGGACCTTCCTTCAGTAGGTTCAGTGGGAAAGAGAGTTGGTAGGAGAGTCAGTAAACGAAATGATGGACTACATAACAACAAAATGCAAGGAGGCAGAGAAAAGGTTTGTTCCAAGGGTAACAGAAATAATGGGAAGACCAGAACGAGCCCTTGGTTTACCCGAAGGTGTAGGAAGGCAAAAACTAAGTGTAACTAGAAAAT
Organism: Cherax quadricarinatus; assembly: GCF_026875155.1. NCBI lineage: Eukaryota > Metazoa > Arthropoda > Malacostraca > Decapoda > Parastacidae > Cherax > Cherax quadricarinatus. The sequence continues at coordinate 33,908,635 of NC_069448.1, read as the reverse complement.
AAAAAAACTACAGAAGGCAAAGGACTCAAGAAAATAAAGAGATTAGTCGACGAGTCAAAAAAGAGTATGCACAGATAAGGAGAGAGGGCCCAGAGGCAGTACAAAAACTACATAGAACCGAAAATCAAGTCTGACCCGAAGCTGCTTTACAGCCACATCAGGAGGAAGACAACAGTCAAGGACCAGGTAATCAGGGTTAGGAAAGAAAGTGGGGAGCTCAAAAGAAATGACCAAAAAGTATGTGAGGAGCTCAACATGAGATTTCAGGAAGTATTTACATTGGAGGCTGAAGGGACACTGGGAAGACAAAAGAGTGCTGTACACCAACAAGGGATATACCAACTAGTGTTGGATGAAATACACACAACCCAGGAGGAGATATAGAAGCTCCCAAGTGACCTTGATACCTCAAAGGCGGTGGAACCGGACAACATCTCTCCATGGGTCCTTAGAGAGGGTGTATAGACACTGTGTGTGCCACTAACCACATTCTTCAACACATCCCATGAAAACTAGGCAACTACCTGAGGAATGGAAGATGGCTAACATAGTCCTCATCTTTAAGAAAGTAGACAGAAATGATGCACTAAACTATAGACCAGTGTCACTGACGTGTATAGTATGCAAAGCCATGGAGAAGATTATCAGGAGGAGAGTGGTGGAGCACCTGGAGCAGAACTAGGTTATTAACGACAGCCAGCATGGATTCATGGAAGGCAAATCCTGTGTCACAAACCTTCTAGAGTTTTATGACAAGGTAACTGAAGTAAGACATGAGAGGGAGGGGTGGGTTGATTGCATTTTCTTGGATTGCAAGAAGGCTTTCGTCACAGTTCCTCACGAGAGTAGTACAGAAGCTAGAGGATCAGGTACATATAACAGGAAGGGCACTGCAATGGATCAGAGAATACCTGACAGGGTGGCAACAGCGAGTCATGGTCCGTGATGAGGTATCACAGTAGGTGTCTGTGACGAGCGGGGTCCCACAGGGGTCAGTCCTGGGACCAGTGCTATTCTTAGTATATGTGAATGACATGACGGAAGGGATAGACTCAGAAGTGTCCCTGTTCGCAGATGATGTGAAGCTAATGAGGAGAATTAAATCAGATGCTGAGCAGACAGGGCTACAGAAAGACCTGGACAGGCTGGACGCATGGTCCAGCAACTGGCTCCTAGAATTTAACCCCGCCAAATACAAACTCATGAAGATCGGAGAACGGCAAAGAAGACTGAAGACAGAGTATGGGCTAGGCGGCCAAAGACTGCAAACCTCACTCAAGGAGAAAGATCTAGGGCTGAGTAAAATACCTAGTACATCGCCAGAAGCACACATTAACCAGATAACTGCTGCGGCATATAGGCGCCTGACAGACCTCAGAATAGCGTTCCGGTACCTCAGTAAGGAATCGTTCAAGACTTTATACACTTTGTACGTCAGGCCCATACTGGAGTACGCAGCACCAGTTTGGAACCCACACATGGTCAAATACGTCAAGAAATTATAGAAAGTGCAAAGGTTTGCAACAAGGCTAGTTCCAAAGCTTAGGGGAATGTCCTACGAAGAAAGGTTAAGGGAACTCGGTCTGACGACACTGGAGGACAGGAGGGTCAGGGAAGACAAGATAACGACATATAAAATACTACATGGAATAGACAAGGTGGACAGAGACAGGATGTTCCAGAGATGGGACGCAGAAACAAGTTGTCACAATTGGAAGCTGAAGACTCAGATGAGTAAAAGGGATGTTAGGAAGTATTTCTTCAGCCACAGAGTTGTTAGGAAGTGGAATAGTCTGGCAAGCGATGTAGTGAAGGCAGAAACTATATATAGTTTTAAGACAAGGTATGATAAAGCTCATGGAGCAGGGAGAGGGAGGACCCGTTAGCGGTCAGTGAAGAGTCGGGGCCAGGAGCTGAGTCTGGACCCCTGCAACCACAATTAAGTGAGTACACACACACACACACCAATACATACATTCATGTATATATATATATATATATATATATATATATATATATATATATATATATATATATATATATATATATATATATATTCGCAGGAATCAAAGAGGTAGACCCAAGAAAAGTCCCACTGAAAACGAGAAAATTTGCGCACAGGTTAGCAAAAAAATCGAAGAAGGTAACACAGTGGGAGCAATAAGAATAATTACAAGTGACGACACTGTAGCCCCCAAAGATGAGACCACGGCCCAAGCACTAAAAGACAAGCATCCAACCAGGGACACCATAGCCATCAACGACAACCCTGAGGAAGACCCCATCACTGAACAATTAATTTTGCCAGAATCGGAAGTCTATAATTCGATCGTGTCATTTCCAGCAGGATCTGCAGGAGGTTACACTGGAATTCGACCTCAGCACCTCAGAGAGATAGTAAATCCAGTACTCGGTGAATCTGCATCAATTCTTCTCACCGAGTTAACAACATTCGTCAACAATTGCCTGGCTGGGCGAATCCCAGAAGAAATTAAACCTTTCTTTTTTGGAGCCTTACTATGTGCTTTGAAGAAGAGGGATGGGGGAATCAGATTCATTGCAGTTGGAAACACTCTTCGCCGTCTCGTTGCCAAAGCAGCAGTGAGAAACATTCGCCTAGAAGCTGCCACTTTACTCCAGCCACATCAACTGGGCTTTCGGGTCTCTCAAGGCAGTGAAGCTGCAGCTCATGCCGCAAGGGCCTACATCACGGACCTACCAGAAGACAAGGCCATAGTCAAACTTGATTTTAGAAATGCCTTTAATATGATGAAGAGATATGCTGTTTTTCCAGCTGTTCGGGATCGGTTCCCCAGTCTTTTTCTCTTCATTTCAGCCGGCTACAGCAAACATTCAATTCTTTTGTTTGGAGAACATGAAATTCATTCATCAGAGGGTGTTCAGCAGGGTGACCCACTCGCTCCACTTCTCTTCTGCTTGGCAGTAAGAGAACTAACTTCCAGCCTACGCAGTGAGCTCAATATCTGGTACCTGGATGACGGCACTCTGGCAGGTACTGAAGAGTCGCTGGTGGGGGACCTACAACTGGTGAAAACACAGGGAGAAGACTTGGGACTCATTCTCAATCCCTCCAAGTGTGAAATCATCACAGCAATCATCAATGCTGTGCGAAGAATCCTCCAGGAAGTCTCAACTACCACTCCGTCCAACACTACCCTCTTGAGAGCACCGCTGGGTCACCAGGCCATCGACACTGTCCTCAGGGACAAATTGAATGACCTGATGAGAATGGAGGAGAGAATAAGCGATCTTGATACCCATGATGCTCTGTATCTCCTCACAAGGTGTCTTACTATGCCAAGACTCACTTACTTCTTGAGGTGTGCACCCTTCTTTGACAACCCAACACTCGATGAATATGACGCACATCTGAGATCAACTTTTAAGAAGGCACTGAACCTGTCACTAAAGGATCAGCAATGGGATCAGGCAACCCTCCCAGTGTTATTGGGAGGTATAAGGGTGCGCAAAGCAACGCATGTTGCTTTACCTGCTTTTCTGTCTTCGTGTTTGGCTTCCAGTGCATTAGTCAAGAAGATAGTTCCCGAAACGCTTGAGAGACGTGGTAGGAGCTCAAGACCCCAGGTTTACTGAAGCAGCAATGCGGTGAGACACCCTTGCAGACTCCTCCAGTAGACCACTTCCTCCCAAACAGCACAAACAGTCGCACTGGGACAAACCGATCATGGAAAAAATCGCCAACACAATGCTCTCCAATGCTTCAGGAAAGGACAAATCTCGTCTCCTGGCAGTGAAGGCACCACACTCAGGAGATTTCCTGTTAGCTGTTCCTAATTCCTCCCTGGGCACCCGTCTCGACCCACAGGCCATTCGGATTGGTGTTGCTCTTCGCCTAGCCGCCGCCATCCTCACCGAACATAGGTGTATTTGTGGCAGGGCGACAGCTGATTAATTCGGACTTCATGGTATCGTGTGTCACACAGCAGAAGGGAAGTATGCCAGACATGAGGAGGTCAATGACATCATAAAGAGAAGCCTCGCCACAGCCCGTTGCCCAGCTCATCGGGAACCCCAAGTACAGAGGACTGATGGAAGTCAAAAGCGTCCAGATTGAGCCACTATGCTACCCTGGAAGGATGGAAAGCAGATTGCTTGGGACTACACCTGTGCTGCCACATTGGCAGGACACCTACTTGCCATACTCCATAGTGGAAGGGGGGGGAGCTGCCAGCCACAGGGAGACCAAGAAGATCCGAAAATATGAAGACCTTTTCCCTTGCTATAACTTCATTCCAATAGGTTCGGAGACCCTTGGAGCATGGGGCAAGTGTGCTCCAAAGTTCCACAAAGAGCTGGGTGAAAAGCTCATTTATAGAAACCAAGGACCACAGGGCGACCAGCTTCCTCTTTCAGAGAACTCATGTGTTATATATATATATATATATATATATTTTATATATATATATATATATATTATACTATATATTTTATATATATATATATATGTCGTGCTGTGAAGGCTTACTCAGCCCTGTAACAACTTCAGACAGTATTACCAAGGCTGGCTCCTCCTCAGGAAAATTAATGAATAGAAAAAGAAATATAATTCACAAAGATAAACACTTTATTATTTATTAAAGCAAACTTAAAACAATAAAACATGAAAGGTATATCCTATTTGAAAGAAAAATAAAAAATGAAATGAATAAAATAACATTTGAACTCAATGCTAATATATATAGGGGTGTCTGGTGTTGGTGACACTGACTGTTGTTGAAATCATAGCAGTTGCTGATGATGGGAAGGGGGTCGCAGGTGTTGGTTACAACCCACTGGTTCGTTCTTCACAGTATAGTCTTGAGTATTCTATCCCGATGACAGGAAAGCAGGTTCTTTACCGCTGCAATGATGAGGGGTTACGTCCTGCAATTTCATACAGGTGCCCAGGTAATTAAATTCAAAAAGGGGAAGTCTCAGGACGTTAGTCCATCTCCATCAATTCTACTCGTTGATTGGCAGGTGACCCTCTCTGTCATCCAAGCTGGAAAGATAGACAGGTTACCCACTGCTTAAGAAATCACTCTCCATGATAAGTACAATACCTAAAGATGTGGTGATTATTACAACAGTCATCTTAGAGCAAGACTGAAAGGACTAAGTTTATTATTGGTCAAAAGTGAAGCTTTCAACCAATAAATCCACTAGAATACAAGGCAGGCATGTACTTACTGTAAGTAGTGCTGGGAGCTGTGAGTCTAGTGATTACTGTTTTGACCGGAGACCCACACGTCACCTTTCGGGGCGGGGGGGGGGAGGAAGGAGGGGAAGGGATAGCGGGAGCTAGACTGACCCTACCTTAACAAGCAGCCGGCAATCAAACTATCACCTTCGGGGTGGGGGAAAAAAGGCTGGAATAGCGGGAGCTTGACTTACCCTACCTTAACAAGTAGCCGGCAATGAAACTATTGTTACTATCTACTCCCTCGCTACTCCTATCTATTGAACTTTTCCCTCACAGTGCCGAATATGTAAAACTGGTCAATTAGCAAGAACTCATTTAAAATTAAGTTCTTTCTAAAATTTTCTCTTATACACTTAAAGATATATTTTTTCATTAATGTTAATGTAAAAATTTTTAATTTTGCACCAAAAGAAACTTAGAAAACTTACCTAACCTTATTGTAACAAGAGCAATTTATTTTATCCTAACCCAACTAAATATATTTTAGGTTTGATTACAGTAATTTAATACTAAACAAACACAGTGAAATATATTTTTTTCGTTAGGTTCAGAATGATTTCGGGAAAATTATTGCAAACAAAAATTTTCACTTGTCCTATATGGCAAGATGAACGTTGCTATTTAAGCCAAGATCGCAAATTCTGCCTATTCGGCACGACATATATATGTATATATATATATTTATTTATTATTATCACACTGGCCGATTCCCACCAAGGCAGGGTGGCCCGAAAAAGAAAAACTTTCACCATCATTCACTCCATCACTGTCTTGCCAGAAGGGTGCTTTACACTACAGTTTTTAAACTGCAACATTAACACCCCTCCTTCAGAGTGCAGGCACTGTACTTCCCATCTCCAGGACTCAAGTCCGGTCTGCCGGTTTCTCTGAACCTCTTCATAAATGTTACTTTGCTCACACTCCAACAGCACGTCAAGTATTAAAAACCATTTGTCTCCATTCACTCCTATCAAACACGCTCACGCATGCCTGCTGGAAGTCCAAGCCCCTCGCACACAAAACCTCCTTTACCCCCTCCCTCCAACCTTTCCTAGGCCGACCCCTACCCCTCCTTCCTTCCACTACAGACTGATACACTCTTGAAGTTATTCTGTTTCGCTCCATTCTCTCCACATGTCCGAACCACCTCAACAACCCTTCCTCAGCCCTCTGGACAACAGTTTTGGTAATCCCGCACCTCCTCCTAACTTCCAAACTACGAATTCTCTGCATTATATTCACACCACACATTGCTCTCAGACATGACATCTCCACTGCCTCCAGCCTTCTCCTCGCTGCAACATTCATCACCCATGCTTCACACCCATATGATGGGGATTAGTCACTAGTGGCGTTCCACAAGGATCAGTTTTAGGCCCTCTCCTGTTCATAATTTACATTAATGACCTTGATGAAGGGATTACTAGTGACATGGGTAAGTTTGCTGATGATACAAAGATAGGCCGTATAATTCACTCTGAGGAGGATATCAATGAACTCCAGGACGATTTGAACAAATTAATGTCTTGGTCTGAAAATGGCAGATGAAGTTTAATGTGGATAAGTGTAAGGTACTTGCCCTTGGTAATGAAAATAACCCTCGAAGCTATAATCTAGGTGAAGTAGAGCTTGGTTATACAGAATGTGAAAAAGACTTGGGTGTCATGGTAAGCAGAAATCTAAAGCCAAGACAGCAGTGCCTCAGTGTGCGCAACAAGGCCAACAGATTACTTGGATTTATCTCAAGAAGTATAAGTAACAGAAGTCCAAAAGTTATTTTACAGCTCTATACATCACTAGTGAGGCCTCATTTAGATTATGCTGCTCAGTTTTGGTCCCCTTACTACAGGATGGACATAGACTCATTAGAGAACATACAGAGAAGAATGACTAAAATGATTTACTGTGTAAGGAACCTCCCGTATGAAAATAGACTTAAAGCCTTAAATCTCCACTCTCTGGAGAGGCGTAGAATGAGGGGAGATATCATTGAAGTGTATAAGTGGATGACGGGCATAAACAAGGGAGACATTAATAAAGTACTGAGGGTGTCGAACCAGGTAAGAACCAGGAATAATGGATTTAAGTTGGATAAATTTAGATTTAGAAAGGACATAGGTAAGTACTGGTTTTCTAACAGAGTTGTAGATGCGTGGAACAGTCTTCCCAGTGGGGTGATAGAGGCTAGGACCTTGGGTAGCTTTAAGAAGAGACTGGACAAATATATGAGTGGGAGGGGCTGGGTTTGATTGGTGTCAAGGGGTACGGGAGTTGTTAGGTAAGACACATATGCAACAGTTAGGTATCTTTATTATGAAACGTTTCGCCTACACAGTAGGCTTCTTCAGTCAAGTACAGAAAAGTTGATAGAAGCAGAAGATACTTGAAGACGATGTAATCAGTCCATCACCCTTAAAGTTTTGAGGTGGTCAGTCCCTCAGTCTGGAGAAGAGCATTGTTTCATAGTGTGAAACAATATGGAGATGAAGTGACAGGATGGAGCTTTTTATAGCGCCAAGAGGTGAGACGTAGGCCACTAGGAGAGGTAAGAACTCAGAGGGACTGACCACCTCAAAACTTTAAGGGTGATGGACTGATTACATCGTCTTCAAGTATCTTCTGCTTCTATCAACTTTTCTGTACTTGACTGAAGAAGCCTACTGTGTAGGCGAAACGTTTCATAATAAAGATACCTAACTGTTGCATATGTGTCTTACCTAACAACCTGTCGGTATTTTATACCATTTTAATGTTCAAGGGTACGGGAGTTATTTCTTGAGTAGCTTTAGGTAGATGTCGTTTTGATAAGGACCTGCCTCGTATGGGCCAGTAGGCCTTCTGCATTGTTCCTACATTCTTATGTTCTTATGTTCTTATGTTCTTATATAAGAGCGTTGGTAAAACTATACTCTCATACATTCCCCTCTTTGCCTCCAAGGACAAAGCTCTTTGTCTCCAGAGACTCCTAAGTGCACCACTCACCCTTTTCCCCTCATCAATTCTATGATTCACCTCATCTTTCATAGACCCATCCGCTGACACGTCCGCTCCCAAATATCTGAATACATTCACCTCCTCCATACTCTCTCCCTCCAATCTGATATCCAATCTTTCATCACCTAATCTTTTTGTTATCCTCATAACCTTACTCTTTCCTGTATTCACTTTCAATTTTCTTCTTTTGCACACCCTACCAAATTCATCCACCAATCTCTGCAACTTCTCTTCAGAATCTCCCAAGAGCACAGTGTCATCAGCAAAGAGCAACTGTGACAACTGTAAAGTAAAAGGACACAAGTGCAACTAATGTGACATTTATTGTGGCAACGTTTCGCTCTCCAGGAGCTTTATCAAGCCATTACAAACAATACATGGACACAGAGGGTATATATAGGATCAGAGTGAGGTGAATACTAGTGAGGTACCATTTCGATGTTCACTAGTGGTTGTAGTAGTAGTAGTAGTGGTAGTGACAAAAGTAATACAATATTGTATTACTTTTGTCACTACCACTACTACTACTACTACTACTACCACTAGTGAACATCGAAATGGTACCTCACTAGTATTCACCTCACTCTGATCCTATATATACCCTCTGTGTCCATGTATTGTTTGTAATGGCTTGATAAAGCTCCTGGAGAGCGAAACGTTGCCACAATAAATGTCACATTAGTTGCACTTGTGTCCTTTTACTTTACATATTGTCGGTAATTCTACCAACTTTATTACAAACTGTAACAACTCCCACTTTATGTGTGATTCTTTATCTTTTAACTCCACGCCTCTTGTCAAGACCCTCGCATTTACTTCTCTTACAACCCCATCTATAAATATATTAAACAACCACTGTGACATCACACATCCTTGTCTAAGGCCTACTTTTACTGGGAAATAATTTCCCTCTTTCCTACATACTCTAACTTGAGCCTCACTATCCTCATAAAAACTCTTCACTGCTTTCAGTAACCTACCTCCTACACCATACACCTGCAACATCTGCCACATTGTGATGAATGGTTTGAAAAATTCTACAAGATTGATGGACTGAACACATCGACTCCAGGCTGAGGGACTGATTACCTCATACTCCTCCTCTCCTTACGCCTTCCTCTTTGTATTGGACTGATGAAGCCACTGTGTGGCGAAACGTTTCCTGAATAAAGATTCCTATATGCTGCATAAGTGTCTCATCTGCCACATTGCCCCCCTATCCACCCTGTCATACGCCTTTTCCAAATCCATAAATGCCACAAAGACCTCTTTAGCCTTATCTAAATACTGTTCACTTATATGTTTCACTGTAAACACCTGGTCCACACACCCCCTACCTTTCCTAAAGCCTCCTTGTTCATCTGCTATCCTATTCTCCGTCTTACTCTTAATTCTTTCAATAATAACTCTACCATACCAGACTTATCCCCCTATAATTTTTGCACTCTCTTTTATCCCCTTTGCCTTTATACAAAGGAACTATGCATGCTCTCTGCCAATCCCTAGGTACCTTACCCTTTTCCATACATTTATTAAATAATTGCACCAACCACTCCAAAACTATATCCCCACCTGCTTTTAACATTTCTATCTTTATCCCATCAATCCCGGCTGCCTTACCCCCTTTCATTTTACCTACTGCCTCACGAACTTCCCACACACTCACAACTGGCTCTTCCTCACTCCTACAAGATGTTATTCCTCCTTGTCCTATACACGAAATCACAGCTTCCCTATCTTCATCAACATTTAACAATTCCTCAAAATATTCCTCCATCTTCCCAATACCTCTAGCTCTGGTGGCCTGGTGGTTAACGCTCTCGCTTCACACGGCGAGGGCCTGGGTTCGATTCCCAGCCAGAGTAGAAACATTGGACGTGTTTCTTTCCACCTGTTGTCTATGTTCCCCATCAGTAAAATGGGTACCTGGGTGTCAGTCGACTGGTGTGGGTCGCATCCTGGGACACTGACCTAAGGAGGCCTGGTCACAGACCGGGCCGCGGGGGCGTTGACCCCCGGAACTCTCTCCAGATAAACTCCAGATAAACTCTCCTCTCCTATTTTTAACTGACAAATCCATTTGTTCTCTAGGCTTTCTTAACTTGTTAATCTCACGCCAAAACTTTTTCTTATTTTCAACAAAATTTGTTGATAACATCTCACCCACTCTCTCATTTGCTCTCTTTTTACATTGCTTCACCACTCTCTTAACCTCTCTCTTTTTCTCCATATACTCTTCCCTCCTTGCATCACTTCTACTTTGTAAAAAATTCTCATATGCTAACTTTTTCTCCCTTACTACTCTCTTTACATCATCATTCCACCAATCGCTCCTCTTCCCTCCCACACCCACTTTCCTGTACCACAAACTTCTGCTGAACACTCTAACACTACATTTTTAAACCTACCCCATACCTCTTCGGCCCCATTGCCTATGCTCTCATTAGCCCATCTATCCTCCAATAGCATGTTATATATCTGTATATATATATATATATATATATATATATATAAATATAATATATATATATAATATATATATATAATATGGTCTCCTCTTATGTCCATTGATTTGATCCTAGAAAAGAAAACCCAGATCTCAGGACGATGGAAGGTAGAATGAAAGGCACTAATACATATGATGCAATTTACCTGCTTACCAGGTGCCTGTCCATCCCAAAACTTACCTATTTCCTGAGATGCTCCCTAGCCTTCAGCAGTCCAAATCTTAAAGAATATTACTCACTCCTAAAGACCTTGCTAGAGAGTGTATTCAGTCTTTTCCTTGAAGATGGACAGTGGATGCAAGCCTCACTTCCAGTCAGGTTTTGGGGACTGGGAGTACGCAGATCCTTGCAGATTGCCCTACCAGCTTTCTTGACATCCTCCATAGCATCAGATGACTTAATAAAACAAATTCTTCTGGACAACCTCAGTGACTCAGCAGGAATACTAGATCCTAGCTACTTTAGTGCCATTACCGACTGGGAGATAATTGTCTCTCTGCCACCAAAATCTAGTACAGCACTGGCATAAAATCGGTCTAGTTCGGATGGCCCCCAACACCGAAAAGTTGCTTGTCAACATGTTAAGAACTGCAACATCCGACACTACCTGTCTCCAAACTCTGAGTGCACCTCACTGTGGGGACTTCCTCCAAACAGTTCCCATTTTGGTAATGGAAACACGCCTAGATCCATAGACCCTCCGTATTGCAGTGGCTCTCTGCCTCACTGCTTTAATTCACACGGATATCCGTGTATGTGCGGCAATGGACATGCCAACCAAAATGGTTTACTACTCCAAAACCAAGGGCTGGTACACAAAACACAATGAAGTTAAGGACATCATGGAGAGGAGCCTTGTTACACCTGGATGCCCAGATGAGAGAGAGACCTGATCCCTAGCAGCCAACAATACTCAAAACTCTCAATCTACCCCGACGGGATCACCATCTATCCCTGGAAGAATGGCAAGTTCAGAGTATGGGACAATACATGATGGCTGATACCTACATCAGTCACAGTGTCAGGCAACAGGGAGGTTCTGTGGCTCACAGGGAGGAGTGCAAGATCAAGTACAGAGACATAAGCCAACAGTATCAATTTGTCCCAGTGGGATCAGAGACTTTGAGCTAATGTTGAAAGAATGCTGCGTGTTCCCACAGAGAACTTGGTTCCAGAATGATTGACACCACCAGGGACCTGAGGTCAGCCGTTTTTCACGTTCAAGTACCTCAGCATGGCCATCTAGAGAGGAAATGCTTGCTGCATACTTGGATAGCATCCAAGAGATTCATAGTCTTTGGTATAGTGTATCAGTGTATTCATGTTTGTGCTTTTTTCAAACAAATAATCTCTGACCTTTAAAAATACAGACATACATGTATATATGGGTAGTAGGGGAAGACTAGTGCTCACATATATATCTTTGATTACTACCTATAATTCTGCTTCTATACTGATCATTTTACTGTCAAATATGAATGTACAGGTTGTTTACCTTCCTTAGGTCATGTCAGAGCCAGTCCCTGTGTTCAAGACGTGACCCATACCAGTCAGTTAACACTCAGGTGTTTGTTTTCTGTTAGGTGAACTTAGTCAGCAGGTGTAAGGAGAGTTACCTATATCTATTGTCCTTTTTGGGAATAGATCTCGAGTCACTTTAGCTGAGAGCCAAGTATCGCTACGAAAGTCACTTTCACACTACACTATGGAGAGTTTTGTTCATCAGTAAACCGAAAAAAAGTGTCTCCTGATATGGGGCTTTCCAGGATGATGAACCGTTCAGTGATGGAACAACCTCTGGCTCACTGGTGCTGCTATCATTAGTAATTTATCCACTGTCTTACCTTAACTAGGTTTTCCCCCATAAGGTATAAAAGTAATAATGACATTTAGTATCCCACTATTTTACCACTATTGAAAAAAGTAATATGTTGTCAGTGTGGGTCGTCGCCCGATGCTGGTGGTGGCGTCGATGATGTACTCAGTGTTCGGACTGCTGCGTCTCTACGCCACCAGTTACTGGTGGATTATGGTCACAATGTTCTTAGCTTCCACATCCTTCCCGTCCATCCTGGAACTCTCATTAATCATTGGTAAGTCTTTAGATTTTTAACTTTTTATTAAGTTCAAATTCATTATCATTTTCACGAAGTGTTTGCACATAATTCCGTCTACTTCAGGGAATGTCTTTACAGTGTATCATCTACAAGTCTTCACTTAGATATACCATATATTTATATGTATTTTAGTACTTATCTATAATCAGTTATTTATTTAATACTTAATTTATCAGATTAGGCACCAGTTGTTGTGGTCTACCCTGTAATAACTGTATTGTGGTCTTCCCTGTAATAACTGTATTGTGGTCTTCCCTGTAATAACTGTATTGTAGTCTTCCCTGTAATAACTGTATTGTGGTCTTCCCTGTAATAACTGTACTGTGGTCTTCACTGTAATAACTGTGTTGTGGTCTTCACTGTAATAACTGTATTGTGGTCTTCCCTGTAATAACTGTATTGTGGTTTTCCCTGTAATAACTGTATTGTGGTCTTCCCTGTAATAACTGTATTGTGGTCTACCCTGTAATAACTGTATTGTGGTCTACCCTGTAATAACTGAATTGTGGTCTACCCTGTAATAACTGTATTGTGGTCTACCCTGTAATAGCTGTATTGTGGTCTACCCTGTAATAACTGTATTGTGGTCTTCCCTGTAATAACTGTATTGTGGTCTACACTGTAATAACTGTGTTGTGGTGTTCCCTGTAATAACTGTATTGTGGTCATCCCTGTAATAACTGTATTGTGGGCTTCCCTGTAATAGCTGTATTGTGGTCTACCCTGTAATAACTGTATTGTGGTCTTCCCTGTAATAACTGTATAGTGGTCATCCCTGTAATAACTGTATTGTGGGCTTCCCTGTAATAGCTGTATTGTGGTCTACCCTGTAATAACTGTATTGTGGTCTTCCCTGTAATAGCTGTATTGTGGTCTACCCTGTAATAACTGTATTGTGGTCTTCCCTGTAATAACTGTATTGAGGTCTTCACTTTAATAACTGTATTGTGGTCTTCACTGTAATAACTGTATTGTGGTCTTCACTGTAATAACTGTATTGTGGTCTTCCCTGTAATAACTGTGTTGTGGTCTTCACTGTAATAACTGTGTTGTGGTCTTCCTGTATAACTGTGTTGTGGTCTTCACTGTAATAACTGTGTTGTGGTCTTCCCTGTAATAACTGTGTTGTGGTCTTCACTGTAATAACTGTGTTGTGGTCTTCACTGTAATAACTGTATTGTGGTCTTCACTGTAATAACTGTGTTGTGATCTACTTCAGCAATTTGAATTTTCTTCATATTCTTATAAAGAACAACATCAGAAGTTATTTTAAAAAACCTGAAAAATCACTTTCCTCAAACTTGTAATTCTTCCACAATATCTACAAGCAACTTTTACAATATCTACAACCAACTTTTACAATATCTACAACCAACTTTTACAATATCTACAACCAACTTTTACAATATCTACAACCAACTTTTATAATATCTTCAACCAACTTTTACAATATCTACAACCAACTTTTACAATACCTACGACCAATTTTTACAATGTCTACAACCAACTTTTACAATACCTACAACCAACGTTTACAATATCTACAACCATCTTTTACAATATCTACAACCAACTTTTACAATATCTACAACCAACTTTTACAATAACTACAAGGAAATAGCAAACGAGAGGACTCCAATAGCAATAGTGAGGATAAATTACCAAAAACAACTGGTGGGAGCTCCATTGTTGGTGCTAGGGAGGATAGAAGTAAGACAGGGAAACATGCACCAACAGGGAATACAGTCACAGAAACCCAAGGCAAGCGGAAACCAAGCCTGTGCACATACTATGCACTTGGTATCTGCGGGCATTGGAAATCTGGAAAAACAGATGGGACGTGCAACTATGACCACCCTAGAAAATGCCATGCCCATATGACAACAGGAAAATGCAAACTCCTTCCTGTAAGCTTTTTCACCTGAAATGTGTACCTCTTCAGTACAGGAAAGGACTGTGCTATAACTTAAATTGCCAGGCATACAATCTAAAGGGGACAAAAAGATACAAAAACACCCAGGCCATGGGAAACCTGGGTAGCCACAGCCACTCAAGAGGGAGAGGTTTTTAGTGCCAGGAAGGAAAAAAAAACTGGCAGGAAATGGCAGAAATCGTACACCAAATACCAGTCATTCCTGGAGTGGAACCACAGTCGATGGCCTCCACTCCAAACAACAGATACAGATACTAATGCCGGAAAAAAATCCCCCCCCAGTACCAACAATACCACCAGTCCGATAACATTCTTCTTTGCAAATATACAGGGTCTAAGCCAGCAACAAACAACAAAATACCTTTCATCCGTGGACTGCTTGCAGAGGCAAAGGCAATGTTCGCGGCTTTCACTGAGACCCACATGAAGGATCACTTGGACAACGAAATATGGATCCCAGGTTACAACCTATACAGATGTGACAGAGTGAACAGGCAAAAGGGGGGGGGTTGGCCTGTACATTGCAGAGTCACTTGTTTGCACAGAACTGCTAAATGCCTCAAATGATGTAGTGGAAGTTTTAGCAGTAAAGGTCGAGAACCAAAACCTAGTCATTGTGGTAGTCTACAAGCCTCCGGATGCAACATACCAGCAATTCCAGGAACAGCTGTTAAAAATTGACCACTGTCTGGAAAATCTTCCAGCTCCTGCACCCAACATCTTGCTCCTGGGGGATTTCAACTTAAGGCACCTAAAATGGAGGAATATAGCAAATAATATTGTTGCAGTAATAACACCAGGAGGCAGCTCTGATGAAAACTCACACTTTTAAATCTCTGCACAAAATTCAATTTAAACCAGAAAATAATAGAGCCTACTAGACTGGAGAATACACTAGACCTCATCTTCACTAACAATGATGATCTGATAAGAAATGTCACCATATCAAAAACAATATACTCAGATCACAACATAATTGAGGTTCAGACATGTATGCGTGGAGCCCCAGACCGACAAAATGAGACTAGTCACGAGGGTGCATTCACCAAATTCAACTTCAATAACAAAAACATAAAGTGGGACCAAGTAAACCAAGTCCTAACCGATATAAGCTGGGAAGATATACTAAGCAACACAGACCCCAAACTTATGCCTAGAACAGATTAACTCGGTGGCACTCGACGTATGCACAAGGCTTATTCCTCTAAGAGAAAGGAGGAGTAGATGTAAAATAGAAAGAGACAGGCGCTCCCTTTACAGGCGACGGAAAAGAATAACAGAGCGGCTAAAGAGGTCAATATATTTGAAAATGGCGTAGGGAGACACTGGTCAGAGAAATAGCAAGCATCGAATTAAGCTAGAAGAATCTTTAAGAGTCAGGAATCGCAGGAAGAACTAAAAGCCATAAATGAAATCGAGAGAAACCAAAGTATTTCTTCACCTATGCCAAATCAAAATCGAGAACAACGTCCAGTATTGGGCCCCTACTTAAACAAGATGGGTTCCTACACAGATGACAGCAAGGAAATGAGTTGAGCTACTTCAAGTCCCAATATGACTCAGTTTTTTAGCAATCCGCTAACCAGACTGAGAGTCGAAGATTCAAAATGAATTTTTATGAGAGAGCACAAAATTTGATTAACACAAGACTTCCGATGTTATCTGACGCCAAATGACTTCGAACAGGCGAATAAATGACATGCCATGCACTCTGCCCCAGGGCCAGACTCATGGAACTCTGTGTTCATCAAGAACTGCAAGAAGCCCCTATCACGAGCCTTTTCCATCCTATGGAGAGGGAGCATGGACAAGGGGGTCGTCCCTCAGTTACTAAAAACAACAGACATAGCCCCACTCCACAAGGGGCAGTAAAGCAACAGCAAAAGAACTACAGACCAATAGCACTAACATCCCATATCATAAAAATCTTTGAAATTGTCCTAAGAAGCAAGATTACCACCCATCTAGAAACCCATCAGATACACAACCCAGGGAACATGGGTTTAGAACAGGTCGCTCCTGTCTGTCTCAACTATTGGATCACTACGACAAGGTCCTAAATGCACTAGAAGACAAAAAGAATGCAGATGTAATATATACAGACTTTGCAAAAGCCTTCGACAAGTGTGACCATGGCGTAATAGCGCACAAAATGCGTGCTAAAGGAATAACAGGAAAAGTCGGTCGATGGATCTATAATTTCCTCACTAACAGAACACAGAGAGTAGTCGTCAACAGAGTAAGTCCGAGGCAGCTACGGTGAAAAAGCTCTGTTCCACAAGGCACAGTACTCGCTCCCATCTTGTTCCTCATCCTCATATCGACATTAGACAAGGATGTCAGCCACAGCACCGTGTCTTCCTTTGCAGATGACACCCGAATCTGCATGACAGTGTCTTCCATTGCAGACACTGCAAGGCTCCAGGCGGACATCAACCAAATCTTTCAGTGGGCTGCAAAAACAATATGAAGTTCACGATGAGAAATTTTCAGTTACTCAGATATGGTAAACATGAGGAAATTAAATCTTCATCAGAGTACAAAACAAATTCTGGCCACAAAATAGAGCGAAACACCAACGTCAAAGACTGGGAGTGATTATGTCGGAGGATCTCTCCTTCAAGGACCATAACATTGTATCAATCGCATCTGCTAGAAAAATGACAGGATGGTAATGAGAACCTTCAAAAACTAGGGAGGCCAAGCCCATGATGACACTCTTCAGGTCACTTGTTCTATCTAGGCTGGATATATTGCTGCACTCTAACAGCACCTTTCAAGGCAGGTGAAATTGCCGACCTAGAAAATGTACAGAGAACTTTACGGCGCGCTTAACGGAGATAAAACACCTCAATTACTGGGAGCGCTTGAGGTTTCTAAACCTGTATTCCCTGGAACGCAGAAGGGAGAGATACATGATTATATACACCTGGAAAATCCTAGAGGGACTAGTACCGAACTTGCACACGAAAATCACTCACTAGGAAAGCAAAAAACTTGGCAGACGAGTGACAACCATCCCCCCAATGAAAAGCAGGGGTGTCACTAGCACGTTAAGAGACCATACAATAAGTGTAAGGGGCCCGAGACTGTTCAACTGCCTCCCAGCACACATGAGGGGGATTACCAACAGACCCCTGGCAGTCTTCAAGCTGGCACTGGACAAGCACCTAAAGTCAGTTCCTGATCAGCCGGGCTGTGGCTCGTACGTTGGTTTGCGTGCAGCCAGCAGCAACAGCCTGGTTGATCAGGCTCTGATCCACCAGGAGGCCTGGTCACAGACCGGGCCGCGGGGGCGTTGACCCCCGAAACTCTCTCCAGGTAAACTAAAGGTAATATCTACAACCAACTTTTACACTATCTAAAACCAACTTTTACAATATCAACAAAAAACTTTTACAATATCTACAACCAACTTTTACAATATCTACAACCAACTTTTACAATATCTACAACCAACTTTTACAATATCTACAACCAACTTTTACAATATCTACAACCAACTTTACATATTACAACAACTTTTACATATCTACAACAACTTTTACAATATCTACAAACAACTTTTACAATATCTACAACCAACTTTTACAATATCTACAACCAACTTTTACAATATCTACGAAAAACTTTTACAATATTTACATCAAATTTTTACAATATCTGCAACCAACTTCTTCAATATCTACAACCAACTTTTATAATATCTACAACTAACTTTTGCAATATCTACAACCAACTTTTACAATATCTACAACCAACTTTTACAATATCTACAACCAACTTTTACAATATCTACAAACAACTTTTACAATATCTACAACCAACTTTTCCAATATCAACAACCAACTTTTACAATATCTACAAACATCTTTTACATTATCTACAACCAACTTTTACAATATCTAAAACAAGCTTTTATATTATTTACAACCAACTTTGCAATATCTACAACCAACTTTTACAATATCTACAACCAACTTTTACAATATCTACAACCAACTTTTACAATATCTACAAACAACTTTTACAATATCTACAACCAACTTTTCCAATATCAACAACCAACTTTTACAATATCTACAACTAACTTTTGCAATATCTACAACCAACTTTTACAATATCTACAACCACCTTCTAAATATCTAACAACTTTTCAATTCTACAAGCAACTTTTACAATATCTACAACCAACTTTTACAATATCTACAACCAACTTTTACAATATCTACAACCAATTTTTACAATATCTGCAAACAACTTTTACAAAATCTACAACCAACTTTTACAATATCTACACCAACTTTTATCTTTTTATACAAACCAGCTTTTACAATATCTACAACCAACTTTTACGATATCCACAAACAACTCTTACAATATGTACAACTATCTTTCACAATATATTCAACCAACTTTTACAGTATCTACAACCAACTTTTACAAAATCTACAACCAACTTTAACAATATCTACAACCAACTTTTACAATATCTACAAACAACTTTTACATTATCTATAAGCAACTTTTACAATATCTACAACCAACTTTTACAATATTTACAACCAACTTTGCAATATATACAACCAACTTTTATAATATCTACAACCAACTTTTACAATATCTACAACCAACTTTTGCAATATCTACAACCAACTTTTACAATATCTACAATCAACTTTTACAATATCTACAACCAAATTTTACAATATCTACAACAAACTTTTACAATATCTACTACCAACTTTTACAATATCTACAACCAACTTTTACAATATCTACAACCAACTTTTACAATATCTACAACCAACTTTTTCAATATCTACAACCAACTTTTACAATATCTAAAACCAACTTTTACAATATCTACAACCAACTTTTACAATATCTACAACCAACTTTTACAATATCTACAACCAACTTTTACAATATCTACAAGCAACTTTTACAATATCTACAAGCAACTTTTACAATATCTGCAACCAACTTTTACAATATCTACAACCAACTTTTACTATATCTGCAACCAACTTTTACAATATCTGCAACCAACTTTTACTATATCTACAGCCAACTTTTACAATATCTACAAGCAGCTTTTACAATATCTACAACCAACTATTAAAATATCTACAACCAACCTTTACAATATCTAAACCAACTTTTACAATATCTACAACCAACTTTTACAATATCTACAACCAACTTTTTGCAATATCTACAAGCAACTTTTACAATATCTACAAGCAACTTTTACAATATCTACAACCAACTTTTACAATATCTACAAGAAACTTTTACAATATCTTCAACCAACTTTTACAATATATACAACCAACTTTTACAATATCTACAACCAACTTTTACAATATCTACAACCAACTTTTACATTATCTACAACCAACTTTTACAATATCTACAACAAGTTTTACAATATCCACAATCAACTCATGCAATATGTACAACTAACTTTCACACTATATTCAACCAACTTTTGCAATATCTACAACCAACTTTTACAATATCTACAACCAGCTTTTATAATATCTACAACCAACTTTTACAATATCTACAGCCAACTTTTATAATATATTCAACCAGCTTTTACAATATCAACAACCAACTTTTACCATATCTAGGGCCAACTTTTACAATATCTACAACCAACATTTATAATATCTACAACCAACTTTCATAATATCTACAACCAACTTTTACAATATCTACAACCTTTGCAATATCTACAACCAACTTTTACAATATCTACAACCAACTTTTACAATACCTGGAGAGAGTTTACCTGGAGAGAGTTTCGGGGGTCAATGCCCCCGCGGCCCGGTCTGTGACCAGGCCTCCTGGTGGATCAGCGCCTGATCAACCAGGCTGTTGCTGCTGGCTGCACGCAAACCAACGTACGAGCCACAGCCCGGCTGATCAGGAACTGACTTTAGGTGCTTGTCCAGTGCCAGCTTGAAGACTGCCAGGGGTCTGTTGGTAATCCCCCTTATGTGTGCTGGGAGGCAGTTGAACAGTCTCGGGCCCCTGACACTTATTGTATGGTCTCTTAACGTGCTAGTGACACCCCTGCTTTTCATTGGGGGGATGGTGCATCGTCTGCAGTCTTTTGCTTTCGTATTGAGTGATTTTCGTGTGCAAGTTCGGTACTAGTCCCTCTAGGATTTTCCCGGTGTATATAATCTTTTATCTCTCCCTGCGTTCCGGGAATACGGTTTTAGAAACCCCAGCGCTCCCAGTAATTGAGGTGTTTTATCTCCGGTATGCGCGCCCTTTAAAGTTTTCGTACTTTTCTAGGTCGGCAAATTTCCCCCGCCTTGAAAAGGGCTTTTTGAGTGCAGCTTATTCCAGCCTAGATAAACAAGTGACCTGAAGAGTGTCATCATGGGTTTGGCCTCCCTAGTTTTGAGGTTTATTTCCATCCTGCATTTTTTAGCAGATCGATTGATACAATGTTTTGGTCTTGAAGGTGGATCCCCCGACATAATCACCCCCCGGTTTTTGACTTTGGTGTTTCGCTTTTTTTGTGGCCCCAAATTTGTTTTGTCCCTTGATAAAGATTTTTTTTCCCTCTTGTTTCCCATTCTGGTAATTGAAATTTTCTCGTTAAATTTCATATTGTTTTCTGCACCCCACTAAAAAGATTTGGTGATGTCCGCCGGACCCTTGGTGTCTGCAATGGAAGACACTGTCATGCAGATTCGGGGTCATCTGCAAAGGAAGACCGGTGCGGGGGTGACACCCCTTGTTATGTCGGTTGGGTGGGGGAAACAAGATGGGGCTAGTAGTCCCCTTGTGGAACAGAGTTTTTCCCCGTAGCTGCCTCGGACTTTACTCTGTTGCGACTATCTCTGTGTTCGTTAGTGAGGAATTTTTAGATCCATCGCGCTTTTCCTGTTATTCCTTTAGCGGCATTTTGTGCGTATTTTGCCATGGTCACCTTGTCGAAGGGTTTTGCAAAGTCTGTATTTTTCTCTGCATTCTTTTTGCTTTAGTGATTTAGGACCTTGTCGTAGTGATCCCGTTTTTTTAGAAGACGGGGCGCCTGTTCTAAAAACCCCTGTTTTCCCCGGGTTGTTAACTGATGGGTTTCTAGTGGGTGGTGATCTTGTTCTTAGGACCCTTTCAAGTTTTTTTTGATATGGGATTTTTGCTTTTGTCTGTAGTTCTTTGCTGTTGCTTTCTGCCCCTTTTTGGAGTGGGGCTATGCTGTTGCTTTTAGTAAAATGGGGACGACCCCGTGTCTTTTCTCCCTCTCCCTGGTGAAAAAAGGGTCGTGATGGGGGGTTCTTTCAGTTCTTTATGAAAACAGAGTTCCATGAGTCTGCCCTGGGGCACAGAGTGCATGGGCATGTCATTTATCGCCTGTCGAAGTCATTTGGCGTCAGGATAAATCGGAATAGGCTGGTGTTAATCAAATTTTGTGGCTCTCTCATAAAAAAATTCATTTTGATCTTCGACTCTCAGTTGGTTAGCTGCTTGCTAAAACTGAGTCATATTGGGACTTGGGTAGCTCACTCATTTCTTGCTGTTCATCTTGTGTGGAACCATCTTGTTTAAGTAGGGCCCAATACTGGGCGTTGTTCTGATTTTGATTTGGCATAGAGAGAGAAAATACTTTTGGGTTTCGTTCGATTTCATTTATAGCTTTTAGTTCTTCCCGCGATTCCTGACATCCTTAAAGGCTTCTTTTAGCTTAATTTCGCTGCTTGCTATTTTCTCTGACCCAGTGGTCTCCATGCGCCATTTCAGATATAATTGACCTCTTTAGCCGCTCTGTTATTTTTTCCGTCGCCTGTAAAGGAGCGCCTGTCTCTTTCTATTTTACATCTATTCCTCCCTTTTTCTTAGAGGAATATGCATTGTGCATACATCGAGTGCCACCGAGTTAATCTGTTCTAGGCATAAGTTTGGGTCTGTGTTGCCTTAGTATATCTTCAAGCTTATATCGGTTAGGACTTGGTTACTGGTCCCACTTTATGTTTTTGTTAATGAAGTGAATTATTGCGTGAATGCTCCCTCGTGACTACGTCTTATTTTGTCGGTCTGGGCTTCCTCGCATACATGTTGAACCCTCCCCCAATTCATGTTGTGATCTAGATATATTGTTTTTGATATGGTGACATTTCTTATCAGATCATCATTGTTAGTGAATATGAAGGTTAGTGTATTCCCCAGTCTGTAGGCTCTATTTTTTGCGGGTTTTAAAAATTGAATTTTTTTGCAAAAGTTTTAAAAAAGTCTGGAGTGGGGTTTTTTTCATCAAGCTGCCTCCTGGTTTTAAATTACTGCAACAATATTTTTTGCTTTATTCCTCCTTTTTGGGTCCTTAATTTGAAACCCCCCAAGGACAAGTTTTTTGGGGGGGCAGGAGCTGGAAGATTTTCCAACTGGAAAATTTTTAACAGCTTTTCCCGGAATTGCTGGGATGTTGCATCGGAGGCTTTTGACTACCACAATGATGGGGTTTTGGTTCCGAACCCTTTTCTGCTAAAACTTTCCCCCACCCTCAATTTTTAAAGGGATTAACAGTTTCCCGTGGCCCAAAAAAGGGGCTCCCGCAAAAGACAGGCCAACTTCCCCTTTTGCCTGTTTACCTGTCACATCTGTTTTAGGTTGTAACCCGGGGCCATATTTCAATTTTCCAAAATGTCCAAAGGGGGGGTCCCCCCCCAAATGAAAACCGCGAACATTGCCCCTTTTCCTCTGCAAGCAGTCCCGGTGAAAGGTATTTTGTTGTTTGTTGCGGCTTTAGACCCCGTATATTTCAAAGAAAATGTTTCGGGGTGGTGGTATTTTGGTATGGGGGGGATTTTTTTTTTCCGGCTTTTATCTGAAAAAAATTGGTTTTGGGGTGGGGCCAACGACTGTGGGTTCCCCTCCAGGGGAAAGACTGGGTTTGGTGTAATTTCGGCCCTTTTTCCCGCCAGTTTTTTTTTTTCCCCCTGGGACTAAAAAAACCCCCCCTTTGAGTGGCTGTGGCTACCCAGGTTTTCCCCCTGGCCTGGATGTTTTGTATCTTTTTGGGCCCCCTTTTGATGGTAAGCCCGGCAATTTAAAATTATAGACAGTCTTTCCGTACTGAAGGGGTACAAAATTTCAGGGTGAAAAAAAACCCACAGGAAGGGGGTTTTTCATTTTCCTGTTGTTTATTGGGGAAATTTTGGGGGTTTTCCTTGGGGTTGGGCCTAGTTGCACGTCCCCTCTTTTTTTTTTTAAAATTTCCCTGCCAGCAGATACCCAAATTTAAAAGTATGTGCACAGGCTTTGTTTTCCCCTTGCCTTGGGTTTTTTGTGCTGTAAATTCCCTGTTTGGGGCTGTTTCCCTTCTTATTTTTAAACCCCCTTTGCACCCCAAAAATGGAGCTCCCACCATTTTTTGTAAATCCCACTATTCATTGGACCCTTTTTGCACCCTCGGTACAGGCAAAATTTTTTCATTTTTATACATTTTTTCCCACATCCCTTCCCCTAAGCAAAAACCTTCCTGCTAAATTTCCGCCCCCTAAAAAAACCCCGCTCCCCCATTCGCCCCCCAGGCATATCCCAGTCCCCCCTTTTTCCCCCCCGGCCCCGCACCTCCCCCCTCACCTTTCTGTCCCCCAGGACAGCACCCCATTTCAACCATTACGCCCCAGACACACCCCCAAAACTAATTCCCCAGGCATCCCCCGCCTTACCCGATACAGGCCGATCAAGGGGCGTTCCTAAAACCCCAATTTTTGCCCACCCTTTTTAAAAAGCCCAAAATTTTCAAAAAAAAAACACTTAGTTTCCCAAAACCCGGTATTTTATCCAAGATTTTTCCTCTTTGGGCATACCAGAAACATTTCTCTTTTTTTAATACTGCTTGAGCAGTTCGGGGATATCTCCCAAAAGGGGGCGTGACCCCAAATTTTTCCAAAAAAAAGACAATTTTACCCTGGGACCCGTTTGTTTGACTGAACAGACACCACCTTCATAATGATTTGAAGGGTTTTGATTTACTGAAATTCTATAGCAACCCTTTTGAATTTTAAATTTAAAAACCTTAAATGAAGCTTAGCATTTGTTTTTTTTTCTAACTTTTTTTGTATATTGGACAGTTACCGCACTTTCCCAGTTTTTAATGTTTGTGTTTATAAGGGCCCTCAACCCCATCCGTTTACAGTCTGCTTATTGTCCAAGAAACTTTTGAAACGTCCCGGGTTGGACCATCAGGGTTCGGCCATCAAGGGTCCGGCCCAGCATCTGCTTTCATGGGTCATTTTTTAAAACAAACTGGGCGTGATTTGACTAAACAGAAGGATCTACTGGAAATTTCTACCCCAGATATGTGTTTGTGATACAAAAGTAAACTTGCGGTGAAGAGCCGGGGATATCTGCGCTCCTTAAGAGAACGGGCACCTCCTGTTTTTCAATCGCTGTATCTGGCTTTTCTATTTTTTTTTTCCGTCTCCACCACAATAAAGCATATTATCACTTTTGTTGACTGGTGCAAATTTTGGGGGGAAGGCGTTTTCGTAGTAATAATTGCTTTCGTTTTAAATTGCGACCCCGGGAACTCAGGGTTTTATGAAATTCACAGTAACGTCTCGTATTTCAAGAAAAGAAACTAATGAAAGTCCTCCACCCACTAAGTACCATTTAAACTGGTTTGTTCTACTACAACACTGATTCGCAAAACTCAACCCAAATTTTACAATATCTACAACCAACTTTTACAAAATCTACAACCAAAATTTTACAAATCTACAACAACTTTTTCAATATCTAAAACCAACTTTTACAATATTACAACCAAAATTTTACATATCAAAAACCAACTTTTTCAATATCTACAACCAACTTTTACAATATCTACAACCAATTTTAAATACTACAACCCAAATTTTACAAAATCTAAAACCAACTTTTACAATATCTACAACCAAATTTTTTCTATACTGCAACCCTTTTAAATATCTACAAAACCCAAATTTACAATACTCAACCCAAATTTTTCAATATCTAAACCAACTTTTACAATATCTACAACCAACTTTTTCAATATCTACAACCAACTTTTTTAATATCTTCAACCAACTTTTACAATATCTACAACCAACTTTTACAATATCTACAACCAAAACTTTTACAATATCTGGGGAAAACTTTTACAATATCTACAACCAACTTTTACAATATCCACAACCAACTTTTACAATATCTACAACCAACTTTTACAATATCTAGGGCCAACTTTTACAATATCTACAACGAACTTTTACAATATCTACAACCAACATTTATAATATCTACAACCAACTTTCATAATATCTACAACCAACTTTTACAATATCTACAACCTTTGCAATATCTACAACCAACTTTTACAATATCTACAACCAACTTTTACAATGTCTACAACCAACTTTTACAATATCTACAACCAACTTTGGCAATATCTACAACCAACTTTTACAATATCTACAACCAAATTTTACAATATCTACAACCAACTTTGGCAATATCTACAACCAACTTTTACAATATCTACAACCAACTTTTACAATATCTACAACCAATTTTCACAATATCTACAACCAACTTTTACAATATCTGCAACCAACTTTTACAATATCTATAACCAACTTTTACAATATCTGCAACCAACTTTTACAATATCTATAACCAACTTTTACAATATCTACAACCAATTTTTACAATATCTACAACCAATTTTTACAATATCTACAACCAACTTTTACAATATCTACAACCAACTTTTACAATATCTAAAACCAACTTTAATAATATCTACAACCAATTTTATAATATCTACAATAAACTTTTACAATATCTACAACCTTTACAATATCCACAACCAACTTTTACAATATCTACAACCTTTACAATATCTACAACCAACTTTTACAATATCTACAACCTTTACAATATCTACAACCAACTTTTACAATATCTACAACCAACTTTTACAATATCTACAACCAACTTTTACAATATCTACAACCCAATTTTACAATATCTACAACCAAGTTTTACAATATCTACAACCAAGTTTTTCAATATCTACAACCAACTTTTACAATATCTACAACCAACTTTTACTATATCTGCAACCAAATTTTATAATATCTACAACCAATTTCTACAATATCTACAACCAAGTTTTACAATATCTACAACCTTTACAATATCTACAACCAACTTTTACAATATCTACAACCAACTTTTACAATATCTACAACCAACTTTTACAATATCTGCAACCAAATTTTATAATATCTACAACCAATTTCTACAATATCTACAACCAAGTTTTACAATATCTACAACCAACTTTCACAATATCTTCAACCAACTTCTACAATATCTGCAACCAACTTTTACAATATATACAACCAACTTTTACAATATCAACAACCAACTTTTTCAATTTCTACAACCAAGTTTTACAATATCTACAACCAACTTTTACAATATCTACAACCAACTTTTACAATATCTACAACCTACATTATCCTGGTGTATAACAAATTTGAAATAAGTTGTAGTAGACTAATTTCAGTGAATAAATAGAAAAATAAGTGATGAATTGTACCATAGTCCTGAATGTTGTGCTTATTTACCTGGAGTTTACCTGGAGAGGGTTTCGGGGTCAACGCCCCCGCTGCTCGGTCTGACACCTGGCCTCATGGTGGATCAGGGTCTGATCAACCAGGCTGTTACTGCTGGCCGTACGCAAGCTGACGTACGAACCACAGCCTGGTTGGTCAAGTACTGACTTTAGGTGCCTGTCCATTGCCTTCTTGAAGACAGTCTTTTGTTAATCCCCCTTATGTTTGCTGGGAGGCAGTTGAACAGTCTTGGGCCCCAGACACTTATTGTGTTGTCTCTCAGTGTACTCGTGGCACCTCTGCTTTTCATCGGGGGAATGTTGCATCTCCTTCCGAGTCTTTTGCTTTCATATGAAGTGATTTTCGTGTGCAAGTTTTGTACCAATCCCTCCAGGACCTTCCAAGTGTATATTATCATGTATCTCTCTCGCCTGCGCTCCAGGGAATACAGATGAAGGACCTTCAACCGTTCCCATTAGTTTAGGTGCTTTATCGCACTTATATGTGCCATGAAAGTTCTTTGTACACTCTCCAGGTCTGCAATGTCGCCAGCCTTGAAGGTGGCCGTTAGTTTACAGCAGTATTCCAGCCTAGAGAGCACAAGCGATTTGAAGAGAATCATCATGGGCTTGGCGTTCCTAGTTTTGAAGGTTCTCATTATCCATCCTATCATTTTCATAGCGGATGAGGTAGATACATTGTTGTGGTCTTTGAAGGCGAGATCCTGACATTATCACTCCCAGGTCCTTCACATTACTTTTCCTCTCTATTGCGTGGTTTGAATTTCTCGTATACCCTGACACATTTTTAATTTGTTCAAGTTTTCCATATCTGAGTAGTTGAAATTTCTCCTCGTTGAACTTCATATTGTTTTGAGTGGCCCATTCGAAGATTTGGTTGATGTCCGCTTGGAGTCTCGCGGTGTCTTCGATGGAGGTCACTGCCGTGGTGATCTGGGTGTCATCTGGAAAGGAAGACACGGAGCTATGGCTTACATCTCTGTCTATGTCAGAAATGAGGATGAAGAATAGAATGGGAGCGAGTACTGTGCCTTGTGGAACAGAGCTTTTTACCTTGGCTGCCTGGGACTTTACTCTGTTTACTATTACTCTTTGTGTTCTATTTGTCAGGAGGTTATAGATCCATCTACCAACTTTTCCCTGCTGTTCCTTTATCACGCATTTTGTGTGCTATTACACCATGGTCACACTTGTCGAAAGCTTTTGGAAAGTCTGTGTATACTACATCTGTATTTTGTTTATCCTCTACAGCATCCAGGACCTTCTCATAGTGGTCCAGTAGCTGGGACAGGCAAAACGACGTGCTCTAAACCCGTGTTGCCCTGGGTTGTGTAATTGATGGGTATCTAGGTGGTTGGCGATATTGCTTCTTAGAACCCTCTCAAAGATTTTTATGATATGGGATGTTACTGCTATTGATCTGTAGTTCTTTGCAATTGCTTTACTGCCACCTTTGTGGAGTGGGGCTATGTCTGTTGTTTTTAGTGTGTGTGGGATGACCTGTGTCCATGCTCCCTCTCCATAAAATGCTGAAGACACGCTATGTGGGCTTCTTGCAGTTCTTGATGAACACAGAGTTCCACGTGTCTGGGTTTGGGGCAGAGTGCATGGGCATGTCATTAATTGCCTCTTCAAAGTCTTGTAGAGTTAAAATATTAACTGAGATTTTTGGGATGACCAAATTTTGGGTTTCGTACATAAAGAATTCAGTTCGATTGTCGACCCTTAGCCTGGGCAGTGGCTCGCTGAACACTGAGTCATATTGGGACTTTAGTGTCTGTTATTTCTTGGCTGTCATCAGTGTATGTCCCATCCCGCCTAAGCAGGGGCCCAATACTGGATGTCGTTTTTTCTTTATGGCTTATAGTTCCTCCTGTAATTCTTGTTTCCTATAAGATTCCTTCAGCTTAAGTTCGATATTTGCAATTTCGTTTACTAGTGCCTCCCTTCGTATTTCAGATATATTGGCCCCATTCAGCAGCTCTGTGACTCTTCGCCTTCCTCTGTATAGGGAACGTCACTCTCTCTTTCTAGTTTACATTTTCTCTTTCTTTTTCTTAATGGAATGTGTCTTGAGCAGATCTCAAGATCCACAGAATTCGTTTTTTCAAGGCAAATGTTCGGATCCGTGTTGTTTAGGATATCTTCCAGCTTGTTTCATTTAAGACATGGTTTATTTTGATCCCCTTATATGTTTTTGTTATTGAAATTGAATTTCGCGAAGAGACCTTCATGACTGCTCACATTTTGCTGGTCTGGAGCCCTGTGCATACATGTCTGTACCTCTATTATGTTGTGATCTGAGTGAATTGTCTTTGATACAGTTATATTACATATCAGATCGTCATTGTTAGTGAAGTTGAGGTCCAGCGTATTTTCTAGTCTGTTGTGTATGTACTGTGTATGTTGTGTATGTGTTGTGTATGTTTTGTATGTTGTGTATGTTGTGTATGTGTTGAGTATGTTTTGTATGTTTGTGTATGTTGTATATGTTTTGTGTATGTTGTGCATGTGTTGTGTATGTGTTGTGTATGTTTTGTATGTGTTGTTATGTGTTGTGTATGTAGTGTATGTGTTTTTGGGATGTGTTGTGTATGGGTTTTGTATGTGTTGTGTTGTGCTTTGTATGGGTTTTGTTATGTTTTTTGTGTATTTGTAATGTGAGTGTATGTTGCATATGTGTTGTGTATGTTGTGTATGTGTTATGATGTGGGTTTGTATGTGTTATGTACGCGTTGCGTATGTGCTCCCGTATGTGTTTTGTATGTTGTTGTAGTGGATGTGTATGTTGTATATGTGTTGTGCATGTGTTGTGTATGAAATATATGTGTTGTGTATGTGTAGTGTATGCACTCACCAATTTGTATTCACCTTTTTGTGGTTGCAGTGGGTCGAATCCCCGCCCCCGGGGCCCTCCCCTCTTCAACGGGCCCCGTACCCTTTTAAACTTTTTCCTGCTCCAGGGAACTTGATCAAAACCTTTTTTTAAAAGTATGTAGGGAAAACCTCCCCTCAATTTACTCACTACCCAGGCTTTTTCCCATTTTCCAGAAAAACTCTGGGGACTGAGGGAAAAAATTTCCCAAACCCACCTTGTGGTTTTTTCTGGGGTCTTCAACTTCCAATGTGCCCCCTTGTTGCGCGTCCCTTTCTCTGGAAATCCTGTCTCAGCCCCACCTTTTTCAGGGGCCTTTTCCAGTATTTTATATGTCTTTAAATTCAAAACCCCCCCTTTTTTAACTCTCCTGTTTTCCCAGTGTGTGGGTTTTGGTTTCCCCTTAAACCCCTCCCTTTGGGACATACCTTTAGTCTGGGACTAGTTTGTTGAAAACCCCCTCTGCCCTTTCTTATTTTTCCTTTCCCTCCCTTGGCGGGGGGGTGGGGGGTTCGAAATGGCGCGGGTTATTTTCCCAAATTGGGCCCAAACGTACAAAAGTTTTTTTAAGTGCCCGAATGTTTCCTTATTTAGATATCAAAATGTTTGTTCTTAGGTTTCCAGGGGGCCATATGCTGCAGCAGTTTTTTTGGTCGGGGGGTGCGCTTCGGGGAGATGGGCCTGGTTTTAAACTCACACCAAGTTCCTTTTCCTTGAGTGGGGTTTTTTGTAGGCTCGGCCCCCTAGACTTTTTTTTTCCGTTTTTAGGGCCCTTCTTTGTTTTTTTCCCTTCAGTTTTCAGGGACTTTGTCCTTGGGGGGGGTTGAATTTCCGGGGACCCCAATTTCTGGACCGGGCCCTTTGTAGTCTTCCGATCCCTTTTTTTATTTTCCCTTTTTGTCGCCCGTCCGATTGAACTCTTCTCATAAACTTAAAATCATCTGCAAACGGGGGACATTTCGGATTTCTTTTTCCCTTTTCCGTTATGTCTTTCAAAAATTCATAAAAAAGCCCTTTGGGCCCTAGGGAGTGACCCTTTTGTAGCACCCCGTTTCGTCACAGGCGCCCCCTGGTGACACCTGTCACGTCCCATGACTCGCTGTTTGTCTTTTTGGGAAAAGTTTTCCCCTTTGGATCCATTTTAGTCCCTTTTCCCGTTACCCCTGTTTGGGGTCCTCAAGTTCTGCATTTAAACCCTTTGTGGGGGGAAAATTTGTGTCAAACCCCCTTCTTACAGTCCAAAAAAAAAAATCCCAATCTCCCCTTCCTCTCTCTCTCTTTTTTTGTCTTACTGCCGAAAACCCTGTTTTAAAACTCCAGTATGTTTGTGACACGGGATTTCCCTTTCCCTGAAATAAATGTTGGCTGTGTTGATGAGTTCTTTCCCTTTCTGGGTGTTCCACCCCCCTTTTTCTTCCTGAAAATCTTCCCCAGGGACCTTGCTACTATAACATCAGGGGACACGGGTTTTCTGTTGTTTTCAATGCTTCTTTTGGGTTCTCTTTTTTTTTTTTTAAAAATTGGGGACTACTTTTGGCTGTCTTCCTTTATTCGGGTTTTATTTGGTCTTGTTTCGATAGAGGGGTTTTTGGAAGTTAGTTTTTTAGGGGTTTCAAAAAGTGCCTTTTGCCCCCCTCACCCCCCGGGCCCCCCAGGGAGAGATGTTCCCCGGGGCCTTCTATGGGTTTTTTTTGAGGTTTTCTAGCTCGCTTAACATCCTTTCACTTCTTCCTCATTTGTTGTACCCACAGTTAAATTGGTGGGGCCCATTTCTTCCCCTTTCTGGGGGGGCCCTTCTGCCCTCCTTTTTTGGTAAACCTCTTTTTTTGTTCCCCTTTTGGGAGCCCCTTTACTTTACCCCCAGGGTTTCGTTTTTTGTGAGCTCCCCCCCTTTCCCTTCCCCCTTTAACGTAAAATTTACCTGGTCCTTGGATTTTTGGGTATTCCTCCTGAGTGGAGGCACAAACATTTTTGGGGGTTCAAAATTTGGCTTTTGCTGCTACGTCTTTCTATTACTGGTTTTGGGGGCCTTCCTTTCAAACCCCCTGGGGCATTTTCATTTCTGGCTCTATGCCCGGGTTTTCCCCCCTTATTCTCCTTGGTCCTTTCCTTTTCCATACTTTTTTCCCCATTCCCTAGCCACGGTTTTGGCCCCCCTTTTTTCACCTTTGGGGGGAAACCATGGGCTAAATTCCTGGTTTTTTCATTATTCTGTTACCTTGGGTACAAAACCTCTCCTCAGCCCCCCTTTTAACCTGGAGTTTCCCTGGGGGGGAGATTTCCGGGGGTAAAACCCCCCCCGGGGCCCCGGTCGGAAAAAGGCCTCCTGGTGGACAGAGCCTGATAAAACAGGCTGTTGTGCTGGCTCCCCCGAAAACCCAAAACATACGACCCCAAAACCCCCGGCGACCCGGAAACCCTGACTTTAGGTGCTTGTCCGGGGGCATTTTTGGAAACTGCCGGGGTCTGTTGGAAATTTCCCCTTATGTGGCGGGGGAGGCATTTTGGAACATTTTTCGGGCCCCGGGACCCCCTTATTGTAGGGTTTCTTTTAAAAAAGTGGTAGTGACCCCCCCTGCTTTTCTTTGGGGGGGGATGGTTGCATCGTCCCCCCAAAAGGTCTTTTGTTTCGAAAGTGGGGTTTTTTTCTTTAGTGCAAGTTCGGTACTAGTCCCTCTAGGTTTTTTTCCAGGTGTATTTAATCAAAAAATCCTCCCCCCTGCTTTTCCGGGGGAAATAGGGGTTTTGGGAAAAACCTAGCGCTCCCAAAATTTAAATTTAGGTGTTTTTTTCTCCGTTATGGCGCCCCTGAAAGTTTCTGTACATTTTTTAGGTTTGGCAATTTCACCTGCCCTTTTAAAGGGGTTTCTGTTAGTGGCAGCAATATTCAAACCTAGATAGAACAAGTGGGCCTGAAGAGTTTTCATCATGGGCTTGGCCCCCTGTTTTTGAAAGGGTTTCAAATTTTCCTTCCCGTCAATTTTTTTTTGGGAGTTGCGATTTATTTTAAAATTTTTATGGTCCTTGAAGGTGGATCCTCCGAAATAATCCCCTCCCCGGGCTTTGGGCGTTTTGGGGTTTCGCTCTATTTTGTGGCCCGGGAAATTTTTTTGTACTTGATGGAAAAATTTAATTTCCTCAAGTTTACATTTTTTGAAATAATTGAAAATTTTTTATCGTTGAAACTTCATATTTTTTCTGCAGCCCACTGAAAAAATTTTTTGGGTTTAGTTTGCCCCGGAGCTTTTCAGTGTCTGCAATGGAAAAACTGTTTATGCAGTTCGGGGGGGTCATTGCAAAGGGGGGGGGGGGAAAACCCCGGGGGCTGTGGCTTTACATCCCTTTTCTTTTTGTCGGATTTTTAAGGAGGGGAAACAAGATGGGAAGCGGGGTACTGGGGGCCTTGTGGGAAAAAGAAACTTTGCATATTGTTTTTTCCATTTTTTTCCATCATTCATCTAATGACTTTCCCCGCCAGTTCTCTGTCCCCCTGAACCTCTTAAAGGAAAATTCCTTTATTTTTTGCAAAAATCCCCTTTTTTGTAGTTTGCCTTTATTCGCCCCGGCCCCTTCCGCTTTCCCCCCCCACCGTTACTCTACTATGTATTTTTAAGTTTTTTTTTTTAAAAACCCCATGATCCCCCTTGCCCCGGGGGTTCTTTTTATATGTGGGTCCTCAATATCTGCACCATTCAAGGTAAATACTAGGTTCCCGTCTCATTTGGGTTTTGTCCCCTTCTCTCTCTTGGGAGTGTTTCCTTTTCTTTCTTTGTAATGAGGTTTTCCCGTACCCCCTCCCTTTATTTTTTTCCCCCCCCACCTTTTTTGGCCCTTTTTGTGGAAACCAAATTTTCCCCCAATCCAAATTTCCCTTGTGGTTTTTAAAAACCCCTCCATGATCAGTTGCCCTTTTCCCCGCTTGCATTTTGCCCATCTGGCCCCTTTTAGCTGGTGTTGTAAAAACCCCTCACTCTGTTACTCCCCAAAAATACTCCTGCCTTAAAATCCTGCTGTTTTGTGGTGGGTTATTTGGGACCCGCAAATTTCCACCCCTTTGGGGCCTCCAGGGGTGAAGCGTTAAATACTAAAGTAAATTTTCCCGCTTTTCCCCTTTTTTCTCCTCTCTCCGCCCCATCAAAAATTTCCCCTCAGTTTTTTACCAGCCGTTCCACCCCCTTTCACCCCCACTGTTCCCTCTGTTTTTTTCCTTTAGGATCTGATAAACTCGTTGGAAAAATTTGGGATGGTTTTTGTACCCCGTGAAATTTGGGTTTTTTTGAGGGGGTGTGAAAGTACAGGTTTTATGCCTCCTTTTTACTCTTTCGTGCCCACTCCTCTTTACTTTTTTCCCTTTTTTCCCTCGTTTTTGGTGTACCCCTAAACCTTTTAATTTCCCTTCCCGCACGGGGTTTTTTTTTTGGGGGGGGGGGTCTGTGAGGGGGGGGGACCCGGCAGTGTTTCTGGGGCCCCTTTTATTTGTGAGGTTGGGGGGGTAGCTGTTGGGGGTTTTGGATTGTGGGCTGTGTTGGGATAGAAAGACTGGCTGTTTGGGGGTTTGGGGGGGGGTTTGGTGTGCTTGCTCTTTTTGTTTTGGGCCCCGCTCTGGGGTTTACCTCTGCTGATTCGTCCTTTTTCTCTTCCCTTTTAGCTCCCCTTTTGCTTTTGTGTCCTCCCTCAGCCCGCTGTCATTTTTGTTTTCGGGGCCTGTCCCCGCCTAGGAACGCCTCTTGTTTCTGCCCAAAACCTTTTAAAACATGGTTTCCTCTTTGGGGGATTTTCCCATTTCGCAAAATTTTTTTTGTCTTGGAAAAAAACAGCCCGATTCAGTCGTTTTCTACCCTTCAGGTACCCCCCCCATTTTTCTGAAAATTTTCAAACTCAGGAAAAATTTCCTTTGCACCTTTTTTTGATGATGGTTTTCAAAAATTCCTTTTTCCCGGTTTGCAGCTTCGATTTTGGGGCCCCCCAATGTTCTTCTCTTCCTCCAACCTCTTTTCCAAAATTTTCCCAGAAAAATCTGTCCCCATTCTTTTCCCGCAAGCTCTCCTAGCTTCTTTTTCCCTCTTGTTCCAAACCTTTTGCATTGCT
Source organism: Cherax quadricarinatus (assembly GCF_026875155.1). Lineage (NCBI taxonomy): Eukaryota > Metazoa > Arthropoda > Malacostraca > Decapoda > Parastacidae > Cherax > Cherax quadricarinatus. Next base: position 33,873,263 of record NC_069448.1, on the reverse strand, counting down.
CCTCCATCCCTTTTTTCCCCCCACCAAAAACCAATTTCCCCCCTGACTCTTGGGGCCCTCGAAAATCCCTTTTCTGAGTTTCCATTTTTTTTTTTTTGAGGGAAAAAAAAAAAAAAAGGGGGGGTTTTTAAGGGGAAAGGAAAAAAAGGAGAGGAGAGGCAAAGGGGGGAAAAGGGAGGAAAAAAAGGGGGAGAGTAAAGGGGGTGGAGGGGAGAGATGGGGAGACAGACAGGAAAAGGGGTTTTCTCTGTGCTGAACTGTTGATAAACCTCTCCACCCAAGTGGCACCAGTCACTGGAAAGGAAAAACCAAAGTCAGCTTTGTGGTTTTCACTGGACATTGTGGCGGGGG
>NC_069448.1:33844265-33861765 GCF_026875155.1 Cherax quadricarinatus | reverse complement strand
TCAACATGCAATGCCACACGTCAAGTTATACTGCCACTCGTCAACATACACTGCTACACGTCATCATACACTGTCACACGTCAACATACACTGCCACACGTCAACATACGCTGCCACACGTCAACATACACTGCTACAGTCAACATACACTGTCACACGTCATCATACACTGCCACACGTCAAAATACACTGCCAAACTTCAACATACACTGCCACTAGTTAACATACACTGTCACATGTCAATGAGCACTGCCACACGTCAACATATACTGCCACACGTCAACATGCACTGCTACACGTCAACATACATTGTCACACGTGAACATACACGGCCACACGTCAACATACACTTGCACACGTCAACATACACTGCCACACGTCAACATACACGGCCACACGTCAACGTACACTCCAACACGTCAACATACACTGCCACGTTAACATGCACTGCCATACGTCAACATACACTGTCACACGTGAACATACACTGCCACACGTCAACATACACTGCTACACGTCAACATACACTGCCACTCGTCAACATACACTGCTACAAGTCAACATACACTGCCACACGTCAACATACACTGCCGCACGTCAACATACACTGCCACATCAACATACACTGCCACACGTCAACATACACTGCCACGTCAACATACACTGCCACACGTTAACATACCCTGCCACACGTCAACATACCCTGATACACGTCAACATACACTGCCACACGTCAACATACATTGATACGCGTCAACATACACTGCCACACGTCAGCATACACTGCCACGTCAACATACTCTGCCACACGTCAACATACACTGCCACACGTCAACATACACTGCCACATGTCAACATACACTGCCACACGTCAACATGCACTGCCACACGTCTACATACACTGCCACACGTCAACATACACAGCCACGTCAACATACACTGCCACACGTCAACATACACTGCCATACGTCAACATACACTGCCACACGTCAACATACACTGTCACACTTCAACATAAACTGCCACACGCCAACATACACTGCCACACGTCAACATACATTGCCACGTCAACATACACTGTCACACGTCATCATACACTGCCACGTCAACATACACTGTAACACGTCAACATACACCGCCACGTCAACATACACTGTCAAACGTCAGCATATACTGCCACACGTCACCATACACTGCCACGTCAACATACACTGTCACACGTCAACATACACTGCCACACGTCAGCATACACTTCCACGTCAACATACACTGTAACACGTCAACATACACTGCCACACGTCAACATACACTGCCATGTCAGCATGCACTGTCACACGTCAACATACACTGCCACGTCAAAATACACTGTCACAACTCAACGTACACTGCCACACGTCAACATACACTGGAACACGTCAACATACACTGCTACACGTCAACATACACTGCCACACTTCAAAATATACTGCCACACCTCTAAATACACTGCCACACGTCAACATACACTGCCACTCGTCAACATACAATGCCACATGTCAGCACTCACTGTCACACGTCAACATACACTGTTATACGTCAACATTCACTGCCACACGTCAACATACACTGCAACACGTCAACATACACTGCCACACGTCAACATACTCTGCCACACATCAACATACATTGACACACGTCAACATACACTGCCACACGTCAACATAGACTGTCACACGTCAACATACACTGCCACACGTCAACATACACTGTCACACGTCAACATACACTGCCACACGTCAACATACACTGCCACACGTCAACATACACTGTCACACATCAACATACACTGCCACACGTCAACATACACTGCCACACGTCAACATACTCTGCTACACGTCAACATACACTACCACACGTCAACATACACTGCCACACGTCAACATACACTGCCACACGTCAACATACAGTGTCAAACGTCAACATACACTGCCACACGTCAACATACACTGCTACACGTCAACATGCACTGTCACATGTCAGCATGCACTGCCACACGTCAACTTATTCAACTTATACTGCCACTCGTCACCATACACTGCTACACGTCAACATACACTGTCACACGTCAACATACACTGCCACACGTCAACATACACTGCTACACGTCAACATACACTGTCACATGTCAACATGCACTGCCACACGTCAACTTATACTGCCACTCGTCAACATACACTGCTACACGTCAACATACACTACCACACGTCAACATACACTGCCACGCGTCAACATGCACTGCCACACGTCAACATACATTGTCAAACGTCAACATACACTTCCCCACGTCAACATACACTGCTACACGTCAACATACACTGTCACATGTCAGCATGCACTGCCACACGTCAACTTATACTGCCACTCGTCAACATACACTGCTACACGTCAACATACACTGTCACACGTCAACATACACTGCCACACATCAATATACACTGCTGCACGTCAACATACACTGTCACATGTCAACATGCACTGCCACGCGTCAACTTATACTGCCACTCGTCAAAATACACTGCTACACGTCAACATACACTGTCACACGTCAACATACACTACCACACGTCAGCATACACTGCAACACATCAACATACACTGCCACACGTCAACATGCATTGCCAAACTTCAACATACAATGCCACACGTCAGCACTCACTGTCATTCGTCAACATACACTGCCATGCGTCAACATACACTGCAACACGCCAACATATACTGCTACTCGTCAACATACAATGCCACACGTCAACATACACTGCCACACGTCAACATACACTGCCACACATCATCATACACTTCCACACGTCAAAATACACTGCCAAACTTCAACATACACTTCCACACGTCAACATACACTGTCACATGTCAACGTGCACTGCCACACGTCAACATATACTGCCACACGTCAACATGCACTGCTACACGTCAACATACACTGTCACACGTCAACATACACTGCCACACGTCAACATACACTGCCACACGTCAACATACACTGCCACACGTCAACATACACTGTCACACGTCAACATACACTGCCACACGTCAACATACACTGTCAAACGTCAACATACACTGCCACACGTCAACATACACTGCTACACGTCTTCATACACTGTCACATGTCAACATGCACTGCCACACGTCAAGTTATACTGCCACTCGTCAACATACACTGCTACACGTCATCATACACTGTCATACGTCAACATACACTGCCACACGTCAACATACGCTGCCACACGTCAACATACACTGCTACACGTCAACATACACTGTCACACGTGAACATACACGGCCACACGTCAACATACACAGCCACACGTCAACATACACTGCCACACGTCAACATACACAGCCACACGTCAACGTACACTCCAACACGTCAACATACACTGCCACGTTAACATACACTGCCATACGTCAACATACACTGGCACACGTCAACAAACACTGCCACACGTCAACATACACTGCTACACGTCAACATACACTGCTACTCGTCAACATACACTGCTACAAGTCAACATACACTGCCACACGTCAACATACACTGCCACGTCAACATACAGTGCCACACGTCAACATACACTGTCACGTCAACATACACTGCCACACGTTAACATACACTGCCACACGTCAACATACCCTGATACACGTCAACATACACTGCCACACTTCAACATACATTGATACACGTCAACATACACTGCCACACGTCAACATACACTGCCACACGTCAACATACACTGCCACACGTCAACATACACTGCCACACGTCAACATACACTGCCACATGTCAACATACACTGCCACACGTCAACATACACTGCCACACGTCAACATACACTGCCACACGTCAACATACACTGCCACACGTCAACATACACTGCCACACGTCAACATACACAGCCACACGTCAACATACACTGCCACACGTCAACATACACTGCCACACGTCAACATACACTACCACACGTCAACATACACTGCCACACGTCAACATACGGGGCTACACGCCAACATACACTGTCACATGTAAACATACACTGTCAGACGTCAACATACAGTGCCACACGTCAACATACACTGTCACACGTCAATATACACTGCCACACGTCAACATACACTGCCATACGTCAACATACACTGCCACACGTCAACATACACTGTCACACGTCAATATAAACTGCCACACGCCAACATACACTGCCACACGTCAACATACACTGCCACGTCAACATACATTGTCAAACGTCAACATACACTCCCACACGTCAACATACACTGCCACGTCAACATACACTGTCACACGTCATCATACACTGCCACGTCAACATACACTGTAACACGTCAACATACACTGCCACACGTCAACATATACTGTCACACGTCAGCATACACTACCACACGTCAACAAACACTGCCACACGTCAACATAGAATGTCACACTTCAACATACGCTGCCACACGTCAACATACACTGTCACAAGTCAACATACACTGTCACACGTCAACATACACTACCAGACGTCAACATACACTGCCACACGTCAATATACACTACTACACGTCAACATACACTGCCACACGTCAATATACACTACCACACGTCAACATACACTTCCACACTCCAACATACACTGTCACACGTCAACATACACCGCCACGTCAACATACACTGTCAAACGTCAGCATACACTGCCACACGTCACCATACACTGCCACGTCAACTTACACTGTCACACGTCAACATACACTGCCACACGTCGGCATACACTGCCACGTCAACATACACTGTAACACGTCAACATACACTGCCACACGTCAACATACACTGCCATGTCAGCATGCACTGTCACACGTCAGCATACACTGCCACGTCAAAATACACTTTCACAAGTCAACATACACTGCCATACGTCAACATACACTGCAACACGTCAACATACACTGCCACGCGTCAACATACACTGCTACACGTCAACATACACTGCCACACGTCAAAATACACTGCCACACCTCAACATGCACTGCCACACGTGAACATACACTGCCACACGTCAACATACAATGCCACATGTCAGCACTCACTGTCACACGTCAACATACACTGCCATACGTCAACATTCACTGCCACACGTCAACATACACTGCCACACGTCAACATACACTGCCACACGTCAACATGCTCTGCCACACATCAACATACATTGCCACACGTCAACATACACTGCCACACGTCAACATACACTGTCACACGTCAACATACACTGCCACACGTCAACATACACTGTCACACGTCAACATACACTGCCACTCGTCAACATACACTGCCACACGTCAACATACACTGCCACACGTCAACATACACTGCCACACGCCAACATACACTGCCACACGTCAACATACTCTGCTACACGTCAACATACACTACCACACGTCAACATACACTGCCACACGTCAACATACAGTGTCAAACGTCAACATACACTTCCACACGTCAACATACGGGGCTACACGTCAACATACACTGTCACATGTCAGCATGCACTGCCATACGTCAACATACACTGCTACACGTCAACATACACTGTCACATGTCAACATGCACTGCCACACGTCAACTTATACTGCCACTCGTCAACATACACTGCTACACGTCAACATAAACTGTCACACGTCAACATACACTGCCATACGTCAACATACACTGCTACACGTCAACATACACTGTCACATGTCAACATGCACTGCCACACTTCAACTTATACTGCCAGTCGTCAACATACACTGCTACACGTCAACATACACTGTCACACGTCTACATTCACTGCCATACGTCAACATACACTGCTACACGTCAACATACACTGCCACACGTCAACATACACTGTCAAACGTCAACATACACTGCCACACGTCAACATACACTGCTACACGTCTTCATACACTGTCACATGTCAACATGCACTGCCACACGTCAAGTTATACTGCCACTCGTCAACATACACTGCTACACGTCATCATACACTGTCATACGTCAACATACAATGCCACACGTCAACATACGCTGCCACACGTCAACATACACTTCTACACGTCAACATACACTGTCACACGTGAACATACACGCCACACGTTCAACATACACTGCACACGTCAACATACACTGCCACACGTCAAACATAACACGCCACACGTCAACGTACACTCCAACACGTCAACATACACTGCCACGTTAACATACACTGCCATACGTCAACATACACTGGCACACGTCAACAAACACTGCCACACGTCAACATACACTGCTACACGTCAACATACACTGCCACTCGTCAACATACACTGCTACAAGTCAACATACACTGCCACACGTCAACATACACTGCCACGTCAACATACAGTGCCACACGTCAACATACACTGTCACGTCAACATACACTGCCACACGTTAACATACACTGCCACACGTCAACATACCCTGATACACGTCAACATACACTGCCACACTTCATCATACATTGATTCACGTCAACATACACTGACCACACGTCAACATACACTGCCACACGTCAACATACATCTGCCAACGTCAACATACACTGCCACACGTCAACATACACTGCCACACGTCAACATACACTGCCACACGTCAACATACACTGCCACACGTCAACATACACAGCCACACGTCAACATACACTGCCACATGTCAACATACACTGCCACACGTCAACATACACTACCACACGTCAACATACACTGCCACACGTCAATATACACTGTCACACGTCAACATACACTGCCACACGTCAACATACACTGCCGCACGTCAAAATACACTGTCACACGTCAACATACACTGCCACATGTAAACATACACTGTCAGACGTCAACATACAGTGCCACACGTCAACATACACTGTCACACGTCAATATACACTGCCACACGTCAACATACACTGCCATACGTCAACATACACTGCCACACGTCAACATACACTGTAACACGTCAATATAAACTGCCACACGCCAACATACACTGCCACACGTCAACATACACTGCCACGTCAACATACATTGTCAAACGTCAACATACACTCCCACACGTCAACATACACTGCCACGTCAACATACACTGTCACACGTCATCATACACTGCCACGTCAACATACACTGTAACACGTCAACATACACTGCCACACGTCAACATATACTGTCACGTCACACTTAACATACGCTGCCACACGTCAACATACACTGTCACAATGTCAACATACACTGTCACACGTCAACATTACCCTACAGACAGTAAAAATACATTGCAGAGTCACGTCAATTATACACTACACACGTCAACATACACTGCCCACACGTCAATTTACCTACCACACGTCAAACATTACACTGCCACACTCCAACATACACTGTCACACGTCAACATACACCGCACGTCAACATACACTGTTCAACGTCAGCATACACTGACTCCGTCACCATACACTGCCACGTCAACATACACTGTCACACGTTCAACATACACTGCCACACGTCGGCATACACTGCCACGTCAAAATACACTGTTAACACGTCAAACATACACTGCACACTTAACATACACTGCCATTTCAGCATGCCCACGTCCCCAACGTCAACATACACTGCCACGTCAAAATACACTTTCACAAGTCAACATAACTGCCATCGTCAACATACATGAACAACGTCAGCATACAATTGCCACGCGTCAACATACACTGCTACTCGTTTAACATACACTGCCACACGGTCAAAATACACTGCCACACCTCAACATGCACTGCCACACGTGAACATACACTGCCTCACGTCAAACATACAATGCCACATGTCAGACTCCACTGTCACACGTCAACCTACACGCCTACGTCAACATTCACTGCCACACGTCAACATACACTGCCACACGTAAATACATGCAAGCCGTCAACCTACACATGCCACACGTCAACATGCTCTGCACACATCATCATTACATTGCCAACATCAACATTACACTGACGCACGGTCAACTACACTGCCACACGTCAAATACACTGCACCGTCAAACATACCTGTCACGTCAACATTACACTGCACACGTCACATAACTGCCACACGTCAAACATTACACTTGCCAACACGTCAAATTCACTGCCACACGCAAAACATTACACTGCTACAAGTACACGTCAAATACTCTGTTACACGTCAACATACAATACACACGTCAAAATACACTTGCCACACGTCAACATTACACTGCCACACGTCAACATACAGTGTCAAACGTCAACATACACTGCAACACGTCTCAACATACACTGCTACACGTCAACTTAACACTGCCAAACGTTCAACATACACTGCCACTCGTATACTACCTGCCACAGTCCAAACATACACTGCCAAACGTCAACATACACTGCCACACGTCAACATGCTATGCCACACATCAACATACTTTGCACACGTCAACATACACTGCCACAGTTCACATACACTGCCACACGTAACATACACTGCCACACGTCAACATTACACTGTCACACGTCAAACTACACTGCCACACGTCAACATACACTGCCACACGTCAACAAACACTGCCACACGTCAACATTCTTGCCACACGCAAACATTCACTGCCACACGTCAACTTACTATGTTTACCACGTCAAAATACCACTACCAAACGTCAACTAACACTAGCCACACGTAACCATACACTGCCACACGTTCAACATACAGTGTCAAACGTCAACATACACTGTACCACACCGTGATACATTCAATGCCTACACGTTCAACATACATGTCACATGTCAGCATGCACTGCCATACGTCAACATCACTGCTACCCGTCAACATTACACTTTAACATGGTCACATGCACTGCACACGTCAAATCTTGTGCTGCCAACTCGTCAAATACACTGCTACACGTCAACTACACTGTCACAGTCAACATACACTGCCATACGTCAACATACATGCTACCGTCAACATAAACTGTCACATGTTCAACCATGCACTGCCACACGTAAATTATACTGCCACTCGTCAACATACACTGCTACACGTCAACATACACTGTCAAACTTCCTAACATACCTCTGCCAAACGTCAACATACACTGCTACACGTAACATCACGGTCACATGCAAAATGCACTGCCACACGTTCAACTTATACTGCCCACTCGTTCATCATACACTGCTTACACGTCAAACTTACACTGTCACACGCAACATACACGGCACACGTTTCAACATACACTGACACACTCAACGTACACTGTCACACGTCAACATACGATGCCACACGTCAGTATACACTGTTCACACGTCAAATACACTGCTACACGTCAGGATACACTGTCCACGTCTACATACTCTTGCCAACACGTCAAAGTTACACCTCTCACACGTCAAACTTACTGCTGACACAAGGTCAACATTTTTTTTTTTTTGTGTTTTTTGTTTTTTACACTGTCACCAAAAAACGGTTCAACATACATGTCAATCGCCAACATACAACTACCACACGTCAACTTACACTTAATGCAACACGTCATTATACACTACCACCGTCAACATTTACTACCACACGTCAACATCACTGCTACACGCCCAAACATACACTGCCACCACGGTCAACGTACACTGTCCACATGTCAACGTGCACTGCCACACGTCAACATATACAGCCACACGCAACATGCACTGCTACACGTCAACATCCACTGTCACAAGTCAACATACAATCGCAAACGTCACATACACTGCCCACACGTCAACATACACTGCCACCACGTCAACATACACTGCCCCACACGTCAACATACCTCTGCCAAGTTCAACATACACTGCCCAAAACGTCAACATACACGGCCACACGTCAACATACACTGCACACGTCATCATACTCTGTCACTGTAACATGCACTGCACACGGGTTTCCCCCCACACTTTGGTGATATATACTGCCAGACTCGTCAACCATACACTGCTACTACACGTCATCTACACTGTCACACTCCAACATACACTGCCACACGTCAACATACGCTGCACACGTCAACATACACTGCTACACGTCAAACATACACTGTCACACGTGCAACATACACGGTCCAAACTTCAAATACACTGCCACACGTCAACATACAAGGCCCCCCAAAACGTTCAACGTACACTCCAAAACGTCAAACTACACTGCCACGTTAATTACACTGCCTACGTAAACATACACTGGCACACGTCAAACATACACAGCCACACGTCAACATTACACTGCTTCACGTCAAACTTACACTGCCACTCGTCAAACATTCACTCTAAAAGTTAAACTACACGGCCACAACGTCAACATACTCTGCCACACGTTCAAATACACTAGCCACGTCAACATTACACTGCCACCGACAACATACACTGTCACGTCAACATTCACTGTCACACGTTAACATTCACTGCCACACGTAACATACCTGATACACGTCAACATACACTGCCACACGTCTACATGCATTGATACACGTCAACATACACTGCCACACACGTCACATAAACTGCACGTCAACATACTTGCACACGTTCAACATACACTGCCACACGTCCAACATACACTGCACATGTCAACTTACACTGCCACACCGTCAACATACACAGCCACACGGTCAAACATGCACTGCCAACGTCAACTCACACTGCAACACGTCAACATACTCATACCACACGTCAACATTATTACTGCCAACGTCAATATACACTGTCACACGTCAACGTACCAGCCACACGTCAACAAACATGCCAACGTCAACATACACGATCATCACGTCAACATACCACTGCCACATGTAAACTACATGTAAGACGTCTAACATACAGTGCCACACGTCAACATACACTGTCTTACGTAATTATACACTGCCACACGTAACAGTACACTGCCATACGTCAACATACACTGCACAGTCAAACATACACTTGTCACACCGTCACATGAAACTGCCACACACGCCAACATACATGCCACACGTCAACGTAAACTTCCAAGTCAACATACATTGTCAAACGTCAACATACACTTCCCACACGTCAAACATACCTCTGCCACGTCAACATACATGTCAACGTCATCATACACTGCACACGTCAACATTCACTGTAACACGTCAACATACACTGCCACAAGTCAACATATACTGTCACACGTCAGCATACCACTACCACACTTGTCAACAACCTGCCACACGTCAACATAGACTGTCACACCGTCAAGATACGCTGGACAACACGTCAAATACACAGTCACAAGTCAACATACACTGTCCACGTCAACATACACTACAGACGGTCAACCACTACACGCCACACGTCAATATAAACTACTACACGTCAACTTACACTGCCAAACGTCATATACACTACCACACGTCAAATACACTTGCCACACTTCCCACATACACTGTCACACGTCAACATACACCGCCACGTCAACGCTACACTGTCAAAACGTCAGCAATACACTGCCAAACGTCACCATACACTGCCACGTCAAATACACTGTCACAGTCAACATACACTGCCACACGTCAACATACACTGCCATGTCTGCATGCACTGTCACAGTCACATACCTGCCACGTCAAAATACACTGTAACAAGTCAACATACACTGCCAAACGTTCCAACATACACTGCAACACGTCAACATACACTGCACGCGTCAACATACACTGATACACGTCAACATACAACTGCCACACGTCAAAATACACTGCCACACCTCAACTACACTGCCACACGTCAACATACCACTGCTACACGTCAAACATACCAATGCACACATGTCAGCACTCACTGTCACACGTCAACATACCTGCCATTCATCAACATTCTTGCCACACGCAACATACACTGCCACACGTCAAATACACCTGCAAACACGTTCATACATACCTGCCACACATCAACATGCTTTGCCAACATCAACATACATTTGCCCACACGTTCAACAAACACTTGCCACCACGGTCAACATACACGTCACCACGTCAAGATACAACTGCCACAGGTCAAACATACACTGTCACACGTCAACATACACTGCCACACGTCTACATTACACTGCACACGTCAACATACACTGCCACACGTCCAACATTTCACTGCCCCAAGTCAATACACTGCACACGTCAACATACTCTGCTACACGTCAACATACACAACCACACGGTCGACATACATGCCACACGTCTCAACATTACACTGCCCACGTCAACATACAGTGTCAAAACGTCATCATACACTGCCACACCCTGTCAACATACACTGCTTAAACGTCAACATACACTGTCACCATGTCAGCATGCACTGCCACCGTCAACGTATACGCCACTCGTTACAGCATACACTGCTACACGTAAACATACACTGTCACACAGTCACATACACGGCCACACGTCAACATTCACTGACACACGTAAACGTTCATGTCACACGTCAACATACAATGCCACACGTCAGTATACACTGTCACACTTCAACAACACTGCTACACGTCAGGCAGGATACTCTGTCACACGTCAACATACACTGCCACACGTCAACGTTCACTGTCACACGCCAACATACGCTTGACAACAAGTTCAACTACACGGTCACACGTCAACATACACTGTCACTCGCCAACATACCACTACATCACGTCATTACACTGCACACGTCAATATACACTACCACACGTAACAAACTATACTCCCACACGTTCAACATTCCAATGCTACACGGCCAACATACACTGCTCCATCGTACTACGTACCACTGCACGACAAACATACACTGTCAAACGCAACTTTAACATGCCACCACGTCAACTACACTGCACGTCAACATAACTCTACCACACGGTCAACTACACTGCTAACGTCAAACATTACACTGTCACATGTCAACTTTGCACTGCCAAACGTTCAATTTATACGGCCACTCGTCAACATACAGTGCTACACGTCAACATCACTGTCACACGTCAACATACTACACTGTACACAAGTCAGCATACACTGCAACAAATAACATACATGCCACACGTCAAACATGCATTGCCACCTTCAACATACATGCCACCACCGTCAGCAATCACTGTTCATTCGGTCAACATACACTGCCCCATACGTCAACATACACTGCAACTCGTCAACATACACTGTCTCTTCAAACATACAAGCCACACGTCACATACGCTGCACACATCAACATACACTTCCACACTGTCAACATAGACTGCCACAACGTCATCAATACACTGCCACACGTCAAAATACCACTGCCAAACTTCAACATACGCTGCACGCGTCAACATACACTGTTACATGTCAACGATTGCTCTGCCAAACGTCAAATATACTGCCACACGTCAACATGCACTGCTACACGTCAAACATACACTGTTCACACGTCAACATACACTGCCACACGTCAACATACATGCACACGTCAACTACACTGCACCGTAACATACACTGCCCACTCGTCAAAATACACTGCCACACGTAAACTACACTGGTCAAAACGTTCAACATACACTGCCACACGTCAACATTACATGCATCACGTCATCATACACTGTTCACATGTCTAACATGCACTGCCACACGTCAAGTTATACTGCCACTCGTCAACATACACTGCTACACGTCATCATTACCACTGTCACCGTCAACATACACTGCCACACGTAAACATTCGCTGCCACACGTCAACATACACTGCTACACGTCAACATACATTTCACACGTGGAATATACACGGCCACACGTCAACATACACTGCACACGTCAAACATACACTGCCACACGTCAACATACACGGCCACACGTCAACGTACACTCCAAACGTCAACAACACTGCCACGTTAACATACCACTGCCATTACGTCAACATACACTGCACACGTCAAAATACACTGCCACCCGTCTACATACACTGCTACCACGTCAACATACAACTGCCCACACGTCAACATACATTGTTACACGCTAACATACACGGCAACAGTCAACATAACACTGCCACGTCAACATACTCTGCCACACGTCAACATACACTGCCCACACGACACATACACTGCCACATGTCAACCTTACACTGCCACACGTCAACATACACTGCACACGTCAACATTACACTGCCACACGTCAACATACCACTGCCACATGTCAACATAACACTGCACACGTCAAAACATACACAACCACACGTCAACATACACTGCCAACACGTCAATATACACTGTCACACGTCAACCATACACTGCACACCGTCAACATACACTGCCACACGTCAAATACATGTCACACGTCAAACATACAATGCACACATGTAAACATACATGTTCAGTCGTCAAAATACTTCAGTGCCACACGTCAACATACACTGCTACACGTCCTACACTGCCACACGTCAACATACTGTGATACACGTCAACATCACACTGGCCACAATGTCAACATACACTGCCACGTCAACTCATGACACTCCCTGCCACAGTCAACATACCTGCACACGTCAACATACAACTGCCACATGTCAAATACACTGCCACCACGTCAACATACACTGCCACACGTCAACATACACTGCACACTTCAACATACAACTGCCACACGTCAACATACACTGCACACGCAACAAACACTACCACACGTCAACATACACTGTCACAGTCAATATACACTGTCACACGTCATACATTACACTGCCACACGTACATACACTGCCAAACGTCAACATACACTGCACACGTCAACATACACTGCCACATGAAAACCATACACTGTCAGTCGTCAACATAACAGGCAATGCCAACACGTAAACATGACTGTATTACGTCTTATACACTGCCACACGTCAACATACACTGCAATACGTCAACAATACACTGCCACACGTCAACTACACTGTCGCACGTCAACATAAAACTGCTCACACGCCAACATACACTGCCACACGTCAAACATACACTGCCACGTCAAACATGTTACATTGTCAAACGTCAACATTAAACTGCACACGCCAAACATACACATACAACGAAACCTTCATGCCACCGTCACATACACTGTCACACGTCATCATACACTGCCAGTCAACATACACTGTAACATCGTCAAACATAACTGCACACGTCAACATATACTGTCACACGTCAGCATACACTAGCCACACGGTCAACAAAACACTGCCACACGTCAACAAATACTGTCTCACGTCAAACATACGCTGCCACACGTCTACAATTACACTACGTCACAAATCAACATACACTGTCCCACACGTCAACATACACTCAGGACGTCAACATACACTGCCACCCCCCCCAAAACGTCAATATACATACTACACGTCAACATACACTGCCAGACCTCCAACATACACTGTCACACGCAAATACACCGCCACGTCAACATACACTGTCAAAACGTCAGCATACACTGCCACACGTCACCATACCACTGCCACGTCAACATACACTGTCACACGTTAACATACACTGCCACAAGTCAGCATACACTGTTTTTTTTCCACGTCAACATACACTGTAACCACGTCAACATACACTGACACACGTAACACTTACACTGCCATGGTCTGCATGCATGTCACACGTCAAATACACTGCACGTCAAAATACACTGTCACAAGTCAACATTTACACTGCCCACACCTAACATACACTGCAGCACGTCAACATACACTGCCACGCGTCAACATCCACCGCTACACGTCAACATACACTCCCAAACGTCAAAATACACTGCCACACCTCAACATACACTGCCACACGTCAACATACACTGCCACTCGTCAATATACAATGCCACATGTCAGCATCATGTCACACGTCAACATACACTGCCATACGTCAACATTCACTGCACACGTCAACATACACTGCACACGTCAACTACACTGCAACACGTCATCATACACTGCCACACATCCACATGCCTCTGTCACACATCAAACATGACATTGCCACACCGTCAACTACACTGCCAACGTCAAAATACACTGTCACACGTCAACATACACTGCCACACGTTCAATCATTACACTGCCACACGTCAACATACACTGCCACACGTCAACATACACTGCCAACCCTCAACATAAACTGCCACACTCATACATACTTGTACACGTCAACATTACATACCACACGTCAACATACACTGCCACACGTCAACATACCACGGCCACACGTCATTACAGTGTCAGCGTCAACATACACTGCCACACGTCAAACATACACTGCTACACGTCAACATACACTACCACACGTCAACATTACACTGCCACACGTCAACATACACTGCCACACGTCTAATACAGTGTCAAGCGTATCATACACTGCCAACAGTAAACATATAAGTCACAGTCAGCATTGCAACTGCCACACGTCAACTTATACTGACACTCGTCAACATACACAGCTTTTTAAACCCCCCCCCGGGGGTCAACATACCACTGTCACACGTCAAATTTACACTGCCACACGTCAACATACACTGCTACACGTCAACATAAACTGTCACATGTCAACATGCACTGCCACACGTCAACTTATACTGCCACTCGTCAACATACACTGCTACACGTCAACATACACTGTCACACGTCAACATACACGGCCACACGTCAACATACACTGACACACGTCAACGTACACTGTCACACCTCAACATACAATGCCACACGTCAGTATACACTCTCACACTTCAACATACACTGCTACACGTCAGGATACACTGTCACACGTCAACATACACTGCCACACGTCAACGTACACTGTCACACGTCAACATACGCTGCCACAAGTCAACATACACTACCACACGTCAACTACACTGCCACACGTCAATATACACTACCACACGTCAACATATACTCCCACACGTCAACATTCACTGCTACACGCCAACATACACTGCCACACGTCAACGTACACTGCCACGTCAACATACACAGTCAAACGTTCAAAAACACTGCCGTCACGTCAACTAGACTGCCACGTCAACATACACTTCACGTCAAACAAACACCGCTTACACGTCAACGTACACGGCATAAAGTTAGTAGAATTACCGACAATATTTAAAGTAAAAGGACACCAAGTGCCATCTAATGGTACATTTATTGTGGGAAACGGTTCGCTCTCCAGAGAGCGTGATAAAGCTCCTGAGAAGAGCGAAACGTTGCCACAATAAATGTCACATTAGGTGCCACTTGTGTCCTTTACTTAAACATACAACTGCCACGTTGTGTTACGAATGTTTGAAGTATGGTCATGCCAAGTTTATTAGGCAGATTCTCCTTTGTATGGACTGATGACGCCCTGTGTGGCGAAGTTTCTCAATAAAGTACCCAAT
>NC_069448.1:33765067-33843765 GCF_026875155.1 Cherax quadricarinatus | reverse complement strand
ATATGATTTGGGTTTGAATGTGGTAATATGAGATGGCCGACCGTCAAGAGAGCTTGGGCACCCCATGGAGATGTCTGAAATGTAATCTTTAGCATTGATGCGGCGTTGGGGATCTTTGAGATGCTGTCTACCGAGGCCCACGGTTTTGTTCCTCAATAGATGTCTTCAGTGCTTCAGTAGAGAGAGAGGTGACGATATTGTCAAGTCTTTTCACAAAGACCGAACGTTTCGACTTCAAGAATGGAGACGGGGATAGAGGGAATTGTTGTGTTTGTAGGGTCCTGATTGAAGAGTCGTCCATTAGTTTTAGTGCTTCCGTGTCATCTGTGCAGACGACAATGAAGGAGTCTTTCAGAGAGTGGATTGCAGTAAATTTGACCTGCAGGCAGGTCCTAACGACGGTAGCTAAAGCTAACTTCGAGGAGTCATTTATTGCACCATTCATAGGCTTGATTTTCACACGATTCGACAGCATTGTGAAAAGGATATCACGTTTGTAGAATATAAATTCTACACCCCGACGGGGTCGAAGAGAGGCTTCTTGCGGTGTAGAGCAACTGTATGATCGGACTGAAACAATGGTTGTTTCAGACAACGGAACAATGCTCTTCTCCAGACTGAGGGACTGACCACCTCAAAACTTTAAGGGTGATGGACTGATTACATCGTCTTCAAGTATCTTCTGCTTCTATCAACTTTTCTGTACTCGACTGAAGAAGCCTACTGTGTAGGCGAAACGTTTCGAAATAAAGATACCTAACTGTTGCATATGTGTCTTACCTAACAATCTGTCGGTATTTTATACCATTTTAATGTTCATTCTGTCAGACACTGCAACACAAGGGTATCTTGGTACAGACCATCAACTTCGACCTCTACTAGTGAGAACGGCTGGGTTTGAGAGGGACCTGCCCTCCCAAAGCAACCTACGTCTCACCTCCTGGCACTATATAAAGGCTCCATCCTGTCACTTCAACTTCATATTGTTTCAGACAACGGAACAATGCTCTTCTCCAGACTGAGGGACTGACCACCTCAAAACTTTAAGGGTGATGGACTGATTACATCGTCTTCAAGTATCTTCTGCTTCTATCAACTTTTCTGTACTCGACTGAAGAAGCCTACTGTGTAGGCGAAACGTTTCGAAATAAAGATACCTAACTGTTGCATATGTGTCTTACCTAACAATCTGTCGGTATTTTATACCATTTTAATGTCCCCGTCAGAATGAATTCGACGGCCTATTTTGGTGTCATCGGCAAACTTGCCGATGTCGCTCTTTATGCCCTCATCTATGTCGTTTATGTAGATTGTGAACAGCAGGGGGCCCAACACTGACCCCTGTGGAACACCGCTCGTGACACTTCCCCACTCTGATTTCTCCCCATTTATGCAAACTCTCTGCTGCCTATTTGTCAACCATGCCTCTATCCAGGAAAAAATTTCTCCTCCTATTCCATGTGCTTTAATTTTCCTCAATAGTCTCTGATGTGGGACCCTGTCAAAAGCCTTACTGAAGTCCATATACACAATATCATATTCATTACCATGATCTACCTCCTCAAATACCTTAGTGAAAAAAGTTAATAAATTCGTAAGGCAGGAACGCCCCTTTGTAAAACCATGCTGAGATTCGTTGATTAATTTATGCTTTTCAAGGTGGCTACGAACTGCCTCGGCAATTATTGATTCCATGAATGGTTCAGAGAACCGACATGTTGATAAATTAGACACATGTGCAACTCTTGGGTATCTTTATTGAGGAAACGTTTCGCCACACAGTGGCTTCATCAGTCCATACAAAGGAGAATCTTGAAGAACAGGAGGAGAATGAGGTAGGTAAGACACATATGCAACAGTTAGGTATCTTTATTTCGAAACGTTTCGCCTACACAGTAGGCTTCTTCAGTCGAGTACAGAAAAGTTGATAGAAGCAGAAGATACTTGAAGACGATGTAATCAGTCCATATGCAACAGTTAGGTATCTTTATTTTGAAACGTTTCGCCTACACAGTAGGCTTCTTCAGTCGAGTACAGAAAAGTTGATTGAAGCAGAAGATACTTGAAGACGATGTAATCAGTCCATCACCCTTAAAGTTTTGAGGTGTCAGTCCCTCAGGTCTGGAGAAAAGCCATTGTTCCGTTTGTCTGAAACAATAAAGGCTCCATCCGCACTTCACTTCATATTGTTTTCGAGACACGGAAACAATGCTCCTTCTCTCCATACTGAGGACTGACCACCTCAAAACTTAAGGTGTGATGGGACTGATATCATCGTCTTCAAGTATCATTGCATCTCTCAACTTTTTCTGTACTCGATCTGCAATCCTACTTGTACGAACGTTTTTCAAAAAAAAGATACCTAACTGTTGCCATAATGTCTTACCTACAGGATCTGTCGGTAATTTTATACCAATTTTTAAATGTATCAAGTCAGTCCATCACCCTTAAAGTTTTGAGGTGGTCAGTCCCCTCAGTCTGGAGAAGAGCATTGTTTCCGAGTCTGAAACAAAATTAAGATACCTAGCTGTTGCATATGTGTCCTTACCCTAACAATCTGTCGTAAATTTATACATACCATTTTAAAAGTTCACCTAGATTATAGCTTCGAGAGTTATTTTATTACCAAGGACCAATACCTTACACTTATCCACATTAACTTCATCTGTCCATTTCTCAGACCAAGACTAATTTGTTCAAAATCGTCCTGTAGTTCATTGATATCCTCCTCAGAAGTTGAATTATACGGCCTATCTTTGTATCATCAGCAAACTTAAACTCTGTCACTAGTAAATCCCTCATCAAGGTCATCAATTGTGGAACCCACTAGTGACCTAATCCCCATTCCAGATTTCAACTCCAATAATGGAACTTTCTCTGCTTTCTCTATTGGTAAGTCCATGCTCAATCCATGCTAGAACTTTACCTCTATACCATGAGCTGCCACTTTTCTTAAGAGTCCTCTTGTGAGGTACTCTGTCGAAGGCTTTACTAAATCCAATAAACAATATCATATTCCTTATCACTGTCAACTGCCTCAAATGGTTTCTTATGAAGAACCAGTAAGTTTAGTCGCCAGGAACGACCCTCGTTGGAATCCAATGCGAGATTCATTTATCAATTAATGCTCTTCAAGTGCTTCTATAATGTCATCTAATAATTGATTCTAATAACTTGCTTCCACTATAGATTGTCAGGCTTATTGACGGTATATTCGAAGGAGGGACTTTACCCTGAATTGAATATAGGAACCACTATTAGCCATCTTCCATATCTTCTGCACAACACAGTAAGGATGTACGCATTGAATACACTCCGTTAATGGGCTTGACTAAGCTCCATCTTGCATTCTCTCTAAGTACCCTTGAAAAACAACTCATCGGTCCCTCGGGACTTAATTTTGTTTCAGTTTGTTCTAGTCTGTTTAATAACCATGTCCCTAGTGACAGTAATATTAGTTAACTTAAATTCATAAGGATAACTAAATAATTGTTAATTACTGGAATCTCAATACATCATCTTCCCTGTGTAAAAACTGACAAAAAATAGTCATTAATAAGGAAACACATTTCCAGTTCATTATCCTCAGCTTCCAATACCCAGAATTCAGAGGTCCTACTATTCCTCTTCCCTGTCGTCCTATCTCACTTGAAAGAAACCCCTTTAGGATTAGACTTAGGATGACATATAAGGCGACTGCTAATTTCATAGTCCACGTTTAGCCTTTCTAATCGCCTTTTTTACTTCTCTTTAAAGCTGAACATATTGGTCCAGTAAGGTTAACCTCTCCTCGTTCTTGATGCGCCTATAAAATCCCCTTTTTCTCTCCCTAATAGATGCATTACCTCCTGTTAACTCCATTTGGGAATCGTTATTATTTAGACCTAATTTCTCCATTCGGAATTAATATACACCTGGCATCGTGTACAGTAAATAAGAAAACAATCATAAAGCAGATCCATTCATATAACATAATAGTGATATCGTACAATAAAATCATTATCTAGAATACTCCCAATCAAGAACATAGACAGATGTTCCTAAGTCCATTTAAATCGAGCTAGATACGAAAATCGGGGATTTTTACTGTATTATCATTATCTTGTGCAATTCCCAATTAATGCTAAAGGTGATGGATTTGTGATCACATATGCGCCAAGCTCACTTCAGTGATCTCCAGAATATTCACGAGTTGTTTCCTTATTTGACAAGACTAGGTCTAGCAAATGTATTACCCCTGGGTAGGTTCAGTTACACTCTTGTCAGAAAACGAGTCCTGAACAGTTTCCATGAATTCACTGGACTCTAGATTACCTGTCAAAGAATTCCCAGTGCAAATTGGCTAATAGTTAAAGCCCCAACTATGACTACGTTACTGTGTCCAGAAGCCCTAACAATTTCGTCCCAAGGAAGTGCTCCCTCCTAATCGTGATCCAAGCCTGGATGTCGTATATTAGCACCTAGAATTATTTTCTTGGACCACTCTTCCACGACTCAACCCAAACAGTCTCTGTTAACTGCTTGACCATCTATTTTTATACCTGTTTTTATCTGCAATTAAGTATTTTCCGAACATACTATGCAACTCCACCCCCCTTCCCCATTACATCTAATCCACATTGACTAACTTAAATCCCTGAATATTACACTCAGCATCATATATCCCGACTCTATTAAATCATACCACGTTCAGTTAATGCAATGATATCAAAGACCCCAGCACATGCTACCTAAACGTAGTTCATTAATTTTATTTCTTGCACTTCGACTGTTACATGAAAATAACCAACATATTTTTTTCTTCTGGCACAAATTTCTATTCATCTTGTTTTAACACATTTCAGAAATTATCATTAACCCAGAGCTTAGCTACCATTACATTTACTAATTAAGATTCTTTAAATATCAGAGCATAAGTCACTATATCCCTACCGATTAATAATCATGTTCTCTAAACCCATACCTCTAACTAGTCCTAGTTTAAAGTCCTAACAACCCCCTCAACTGAGTTAGCAAGAAACCCACACCTTCCCAGATAAGAGACCCCCAATCCTCTGGCATACATGTCATTTCGGCCCAAAGAAGTTGTCGCCAGTGTCATGAATGGTAACTGCATTATCCTTACGGAGTGATTATCCAGCAACAATTAATACCAATTGCTCTGGACAACCATTCATTACCAACGACCTCTTCTTGGCAAAATGCCACATATAAAAGAAACTGGGCGAGGTCCCCCCCTTCTTCCTAATATGGGTCTATAGATGTCCCTGAGACTTTCTAACTAAATCCTCACTTCTACTACCGCTTGCCTACATCATTGCTCCAGCACTGAGGCAAATAAAAGGATTGATCCCATTACCGTTCATGATGTTGTCAAGCCGGCTAACAATGTCCGTCCATGCCGCAGCAGCCCCATGTCAAAGTCAATGGACGTAGCACTGTCACACGACAACATACACTGGGTCACACGTCCAACATACATTGCCACACGTCACATACACTGCCAACGTCAACAACACAGCCACACGTCTACATACACTTGCAACACACAACATACACTGTCACAACGTCAACATACACTGCACATCGTCAACATACATACTGACACACGTTATACATACATTGCCACACTTCAACAACTCAGCCACGATCAACATACACTGCACACGTCCAACATGACGCTGCCACAAGTCAACATACACTGTCACACGCAACAAACACTCCACGTCAACCATACACTACCATCACGTCAACCATACACTGCCACAACCGAATAAACACTACCACAAAGACCTTGTAGTGATCATGTCCGGAGGATCTCACCTTCAAGGACCATAAACATATGCGTATTCAAACGCATCTGGCTAGAAAAAAATGACAGGATGGATAATAAAAACCTTCAAACAAGGAGGCCTATCCCCCCCCTGATAGACACTTCATCAGGTCACCTTTTCAATCAAGGCTGAATATTGCAGCACCACTAACAGCACCTTTCAAGGCAGGTGAAATTGGCCGACCTTAGAATATGTACAGAAACTTTTCAACACGGCGCGCATAACGTAGATAAAAACAACCTCATAACATGGGAGCGTCTTGAGGTTCCTAAACTGTATTCCCTGGAACACGTCAGGATGGAGAGAAACATGATTATATACCCATGTTAAATCCTTAGAGGAGTAAGTACCGAACTTGCACACGAAAATTATCACTCACAACGAAAGCCAAAAGACTTGGGCAGACGATTGCACCATCCCCCCAATTGAAAAGCAGGGTGTCACTAGCACGTTAAAGACAGACCCAACAATTAAGTGGAGCGGAGGGGCCCAAGACTGTTCAAGCTGTGCCTCCCAGCACACATAAGGGGATTACCAACAAAGCCCCTGGCAGTCTTCAAGCTGGCACTGACAACACCTAAAGTCAGTTCCGGATCAGCCGGCTGTGGCTCGTACGTTGGTTTCTGGTGCAGCCCAGCAGCAACAGCCTGGTTGAATCAGCCATCTGATCCACCAGGAGGCCTGTTCACATACCGGGCCGCGGGCGTTTGACCCCCGGAACTCTCTCCAGTTAAACAGCCAGTAAACCACAGCGTCAACAATATCACTGATACGGCGCCAACATACACATGCCAACTCACATACACTGCCCACGATCAACATACACTGACAAAAACGTCACATACACTGCCGCACGTCAACATACACAGCCATGACAACATACACTGGTCCAGCACGTTAAACATACACTGCAACACGTCAACATACTCTGCCAACGACAACATATCACTACCACACCGTCAACATACACTGCCACGTCAACATAGACACTGTCACACGTCAACATAAACTGCCACACGTCCAACATACACTGCAAAACACATCAACATCACTGCCACTAACCGTCACATACACCCTACCTACAAAATACACTGCCACACGTCAACATACACAGTCACAATCAAACATACACTGTCCTACACGTCAACATACACTACCACACATAAGACGTCAACATACACTGCCACATAACGGTCAATATACCACCATTCCGATCTACAACAGTCAACATACACTGCCACCACGTCAACATAGAGCACAGTTCACATGTCAAGCATACACTGTCACACGTCAGATACACTACAACACTCAACCTGACACTGCCACACGCGTCACATACACATACCACACGTCAACATACACTGCCACACGTCTACATACACTGCCACACGCCAACATACACTGCCACACGTCATCATTCACTGCCAACGTACCAACATACCCTGTCACACTTCAACTACGGTCAACATAAACTGCCACACATCGTCAACAACACTGCAACACAACAACATACTCGCAATAAATCGTCAACATACACCGCTACACGTCAACTACACTGCCACACGTCAATCAAACACAGTTACTATCGCTAACATCAAGGTACCGCACCTGAGCATGTACACGTGTAAACAGATCACGTTACGAAGATACGCAGGCAAATAACCAGCACAATGTGTGTGAGAACCGGTTTTAACCATGTGTGTACAGGTGGTGAACCAAGGAATAAATAAATGGGAATCCCAGTACAAACCATACTCCACACCACTGTCCCCCTGGATTCATGGCTGCCGCCAGCGATGTTCACCTGGTTCATGCAGGGCCGCCTGCCGAAGTTCACCTGGTTCAAGCTGCGCCAGAGAAGTTCACCTGGTATCAAGCAGCCAGCCTGCGGAGAGTTCAACCTGGTTCGATACTGCCGCCTGAGATGTTCACTATCTGGTTCATGCAGCCGCCTGTGATGTTTCACCTGGATCATGCTGCTGCCTGTGAAGTTCGACCTGGTGCATGCTGACCGCCTGTGATGTTCAACCTGGATCATGCTGCCGCAGCTGAATGTTCACGCTGGTTCATGCTGCCTGTCCTGTGATGTTCACCTGGTACATGCAGCCGCCTGTGATGTTCACCTGGATTCTCCTGCCGGCCTGCGATTTCACCTGGTTTCATGCTTCCGCCCTGTGATGTTTCACAGGCTGGTTCAAGCTGCCTGCCTGTGATGTACACCTGGTTTCAAGCTGCCGCCAGCGATGAAATTCATTCCCATATCTCCCCTCAAATCCCTTTTAAGGAAAAAATTTTAAAAAATTTTCGTAAGGCGGGAACCCCCTTTGTAAAACCATGCTGAGATTCGTTGATTAATTTATGCTTTTCAAGGTGGCTACGAACTGCCTCGGCAATTATTGATTCCATGAATGGTTCAGAGAACCGACATGTTGATAAATTAGACACATGTGCAACTCTTGGGTATCTTATTGAGGAAACGTTTCGCCACACAGTGGCTTCATCAGTCCATACAAAGGAGAATCTTGAAGAACAGAGGAGAATGAGGTAGGTAAGACACATATGCAACAGTTAGGTATCTTTATTTCGAAACGTTTCGCCTACACAGTAGGCTTCTTCAGTCGAGTACAGAAAAGTTGATAGAAGCAGAAGATACTTGAAGACGATGTAATCAGTCCATATGCAACAGTTAGGTATCTTTATTTTGAAACGTTTCGCCTACACAGTAGGCTTCTTCAGTCGAGTACAGAAAAGTTGATTGAAGCAGAAGATACTTGAAGACGATGTAATCAGTCCATCACCCTTAAAGTTTTGAGGTGGTCAGTCCCTCAGTCTGGAGAAGAGCATTGTTCCGTTGTCTGAAACAATAAAGGCTCCATCCTGTCACTTCAACTTCATATTGTTTCAGACAACGGAACAATGCTCTTCTCCAGACTGAGGGACTGACCACCTCAAAACTTTAAGGGTGATGGACTGATTACATCGTCTTCAAGTATCTTCTGCTTCTATCAACTTTTCTGTACTCGACTGAAGAAGCCTACTGTGTAGGCGAAACGTTTCAAAATAAAGATACCTAACTGTTGCATATGTGTCTTACCTAACAATCTGTCGGTATTTTATACCATTTTAATGTTCAATCAGTCCATCACCCTTAAAGTTTTGAGGTGGTCAGTCCCTCAGTCTGGAGAAGAGCATTGTTCCGTTGTCTGAAACAAATAAAGATACCTAACTGTTGCATATGTGTCTTACCTAACAATCTGTCGGTATTTTATACCATTTTAATGTTCACCTAGATTATAGCTTCGAGGGTTATTTTCATTACCAAGGGCAAGTACCTTACACTTATCCACATTAAACTTCATCTGCCATTTCTCAGACCAAGACATTAATTTGTTCAAATCGTCCTGGAGTTCATTGATATCCTCCTCAGAGTGAATTATACGGCCTATCTTTGTATCATCAGCAAACTTACTCATGTCACTAGTAATCCCTTCATCAAGGTCATCAATTGTGGAACGCCACTAGTGACTAATCCCCATTCAGATTTCACTCCATTAATGGTAACTCTCTGCTTTCTATTGGTAAGCCATGCCTCAATCCATGCTAGAACTTTACCTCCTATACCATGAGCTGCCACTTTTCTTAAGAGTCTCTTGTGAGGTACTCTGTCGAAGGCTTTACTAAAATCCAAATAAACAATATCATATTCCTTATCACTGTCAACTGCCTCAAATGTTCTATTGAAGAACGTCAGTAAGTTTGTCAGGCAGGAACGACCTCTCGTGAATCCATGCTGAGATTCATTTATCAATTTATGCTCTTCAAGGTGACTTCTGATAATGTCATCTATAATTGATTCTAATAACTTGCCCACTATAGATGTCAGGCTTATTGGACGGTAATTTGAAGGAGTGGACTTATCCCCTGATTTGAATAAGGAACCACATTAGCCATCTTCCACATCTCTGGCACAACACTGGTAAGGATGGACGCATTGAATACACTCGTTAATGGCTGACTAAGCTCCATCTTGCATTCCTTAAGTACCCTGAAAACAACTCATCGGGTCCCCGGGACTTATTTTTGTTTCAGTTTGTCTATCTGTTTAATAACCATGTCCCTCGTGACAGTAATATTAGTTAACTTAAATTCATCAGGAACTAAATAATTGTTAATTACTGGAATCTCATTTACATCTTCCTGTGTAAAAACTGACAAAAAATAGTCATTAAATAAGGAACACATTTCCAGTTCATTATCCGTCAGCTGTCCATTCCCCAGATTTCAGAGGTCCTACTTTTTCCTCACCTTCGTCCTATACACTTGAAAGAACCCCTTTGGATTAGTCTTTGATTCATTAGCGACTCTAATTTCATAGTCACGTTTAGCCTTTCTAATCGCCTTTTTTACTTCTCTTTTAAGCTGAACATATTGGTCAGTAAGGTTAACCTCTCCTCTTCTGATGCGCCTATAAATTCCCCTTTTCTCCCCTAATAGATGCTTTAGCCTCCTGTTAACCCATTTGGGATCGTTATTATTAGACCTAATTTCTCTCTGGGGAATGGTATATACTCTGGGCACTGTGTACATTATTAAGAAAACAATCATAAAAGCAGATCCCTTCATATTCATAAGTATGATTATCGTCAATAAAATCATTAGCTAGATAACCCCAATCAAGATTAGACAGATGTTCCCTAAGTCCATTATAATCGGCAGAACGAAAATCGGGGATTTTTACTGTATTATCATTATTCTTGCATTCCCAATTAATGCTAAAGGTGATGGATTTGTGATCACTTGCGCCAAGCTCTTCAGTGATCTCCAGATTATTCACGAGTGTTTCCTTATTTGACAAGACTAGGTCTAGCAAATTATTACCCCTGGTAGGTTCAGTTACACTCTGTTTCAGAAAACAGTCCTGAACTGTTTCCATGAAGTCACTGGACTCTAGATTACCTGTCAAAGAATTCCAGTCAATTTGGCTAAAGTTAAAGTCCCCTACTATACTACGTTACTGTGTCCAGAAGCCCTAACAATTTCGTCCCAAGAAGTCTCCCTCTATCGTGATCCAAGCCTGGAGGTCGGTATATTACACCTAGAATTAGTTTTTCTTGGACCCTCACGAACTCTACCCAAACAGACTCTGTTACTGCTCCATCTATTTTTATACCTGTTTTTATGCAGCAATTAATATTTTCTCGAACATACAATGCAACTCCTCCCCCCTTCCCATTACATCTATCCACATTGAATAACTTAAATCCCTGAATATTACACTCAGCAGTCATATCCCGACTCTTTAAATCATACCACGTTTCAGTTAATGCAATGATATCAAAGTTCCCAGCACATGCTACCAAACGTAGTTCATTAATTTATTTCTTGCACTTCGACTGTTAGCATAAAATAACCATCATATGTTTTTTCTTCTGCACATTTTCCTATTCATCTTTGTTTTTACACAATTTCTGAAATTATCATTACCCAGAGTTACTACATGACAGTTACTATTAAGATTCTTAATATCAAGCATAAGTCAATATATCCATACTCATTATTAATCATTTCTAAACCCATACCTCTAACTAATCCTAGTTTAAAGTCCTAACAACCCCCTCAACTGAGTATAGCAAGAAAACCCACACCTGCCCTGGATAAGTGAACCCCATCCCTGGCATACATGTCATTTCGGCCATAGAAGTTGTCCCAGTTGTCAATGAATGGTACTGCATTATCCTTACAGTGTTTATCCAGCCAACAATTAATACCAATTGCTCTGGACAACCATTCATTACCAACACCTCTTCTTGGCAAAATGCCACATATAACAGGGCGCCCCCCCTTCTTCCTAATCATGTCTATAGCTGTCCTGAACTTTCTAACTAAATCCTCACTTCTACGCTTGCCTACATCATTGCCTCCAGCACTGAGGCAAATAATAGGATTGATCCCATTACCGTTCATGATGTTGTCAAGCCGGCTAACAATGTCCTCCATCCCAGCCCCAGTCACAAGTCAACGTACACTGTCACACGTCAACATACACTGTCACACGTCAACATACATTGCCACACGTCAACATACACTGCCACGTCAACATACACTGCCACACGTCAACATACACTGCAACACGTCAACATACACTGTCACACGTCAACATACACTGCCACACGTCAACATACACTGTCACACGTTAACATACATTGCCACACGTCAACATACACTGCCACGTCAACATACACTGCCACACGTCAACATACGCTGCCACAAGTCAACATACACTGTCACACGTCAACATACACTCACACGTCAACATACACTACCACACGTCAACATACACTGCCACACGTCAATATACACTACCACAAAGACCTGGGAGTGATCATGTCGGAGGATCTCACCTTCAAGGACCATAACATTGTATCAATCGCATCTGCTAGAAAAATGACAGGATGGATAATGAGAACCTTCAAAACTAGGGAGGCCTAGCCCATGATGACACTCTTCAGGTCACTTGTTCTATCTAGGCTGGAATATTGCTGCACACTAACAGCACCTTTCAAGGCAGGTGAAATTGCCGACCTAGAAAATGTACAGAGAACTTTCACGGCGCGCATAACGGAGATAAAACACCTCAATTTACTGGGAGCGCTTGAGGTTCCTAAACCTGTATTCCCTGGAACGCAGGAGGGAGAGATACATGATTATATACACATGGAAAATCCTAGAGGGATTAGTACCGAACTTGCACACGAAAATCACTCACTACGAAAGCAAAAGACTTGGCAGACGATGCACCATCCCCCCAATGAAAAGCAGGGGTGTCACTAGCACGTTAAGAGACCATACAATAAGTGTCAGGGGCCCAAGACTGTTCAACTGCCTCCCAGCACACATAAGGGGGATTACCAACAAACCCCTGGCAGTCTTCAAGCTGGCACTGGACAAGCACCTAAAGTCAGTTCCGGATCAGCCGGGCTGTGGCTCGTACGTTGGTTTGCGTGCAGCCAGCAGCAACAGCCTGGTTGATCAGCCTCTGATCCACCAGGAGGCCTGGTCACAGACCGGGCCGCGGGGGCGTTGACCCCCGGAACTCTCTCCAGGTAAACTCCAGGTAAACCACACGTCAACATTCACTGATACGCGCCAACATACACTGCCACACGTCAACATACACTGCCACGTCAACATACACTGTCAAACGTCAACATACACTGCCGCACGTCAACATACACTGCCATGTCAACATACACTGTCACACGTTAACATACACTGCAACACGTCAACATACACTGCCACGTCAACATACACTACCACACGTCAACATACACTGCCACGTCAACATACACTGTCACACGTCAACATAAACTGCCACACGTCAACATACACTGCAACACATCAACATACTCTGCCACACGTCAACATACACCGCTACACGTCAAAATACACTGCCACACGTCAACATACACAGTCACATGTCAACATACACTGTCACACGTCAACATACACTACCACACGTCAACATACACTGCCACACGTCAATATACACCGCTACACGTCAACATACACTGCCACACGTCAACATACACAGTCACATGTCAACATACACTGTCACACGTCAACATACACTACAACACGTCAACCTACACTGCCACACGTCAACATACACTACCACACGTCAACATACACTGCCACACGTCAACATACACTGCCACACGCCAACATACACTGCCACACGTCATCATACACTGCCACGTCAACATACACTGTCACACGTCAACACGTCAACATAAACTGCCACACGTCAACATACACTGCAACACATCAACATACTCTGCCATACGTCAACATACACCGCTACACGTCAACATACACTGCCACACGTCAACATACACAGTTAGCTATGCGCTAACATCAAGGTACCGCACCTGATGCATGTACACGTGTAAACTGATCACGTTCGTATTCAGCAGAGAAATTACCAGCACAAGTGTGAGTACAGGTGTTAACAAGTGTGTGTACAGGTGGTAACAAAGGAATAAAATAATTGGGATCCAAGTACAAACCTTACCCACACCACTGTCACCTGGTTCATGCTGCCGCCTGCGATGTTCACCTGGTTCATGCTGCCGCCTGCGATGTTCACCTGGTTCATGCTGCCGCCAGTGATGTTCACCTGGTTCATGCTGCCGCCTGCGATGTTCACCTGGTTCATGCTGCCGCCTGTGATGTTCACCTGGTTCATGCTGCCGCCTGTGATGTTCACCTGGTTCATGCTGCTGCCTGTGATGTTCACCTGGTTCATGCTGCCGCCTGTGATGTTCACCTGGTTCATGCTGCCGCCTGCGATGTTCACCTGGTTCATGCTGCCGCCTGTAATGTTCACCTGGTTCATGCTGCCGCCTGTGATGTTCACCTGGTTCATCCTGCCGCCTGCGATGTTCACCTGGTTCATGCTTCCGCCTGTGATGTTCACCTGGTTCATGCTGCCGCCTGTGATGTTCACCTGGTTCATGCTGCCGCCAGCGATGTTCACCTGGTTCATGCTGTCGCCTGCGATGTTCACCTGGTTCATGCTGCCGCCTGTGATGTTCACCTGGTTCATGCTGCCGCCTGTGATGTTCACCTGGTTCATGCTGCCGCCTGCGATGTTCATCTGGTTCATGCTGCTGCCTGTGATGTTCACCTGGTTCATGCTGCCGCCTGCGATGTTCACCTGGTTCATGCTGTCGCCTGCGATGTTCACCTGGCTCATGCTGCCGCCTGCGATGTTCACTTGGTTCATGCTGCCGCCTGTGATGTTCACCTGGTTCATGCTGCCGCCTGTGATGTTCACCTGGTTCATGCTGCCGCCTGTGATGTTCACCTGGTTCATGCTGCCGCCTGCGATGTTCATCTGGTTCATGCTGCTGCCTGTGATGTTCACCTGGTTCATGCTGCCGCCTGCGATGTTCACCTGGTTCATGATGCCGCCTGCGATGTTCATCTGGTTCATGCTGCTGCCTGTGATGTTCACCTGGTTCATGCTGCCGCCTGTGATGTTCACCTGGTTCATGCTGCCGCCTGCGATGTTCACCTGGCTCATGCTTGCTGCCTGCGATGTTCACCTGGTTCATGCTGCCGTCTGCGATGTTCACTTGGTTTATGCTGCCGCCTCTGATGTTCACCTGGTTCATGCTGCTGCCTGTGATGTTCACCTGGTTCATGCTGCCGCCTGCGATGTTCACCTGGTTCATGCTGCCGCCTGTGATGTTCACCTGGTTCATGCTGTCGCCTGCGATGTTCACCTGGCTCATGCTGCCGCCTGCAATGTTCACTTGGTTCATGCTGCCGCCTGTGATGTTCACCTGGTTCATGCTGCCGCCTGCGATGTTCACCTGGTTCATGCTGCCGCGTGTGATGTTCACCAGGTTCATGCTGCCGCCTGTGATGTTCACCTGGTTCATGCTGCCGCCTGTGATGTTCACCTGGTTCATGCTGCCGCCTGCGATGTTCACCTGGTTCATGCTGCCGCCTGCGATGTTCACCTGGTTCATGCTGCCGCCTGCGATGTTCACCTGGTTCATGCTGCCGTCTGCGATGTTCACCTGGTTCATGCTGCCGTCTGCGATGTTCACCTGGTTCATGCTGCCGCCTGCGATGTTCACCTGGTTCATGCTGCCGCCTGTGATGTTCACCTGGTTCATGCTGCCGCCTGTGATGTTCACCTGGTTCATGCTGCCGCCTGTGATGTTCACCTGGTTCATGCTGCCGCCTGTGATGTTCACCTGGTTCATGATGCCGCCTGCGATGTTCACCTGGTTCATGCTGCCGCCTGCAATGTTCACCTGGTTCATGCTCTCGCCTGTGATGTTCACCTCGTTCATGCTGCCGCCTGCGATGTTCACCTGGTTCATGCTGACGCCTGTGATGTTCACCTGGTTCATGCTGCCGCCAGCGATGTTCACCTGGTTCATGCTGCCGCCTGTGATGTTCACCTGTTTCATGCTGCAGCCTGTGATGTTCACCTGGTTCATGCTGCCGCCTGTGATGTTCACCTGGTTCATGCTGCCGACTGCGATGTTCACCTGGTTCATGCTGCCGCCTGTGATGTTCACCTGGTTCATGCTGCCGCCTGTGATGTTCACCTGGTTCATGCTGCCGCCTGTGATGTTCACCTGGTTCATGCTGCCACCTGTGATGTTCACCTGGTTCATGCTGCAGCCTGTGATGTTCACCTGGTTCATGCTGCCGCCTGTGATGTTCACCTGGTTCATGCTGACGCCTGTGATGTTCACCTGGTTCATGCTGCCGCCTGTGATGTTCACCTGGTTCATGCTGCCGCCTGTGATGTTCACCTGGTTCATGCTGCCGCCTGTGATGTTCACCTGGTTCATGCTGCCGCCTGTGATGTTCACGTGGTTCATGCTGCCGCCTGCGATGTTCACCGGGTTCATGCTGCCGCCTGTGATGTTCACCTGGTTCATGCTGCCTCCAGTGATGTTCACCTGGTTCATGCTGCCGCCTGTGATGTTCACCTGGTTCATGCTGCCTCCAGTGATGTTCACCTGGTTCATGCTGCCGCCTGTGATGTTCACCTGGTTCATGCTGCCTCCATTGATGTTCACCTTGTTCATGCTGCCGCCTGTGATGTTCACCTGGTTCATGCTGCCGCCTGTGATGTTCACCTGGTTCATGCTGCCTCCAGTGATGTTCACCTGGTTCATGCTGCCGCCTGTGATGTTCACCTGGTTCATGCTGCCTCCAGTGATGTTCACCTGGTTCATGCTGCCGCCTGTGATGTTCACCTGGTTCATGCTGCCGCCTGTGATGTTCACCTGGTTCATGCTGCCTCCAGTGATGTTCACCTGGTTCATGCTGCCGCCTGTGATGTTCATCTGGTTCATGCTGCCGCCTGTGATGTTCACCTGGTTCATGCTGCCGCCTGTGATGTTCACCTGGTTCATGCTGCCGCCTGTGATGTTCACCTGGTTCATGCTGCCGCCTGTGATGTTCACCTGGTTCATGCTGCCTCCTGTGATGTTCACCTGGTTCATGCTGCCGCCGGTAATGTTCACCTGGTTCATGCTGCCGCCTGTGATGTTCACTTGGTTCATGCTGCCGCCTGTGATGTTCACCTGGTTCATGCTGCCGCCAGTGATGTTCACCTGGTTCATGCTGCTGCCTGCGATGTTCACCTGGTTCATGCTGCCGCCTGCGATGTTCACCTGGTTCATGCTGCCGTCTGCGATGTTCACCTGGTTCATGCTGCCGCCTGCGATGTTCACCTGGTTCATGCTTCCGTCTGCGATGTTCACCAGGTTCATGCTGCCGTCTGCGATGTTCACCTGGTTCATGCTGCCGTCTGCGATGTTCACCTGGTTCATGCTGCCGCCTATGATGTTCACCTGGTTCATGCTGCCGTCTGCGATGTTCACATGGTTCATCCTGCCGCCTGCGATGTTCACCTGGTTCATGCTGCCGTCTGCGATGTTCTCCTGGTTCATGCTGCCGCCTGCGATGTTCACCTGGTTCATGCTGCCGCCTGTGATGTTCACCTGGTTCATGCTGCCGCCTGTGATGTTCACCTGGTTCATGCTGCCGCCTGTGATGTTCACCTGGTTCATGCTGCCGCCTGTGATGTTCACCTGGTTCATGCTGCCGTCTGCGATGTTCACCTGGTTCATGCTGCCGCCTGTGATGTTCACCTGGTTCATGCTGCCGCCTGTGATGTTCACCTGGTTCATGCTGCCGCCTGTGATGTTCACCTGGTTCATGCTGCCGCCAGCGATGTTCACCTGGTTCATGCTGCCGCCTGTGATGTTGACCTGGTTCATGCTGCCGCCTGTGATGTTCACCTGGTTCATGCTGCCTCCAGTGATGTTCACCTGGTTCATGCTGCCGCCTGTGATGTTCACCTGGTTCATGCTGCCGCCTGTGATGTTCACCTGGTTCATGCTGCCGTCTGCGATGTTCACCTGGTTCATGCTGCCGCCTGTGATGTTCACCTGGTTCATGCTGCCGCCTGTGATGTTCACCTGGTTCATGCTGCCGCCTGTGATGTTCACCTGGTTCATGCTGCCGCCAGCGATGTTCACCTGGTTCATGCTGCCGCCTGTGATGTTGACCTGGTTCATGCTGCAGCCTGTGATGTTCACCTGGTTCATGCTGCCGCCTGTGATGTTCACCTGGTTCATGCTGACGCCTGTGATGTTCACCTTGTTCATGCTGCCGCCAGCGATGTTCACCTGGTTCATGCTGCCGCCTGTGATGTTCACCTGTTTCATGCTGCAGCCTGTGATGTTCACCTGGTTCATGCTGCCGCCTGTGATGTTCACCTGGTTCATGCTGCCGCCTGCGATGTTCACCTGGTTCATGCTGCCGCCTGTGATGTTCACCTGGTTCATGCTGCCGCCTGTGATGTTCACCTGGTTCATGCTGCCGCCTGCGATGTTCACCTGGTTCATGCTGCCGCCTGTGATGTTCACCTGTTTCATGCTGCAGCCTGTGATGTTCACCTGGTTCATGCTGCCGCCTGTGATGTTCACCTGGTTCATGCTGCCGCCTGCGATGTTCACCTGGTTCATGCTGCCGCCTGTGATGTTCACCTGGTTCATGCTGCCGCCTGTGATGTTCACCTGGTTCATGCTGCCGCCTGCGATGTTCACCTGGTTCATGCTGCCGCCTGTGATGTTCACCTGGTTCATGCTGCGCCTGTGATGTTCACCTGGTTCATGCTGCCGCCTGTGATGTTCACCTGGTTCATGCTGCCGCCTGTGATGTTCACCTGGTTCATGCTGCCGCCTGTGATGTTCACCTGGTTCATGCTGCCGCCTGTGATGTTCACCTGGTTCATGCTGCCGCCTGCGATGTTCACCTGGTTCATGCTGCCGCCTGTGATGTTCACCTGTTTCATGCTGCAGCCTGTGATGTTCACCTGGTTCATGCTGCCGCCTGTGATGTTCACCTGGTTCATGCTGCCGCCTGCGATGTTCACCTGGTTCATGCTGCCGCCTGTGATGTTCACCTGGTTCATGCTGCCGCCTGTGATGTTCACCTGGTTCATGCTGCCGCCTGCGATGTTCACCTGGTTCATGCTGCCGCCTGTGATGTTCACCTGTTTCATGCTGCAGCCTGTGATGTTCACCTGTTCATGCTGCCGCCTGTGATGTTCACCTGGTTCATGCTGCCGCCTGCGATGTTCACCTGGTTCATGCTGCCGCCTGTGATGTTCACCTGGTTTCATGCTGCCGCCTGTGATGTTCACCTGGTTCATGCTGCCGCCTGCGATGTTCACCTGGTTCATGCTGCCGCCTGTGATGTTCACCTGGTTCATGCTGCAGCCTGTGATGTTCACCTGGTTCATGCTGCCGCCTGTGATGTTCACCTGGTTCATGCTGCCTCCAGTGATGTTCACCTGGTTCATGCTGCCGCCTGTGATGTTCACCTGGTTCATGCTGCCGCCTGTGATGTTCACCTGGTTCATGCTGCCTCCAGTGATGTTCACCTGGTTCATGCTGCCGCCTGTGATGTTCACCTGGTTCATGCTGCCTCCAGTGATGTTCACCTGGTTCATGCTGCCGCCTGTGATGTTCACCTGTTCATGCTGCCGCCTGTGATGTTCACCTGGTTCATGCTGCCTCCAAAGATGTTCACCTGGTTCATGCTGCCGCCTGTGATGTTCATCTGGTTCATGCTGCCGCCTGTGATGTTCACCTGGTTCATGCTGCCGCCTGTGATGTTCACCTGGTTCATGCTGCCGCCTGTGATGTTCACCTGGTTCATGCTGCCGCCTGTGATGTTCACCTGGTTCATGCTGCCGCCGGTAATGTTCACCTGGTTCATGCTGCCGCCTGTGATGTTCACCTGGTTCATGCTGCCGCCTGTGATGTTCACCTGGTTCATGCTTCCGCCTGTGATGTTCACCTGGTTCATGCTGCCTCCAGTGATGTTCACCTGGTTCATGCTGCCGCCTGTGATGTTCACCTGGTTCATGCTGCCGCCTGTGATGTTCACCTGGTTCATGCTGCCTCCAGTGATGTTCACCTGGTTCATGCTGCCGCCTGTGATGTTCACCTGGTTCATGCTGCCGCCTGTGATGTTCACCTGGTTCATGCTGCCGCCTGTGATGTTCACCTGGTTCATGCTGCCGCCTGTGATGTTCACCTGGTTCATGCTGCCGCCTGTGATGTTCACCTGGTTCATGCTGCCGCCTGTGATGTTCACCTGGTTCATGCTGCCGCCTGTGATGTTCACCTGGTTCATGCTGCCGCCTGTAATGTTCACCTGGTTCATGCTGCCGCCTGTGATGTTCACCTTGTTCATGCTGCCGCCTGTGATGTTCACCTGGTTCATGCTACCGCCTGTGATGTTCACCTGGTTCATGCTGCCGCCAGTGATGTTCACCTGGTTCATGCTGCCGCCTGCAGGGTTCACCTGGTTCATACTACGGCCAGCAAGGTTCACCTGGTTCATGCTACCGCCTGTGATGTTCACCTGGTTCATGCTGCCGCCAGTGATGTTCACCTGGTTCATGCTGCCGCCTGCAGGGTTCACCTGGTTCATACTACGGCCAGCAAGGTTCACCTGGTTCATACTGCTTCCTGCTAGGTTTACTTTCAAATTCAAATTCAAATTCAAAGTTTATTCTCTATAAGGATTACAATGTTGAGTTTACAGAAATTTGGTTATTGTTTGGTTTAACATGTAGTAAAATTGAGATTACAGAGTGTACCACTAGAACGCTTAGCATGGCTAGGCATTTCGGGCATACTTAGTTTTATTCTTAAATGTAAAATATTACAAATTATAAGGTAAGTTGGTATTATGGCTAAGTGACTAAATACTATTTTGTGAGTTTAGCAGTGTGAATGCTTTTGTTTTGGCACAGTATATAGTTTCAGTATTGAAGTATCACAGGATTCATTATATTAAGACTGAGATTAATATTTCTGTTTATGGTCAAATGAGTGTGCGAGTGTAAGTGTGAACCACCAGGTGGTATTCGTGAAGTTAGTTGACGGGGTGTATCAGGGAGATAAGATGTTTTCTAATGGTAGTTTTGAAGGTGATGAATGTGTCTGCAGTTTCTAGAGTTCTCAGGTAGGGTATTCCAGATTTTAGGGCCTTTGACATACATTGAATTTTTGTAAAGGTTTAGTCGGACACGGGGAATGTCGTAGAGATGTTTGTTTCTGGTGTTATGCCTGTGGGTTCTGTCACAACTATCAAGAAAGCGTTTAAGGTCAAGGTTGATATTAGAGTTTAAGGCCCTGTAGATATAGATTGCACAGTAGTAAGTGTGGATGTACTGAACTGGGAGTAAGTTTAGATCTTTGAAGAGTGGGGGGGTGTGCTGCCAGGGATGGGATTTAGTGATTATTCTTACTGCAGCTTTTTGTTGGGTTATTATTGGCTTTAGGTGTGTTGCTGCAGTTGATCCCCAAGCACAAATAGCATAGTTAGGTAAGACACATATGCAACAGTTAGGTATCTTTATTTCGAAACGTTTCGCCTACACAGTAGGCTTCTTCAGTCGAGTACAGAAAAGTTGATAGAAGCAGATGATACTTGAAGACGATGTAATCAGTCCATCACCCTTAAAGTTTTGAGGTGGTCAGTCCCTCAGTCTGGAGAAGAGCATTGTTCCGTTGTCTGAAACAATATGTTTCAGACAACGGAACAATGCTCTTCTCCAGACTGAGGGACTGACCACCTCAAAACTTTAAGGGTGATGGACTGATTACATCGTCTTCAAGTATCTTCTGCTTCTATCAACTTTTCTGTACTCGACTGAAGAAGCCTACTGTGTAGGCGAAACGTTTCGAAATAAAGATACCTAACTGTTGCATATGTGTCTTACCTAACAATCTGTCGGTATTTTATACCATTTTAATGTTCACAAATAGCATAGGTGAGGTATGGATAAATAAGTGAGTGGTATAGTGTGAGAAGGGCATTTTGCGGCACGTAGTATCGTATCTTGGAGAGGATCCCAACCGTTTTGGATACTTTTTTGGCTATATGCTGGATATGGGTGCTGAAATTCAGGTTATTGTCAAGGTATAAGCCTAAGAATTTTCCCCCATTATTTCTGGTAATTAGAGTGTTGTCAATCTTAATGTTAATTTGTGCATCTCCTGCTCTGCTACCAAACATAATATAGTAAGTTTTGTCAGTGTTAAGCGTAAGTTTGTTGGCTGTCATCCAAGTCGATATTTTAATCAGCTCCTCATTCACAATGGTGTTAAGGGTGGCAAGATTAGGGTGAGAGATGACATAAGTCGTGTCATCAGCAAAGATAATGGGTTTTAGGGGTTGGGATACGTTTGGTAGGTCATTGATGTATATGAGGAAGAGCAGGGACCAAGGACACTTCCCTGCGGAACTCCAGTATCAAGTGGCCGTGTTGCTGATGCTGTGTCTTTAATGTGACGTACTGATACCTATTAGTAATGTAAGATTTGAAATAAGCAAGCGCATGGCCTCTTATACCGTAGTGGTCAAGTTTGTGGAGTAGGATTTCGTGGTTTACTGTGTCAAAAGCTTTTCTTAGGTCAATAAAAATTCCTAGTGGATATTCCTTATTTTCCAGTGCTGTGTAAAGCAGATCTAGCATTTTTATGATTGCATCATTAGTGCTTTTATTTTTCCTGAATCCAAACTGGCAGGGGTTGAGTATTTTTTTAGCCGTTATAAATGAATACAGTCTCCTGTGCACAAGTTTCTCAAAGATTTTGGATAGCAATGGTAAGTTAGATATTGGCCTATAGTTGTTTAAGTCTGTAGGGTCACCACCTTTATGTATTGGTGTAACCCTTGCCATCTTGAGTAGTTTCGGGAAGGTGCTAGTCTCTATTGACTTGTTAAAAAGTAATGAAATAGCATGCAAAAGGGCATGGGCCGCTCGCTTGTACAGTAATGGTGGGACATGAGACAGATTCCCCGAGTTATTTTTAAGTGACTTTATGATCTCAATGACTTCCGTGGGCTCAGTTGGTGCAAGATAGAAGGAATTAGGGAAATTTCCATCTAGGTAGTCCCCGGCATGGGCATTGGTATGTGGGATTTTACTGGCGAGATTAGATCCTATGTTTGAGAAGAAGTCGTTTATCTTGTTAGCTGTGTCAGTGGGGTGTAGTGGGTTTTCATTAGGTTTAGTTAGGACAATATTCTTGGTTTTTCTCAGTTTGTGGTCCCTAGAATCTGAGAGAGTGTTTTCCAGGTCTTTTTTATATCTCCTCTTGTGTCTGTGAATCTACTGGAGTAGTATAGTTGTTTGGCTTTTTTTATTACTTTGGTGAGAGCTGATGAATAGTGTTTAAGAATATTTTTGTGTATTAAGCCCTGTCTATATTGCTTTCATATTGGTGTTTCTTGTCAATGGATTTCAGAATGGTGCTGGTTAGCCATGGGCAACCAAGCCGTTTGTTTGTGATCTGTTTTGTTTTTATAGGACAATGTTTGTTGTATAGTCTAAGTAATTTGTTAAGAAAGATGTCTGTCCAGTCATCAATACCATTGGCCTTGGAGAATTCTGTAGGCCATCAACAGTCTCTAGGTCAGCTGTGAACTTCCTTACTGAGGCCTCGTCATGGAGTCTAAATGAGACTTTGTTGTATTCAAGTGGTGGTTTACTAATGTTTGTCAGGAGGAAGGTAGGGTAGTGGTCTGTAGTGCTATCTGTGATTATCCCTGATTAAGGGGGCTAGTATATTGGTCCATATGTGGTCTATTATGGTTGCACTTGTCTCAGTGAGCCTGGTTGGTTTAGTTATTGTGGTATGAGAAGTGTGTTGTTCATATTGTTGATGAAATCAGTTACAGGCTGATCATCTAGTAAGCCAAGGTTGATGTTGAAGTCTCCAGCTAAGAGAAGGTGGTGCTTATTCATTTGTCTGTTTGTTATTAGTGACTTTAATTTCTCACTGAAATTTGGGATGTTTGTGTGAGGTATCCGGTAAATGGCACCAATTGTTATAGGCGTCTTAAGGTTTTTTACAGTAAAATTAGCAAAATGTATTCCCCATATTCATCACTAAAGCAAGTGGTGCTAAGACAAGATAATTGGTTAGAGTAATAGACTGCAATACCACCCCCAACTTGGTTTGTTCTGCAGTTGTGAATTGCTGTGTAACCTGGTAGAGGGTAGATATCTATTGTGTCCTGCTTAAGCCAGGTCTCAGTAAGAATAATGCAGGAGAAGGGTGTCTTTAGTGATTCAAGGAGTGCTAGGAGGTCATCATAGTGTTTGCTTAAGGACCTGATGTTGTAGTTTAGTACTGATAGACTTTTAGCATTGTTTAGGATAGTGGTGGCTTGTGATGCTGTGTAATAAAGGCAGTTACTTTCCAATAGGTTTTGATTGGGTGTCAGATTATGGAGGTTTAGATCAGGGTCAACGTGATCAATCATCTTCTGGGTTTAAAATTATGGTTATTTATATCCTGTGTTGTGTGTTGAGTTCTACTACTGATATTTGTAGTGGTTGGAAGTTTGGACAAGTATATAGCTAGAGTATTTTGGTCATGTAGGGTATAGTCACTACTACACATAATGAAGTTGATGTTGTCTGTGTGTTGTGCTGGAATGAACTAAAGTACAACTAGGTATAAACTAGTAATATAAAAATACAAATTAAAAATAGAACAAGACTCTCACTTGTAATTGCACTAAGGTCTAATAATGACTTTTGTGGAGTCTCTGTTTTTGAGCTAGAGTGAGTTAAAGTACAATAGGTTTAATCTAATAATATAAAAGTACAAATTAAAAATAGCACTATTCTCTCACTAGTAATTGCACTGTGGTCTAATATAGTGAATTTGGTATTGACTATGCCTTGAGGTAGAATGAGCTATGGTACAACTGAATTTAATCTAATAATATAAAAATACAAATTAAAAAAAAACAAGTTAAAAGTAGCACCAGTCTCTCACTAGTAATTGCACTATGTTCTAATATAGTGAATTTGGTATTGACTATGTATTGAGCTAGAAAGAGCTATAGTACAACAACTTTAGTCTAATAATATAAAAATACAAATTACAAATAGCACCAGTCTCTCACTAGTAATTGCACTATGGTCTAGTATAGTGAATTTGGTATTGACTATGTATTGAGCTAGAATGAGCTAGAGTAAAACTGTGATTAATCTAATAATATAATAAAGGAACAAGACTCTCAATTGTAATTGCACTGAGGTCTTATATAAGTTGTTTACAAGAATTAGAGTATAATTAGATTTAAATTGACAGGATAAAATTAAGGTAGCAAAATAATAATAAAAACAAAAGAATTGATAAAAATAAAAATGGCAATGATTTGGTTATAATATGCTAGTAAGATGGTAGATAGGATGATATAAAAGTTGTAGTTGAAAATACTAGGTTAAAAAAGTATGGAATAAAAATGGTCAATAAAAGAGTTTACAATAAGTTTGATCAATATAGTTTAAAGTAAAATGGTTGTTGCTGCCGCTTGCGAGATTTACCTGGTTCATGATGCCGCCTACAAGGTTCACCTGGTTCATGTTGCCACTTGCTAGGTTCATCTGGTTCATACTACCTCCTGCTAGGTTCGCCTGGTTCATGCTGCAGCCTGCATGGTTCACCTGGTTCATGCTGCCCCCTGCGAGGTTCACCTCTTCCCACATCACTTAACTTGTCAACATATCGCCTGCCGTATTTATACAATCAATGGTAATAATGTAATGGACGATGATCACTATAATAACCTCACACAGACGTGTAGAGCACAAGAAGAGGAAGGTTTTTTATTTAAGAATATAAGGCTGTCTTCTTAAGATGAATCTTCAAAAATATACAAGTGCGCCTTAGTGATGTTCA
This sequence comes from Cherax quadricarinatus, assembly GCF_026875155.1. NCBI lineage: Eukaryota > Metazoa > Arthropoda > Malacostraca > Decapoda > Parastacidae > Cherax > Cherax quadricarinatus. Next base: position 33,818,108 of record NC_069448.1, on the reverse strand, counting down.
TTATTTGTCATCATAGCTGAGATTCACCAGAGAGACGCAATGAATTTAGTGAAGTGTCATCACTGGAGTTAACATGGAAAGTGTGAAGACAACTGATCATTAATAGTGAAAGACAGTGGACTGCACATTGATAGTGAGACACAGTGGACTGCACATTGATAGTGAGACACAGTGGACTGCACATTGATAGTGAGACACAGTGGACTGCACATTGATAGTGAGACACAGTGGACTGCACATTGATAGTGAGACACAGTGGACTGCATATTGATAGTAAGACAGAGTGGACTGCACATTGATAGTAAGACACAGTAGACTGCACATTGATATGAGACACAGTGGACTGCACTTTGATAGTGAGACACAGTGGACTGCACATTGATAGTGAGACACAGTGGACTGCACATTGATAGTGAGACACAGTGGACTGCACATTGATAGTGAGACACAGTGGACTGCACATTGATAGTGAGACACAGTGGACTGCACATTGATAGTGAGACACAGTGGACTGCACATTGATAGTGAGACACAGTGGACTGCATATTGATAGTAAGACAGAGTGGACTGCACATTGATAGTAAGACACAGTAGACTGCACTTTGATAGTGAGACACAGTGGACTGCACATTGATAGTGAGACACAGTGGACTGCACATTGATAGTGAGACACAGTGGACTGCACATTGATAGTAAGACACAGTAGACTGCACATTGATATGAGACACAGTGGACTGCACTTTGATAGTGAGACACAGTGGACTGCACATTGATAGTGAGACACAGTGGACTGCACATTGATAGTGAGACACAGTGGACTGCACATTGATAGTGAGACACAGTGGATTGTGCATTGATAGTGAGAGCAGTGACTGCACATGATAGTGAAGACACAGTGGACTGCAATTGATAGTGAGACACAGTGGACTGCACATTGATAGTGAGAGACAGTGGACTGCACATTGATAGTGAGACACAGTGGACTGCACATTGATAGTGAGACAGAGTGGACTGTGCATTGATAGTGAGATGCAGTGGACTGCACATTGATAGTGAGACACAGTGGACTGCACATTGATAGTGAGAGACAGTGGACTGCACATTGATAGAGATACAGAGTGGACTGCACATTGATAGTGAGACACGGACTGCACATTGATAGTGAGACACAGTGGACTGCACATTGATAGTGAGACACAGTGGACTGCACATTGATAGTGAAACACAGTGTACTGCATATTGATAGTAAGACAGAGTGGACTGCACATTGATAGTGAGACACAGTGGACTGCACATTGATAGTGAGACACAGTGGACTGCACATTGATAGTGAGACACAGTAGACTGCACATTGATAGTGGGACAGAGTGGACTGCACATTGATAGCGAGATGCAGTGGACTGCACATTGATAGTGAGACACAGTGGACTGCACATTGGTAGTGAGACACAGTGGACTGCACATTGATAGTGAGACACAGTGGACTGCACATTGATAGTGAGACACAGTGGACTGCTCATTGATAATGAGACACACTGGACTGCACATTGATTGTCAGCATAGCTGCTGATCCCCTTACATGTGTTGTTTAGCTTATCTGAGTGTCATAGTACCATCCATATATTTTACATACACGACCCCTTTGCTAGGCCTAGGGACTAGTTTGTGTGACGTCACGTGACGCTGTTCTGAGTCCTTCGTGCCCGGGGATCCCTCTCAGTTCTTTTAGACATACCAAGCAGCAACACGCAGGCTCGGCCTCCCTTACCACAGTCTGATAATATAGTGTTACCAACCAACCAGTGTGTTTAACTACAACCATCTAATCTGCAACGAACCCTGACGACAATTGGTGGCAACTGAGGGCCTGTAATTCTGACGATTACAGCGATTTCTGGAGATAATTTTCTACTGAGCCAGTCGCCATCTTGTGAGGCTAGGCCTGCCGAGACTTGTAACGCTAAACAATCCCAAGCCAGCTACCCCAAGCAAGCTTTCACCAGCCTATTGCTTCACTTATTGGTCAGTCTCTGTGTATTAGCGTTTTATTTGATTAATTGCATTACTTCCGAGGGGTTGACTCGGGTTTGCAAAGTAAGCCAAGCCATCAAGCCAGTCTGTGGGGGAAACCCAGCCCAGCCCTACACCATACCAGCCTTGCCTGCCAAGCCAGCTTTCCACCCCTGCTGTTCTCATCGTTACAAGTTATCAAGCCAGTCTGTGTGAAGGGTTAAGCCAAGCAAGCCAGCAACTAACCCAGTACTCAAGCAAGCCATGTGGGTACAGTCTTCTTCATCACTTTGTGCTTCCAGTTCTAGCTATTCTGTGTGTCTTATCATCCCTGTGGTGTTGTGGTATTTTGTGGGTTTCTAAGCCAGCCCAGCTTAGAATATTTTCGTGCCTAGTGTGGGTGTCCCCAGAGTGGCTTACACCGTTCACCCCGTAGGCCCACTCACCACGCGGTGTCTCACCACTGTGCTGCCTCAACCACCCACCTCACCCACTACCACTGTTTTTTTTTTGTACCCTTATTACGGGTTCTAGCATCATATTTTTACAGACCACATAGGAGGTCAAGAGCCAAGAGTGTTCCTTCATCAGGTGCACCATCGTAAAAGCCTCCTGTGTGGGTCCATCGTCGATTTAAGTGCAAATTCTTGGAGGCGAGAGTAGGAATGCTGCCAGCCACCAGACTCCAACTTCTACCTCTCTGCACCACCATCTCTCTCATTATCCACCATCATTACAGTGATCATATAGAGACATTTGCGAGTGTTGAGACATTTTTCTTGTCAGTGATTTCTTAGTGACATTCAGTGACTCTTGATTAGACTCAGTGTTCATTATATACTGTTGGCAACATTTTTTTTTCTCTTCTTTCTTCAGTGTTAATTTTCGTGCTTTATTTTATGTTTGTTGTGTTGTGTTTCTTTTTTTTATATATACTTGAAGTAAATACTTTAATGTTTTTCCTTGTTGTGTTCAATATATAAGCAGTATAAAACTTGTGTTTACACTTCACAATTATCTTGTGTTCACAGTATTGCAGTGAAGTAATTCAGTAATTTATTACCTTATATTCTGCATCACAACTCAGTGTTGTCTCAGTTTTTTTTTCTTTTTTTCTCCCAGCATTTGTGTATTCTTGCTGTTTATGTTTTCATTCATTTGCTATTTTTTTTCTCTCTTTGTTGAACATTCTTGTGTTAATTCTTTTAATTTAGCCAGTGTCTAATTTGCCTTATCTCCACAGACAATAGTGCCATTATTTTGTTTGAAGCAAGAGAATTATTTTCCAATTTTTCACACCACAAGCTTCATTGCAAGAAAATTCTCATAGTATTGTGCATATATTGATGTGTTGTGTTCTGCATCACTCTAAGTGTTCAAACCTTTGCCTTGTTTTTTTTTTTTTTTTTTTTGCCTCTATTAATTTTTTTTATTTTTTTATATTTCATTGAACAAATTCACTCTTAGTGCAATTTTTAACTTTTTTTTAAAGTAAATCATTCTTTTGTTTGTTCAGTAAGTGTTACTTAACCTGCAGTAAGTGTTACTTAAGCTGCAGTAAGTGTTACTTAAGCAGCAGTAAGTGTTGCTTAAACTGAAGTAAGTGTTACTTAAGCTGCAGTAAGTGTTACTTAAGCTGCAGTAAGTGTTACTTAAGCAGCAGTAAGTGTTGCTTAAGCTGAAGTAAGTGTTACTTAAGCTGCAGTAAGTGTTACTTAAGCTGCAGTAAGTGTTACTTAAGCTGCAGTAAGTGTTACTTAAGCTGCAGTAAGTGTTACTTAAGCAGCAGTAAGTGTTACTTAAGCTGCAGTAAGTGTTACTTAAGCTGCAGTAAGTGTTACTTAAGCTGCAGTAAGTGTTACTTAAGCAGCAGTAAGTGTTGCTTAAGCTGAAGTAAGTGTTACTTAAGCTGCAGTAAGTGCTACTTAAGCTGCAGTAAGTGTTACTTAAGCTGCAGTAAGTGTTACTTAAGCAGCAGTAAGTGTTGCTTAAGCTGAAGTAAGTGTTACTTAAGCTGCAGTAAGTGTTACTTAAGCTGCAGTAAGTGTTACTTAAGCTGCAGTAAGTGTTACTTAAGCTGCAGTAAGTGTTGCTTAAGCTGAAGTAAGTGTTACTTAAGCTGCAGTAAGTGTTACTTAAGCTGCAGTAAGTGTTGCTTAAGCTGAAGTAAGTGTTACTTAAGCTGCAGTAAGTGTTACTTAAGCTGCAGTAAGTGTTGCTTAAGCTGAAGTAAGTGTTACTTAAGCTGCAGTAAGTGTTACTTAAGCTGCAGTAAGTGTTACTTAAGCTGCAGTAAGTGTTACTTAAGCTGCAGTAAGTGTTACTTAAGCTGCAGTAAGTGTTGCTTAAGCTGAAGTAAGTGTTACTTAAGCTGCAGTAAGTGTTACTTAAGCTGCAGTAAGTGTTACTTAAGCTGCAGTAAGTGTTACTAAGCTGCAGTAAGTGTTACTTAAGCTGCAGTAAGTGTTACTTAAGCAGCAGTAGTGTTACTTAAGCTGCAGTAAGTGTTATTTAAGCAGTAGTAAGTGTTACTTAAGCTGCAGTAAGTGTTACTTAAGCTGCAGTAAGTGTTACTTAAGCTGCAGTAAGTGTTACTTAAGCTGCAGTAAGTGTTACTTAAGCTGCAGTAAGTGTTACTTAAGCTGCAGTAAGTGTTGCTTAAGCTGAAGTAAGTGTTACTTAAGCTGCAGTAAGTGTTACTTAACTGCAGTTAAGTGTTACTTAAGCTGCAGTAAGTGTTACTTAAGCTGCAGTAAGTGTTTACTTAAAGCTGCAGTAAGTGTTACTTAAGCAGCAGTAATGTTACTTAAGCTGCAGTAAGTGTTATTTAAGCAGTAGTAAGTGTTACTTAAGCTGCAGTAAGTGTTACTTAAGCTGCAGTAAGTGTTACTTAAGCTGCAGTAAGTGTTACTTAAGCTGCAGTAAGTGTTACTTAAGCTGCAGTAAGTGTTACTTAAGCTGCAGTAAGTGTTACTTAAGCAGCAGTAAGTGTTACTTAAGCTGCAGTAAGTGTTATTTAAGCAGTAGTAAGTGTTACTTAAGCTGCAGTAAGTGTTACTTAAGCTGCAGTAAGTGTTACTTAAGCTGCAGTAAGTGTTACTTAAGCTGCAGTAAGTGTTACTTAAGCTGCAGTAAGTGTTATTTAAGCAGCAGTAAGTGTTACTTAAGCTTCAGTAAGTGTTACTTAAGCTGCAGTTAAGAGTTAAAGTGTTCAATCACTTCATTCCTTGATAATATTTTTTTTTTGCTGCTTTTGTAAACTATTTTCTTGTGTGTGTTTTTTTTATTATTACAATATTGACTCATTTTACAATAATTCTTGTGTAAACATTGTGTTGCCATTAAAATTTTTCTTTCAGAATTTTTTTTTATGTAGTGTTGTGTTGTGCAAGACTTTTGATTAGCAATTGTTATTTGTAACATTGCTACAGTTTATTTCAGTGTAATATTCTGTGATTTCAGTTTTACATTTTCTGTGCATAATATTTTTTTCTTGTGTGTCATTTTATATTTTTTAATTAGAATTGCTTTCCTGTTTGTTTTAATTTTGCACAAGATTTGTTGATCCCATTTTATCATTTATTATTGAATTTCTTTATTGAATTGAGAGTAAAGACAACTCACTGTGCCATTAATTCAATTTAAAGTATATTTGATTTGAGTCAAGTACAATTTTTCTTGATTTTCAAATTGTTGCTTATCCATTTGAGTGTTTTATGTGAGTTTTCTTGCTCGACAGTGTGACTTATTTTTTTAAATAAGTAATTTCTTCCCATTTAAATTTACTGTGTGTGTTCCCATGTTACAATTTTTTTTTTGTTTCTCTAAATTCTTGTTTCACATTTTGCAAACATGTCTCAAGTCTTCTCGAACGATGCCTCAGCACATTCTGCTAGTCCAACCAATAATGCGTCAGTCCAAAATTCGAATAATTCTTTATCAAACAATAGATACACTCAGACTTCGAGCCTTTGCAATTTTAGTCGTGACACTTATGATGATATGCCATTGTTCAATGGGAATCCAGACAACCTGGAAGGATGATTTACCGCTGTTCGTGCTAGAGCAAATGCCTCAGGAGACGGCCTTCCATCAGAGAGTTGTATAATTAGTATTGGAAATGTGAGTTTAGCTCGTTCACCAGCTGCCTCGTATGTCTTCAACTTGATCGGTATGCAGGACTTTCAGGATCTAACCAAGTGGCAAGATTATGAGCAATTAATCCGTAACTATCTTGAAATAGTACGAGTGACTGATCCTTTTGTTGTTCTTAAGGAATTAGTGTGTACAGCTCCGAGGCCAGAGAAACCATTAGATGAGTTTGCTCTTCGTTTAAATAACCTAATGTCCTCATTTGTTAAGACAGGTCAAAGTTCCAAGTACCTTAAAGACAATGATAAACTAGCTCTTGAGGGGTTTGCCAAATTAGCAGCATTTGGCCTTATTAAACAGTTAATGCCACCAACGTCAATGTATGTGTATAACTCCAATCCTCTAACTGCCGCAATGGGACCACTTGCAGCCCTTATCCATATGCGTGATTTGTGTCCTGAGGGAACCTTCCCCTATCGAAGGTCTACGTCAGCCACTTTGACTACTCCTGTACCTCCTCTTGTCTGTGCTACAACCAAAACTCCCGATCAAAATCACTCGCGACCATCATCCAAAGCTAGTGTCAAGAGTTACCATTCCCGTAGCACTTGTAGCATGTACAGTACCCATAGCCAAAGAACCTGCTATAATTGTGGTTACTGTGGCCATATTGTGGTAAATTACCCTGATAGTCGCTCTAAGAGGCATCGTAATGCTGATAAGTACCAGTCCAATCTGCCTTATTGTACTTGTCACAAAATTCATGGCCATGACACATCCGAGTGTAATGCTCTCTATAACCTCCAGTACTCTAGATCCTTCTGTGGCCATTCCAACCGCAGAGCCAGGACAGGAAATAGAGGTTGGGGTTCTCAGACTAACCAGAACCAGCCTCATTCTTCCAATTCGGGGGAATCCGAGCGCCCCAGTCAACCCGTCCCGTTGTGACAGTAGGTGATAATGAGTACACCATCCCCATTCACAATTCCTTTGAAGCCTTAAGCAGTCTTGAGAATGACAATCCCGCTGTTGATGTTGCTTCACACGTCTCTGACGTAGATGAATTTGGGGATGAAGTGGAACATGCCTTCTCCGATGACAACCCACCTTTCTGTTTGCATATAACTCCCAATGAAACGATAGGTTCTCTAGTGCAAGCATCTATTCATAATGAACCCGTTCATGTGTTCATGGACTCTTGTGTGCAAGTTAATATCATCAGGTCTAGTTTGTTTAAAGATAAGCAGTTACCATATGTCCTCCTCGTAGAACCAACTACTGTAACCTCCCTTAGTGGAGTAGCTGGTTCCCTTCTCCGTGTCCGAGGTCAGACTTCACTCACCTTTTCTACCCAAGGTAGAGACTTCACTGCTTCTTTCCTTGTTATTGACCAGATTACTTTCCCTGGTGACCTTCTACTGGGATTTGCTTCTATAAGAGACTTACGTATTGTGCTTGACCCTTACCGATGGCATGCCCAAATTGACGACTTGATAGTTCCATTTTGGGGTTACCAGCTTGAATTCGAGATCTGCCATACTGCCGCAGAGTACGACATTCAGATTAAGTCCTTACAAGCCAGTGTGTTTTCCAGTAGCGTACCCAAGCGGTCAGGCATTAGTAACTCTGTCACTCCCATCTGTGCTACACCTACACCTTCAGACATGCAAGATAGTGTGTTGCCTCAAGTGTCCGAGGATGCTCTGACTGCCTTGAGTGCTCAGCCTATCCCTGTAATGTCTGCTAGTCCAAGAAGTAGTTTCTCCACAAGGGACGCCTTGTCGGAAAATGATTACTTGAGACTAGTAATGCCATCTCTTGTTGATGTCACATGCCATCTGCAGAAAGACGTCTCTGTTGCAGCTAGTGCTCTCACTAGAGTGTCTGTTGTTGTCCCTAGTGTTCCAGATGGTGATAACATCCTAGTTGACAGTGATTCCTGCAAGGTCGAGAGTTTATTTGTTGAACCTTCCTTACATGTTGTAAGAGACAGTAATATCCATTTATTTCTTGCTAACACTCCAGGTCACAGTGTTTGTCTCAGAGCAAATACCAATCTTGTTGACCTGGTTCAAGTACAGGATGACTTGCCACCTGACCAGTGGGTCGGTGTTATTTCAACAGGGAAGACCTCATCCACTCCACTGGATCAATCCATTCCACCAGTTGAGGAGAAAGATTTAGCTCCCACTGACTTCCCAGACGAGGTCAAGCATTTGTTGACTCTGTTGAACAAACGTCGTAAAGCCATTGCCTTACCAGGTATAATGATGGCTATAACGAACTTGTTGTCCCATCATATTCCACTTGAACCTGGTACTAGACCTATCTATATACGTGTGTACAGAATGCCTCATTCCCAAGTTGCTATTGCAGAAGAATTGATCAATCAGATGCTCAATGATGGAGTTATTGCACCTAGCAATTCACCCTGGAATGCGCCCTTGATCCTAGTACCTAAGAAGGATGGTACTTGGTGCCCAGTAATTGACTTTAGGAAGTTAAATGCGAGAACTATTCCAGATTGCTTCCCACTTCCTGTACTTGGTGATCTTTTACGTAACATCGGAGATAACAAAGTCTTCTTGACCCGGGACTTGTTACAAGAGTTTTGGCAAGTCCCTCTTCATGAGGACAGCCAAGAGTTAACCGCATTCTCCACTCGCTCAGGTCATTATCATTTCCTCCGTATGACCTTTGGATTACGATCCTCCCCTATCACATTCTCTAGGCTCATGACCAATATCTTTAGAGGTCTCATAGGTAAAGCACTTATGGTGTAAAGTAAAAGGACACAAGTGCAACTAATGTGACATTTATTGTGGCAACGTTTCGCTCTCCAGGAGCTTTATCAAGCCATTACAAACAATACATGGACACAGAGGGTATATAAAGGCTCAGAGTGAGGTGAATACTAGTGAGGTACCATTTCGATGTTCACTAGTGGTAGTAGTAGTAGTCGTAGTAGTGGTAGTGACAAAAGTAATACAATATGGTAGAGCAATTGATTCGTACATGAGGAAAAGGATATAAAAGCTATTACTTGGGTAACATAAAAATAGGTTGGACAAATATAAACTGGAATGAGGCAGCTTGTTTCAGTGTTCACTCTCCGTGCTTTGTGTAGTATAACAGGAGAGACTATGTGATGGCAGGGTTTACTGTTTTCAGGAGGATTCTTGCTAAGACTTCGGAGATGGTGAAGCTGCCGTTGTTTTGTTTAATTGTATTCGAAACAGCGATCAGTGCTGATTCAAGGCACTTGCGTGTGCGGAAATTAGTTTCTTTTATCACTAATTGGGCGTCTCTGAATTTCATAAGATGATTGGTGGAATTTCGGTGTTGTACACAGGCGTTGTTTAAGTTGTCGTTCCTACATGCGTATATGTGTTCATTGAGGCGGGTGTCGAGGTTTCTTGCTGTTTCACCTACGTAGATCTTGTCACAGCCTCCACAGGGTATAGTGTAAACTCCTGCATTGACTGGTTCGTGGTGCTTGGGTTTTGTCCTGGTTAGATCCTTTATTGAAGTGGTAGAAGCGATGGCGACTCTGGTGTTAGCTTGTGAAAGTACTTTTGAGACGTTTAGTGCAACCTGGCTGTTGGGAAGAATTATAACTTTGTTGGGAGCGGTGTTGATGCGTGGAGAATTGATGATCTGAAGAGCTCTTTTCTTGCAGTCTTTGATGAAAAAAGAAGGAAATTGTAACTCAGTGAATGTTTGGTGAATGTAAGTACATTCCTCGTCAAGAAACTCAGGACTACAAATTCGGTATGCTCTTAGGAAAAACCCGATGATGATGCCTCTTTTGGTCTTGGTATCTTGACTGGAATAGAAGTGTGTGAGATCATTTTTATTGGTGGGTTTCCGATAAACTTGAAATCTTAGGTTGTTGTCTACTTTGTGAATGAGGACGTCGAGGAAAGGTAGCTTGTCATTGGACTCTTCTTCTAGTGTAAACTGAATCGCTGGTTCAACTGCGTTGAGCCTTGCCTGAAGATCCCGTACATCAAAACGTTTTGGAGTTATTACGAGGACATCGTCCACGTAACGTAACCAAGTGACGCTTGAAGGGATGATGTTGGCGAAGTGTTCGGACTCTAGGTGTTCCATGTATAAGTTGGCTAGGACGGCACTTACTGGGGACCCCATTCCCATGCCGTAGGTTTGTTTGTAGAGCTTGTTATTGAAGGAAAAACAGTTGAAGTTAACACAGAGTTCAATCAAGTCAACAAAATCTCCGGGAGGTAAAGGAAGATTAAGGTCCTGGTTGACTTTACGTCGTAGAACCTCGATGGCTTTTTTGGTAGGTACTTTTGTGAAGAGGGAAGTCACGTCCAAACTGCTTAGTTTCTTGTTACGGATGGAGAGGTTACGGATGCGGTTGAGAAGGTCGCCTGAGTGTTTAAGATGAGCGGGGCTGATGGTCCCCAGAAGGCAGGAAAGATGTTTGGCAAGAACTCCGGCTAGTTTGTGTGGAGCACTGCCTATTCCTGACGTGATTGGTCTGAGAGGAATATTGTGTTTATGGGTCTTGGGTAAACCATACATGTGTGCTGGTTACCAAGTAACCAAGTTACCAAGTTACCAAGCAACCCTAAACCAGCACACATGTATGGTTTACCCAAGACCCATAAACACAATATTCTTAGGCTGACGAACAGACGCTGGTACGCCCCGGTCATGGGCTGCCCGCCTGCACAAAGACCCACAGCTCAACTCACTCGCAATTTCCCCCCAGAAACTGGCCGGAATACTGAGAAGGAAAGGGAGGTCTTGTCTTACTGTATGGGCCTGACAGAGGAAGTCATCTACGGTACTTCAAGGTGCCTCCACCAGATTTCCCCAGGTCTAGTATGTGAAGACAAGTTGGGGCGCCGCCTGCTGTTCACGGCACTTGTTGATCCGATGGTGTCTCGTCTTAGAAGAAGGCACTGCAGTCTCAAAACCCCATGCCCCAGCATTCAAACTTGGGCTGCCAGTTCTCCATGGCTAATATAACCTAGTGTTTGCCTACATTACCGGCCTATTACTACCTACATTAAGGTGTGTGTGTTTTGGGTTGGTGTAAGGGCCACCCAACCCAGCTGTTCCATCCATGACATGCTGGGATTTTTATACGACGAATCTGTCCTGTGGAACTTTCGGAACGAATAAATTTCCACATCCTCCCACCGGTGAAGGTGGGACCCTGGGCACGAGTGCAGTCCTGTCTGTCTCGTCGAGTAGACTCTGGTCTAACTTCAACCATCCAATTTTCCCTGCGTGGACCTCTGGGGGTGTAAACTTGTTGGTTCCGGTGGTCTTAGCACCCTTTCCTTTAACTTTAACATCTTTCGTATTCTAGCCTTGACTGAGCAGTTCCGTACTTTCACACCACAGTGGCCCACATGCCCTGGTAGCCTTTCCTCCCACTGATACAAGGTTCCCTGGATTTAATGGCAATCTATCTCCGTCGTGTAGACAGGAAGTCATCTATGTGGTTGGCTCCCACCAGTATACCTACATTTCTGACTGTGTCAGTGGTAATTCCCTGGTCAGCCAGCTTCATGCCAAGGTCTTTCAGTCGCTTGGCTACTGCAGCAAGACCTCTTGCTGTAATTGTCGTGGGTAACGTCTCTACTACCAAGGCTGTAATATTTCTGCAATATTTTTATTTATTTTTTTTATTATCACACTGGCCGATTCCCACCAAGGCAGGGTGGCCCGAAAAAGAAAAACTTTCACCATCATTCACTCCATCACTGTCTTGCCAGAAGGGTGCTTTACACTACAGTTTTTAAACTGCAACATTAACACCCCTCCTTCAGAGTGCAGACACTGTACTTCCCATCTCCAGGACTCAAGTCCGGCCTGCCGGTTTCCCTGAACCCCTTCATAAATGTTACTTTGCTCACACTCCAACAGCACGTCAAGTATTAAAAACCATTTGTCTCCATTCACTCCTATCAAACACGCTCACGCATGCCTGCTGGAAGTCCAAGCCCCTCGCACACAAAACCTCCTTTACCCCCTCCCTCCAACCTTTCCTAGGCCGACCCCTACCCAGCCTTCCTTCCACTACAGACTGATACACTCTTGAAGTCATTCTGTTTCGCTCCATTCTCTCTACATGTCCGAACCACCTCAACAACCCTTCCTCAGCCCTCTGGACAACAGTTTTGGTAATCCCGCACCTCCTCCTAACTTCCAAACTACGAATTCTCTGCATTATATTCACACCACACATTGCCCTCAGACATGACATCTCCACTGCCTCCAGCCTTCTCCTCGCTGCAACATTCATCACCCACGCTTCACACCCATATAAGAGCATTGGTAAAACTATACTCTCATACATTCCCCTCTTTGCCTCCAAGGACAAAGTTCTTTGTCTCCACAGACTCCTAAGTGCACCACTCACTCTTTTTCCCTCATCAATTCTATGATTCACCTCATCTTTCATAGACCCATCCGCTGACACGTCCACTCCCAAATATCTGAATATGTCTGCAATGTCCACCTAATTTAGCTGGAACTTCCACATCATCGTAAGATTTGGGTGGAACCTGACTTATAGCCCCTCCCAATGTCATACTGACTTTCCTGGTGGCCTTCAACTTTAATTTAGCCACCAACTTGTTTGTTATCAAGGATACTTTTGCTCCTGAGTCAAAGAATAATCGGGTTGTTTCGGACCTGTGCCCATTCACAACCTCTGCTATGACTGTAGGTAGGGCCACACCTCTGTGATTCTCACTTGGATTAGAGACTTCACTCCCACTAATCATGCTGGCTGCCATTTCAGGCTTGGGCTCACTCTCTATCTCTACCTGAGAGATATCCCTACTAGCATGGCGTTCCTTTAAATTATTGGGACGTAGTGCAGTATGGTGCTTTGTCATGTAGGGGTGTATTGGAACGTAGTGGATAATTGGGGAATATGGGAGTAAGGGATTATGTAGGCAGGGGATAGGCAGGCGAGGTGGTAAGAGAGATGATTAGCGGAGGTCGGTAGGTAATGTGAGGTCACCTCTCATTACTCTACCCACCACACTACTCACCCTCTCACTACTTGAAATAAAAATTGAATAAAAGAACAAATAACGGGGACAGTAAACATTACTGTTCTACTCAAACACAGTTTATTATTAAGTCCTTGTACAATAATATATTTGGGAACAGGAGAACATTATTGTGGTTTAGATAAATGGGGTGGTACACATAAGCAGTGAGACAGGAAATACAATCAACTTGACGAAAATGAATATAACTTATAGTTCAGAGGACAGTTCACCACAGGAACTAAGCCACAGGTCCCAAGACCTACACAGCACAAGCCAGTACTCTGCCCAATGTCTCCAACAGTCTCCTCCAGAGATTTCAGCAGCCTTCTCCGGAGCCCTGCACCCCAGCAGCAGCTCCTCTCGAATCTCCTGCTCAGAGCTCTGCGCGCAGCAGCAGCTCTGCTCGAAGTTCCTTTTCCTCAGTTGTTCCTTGGGCTTATATTGTCCTGAGAGCAACCCCCACAATGGGGTGTGCACCACTTGTTTTGACCTGACGCCGAGGTCTGACACCGTCCAGAACAAAAGACCTCAGTCTTAAGCTGAAAAGGCGTGGCTGACAGACGTTTGCCAAGGCAAGATGTGACCATATAATTAGGTCTCCCTAGAGACCTCACAAGCCCAGCTGAACTACATCACAGCTTACCTCTGCAACAGCCTCGACACTCACTGAGCTGGGTGTCACAGTCTCTGACAAAGTGTTCCCTACAACACTTGAAGCAGAGTCTCAACTCCTTTAGTCTCTGTTGCCTACTGCTCAGTGTTGTATACTCAGAGCAACTCACAAATCCCACATTAAAATGAGCCAAAGACAACGAAATTCACACAATAAAAATGCAGTCTTTACAAATTAAAATTCACTTGATTAGCACAAATAAATTCAACAATTCAACTTATGAAACAGTAAACAAATAATGTGCATAAACAGCTTGGCCAAACTGTGCCCAGTTTACTCAGTCTAGCATCGTTGGTTGGATAAGGTAAGTCCTAACCTAACTAGTGCAGCTATAGCCTAAACCTGGCTTTAGAATTCACTGTAAATAATAGCTAGGTTAAATCTGCCCTAGCTACTATAACTTGTAAATATTGCAAAAACCTAGTCTAACTGTGGATACCTTGCAAATTCACTGTAAGTAATTGACATACAAGTCTCCTACCCTGGTTTACTTGTAATCACTGTAAATAATAAAATTCACAAGCTTAACTAGCCTACCTGGCCTGCCTGTAATTCACTGTAAGTAATAACTTCTGTGTATAATCAGCTTGACCTAGCCTCTGTGTAACTCTGGGCCTAGGTGTGCTAACTTAACCTAACTTTGTTAATCTCTGGTTCCTAACTGTGGCCTAGCTATATTAATTTTAACCTAGCTATTCCACATCACTGTTACGATGGACCACTTTGTGAAAATTTGTCTGGACTGCCTCCATGTGAGTTGTCTGCCCTGGCAAGCTCTGTTGACACCGAGCCCTGAGGTCGGTACCTCAGCCTCACAAGTGACTTATAGGACAGATTTCCATAAATGACTGATGTTGCAAGAAATCTCGCCTGCATGCACGTATAAAGGACTAACTTAATTGGTGTTGGAGAATGTATCCCGGTCTTCAACCTCCCTAAGCTTTAGCCCCTCTGGACTTCCCCTCAGAACCACATGCAATCGGGAGCCTTAATTCCTATAATATTCAGTCGGTATTAGTGACATGCCTGCACCTCAGAAATTCCTGTTTCCAAGGGGGTTTGTATCCCCTAGTATAACTATGCAGAAACTGACACTAGCTTCTAAGGCTGACGAAGAGACGCCGGTACGTACCAATTATGGGCTGTCCACCTGCACAAAGACCCACAGCTCAACTCACTCGCAATTTCCTCCCAGAAAGTGGCCAGAATACTGAGAAAGAAAGGGAGGTCTTGTCTTACTGTATGGGCCTGACAGAGGAGGTCATCTATGGTACTTCGAGGTGCCTCCACCAGATTTCCCCGGGTCTAGTATGTAAAGACACATGGGGGCACCACCTGCTGTTCACGGCACTTGTTGATCCGATGTTGTCTCGTCTTAGAAGAAGGCACTGCAGTCTCAACACCCCCTTGCCCCAGCATGCAAACTTGGGCTGCCAGTTCTCCCTGGCTAATATAATCTAGTGTTTGCCTACATACCTGGAGGTTACCTGGAGGCTACCTGGAGGTTACCTGGAGGTTACCTGGAGGTTATTCCGGGTATCAACGCCCCCGCGGCCCGGTCCACGACCAGGTCTCCCGATGAATCACGGCCTGATCAACTAGGCTGTTACTGCTGGCCGCACACAGTCCAACGTACGAGCCACAGCCCGGCTGATCTGGCACTGACTTTAAGTATCTCTCCAGCTCTCTCTTGAAGGCAGCCAGGGGTTTATTGGTAATTCCCCTAATGCTTGATGGGAGGCTGTTGAACAGTCTTGGGCCCCGGACACTTACGGTGTTTTCCCTTAGTGTACCAATGGCGCCCCTACTTTTAATTGGGGACATTTTGCATCGCCTGCCCAGTCTTTTACTTTCGTAGGGAGTGATTTCTGTGTGCAGATTTGGGACCATTCCTTCCAGGATTTTCCAAGTGTAGATTATGATATATCTCTCTATCCTGCGTTCCAACGAGTTCAAGTCAAGTGCTTCCAAGCGTTCCCAGTAGTTAAGGTGCTTGACAGAACTTATACATGCAGTAAAGGATCTCTGTACAATCTCTAGATCTACGATTTCACCTGCTTTGAATGAAGATGTTAATGTACAGCAGTATTCCAGCCTAGAGAGAACAAGTGATTTGAAAAGGATCATCATTGGCTTGGCATCTCTCGTTTGGAACGTTCTCATTATCCATCCTATCATTTTCTTTGCACTTACGATCGTGGCACTGTTGTGATCCTTGAAAGTGAGATCCTGAGACATTACTACTCCCAGGTCCCTTACATTATTTTTCCGCTCTATTGTATGGCCAGAGTCTGTAGTATACTCTGTTCTAGTTATTATCTCCTCCAGTTTTCCATAACGGAGTAGTTGGAATTTGTCCTCATTGAACATCATATTGTTTACCGTTGCCCACTGGAAAACTTGGAGGTTAACCGCGTCCTCAGCAGATGACAGCCTCATGCAGATCCTAGTATCATCCGCAAAGGATGATACGTGCTGTGATGTATATCTCTATCTATGTCTGATATGAGGATGAGGAATAAGATGGGGGCGAGTACTGTGCCTTGTGGAACTGAGCTCTTCACTATGGCAGCCTCCGATTTAACTCTGTTGACCACTACTCTTTGTGTTCGATTTGTTAGGAAGTTGAAGATCCATCTCCCCACTTTCCCAGTTATTCCTTTAGCACGTATTTTATGGGCTATTACGCCATGATCGCATTTGTCAAATGCTTTTGCAAAGTCTGTGTATATTACATCTGCATTCTGATTTTCTTCCAGTGCATCCAAGGCCATATCATAGTGATCCAGTAGTTGTGAGAGGCAGGAGCGACCTGCCCTGAACCCATGTTTCCCTGGATTGTGCAGATTTTGGGAATCCAGGTGATTACCGGCCTATTACTACCTACGTTAAGGTCTTAGGTCTACATTATTATTATTATTATTATCTACAGTTGCCTCAGTAGTCCTAATATTAATTCACTAACAGTATAAACTACCTACCTCTTCCTCGAAAGGTAAATTTATCAATTAAATGTACCTTCCAACCACCTTTGCCAACCCGGGTGTGTGTGTGTGTATGTTTTGGGTGGGTGTAAGGGCCACCCAATCCCGCCGTTCCATCTGTGACATGTTGAGATCTTCGTACGACGAATCTGTCCTGTGGAACTTTAGGGCCGAATAAATTTCCACACCTTACGTCTTATAACTACCTGCCATCTTCCTCAGCTTAACCCTCAATGCCACACCTTCCCACTGTACGTTACGTCTTATAACTACCTGCCATCTTCCTCAGCTTAACCCTCAGTGCCACACCTTCCCACTGAACGTTACATCTTATAACTACCTGCCATCTTCCTCAGCTTAACCCTCAATGCCACACCTTCCCACTGTACGTTACGTCTTATAACTACCTGCCATCTTCCTCAGCTTAACCCTCAATGCCACACCTTCCCACTGTACCTTACGTCTTATAACTACCTGCCATCTTCCTCAGCTTAACCCTCAGTGCCACACCTTCCCACTGAACGTTACATCTTATAACTACCTGCCATCTTCCTCAGTTTAACCCTCAGTGCCACACCTTCCCACTGAACGTTGTCTTATAACTACCTGCCATCTTCTTCAGTTTAACTCTCAGTGCCACACCTTCCCACTGAACATTACGTCTTATAACTACCTGCCATCTTCCTTAGCTTTACCCTCAGTGCCACACCTTCCCGCTGTATGTTACATTTTATAACTACCTGCCATCTTCCTCAGTTTAACCTTCAGTGCCACACCTTCCCACTGTACGTTACGTCTTATAACTACCTGCCATCTTCCTCAGCTTAACCCTCAGTGCCACACCTTCCCACTGTACGTTACGTCTTATAACTACCTGCCATCTTCCTCAGCTTAACCCTCAGTGCCACGCCTTCCCACTGTACGTTACGTCTTATAACTACCTGCCATCTTCCTCAGCTTAACCCTCAGTGCCACGCCTTCCCACTGTACTTTACGTCTATAACTACCTGCCATCTTCCTCAGCTTAACCCTCAGTGCCACGCCTTCCCACTGTACGTTACGTCTTATAAACTACCTGCCATCTTCCTCAGCTTAACCCTCAGTGCCACACCTTCCCACTGTACGTTACGTCTTATAACTACCTGCCATCTTCCTTAGCTTAACCCTCAGTGACACGCCTTCCCATTGTACGTTACGTCTTATAACTACCTGCCATCTTCCTCAGCTAACCCTCAGTGCCACACCTTCCCACTGTACGTTACGTCTTATAACTACCTGCCATCTTCCTCAGCTTAACCCTCAATGCCACACCTTCCCACTGTACGTTACGTCTTATAACTACCTGCCATCTTCCTCAGCTTAACCCTCAGTGCCACGCCTTCCCACTGTACGTTACGTCTTATAACTACCTGCCACTTCCTCAGCTTAACCCTCAGTGCCACACCTTCCACTGTACGTTACGTCTTATAACTACCTGCCATCTTCCTCAGCTTAACCCTCAGTGCCACACCTTCCCACTGTACGTTACGTCTTATAACTACCTGCCATCTTCCTCAGCTTAACCCTCAGTGCCACACCTTCCCACTGTACGTTACGTCTTATAACTACATATATTACCACATCTACCCTCCAAGTGACTTTGAACAATATTTGGATCGTAAAGTAAAAGGACACAAGTGCATCTAATGTGGCATTTTATTGTGGCAACTTTTCGAGAGCGAAACGTTGCCACAATAAAATGTTATATTAGTTGCACTTGTGTCCTTTTATTGTACATATTGTGGATAATTATCATTATTGTTATAATCACAGGGAAGCGCTAAACCCATAGGATTATACAGCGCATGCGGGGGGTTGGAAGGTTTTCAGTCTCAATTCAGAGAACTGGAGCACAGATCCAATTCCCTAGATCAAGAGCCCCTCACCCACAATGGCCCTTGAGGGGCCATTGTGGGTAATTCTATCAACATATAGGGGTAGCAGTAATGTTAAATGATCAGTTATGGAAGGAGAAAAGAGAATATGAATGTGTAAATTCAAGAATTATGTGGATTAAAGTAAAGGTTGGATGCAAAAAGTGGGTCATAATAAGCGTGTATGCACCTGGAGAAGAGAGGAATGTAGAGGAGAGAGAGATTTTGGGAGATGTTAAGTGAATGTATAGGAGCCTTTGAACCAAGTGCGAGAGTAATTGTGGTAGGGGACCTGAATGCTAAAGTAGGAGAAACTTTTAGAGAGGGTGTGGTAGGTAAGTTTGGGGTGCCAGGTGTAAATGATAATGGGAGCCCTTTGATTGAACTTTGTATAGAAAGGGGTTTAGTTATAGGTAATACATATTTTAAGAAAAAGAGGATAAATAAGTATACAAGATATGATGTAGGGCGAAATGACAGTAGTTTGTTGGATTATGTATTGGTAGATAAAAGACTGTTGAGTAGACTTCAGGATGTACATGTTTATAGAGGGGCCACAGATATATCAGATCACTTTCTAGTAGTAGCTACACTGAGAGTAAAAGGTAGATGGGATACAAGGAGAATAGAAGCATCAGGGAAGAGAGAGGTAAAGATTTATAAACTAAAAGAGGGGGCAGTTAGGGTAAGATATAAACAGCTATTGGAGGATAGATGGGCTAATGAGAGCATAGGCAATGGGGTCGAAGAGGTATGGGGTAGGTTTAAAAATGTAGTGTTAGAGTCTTCAGCAGAAGTTTGTGGTTACAGGAAAGTGGGTGCGGGAGGGAAGAGGAGCGATTGGTGGAATGATGATGTAAAGAGAGTAGTAAGAGAGAAAAAGTTAGCATATG
Source organism: Cherax quadricarinatus (assembly GCF_026875155.1). Taxonomy (NCBI): domain Eukaryota; kingdom Metazoa; phylum Arthropoda; class Malacostraca; order Decapoda; family Parastacidae; genus Cherax; species Cherax quadricarinatus. Next base: position 33,798,497 of record NC_069448.1, on the reverse strand, counting down.
AGAAGTTTTTACAAAGTAGAAGTGATGCAAGGAGGGAAGAGTATATGGAGAAAAAGAGAGAGGTTAAGAGAGTGGTGAAGCAATGTAAAAAGAGAGCAAATGAGAGAGTGGGTGAGATGTTATCAACAAATTTTGTTGAAAATAAGAAAAAGTTTTGGAGTGAGATTAACAAGTTAAGAAAGCTTAGAGAACAAATGGATTTGTCAGTTAAAAATAGGAGAGGAGAGTTATTAAATGGAGAGTTAGAGGTATTGGGAAGGTGGAGGGAATATTTTGAGGAATTGTTAAATGTTGATGAAGATAGGGAAGCTGTGATTTCGTGTATAGGACAAGGAGGAATAACATCTTGTAGGAGTGAGGAAGAGCCAGTTGTGAGTGTGGGGGAAGTTCGTGAGGCAGTAGGTAAAATGAAAGGGGGTAAGGCGGCCGGGATTGATGGGATAAAGATAGAAATGTTAAAAGCAGGTGGGGATATAGTTTTGGAGTGGTTGGTGCAATTATTTAATAAATGTATGGAAGAGGGTAAGGTACCTAGGGATTGGCAGAGAGCATGCATAGTTCCTCTGTATAAAGGCATAGGGGACAAAAGAGAGTGCAAAAATTATAGGGGGATAAGTCTGTTGAGTATACCTGGTAAAGTGTATGGTAGAGTTATTATTGAAAGAATTAAGAGTAAGACTGAGAATAGGATAGCAGATGAACAAGGAGGCTTTAGGAAAGGTAGGGGATGTGTGGACCAGGTGTTTACAGTGAAACATATAAGTGAACAGTATTTAGATAAGGCTAAAGAGGTCTTTGTGGCATTTATGGATTTGGAAAAGGCGTATGACAGGGTGGATAGGGGGGCAATGTAGCAGATGTTGCAGGTGTATGGTGTAGGAGGTAGGTTACTGAAAGCAGTGAAGAGTTTTTATGAGGATAGTGAGGCTCAAGTTAGAGTATGTAGGAAAGAGGGAAATTATTTCCCAGTAAAAGTAGGCCTTAGACAAGGATGTGTGATGTCACCGTGGTTGTTTAATATATTTATAGATGGGGTTGTAAGAGAAGTAAATGCGAGGGTCTTGGCAAGAGGTGTGGAGTTAAAAGATAAAGAATCACACATAAAGTGGGAGTTGTCACAGTTGCTCTTTGCTGATGACACTGTGCTCTTGGGAGATTCTGAAGAGAAGTTGCAGAGATTGGTGGATGAATTTGGTAGGGTGTGCAAATTAAAAGTGAATACAGGAAAAAGTAAGGTTATGAGGATAATAAAAAGATTAGGTGATGAAAGATTGGATATCAGATTGGAGGGAGAGAGTATGGAGGAGGTGAATGTATTCAGATATTTGGGAGTGGACGTGTCAGCGGATGGGTCTATGAAAGATGAGGTGAATCATAGAATTGATGAGGGAAAAGGGTGAGTGGTGCACTTAGGAGTCTGTGGAGACAAAGAACTTTGTCCTTGGAGGCAAAGAGGGGAATGTATGAGAGTATAGTTTTACCAACGCTCTTATATGGGTGTGAAGCATGGGTGATGAATGTAGCAGCTAGGAGAAGGCTGGAGGCAGTGGAGATGTCATGTCTGAGGGCAATGTGTGGTGTGAATATAATGCAGAGAATTCGTAGTTTGGAAGTTAGGAGGATGTGCGGGATTACCAAAACTGTTGTCCAGAGGGCTGAGGAAGGGTTGTTGAGGTGGTTCGGACATGTAGAGAGAATGGAGCGAAACAGAGTGACTTCAAGAGTGTATCAGTCTGTAGTGGAATAAGGCGGGGTAGGGGTCGGCTTAGGAAAGGATGGAGGGAGGGGGTAAAGGAGGTTTTGTGTGCGAGGGGCTTGGACTTCCAGCAGGCATGCGTGAGCGTGTTTGATAGGAGTAAATGGAGACAAATGGTTTTTAATACTTGAGATGCTGTTGAAGTGTGAGCAAAGTAACATTTATGAAGGGGTTCAGGGAAACTGGCAGGCCGGACTTGAGTCCTGGAGATGGGAAGTACAGTGCCTGCACTCTGAAGGAGGGGTGTTGCAGTTTAAAAACTGTAGTGTAAAGCGCCCTTCTGGCAAGACAGTGATAGAGTGAATGATGGTGAACTTTTTTCTTTTTTCGGGCCACCCTGCCTTGGTGGGCCACCCTGCCTTGGTGGGAATCGGCCAGTGTGATAAAAAAAAATATATACAATATTTGGTACACACCGGCCATTAGCAGCAGTACCTGAGTATATTCAAATTTATATACCAATATTTGCATCTCACCATCTTCCCGTTTTTTCATACGAGTGATTTTTTTTTTTACCCAAACAGTGGAAAACTATTTTTTACCTGTCTGTTGTATTTAGTGTTGCCTCTGTCTAACACCTTTTTCTCTTCATACCTTCAAGTTTTTTCCTTACAGGTAAATTAAGGTTAAGGATCCCTGCCAGGGTGTGTGTGTGTGAGTGTGTGTACTCACCTAATTGTGGTTGCAGGGGTCGAGACTCAGTTCCTGGCCCTGCCTCTTCACTGATCGCTACTAGGTCCTCTCTCTCTGCTTCCTGAGCTTTGATGTAGTGGAGGCCCTGCCTCCACTACATCACTTGTTAGGTTATTCCACTTCCTGACGACTTTACGACTGAAGAAATACTTCCTAACATCCCTCTGACTCGTCTGAGTCTTCAGCTTCCAATTGTGACCCCTTGCTTCTGTGTCCCCTCTCTGGAACAACCTGTCTCTGTCTTCCTTATCTATTCCACGCAGTATTGTCTATGACGTTATCATGTCTCCCCTGACCCTCCTGTCCTCCAATGTCGTCAGTCCGATTTCCCTCAACCTTTCTTCGTGGGACATACCTCTGAGCTCCGGAACTAGCCTTGTTGCAAACCTTTGCACTTTCTCTAATTTCTTGACGTGTTTGCCCAGGTGTGGGTTCCAAACTGGTGCTGCATACTCCAGTATGGGCCTGATGTACACAGTGTACAGTGTCTTGAGCAATTCCTAACTAAGGTACCAGAACGCTATTTTCAGGTTTGCCTGGCGCCCGTTTGCTGCAGCAGTTATCTGGTTGATGTGTGACTCTGGAAACATGCTGGGTGTTATGGTCCCCCCAAGATCTTTCTCCTTGAGCGAGGTTTGCAGTCCTTGGCCACCCAGTCTATACTTTATCTGCGGTCTTCTTTGCCCTTCTACGAACTTCATGACTTTGCATCTGGCAGGGTTGAATTTAAGAAGCCAGTTGCTGGAACGCGCATCCAGCCTGTTCAGGTCTCATTGAAGTCCTGTCTAATCCTCATCTGATTTAATTCTCCTCATTAACTTCACATCATCTGCGAACAGGGACACCTTTGAGTCTATCCCTTCCATCATGTCATTCACATATACCAGAAATAGCACTGGTCCTAGGACTGACCCCTGTGGGACCCCGCTCGTCAATGGTGCCCACTGTGATACCTCATTTCGTACCATGACTCGCTGTTGCCTCCCTGTCAGGTATTCTCTGATCCATTGCAGTGCCCTTCCTGTTATACGCGCCTGATCCTCTAGTTTCTGCACTAGTCACTTGTTAGGAACTGTGTCGAAGGTCTTGTAGTCCAAGAAGATGCAATCAACCCACCCCTCTCTATCGTGTCTTACTTCTGTAACTTTGTCATAGAACTCCAGAAAGTTTGTGACATAGGATTTGCCTTCCATGAATTCGTGCTGGTTGTCGTTTGTAATCTTGTTCTGTTCCAGGTGCTCCACCACTCTCCTCCTGATAATCTTCTCCATAACTTTGCATACTATACACGTCAGTGACACTGGCCTGTAATTTAGTGCCTCCTTTCTGTCTCCTTTTTTAAAAATGGGAACTACATTTGCGGTCTTCCATACCTCAGGTAGTTGCCCAGTTTCAAAGGATGTGTTGAAGATTGTGGTTAATGGCACACCTGAGGACCCACAGGGAGATGTTGTCCGGTCCCATTGCCTTTGAGGTATCAAGGTCACTTAGCAGCTTCTTCACCTCCTCCTCAGTTGTGTGCATATCGTCCAGCACTTGTTGGTCTATTCCCTGTTGGTTAGACCCTCTGTCCTGTCTTCCCATAGTCCTTCCTGTCTCCACTGTGAATACTTCCTTAAATCTCCTGTTGAGCTCCTCGCATACCTCTTGATCGTTTCTTGTGAGTTCCCCACCTTCTTTCCTCATCCTGATCGCCTGGTCTTTGACTGCCGTCTTTCTCCTAATGTGGCTAAACAGCAGTTTCGGGTCAGTTTTGGCTATCGATGCTATGTCATTTTCGTACTGTCGCTAGGCCTCCCTCCTTATCTGTGCATATTCGTTTCTGGCTCTTCGAATGATCTCCTTGTTTTCCTGGGCCCTTTGCCTCTTATACCTCTTCCATTTTCTAATGCACTTAGTTTTTGCCTCCCTGCACCTTTGAGTAAACCAAGAACTCGCTTTGGGGGGGTTATGGGGGTTTGTGGTGTAGGTGGGATTTGTGATGGGGGGGGTGAATCAGAGTGCTCGTAGGGAGCTGCTGTGGCAGTGGGGTTTGTGATATGGGAGTGGGGATGGGGTGGGGGTGGGGGCAGAGGGAACAGTGTGTGGGTGTTGGTTGAGATTGTTCAGCTGCACATGTGTGTCTGTGTGAGTGTGTGTGTGTGTGTGTGAGTGTGTGTGTGTGTTATAAAAAAACGCGATATATAATAAGCATAGAGACCTCCAGTGAATACTAGAAAGGACTGCCCTTCTAGCATCCAGCCTGTTACTGGGTTTTTGTAACAAGTAGTCAGTATCCTGGTCCAATTATCCATTAGAATTTAATAGTAAGATTCAGTAGTGCTTCAGGATTACAACTGGTAGGCTACTGACTAAAGAAATTAATATTTTAGAAATTTATTAATAAAGATAAAGTTGTCTAGGTGGACAATATCAAAGTAAATCAATTTAACGTAATATAGGATACAAGTTGCTACACTTCTCTCGTCTACAGTAGTATTGTGCTGAAGGTACATATCTCTTTATGGCTTTTTAGTACCGTCTGGTACATTGTCAGCATTTAAGAACATAATACTAATATATACAAGTGAGTATGTGTGTATGTATGTAAGCACTCTAAGTAGTTCTCACATAAACTAACTTCTTGACCAACCTGGCAAACAGAACAGCTTGCTTGAACAGAAAGACGACCGATTCGCCAAACAGCAATATAACAAGCAGAAGCGACACAGAATCAGGAACAAGGAGATAATATAACGACACTAGGTAGGGACCATCAGCAGATCCTCCAAAAAAGTCACAAAACTCCCATACTACTGAATCTAAGTTCAGCATAAGAAAATCCCCGACTGTGATAATACACAGATAACAGTACAAATTAGGTCAGAAGCTACAGCTCAGGACCTGAGTTTCTCAGAGTGTCAGTGTGACACACAACCTCAGTACAACGTCGAAAATCACTAAGTCTACGCTATGCTCTGTGAACAAAGTTACACAGAACTAACAACAAGAGTGAGCGACAGAGATGAAGTTCCAACAATGGCCAGCAAGGGAGAGCTGGAGAGGGAGGTGTTGTTGGAATCACCATCAAACAGAGAGAGAGCTAGCGAGTGGCCAGTCAGTCTTCTCGCCCAGGTGAGGTGTGATCACCCCAGCCTGATCAGCAACTACAGAGAATCCGGCAGAAAAACAAGCCACTCAACACTCGAGCAATGAGCACTGAATAAGGTGTAAATGTTACATCCTACCTAATAATATACCTAAGTCAAATAATAATATAAAGCAATATATTTACGATTTAGCTAATATCACAAATATCAGCAATATAAAATTATATGAACAGATAATATACATTGTATACATTGTGACCCATTCAGGGGTCGCAATATTGGGTGTGGCTCCAAATAAATCCTGTAGGACTTGCTACTTTTGCACCTCCTGACATAGTCTGCTGCTATGTAGCTGCCACACTGTTCGAGCCCAGTGTGGGGTGGGGTTTGTGGCAGTCCAAGGTGCCCAGCTTCTCCCTCCAACCCCCATGGGGGCAGGGAATGGGGCTTGGCCTGGGGACAGCTGGTCCCAGAAGATGAGGACGTACTTGTACCTTCTCCCAAGGCAGACACTGAGCTGAGACTCCCACAACAGGGAGCCAAGACCAGGCCACCTCATGGAAAAGGCCCATGCCAGGCAATTACTCCGGCAAATCTACAACAACAACCCTCCTCTGTGTGTGTGAGTGTGTGTGTTTGTACTCACCTAATTGTGGTTGCAGGTGTCGAGACTCAGCTCTTGGCCCTGCCTCCTCACTGACTGCTACTGGGTCCTCGCTCTCCCTGCTCCATGAGCTTGATCATACCTCGTCTTAAAACTATGTATGATTCCTGTCTCCACTACATTGCTTGCCAGACTGTTTCACTTCCTAACAACTCTGTGGCTGAAGAAATGCTTCCTAACATTCCTTTGACTCATCTGAGTCTTCAGCTTCCAATTGTGACTCCTTGTTTCTGTGTCCAATCCCTGGATCATCCTGTCTCTATCCACCTTGTCTATTCCACAAAGTATTTTGTATGTCGTTATCATGTCTCCTCCAGTGTCGTCAGACCGATTTCCCCTAACCTTTCTTCGTAGGACATTCCCCTTAGCTCTGGAACTAGCCTTGTTGCAAACCTTTGCACTTTCTCTAATTTCTTGACGTGTTTGACCAGGTGTGAATTCCAAACTGGTGCTAACGTACACAGTGTATAAAGTCTTGAACGATTCCTTGCCGAGGTACCGAAACGCTATTCTCAGGTTTGCCAGGAGCCCATATGCCTCATCAGTTATCGTGCTTCTGGCGACGTACTCGGTATTATACTCACTCCTAGAGCTTTCTCCTTTAGTGAGGTTTGCAGTCTTTGGCCACCTAGGCTATACTCTGTCTGTGATCTTCTTTGCCATTCCCCGATCTTCATGACTTTGCATTTGGCGGGGTTAAATTCAAGGAGCCGGTTTCTGGACCAAGCTTCCAGCCTGTCTAGGTCTCTTTGTAGTCCTGCCTGATCCTCATCCAAGTTAATTCTCCTCATTAACTTCACATCATCTGCAAACAGGGACACTTCTGAGTCTATCCCTTCCATCATGTCATTCACATATACCAAAAACAGCACTGATCCAAGGACCGACCACTGTGGAACCTCGCTCGTCACAGACGCCCACTCTCATACCTCGTCACGTACCATGACACGTTGTTTCCTCCATGTTAGGTGTTCTCTAAGCCATTGCAGTGCACTTCCTTATATACATGCCTGATCCTCTAGTTTTTGCACTAATCTCTTGTGATGAATTGTGTCGAAGGCATCCTTACAGACCAAGAAAATGCAGTCTAGCCACCCTTCATCTCTCGTATCTTACTTCCGTTACCTTATCATAGGCTTGTGACCCAGGATTTGCCTTCCATGAATCCATGCTGATTGTTGTTTATAAGCTTGTTCTGTTCCAGGTGCTCCACCGCTCTCCTGATAATATTCTCAATGACTTTGCATATTATACACATCAGTGACACTGGTCTATAGTTGAGTGTCTCGTATCTGTCTCCTTTCTTAAAAATAGGGACTACTTTTGCCGTCTTCTGTACCTCTGATACTTGCCCAGGTTCACTGGATGTGTTGAAAATTGTGGTTAGTGGCACACACAGTGTTTCTGCTCCCTCTCTAAGGACCCATGGAGAGATGTCCGGTCCCACTGCCTTTTAGGTATCAAGGTCACTTAGCAGCTTCTTCACCTCCTACTTGGTTGTGTGTATTTCATTCAACACTTGTTGGAATATCTCTTGTTGGTGAACTCCTCTGTTTTGATTTCCCAGAGTCCTTTCTGTCTCCACTGTAAACACTTCCTTAAATCTCATGTTAACCTTCTCATATACTTCTTGGTCGGTTTTTGTGAGCTCCCCACCTTCTTTCCTCAGCCTGATTACATGGTCCTTGACTGTTGTCTTCCTCCTAATGTGGCTATACAACAGCTTCGGGTCAGACTTAACTTTCGACACTTTGTCGTTTTCGTACTGTGGCTTGGCCTCCCTCCTTATCTGTGCATACTCGTTTCTGGCTCGACTAATCTCTTTATTTTCCTAGGTACTTCGTCTTCTGTACTTTTTCCATTCTCTGGTGCACTTAGTTTTTGCCTCCCTGCAATTTCGGGTAAACCAAGAGCTCGTTCTGGTCTTCCCATTATTTCTTGCTGCCCTTGGGAACAAACCTTTCCTCTGTCTCCTTGCACTATGTTGATGCGTGTGTGTGTATGTGTGTGTATGTGTGTACTCACCTAGTTGTACTCACCTAGTTGAGGTTGTAGGGGTCGAGTCCAAGCTCCTGGCCCCGCATCTTCACTGGTCGCTACTAGGTCACTCTCCCTGAACCATGAGCTTTATCGTACCTCTGCTTAAAGCTATGTATGAATCCTGCCTCCACTACATCGTGTGCGTGTGTGTGTATGTGTGTGTGTGTATGTGTGTGTGTGTGTATGTGTGTGTGTGTATGTGTGTGTGTGTGTGTGTATGTGCCCGAGGTACACGATGTACAGTATCTTGAACGACTACTTCCTCAGATGAAGAAATTATTCGTAAGTTTACTAGTGTAGATTCTTCCACTACCCTGCATCCCTGTCGCTAAAGAAATACTTCCTAACATATATATGTCTCGAGATGTGACCTCTTGATCCTAACTCTCGTCTCTGAAACATTCTGCCACTGTTCACCTTATCAATTCCTCTAAGTATTTTGAACATCGTTATGTTATCCTGCCCTAGTTCTCCTGTCGACCAGTGTCAACAGATTGGGTTCCCTTAACCTCCCCTCATAACACATACCTCTTAGATCTGGTACAAGACTTGTTTCAAACCTCTGCTCTCTCTCCTATTTGTTGATATGCTTGACCAGGTGTAAGTTCCGTACTGGTGGTGGATATTCCAAATTAAACTAGACGTGTATGTTATACAGTGTTGTGAATGATCATCACTTAAATATTGAATTTGTAGTGTGTCGTGCGTGTTCAATGTACACGTATATCGTGTTATTACGATCTGGTGAGTCGTGACGCAAGCTTTGAGAGAACTTAAGTTACAACACGCAATAGCATCACTGGTGTGGGATTCGTCTGTTATAACCCGCATTTGTGGGTTATGTCATAATAGCATGGACCAATAGTTAACACACTGGACTGAATTTTTTTTGCCTCTCCTAACATTGGTTTGAGCCTTCATCTGTTCTGTGATCGAGAAAGCGTTGGACAGGCACCTAAACTCATTACCTGATCAGCCGGGCTGTGGTTCGTACGTCGGCTTATGTGAGATCAGGAGTAACAGCCTGGATGATCAGACCCTGATCCACCACAAGGCCTGGTCTCAGACCGGGCCGCAGGGGCTTTGACAACGAAACCCTCTCCAGGTATACTCCAGGTGTGGGAAACTCTTAAACCAAAGCGGAATACACTGGTTATACAACAGAACAAGTATTCGTGTTGGTATACACAGGTGTGTGTACAAGCGACACTTCAGTATAAACTTATCTTCCGTACTGTCAACACCACACTCTCGTCAGATTAAGCTTCCTGCAGATATTCTTCTCCTCCTACGTCAGTTATTAATCAGTAAGCTGCCTAACATATTTATGTAACCTCTTCAGCAAGTAAGTAACAGAGGAAAGATAAAATATAAGATAGAATTTATTACTCGGTGACGTTGACTATTTACTACCATGGAAAGAGAGGGGAACATCAAGCTTAAGTTTCCCATTCGTGACTTTGGCTTTTGATTTGTTATGTTGAGATAATATGATGAAATCTTACAATTTAACCTTCTAACAGAGAACATTGTCACTAATATAATATTCTGAAGTTGACTGGAGTGATCAATAAGGAGACAATGAAGTGAGTGAGTAACATCCTTAAAATAAGAGATGGACCGGGAGAGAGATGAGTACAGTGTATGGGATCCTCAAGGACTCTGACATGACAGATAGAGACAAATTTTAAGAAAGACGTGAAAAATATTGCTTCATTGCCTGACTGGTAGTAAGTGGATCAGCTGAATGAGAAGTATACGCAAACTATATACATAATTTGAAGAGTAGGTATGACAGGGCTTAAGCTGACAGGAATCTATAATACCGATCGCCTGAAGCTGGACAAAGAACCGTGACAAGAACTCCGAGAACCCACCGGTGCCACCACAACACTGGGAACCTCACCGTTATGTTAACCACATTCACATCCACCAGACATTTATCCACAATACTACCTTATCCATCAGTTCCTTGCCATTAACTGACACATGACTGTTATGTTGGACTGTCAGCCTAATACACCAATACACCCTGACACGTTAGTTATATTGCAATGTCAGCCAAGGACACCAGTTCACACACGTATGCATGCTTCCTCCCTGACATATCACCGTTATGTTGAACTGCCAGCCCAGTACACCAGTACACAGACGTACTCATGCTTCCACCCTTGACACGTCATCGTTATGTTGGGCTGTCAGCCCAGTACTCCAGTACACAGACGTACTCATGGTTACTCCATTGATACATCGCCGGTATGTTTTACTGTCAGCCCAGTACACAGGCGTACTCATGCTTTCTAGCTTGACACGTCACTGTTATTTTGGACTGTCTCCCCAGTACACCAGTTCACAGCCTTACTCATGCTTCCGCCCTTGGCACGTCACCGTTATGTTGGACCGTCAGCCTAGTATACCAGTACACTCACGAGTGCATGGTTCCACCCTTGACACATCACCGTTATGTTAGACTGTCAGTCCAGTACACCAGTACAAACATGTACGCATCCTTCCTCCCTTCACACGTCACCGTTATGCTGGGCTGTCAGCGCAGTACACCAGTACACAGACATTCTCATGCTTCCTCCCTTGACACGTCACTTTTATGATGCACTGTCAGCCCAGTATTCCAGTACACAGACGTACTCATCGTTACTCCATTGGCACATCTCTGGAATGTTTTACTGTCAGCCCAGTACACAAACCTACACATGCTTCCTCCCAGACACGTCACCGTTGTGCTGGACTCTCATGCCAGTACACCAGTACACAGACATTCTCATGCTTCCTCCCTGACATGTCAACGTTGTGTCGTCTGACAAGCGTAGTCAGTACTGACGAAGAGTGAGACAAGCGCAAGTCACTGGGACAAGCGCAAGTCACTGGGACAACCGCAAGTCACTGGAACAAGCGCAAGTCACTGGGACAAGCGCAAGTCACTGGGACAAGCGCAAGTCACTGGGACAAGCGCAAGTCACTGGGACAACCGCAAGTCACTGGAACAAGCGCAAGTCACTGGGACAAGCGCAAGTCACTGGGACAAGCGCAAGTCACTGGGACAAGCGCAAGTCACTGGGACAACCGCAAGTCACTGGAACAAGCGCAAGTCACTGGGACAAGCGCAAGTCACTGGGACAAGAGTAAGTCACTGGGACAAGCGCAAGCCACTGGGACAAGAGTAAGTCACTGGGACAAGCGCAAGTCACTGGGACAAGAGTAAGTCACTGGGACAAGCGCAAGCCACTGGGACGAGCGCAAGTCACTGGGACAAGCGCAAGTCACTGGGAAAAGAGTAAATCACTGGGACAAGAGCAAGTCACTGGGAAGCGCAAGTCACTGGGACAAGAGTAAGTCACTGGGACAAGAATAAGACACTGGGACAAGAATAAGTCACTGGGACAAGAGCAAGTCACTGGGACAAGAGTAAGTCACTAGGGCAAGAGCAAGTCACTGGGACAAGAGCAAGACACTGGGACAAGAGCATGGCACTGGAACAATAGCAAGGCACTCTTGCGGCTATACCTTGTGTTACACCCATGATGCTATACCTTGTGTTACACCCATGATGCTATACCTTGTGTTACACCCATGATGCTATACCTTGTGTTACACCCATGATGCTATACCTTGTGTTACACCCATGATGCTATACCTTGTGTTACACCCATGATGCTATACCTTGTGTTACACCCATGATGCTATACCTTGTGTTACACCCATGATGCTATACCTTGTGTTACACCCATGATGCTATACCTTGTGTTACACCCATGATGCTATACCTTGTGTTACACCCATGATGCTATGCCTTGTGTTACACCCATTATGCTATGCCTTGTGTTACACCCATGATGCTATACCTTGTGTTACACCCATGATGCTATGCCTTGTGTTACACCCATGATGCTATGCCTTGTGTTACACCCATTATGCTATGCCTTGTGTTACACCCATGATGCTATACCTTGTGTCTAACCGGAACTTTCAGCAGGTAATCAGAATGGGGACGCTACGAGAGTCAAAGATGTGCATCCTCCTGTTAGTGATGACAGCCCTGGTGACAACGTTGCTCTCTCTGGCACTCAACTTCTCACCATCATCCGTAATTAACTGGTAAGATCAAATATACTGGTATATCTGCTGTTAACAACTCTTGGATACCTGGAGTTTACCTGGAGAGAGTTTCGGGGGCCAACGCACTCGCGGCCCGGTCTGTGACCAGGCCTCATGGTGGATCAGGGCTGTTACTGCTGGCTGCACGCAATCCAACGTACTACCCACAGCCCGGCTGGTCAGGTACCGACTTTAGGTGCTTGTCCAGTACCTGCTTGAAGACAGCCAGGGGTCTATTGGTAATCCCCCTTATGTATGCTTGGAGGCTGTTGAACAGTCTTGGGCCCCTGACACTTATTTTGTTGTCTCTTAACGTGCTAGTGACACCCCTGCTTTTCATTGGGGGAATGTTGCATAGTCTGCCGAGTCTTGCTTTCGTTGTGAGAGATTTTCGTTTGCAAGTTTGGTACTAGTCCCTCTATGATTTTTCAGGTGTATATAATTATGTATCTCTCCTGCCTGCGTTCCAGGGAGTACAGGTTTAGGAACTTCAAGCGCTCCCAGTATCTGAGGTGTTTTATCTCCGTTGTGCGCGCTGTGAAGGTTCTCTGTACATTTTCTAGGACAGCAATTTCACCTGCCTTGAAAGGTGCTGTTAGTGTGCAGCAATATTTCAGCCTAGACAGAACAAGTGACCTGAAGAGTGTCATGGGCTTGGCATCCCTAGTTTTGAAGTTTCTCATTATCCATCATGTAATTTTTCTAGCTTCTAGCAGATGAGAGTGATACAATGTTATGGTCCTTGAAGGTGATATCCTCCGACAGGATCACTCCCAGGTCTTTGACGTTGGTTTTTCGCTAGATTGTGTGGCTGGAATTTGTTTTATACTGTGATGAAGTTTTAATTTCATCATGTTTACCATATCGGTGCAATTGAAATTTCTCATCGTTGAACTTCATATTGTTTTATGCAGCCCATTGAAAGAATTGGATGATGTCCGCCTGGAGCCTTGCAGTGTCTGCAATGGAATGCACTGTCATGAAGATTCGGGTGTCATCTGCAAAGGAAGACACGGTGCTGTGGCTGATATCCTTGTCTATGTCAGATATGAGGATGAGAAACAAGATGGGAGCGAGTACTGTGCCTTGTGGAACAGAGCTTTTCACCGTAGCCGCCTCAGACGTTACCCTGTTGACTACTACTCTTTGTGTTCTGTTTGTGAGGAAATTACAGATCCATCTACCAACTTTTCCTGTTATTCCTTTAGCACGCATTTTGTACGCTATTACGCCATGGTCACACTTGGCGAAGGCTTTTGCAAAGTCTGCATATATTACATCTGCATTCTTTTTGTCTTCTAGTGCATTTAGGACCTTGTCGTAGTGATCCAATAGTTGAGACAGACAGGAGCGACCTGTTCTAAACCCATGTTGCCCTGGGTTGTGTAACTGATGGGTTTCTAGATGGGTGGTGATCTTGCTTCTTAGGACCCTTTCAAAGATTTTTATGATATGGGATGTTAGTGCTATCGGTCTGTAGTTCTTTGCTGTTGCTTTACAGCCCCCTTTGTGGAGTGGGGCTATGTCTGTTGTTTTTAGTAACTGTGGGACGACCCCCGTGTCCATGCTCCCTCTCCATAGGATGGAAAAGGCTCGTGATAGCAGTTCTTGATGAACACAGAGTTCCATGAGTCTGGCCCTGGGGCAGAGTGCATGGGCATGTCATTTATCGCCTGTTCGAAGTCATTTGGCGTCAGGATAACATCAGATAGGCTTGTGTTAACCAAATTCTGTGGCTCTCTCATAAAAAATTCATTTTGATCTTCGACTCTCAGTCTGTAATATATTTTTAATAATAAAAATATCTCTAATTAATGTGTAAATTTCTCTGTTAAAAGTGAATATGGCTTAATACTGTAAAGTTTTGCAATATTGTTGAGGAGATGTGTCAAGTAATTACTTAATCTAAATGATAGACGGTCGGCAGGAACTTTTATCTACCGCCAAGGAAAACATTATGCATTATAATTATTATATATATATATATATATATATATATATATATATATATATATATATATATATATATATATATATATATATATATATATGGCCGTAAATTTAAGTTAAAGCGAAAAAAAAGTTACTTCGATTAATAGTAGACAGGATTACTTAGTCTGTAGTGATGGATTACTTTACTGGTGGAGTATTCCTTTACTGTGTCTGTGAGTATACAAGAACAATTGTCTGTGAGTATACAACAATAAAACCTGTGTTTGAGAATAAACAACAAGAAAACCTGTGTTTGTGAGTATACAACAATAAAACATGTGTTTGGGAATATACAACAATAAGACCTGTGTTTGTGAGTATACAAGAAAACCTGTGTCTGTGAGTATACAACAAGAAAATCTGTGTCTGTGAGTATACAACAAGAAAATCTGTGTTTGTGAGTATACAACAAGAAGACCTGTGTCTGCTAGTATACAACAAGAACACCTGTGTCTTTGAGAATACAACAAGAACACCTGTGTCTGTGAGAATACAACAAGAACACCTGTGTCCGTGAGAATACAACAAGAACACCTGTGTCTGTCAGTATAAAACAAGAGGACCTGTGTCTGTGAGTATACAACAAGAAGACCTGTGTCTGTGATTATACAACAAGAAGACCTGTGTCTGTGAGTATACAACAAGAAGACCTGTATCTGTGATTATACAACAAGAAGACCTGTGTCTGTGAGTATACAACAAGAAGACCTGTGTTTGTGAGTATACAACAAGAAGACCTGTGTCTGTTAGTATACAACAAGAACACCTGTCTCTGTGAGTATACAACAAGAAGACCTGTGTCTGTGAGTATACAATAAGAAGAATTGTGTTTGTTAGTATACAACAAGGAGACCTGTGTCTGTTAGTATACAATATGAACACCTGTGTCTGTGAGTATACAACAAGAAGACCTGTGTCTCTGAGTATACAACAAGAAGACCTGTGTCTGTGAGTATACAACAAGAAGGCCTGTGTCTTTGAGTATACAACAAGAAGACCTGTGTTTGTTAGCATACAACAAGAAGACCTGTGTCTGTGAGTATACAAGAAAACCTGTGTCTGTGAGTATACAAGAAAATCTGTGTTTGTGAGTATACAACAAGAAGACCTGTGTCTGCTAGTATACAACAAAAAGACCTGTGTCTGTGAGAATACAACAAGACCACCTGTGTCTGTTAGTATACAACAAGAAGACCTGTGTCTGTGAGTATACAACAAGAAGACCTGTGTCTGTGAGTATAAAACAAGAAGACCTGTGTCTGTGAGTATTCAACAAGACCTGTGTCTGTGAGTATACAACAAGAAGACCTGTGTCTGTGAGTATACAACAAGAAGACCTGTGTCTGTGAGTATACAACAAGAACAGCTGTGTCTGTGAGTATACAACAACAACACCTGTGTCTGTTAGTATACAACAAGAAGACCTGTGTCTGTTAGTATACAACAAGAAGACCTGTGTCTGTTAGTATACAACAAGAAGACCTGTATCTGTTATTATGCAATAAGAACACCTGTGTCTGTTAGTATACAACAAGAAGACCTGTATCTGTTATTATGCAATAAGAACACCTGTGTCTGTTAGTATACAACAACAACACCTGTGTCTGTTAGTATACAACAAGAAGACCTGTGTCTGTTAGTATACAACAAGAAGACCTGTATCTGTTATTATGCAATAAGAACACCTGTGTCTGTTAGTATACAACAACAACACCTGTGTCTGTTAGTATACAACAAGAAGACCTGTATCTGTTATTATGCAATAAGAACACCTGTGTCTGTTAGTATACAACAACAACACCTGTGTCTGTTAGTATACAACAAGAAGACCTGTATCTGTTATTATGCAATAAGAACACCTGTGTCTGTTAGCATACAACA
The DNA here is from genome assembly GCF_026875155.1 of Cherax quadricarinatus. NCBI lineage: Eukaryota > Metazoa > Arthropoda > Malacostraca > Decapoda > Parastacidae > Cherax > Cherax quadricarinatus. The sequence goes on along the minus strand of NC_069448.1, from coordinate 33,782,269 downwards.
ACAACACCTGTGTCTGTTAGTATACAACAAGAAGACCTGTATCTGTTATTATGCAATAAGAACACCTGTGTCTGTTAGTATACAACAAGAAGACCTGTGTCTGTTAGTATACAACAAGAAGACCTGTATCTGTTATTATGCAATAAGAACACCTGTGTCTGTTAGTATACAACAACAACACCTGTGTCTGTTAGTATACAACAAGAATCTGCCCACTGAGAGACACAATGTCAAAATGTATATCAGAAAAAAAACCTTGTCACCGGACAAAACCTTGTCACCGGACAAAACCTTGTCACCGGATAAAACCTTGTCACCGGACAAAACCTTGTCACCGGACAAAACCTTGTCACCGGACAAAACCTTGTCACTGGATAAAACCTTGTCACCGGACAAAACCTTGTCACCGGACAAAACCTTGTCACCGGACAAAACCTTGTCACCGGACAAAACCTTGTCACCGGACAAAACCTTGTCACCGGACAAAACCTTGTCACCGGACAAAACCTTGTCACCGGACAAAACCTTGTCAACCGACCAAACCTTTTCACCCAACCAAACCTTGTCACCCGACTAAACCTTGTCTCCCGACAAAACCTTGTCACCCGACAAAACCTTGTCACCCGACAAAACCTTGTCACCCGACAAAACCTTGTCACCCGACAAAACCTTGTCACCCGACAAAACCTTGCCACCGGACAAAACCTTGTCACCCGACAAAACCTTGTCACCCGACAAAACCTTGTCACCCGACAAAACCTTGCCACCGGACAAAACCTTGTCACCCGACAAAACCTTGTCACCCGACAAAACCTTGTCACCCGACAAAACCTTGTCACCCGACAAAACCTTGTCACCCGACAAAACGTTGTCACCGGACAAAACCTTGTAACCCGACAAAACCTTGTCACTCGACAAACCTTGTCACCGGACAAAACCTTGTCACCCGACAAAACCTTGTCACTCGACAAACCTTTTCTCCCGACAAAACCTTGTCACCCGACAAAACCTTGTCAAGCCACAAAACCTTGTCACCCGACAAAACATTATCACCCGACAAAATCTTGTCACCCGAAAAAACCTTGTCACCCGACAAAGCCTTGTCACCCGACAAAACTTTGTCACCCGACCAAACCTCGTCACCCGACAAAATCTTGTCACCCGACAAAACCTTGTCACCCGACAAAACCTTGTCAACCGACTAAACATTTTCACCCGACAAAACCTTGTCACCCGACAAAACCTTGTCTCCCGACAAAACCTTGTCACCCGACAAAACCTTGTCACCAGACAAAACCTTGTCTCCCGACAAAACCTTTCCTCCCGACAAAACCTTGTCACCCGAGAAACCTTGTCACCCGACAAAACCTTGTCTCCCAACAAAACCTTGTCTCTCGACAAAACCTTGTCTACCGACAAAACCTTTTCTCCCGACAAAACCTTGTCACCCGAGAAACCTTGTCACCCGACAAAACCTTGTCACCCGACAAAACCTTGTCTCCCGACAAAACCTTGTCACCCGACAAAACCTTGTCTCCCGACAACACATTGTCTCCCGACAAAACCTTGTCTCCCGACAAAACCTTGTCTCCCGACAAAACCTTTTCTCCCGACAAAACCTTGTCACCCGAGAAACCTTGTCACCCGACAAAACCTTGTCACCGGACAAAACCTTGTCACCCGACAAAACCTTGTCACCCGACCAAACCTTGTCACCGGACAAAACCTTGTCACCCGACAAAACCTTGTAACTCGACAAACCTTGTCACCAGACTAAACCTTGTCACCCGACAAAACCTTGTCACTCGACAAACCTTGTCACCCGACAAAACCTTGTCACCCGACAAAACCTTGTCACCGGACAAAGCCTTGTCACCGGACAAAACCTTTTCACCTGACAATACCTTGTCACCCGACAAAACCTTATCAACCAACAAAACTTGTCACCCGACAAGACCTTGTCACCTGACAAAACCTTGTCACCCGACAAAACCTTGCCAACCGACAAAACCTTGTCACCCGACAAAACCATGTCACCCGACAAAGCATTGTCACCCGACAAAACTTTGTCACCAGACCAAACCTTATCACCCGACAAAATCTTGTCACCTGACAAAACCTTGTCACCCAACAAAACTTTATTGCCAGACAAAACTTTGTCACCCGACAAAACCTTGTCACCCGACAAAAACCTTGTCACCTGACAAAACCTTTTCACCCGACAAAACCTTGTCACCGGACAAAACCTTGTCACCCGACAAAACCTTGTCTCCCAAGAAAACCTTGTCACCCCTTGTCACCCGACAAAACCTTGTCACCCGACAAAACTCTGTCATCCGACAAAACATTGTCATCCTACAAAACCTTGTCATCCGACTAAACCTTGTCACCGGACAAAACCTTGTCACCCGACAAAACCTTGCCACCTGACTCAACCTTGTCACCCGACCAAACCTTTTCACCCGACCAAACCTTGTCACCCGACGAAAGCTTGTCACCCGACGAAACCTTGTCACTGGACAAAACCTTTTCACCCGACAAAAGCTTGTCACCCGACGAAACCTTGCCACAGGACAAAACCTTGTCACCCGACAAAACCTTGTCACCTGACAAAACCTTGTCACCGGACAAAACCTTGTCACCCGACAAAACCTTGTCACCTGACAAATCCTTGCCACCGGACTAAACCTTGTCACCCGACAAATCCTTGTCACTCGACAAACCTTGTCACCGGACAAAACCTTGTCACCCGACAAAACCTTTTCACTTGACAAACCTTGTCACCTGACAAAACCTTGTCACCCGACAAAACCTTGTCACCCGACAAAACTTTATCACCCGACAAAATCTTGTCACCCGACAAAACCTTGTCACCTGACAAAACCTTGTCACCCGACAAAACCTTGCCACCCGACAAAATCTTATCACCCGACAAAACCTTGTCACCCGACAAAGCCTTGTCACCCGACAAAACTTTGTCACCCTACCAAACCTTGTCACCCGACAAAATCTTGTCACCCGACAAAACCTTGTCACCCGACAAAACCTTGTCGCTCGACGAAACCTTGTCACCCGACAAAACCTTGTCACCCGACAAAACCTTTTCACCCGACTAAACCTTGTCACCGGACAAAACCTTGTCACCCGACAAAAACTTGTCACCTGACAAAACCTTGTCACTGGACAAAACCATGTCTCCCAACAAAACCTTGTCACCCGACAAAACCTTATCACTCGACAAAACCTTGTCACTGGACAAAACCATGTCTCCCAACAAAACCTTGTCACCCAACAAAACCTTGTCACCCGACAAAACCTTGTCACCCGACTAAACCTTATCACCCGACAAAACCTTGTCACCCAACAAAACCTTATCACCCGACAAAACCTTATCACCCGACAAAACCTTAACACCCGACAAAACCTTATCACCCAGCAAAACCTTGTCACCCGACAAAACCTTGTCACTCGACAAAACCTTGTCACCGGACAAAACCTTGTCACCGGACAAAACCTTGTCACCCGAAAAAACCTTGTCACCGGACCGAACCTTGTTACCCCACAAAACCTTGTCACCGGACAAAACCTTGTCACCGGACAAAACCTTGTCACCCAACAAAACCTTGTCACCCGACAAAACCTTTTCATAGGACAAAACCTTGTCACCGGACAAAACCTTGTCACTGGACAAAACCTTGTCACCTGGCCAAACCTTGTCACCCAACAAATCCTTCTCTCTGGACAAAACCTTGTCACCCAACAAATTCTTGTCACCCGACAAAACCTTGTCACCGGAGAAAAACCTTCTTTATGTACTACAAGTACATATTCAAGGTATACAAGTACTTGTACAAGGTATACAAGTACATGTACAAGGTTTGCAAGTACATGTACAAGGTATGCCAGTACATGTACAAGGTATGCAAGTACATGTACAAGGTATACAAGTACATTTACAAGGTATATAAGTACATGTATATGTACACAAGTATGTATACAAGGTTTACGAGTACATGTGCAAGGTATACCAGTACATGTACAAGGTTTGCAAGTACATGTACAAGGTATACCAGTACATGTACAAGGTATAATAGTACATGTACTAGGTATACAAGTATATATACAAGGTTTACGAGTACATGTACAAGGTATACCAGTACATGTACAAGGTTTGCAAGTACATGTACAAGGTATGCCAGTACATGTACAAGGTATGCAAATACATGTACAAGTTATACAAGTACATGTTCAAGGTATACCATTACATGTACGAAGTATACAGGTACATGTACTAGTTATACAAATACATGTACAAAGTATACAGGTACATGTACTAGGTATACAAGTACATGTACAAAGTATTCTGGTACATGTACTAGGCATACAAGTACATGTACAAAGTATTCTGGTACATGTACTAGGCATACAAGTACATGTACAAAGTATTCTGGTACATGTACCAGGTATACAAGTACATGTACAAAATATGCAGGTACATGTACTAGGTATACATGTACATGTACAAAGTATACAGGTACATGTACTAGGTATACAAGTACATGTAGTAGGTATACAAGCACATGTACCAGGTATACAAGTACTTGCACTAGGTATACAACTACATGTACTAGGTATACAAGTACATGTACTAGGTATACAAGTACATGTACTAGGTATACAAGTACATGTACTAGGTATACAAGTACATGTACTAGGTATATAAGTACATGTACTAGGTATACAAGTACATGTACAAGGTATACAAGTACATGTACTAGGTATAGAAGTACATGTACTAGGTATGCAAGTACATGTACTAGGTATACAAGTACATAAACCCGTGAGAGAGGATGGAAGAGGTATTCAAATTCAAATTCAAATTCAAATTCAAAGTTTATTCTCTATAAGGATTACAATGTTGAGTTTACAGAAATTTGGTTATTGTGTGGTTTACAAGTAGTTTACAAGTAGTAAAATAGTGATTACAGAGTGTACCACTAGAACGCTTAGCATGGCTAGTCATTTCGGGCAGACTTAGTTTTATTCTTAATTGTAAAATATTACAAATTATGAGGTAAGTTGGTATTATGGCTAAGTGACTAAATACTAGTTTGTGAGTTTAGCAATGTGAATGCTTTTGTTTTGGCACAGTACATAGTTTCAGTATTGGAGTATCACAGGATTCATTATTTTAAGATTGAGATTAATATTTCTGTTTATGGTCAAATGAGTCAGTGAGTGTAAGTGTGAACCACCAGGTGGTATTCGTGTAGTTAGTTGACAGGGTGTATCAGGGAGATAAGATGTTTTCTAATGGTAGTTTTGAAGGTGATGAATGTGTCTGCAGTTCTAGAGTTCTCAGGTAGGGTATTCCAGATTTTAGGGCCTTTGACATACATTGAATTTTTGTAAAGGTTTAGTCGGACACGGGGAATGTCGTAGAGATGTTTGTGTCTGGTGTTATGCCTGTGGGTTCTGTCACAACTATCAAGAAAGCGTTTTAGGTCAAGGTTGACATTAGAGTTTAAGGCCCTGTAGATGTAGATTGCACAGTAGTAAGTGTGGATGTACAGAACAGGGAGTAAGTTTAGGTCTATGAAGAGTGGGGGGGGTGTTGCCAGGGATGGGATTTAGTGATTATTCTTACTGCAGCTTTTTGTTGGGTTATTATTGGCTTTAGGTGTGTTGCTGCAGTTGATCCCCAAGCACAAATTGCATATGTGAGGTATGGATAAATAAGTGAGTGGTATAGTGTGAGAAGGGCATTTTGCTGCATGTAGTATCGTATCTTGGAGAGGATCCCAACCGTTTTGGATACTTTTTTGGTTATATGCTGGATATGGGTGCTGAAATTCAGGTTGTTGTCAAGGTATAAGCCTAGGAATTTACCCCTATTATTTCTGGCAATTAGAGTGTTGTCAATCTTAATGTTAATTTGTGCATCTCCTGCTCTGCTACCAAATATAATATAGTAGGTTTTGTCAGTGTTAAGCGTAAGTTTATTGGCTGTCATCCAAGTCGATATTTTGATCAGCTCCTCATTCACAGTGGTGTTGAGGGTGGCAAGATTAGGGTGAGAGATGACTTAAGTCGTGTCGTCAGCAAAGAGAATGGGTTTCAGGTGTTGGGATACATTTGGAAGGTCATTGATGTATTTGAGGAAGAGCAGGGGTTCAAGGACACTTCCCTGCGGAACTCCAGTATCAAGTGGCCGTGTTGCTGATGCTGTGTCTTTAATGGTGACATACTGATACCTATTAGTAATGTAAGATTTGAAATAAGCAAGCGCATGGCCTCTTATACCGTAATGATTAAGTTTGTGGAGTAGGATGTCGTGGTCTACTGTGTCAAAAGCTTTTCTTAGGTCAATAAAAATTCCTAGTGGATATTCCTTATTTTCCAATGCTGTGTAAAGCAGATCTAGCATTTTTATGATTGCATCATTAGTGCTTTTATTTTTCCTGAATCCAAATTGGCAGGGGTTGAGTATGTTTTGAGCCGTTATAAATGAATACAGTCTCCTGTGCACGAGTTTCTCAAAGATTTTGGATAGCAATGGTAAGTTAGATATTGGCCTATAGTTGTTTAAGTCTGTAGGGTCACCACCTTTATGTATTGGTGTAACCCTTGCCATCTTGAGTAGTTTCGGGAAGGTGCTAGTCTCTAGTGACTTGTTAAAGAGTAATGAAATAGCATGCGAAAGGACATGGGCCGCTCGCTTGTACAGTAATGGTGGGACATGAGACAGATTCCCCGAGTTATCTTCACTTCATCACCCTACACAAGAAGCATCCGTCTCTCAACAAGTTATCCTGATGTCGTGTCTGCACGTTTGAGCATCCAGACACAGGTACAAGCAGGATCCAGGCCGAAATTTGCCGAAATTCTCCGAGAATTGTAAGTGGCGTCACAGTGACCCCACGCTACAGTGACTCCACGCTACAGTGTCCCACGCTGTTTCTCAAGTCACGTGTTCAGCGTCACTTGTATGTTGCTGTTGTTGTTCAGCTCAGCACAGCTGTTTCAGCAAGCCAGAGGTGAGTTTTGTGGTGATTTCTGCGTCCAGTGTGAGCTTCTCCACGTGTTTGTGGGTGGAGGAGGAGGAGGAATGGCCAGATGCTCCCCTGCCATACACTCACCCACGCTCCTCGCTCACCCGTCTACCATACACCACTCACCACTGCCCACTCCCTCTGCTGTGTTTTCTGCTGTTTTCCATGTGAATTCATTGCCAGAACTGTGTATCCGAGTGCCCGAGGCCACTCGAAGCTACGTGGATCAGCATGCCACGTAGATCACGACACCACGTGGATCACGACTCCACGTTGGGTGTGGGCGATGTCACGTGGATCTACCAGCTACGTGAGTTACCAGATGTCCCAGGCCACATGCTGTGGTCTGCTGCCCGCATCACATTGACGTCACCCACGATGCTGCCCGACTTCATGACGTCACCTCGAGATGTCTGCTGACGTCACCTCACGATGTCTGCCTGACGTCACCTTACAATGTCTGCCTGACGTCACTTCGAGATGTCTGCTGACTTCACCTCGAGATGTCTGCTGATGTCACAGTGCTGCTGACGTCACCTCGCGACATCACGCCTGACATCACATGATGTCACATCGAGCGTTTCTAGTAATTATTTCCGCATTGTCGAGAAGATTGAGAGAAGATATATGTCGTGTTAATTAATTCCTCTCAGTCAGTGTTCTCACATGTTGTACCGCGGTGTGTGTTTTTAAAGTTTTCCGTGTGTCCAGTGAGGTCTGAGCCAGACCTGAGTAGCACCACTGTGCTAAGTCACCCGTGTGACCAGTGTGTTTGACAGCTGATTACTCAGCCCTGAGCCTGAGCCCTCTTGTACAGAAAGCCTTTATGCTCGTCGCTCGTGTTGTTCTGCAGAATCGTACCTGCTACGATTCCCATCGAGATTTGTTTCACTTCACCTCCAGACCGTCAGAGTGCAGTTATATGTAGAGAAACAAGTCTGGGGACGCTTAGACTAACCTCCAACTGTCGAGAGATGATACTCATCAAGCCACAGGCAGGCCTGTCGGCAGGCGCTGTGTCAGCCTCGTGTCACAAGCTTCAGTGAGCAGCCTGCACAAAGAAGATGTCACTTTGGGCTGCTAGCTCTTCACTGCAGTCTGGTGTATGATGTTAGACTTTCCCCGATGTTTCCCCGTCTCTCTGCCACACTCGGCCCCCAAACCCCTCCACCCCATTTCTCTTGGTTTTCGCTGTTTTTTTAAATTTTTCCCGTTTTCCAGGGGACCCCCCGAAGCAGTACCTGAGTAATACACCCACGGTAACACCCCTTTGGGGGGGGCATTTTGGGGTTACCACCCGGATTACCAAACCCGGAAGCTTTGGCCCCTCTGCCCGAAACCTTTTTGACTCCCCCCTGTGCCCAAATTTTTATGCTCACCTCGAGATTTGTACTCACCTCAGACGTGAGTCATTACAATGTTGGAAACTTTGGGAGCTGCTAACCCCCACCTCGAAAAATTTTCCTATGCCACGGGGGCCCTGTGGGCACCTTTGCGCATCCGTGTCACAAGGGCTTTCATTTTAAAACCCTTGCAAAAGGAAAAAATTAATTTGGAAACCTTACTTTTCACTTAGTCCCGGTGTGGTTTTAAAAGCCCCGTGTGCCTGGTTTGGGGCCAGACTGGTCCCCCCAAAAAATCACCCGTGGCCCAGTGGGACACGGTTATCAGCCCTTGCCTTTTGAGCCCCTTGCAAAAGCCAGTTGCCGGTTTTTCAAAACGCCCACGACCCACAATTTGTTTAAAAACCTCCAGCCCCTCTACGATTTGGCCAAGTCTGGGGACGCAAACTTTAAGGTCAAGGGGTACCACCCCCAACGGAGTTTCCCGTTTTGCAGTCTGCCCAAAGTCGGGAAAGGGGCCCGAAAAAGGATGCCTTGACGCTACTCCTTCCCGGTGTTAGAACCCCAATTTTTTTCCCATTTTTGCCCCCTGGCCAAAATTTTTTAAATAGCTTTTAGTGCGCCCGGGTTCCCACGAAAGTGACCGAGTTTTTTCCGAAGCCGCCCTTGGCCCGGGTTTTTGTCGACCCCCTATGGGGCACCCGTTTGCCCCGGGAAAAAAACCCCTGCGTGACCCTGAGTTCTTATTCGGGGCCCCCCCGTTGGTCCATCAGGGCCCTTTCCCTTTCAGTTTTGCCCCGGGAAAACTTGCAATTCCCCCACCTCACACCCTTGCCACATGACAACCCCAGTTTTTTTTCTTCCCTCCTGGGAAACCATGCAAAAAACTTTTATTTTTTTTCTTCCCTTTCCCAAAAAAGGCCCGGGGTTTTCTTTTACCACCGTTTGCCCGGGCACCCTACCACTTTCGTTATTTAAAGTCTTTTTCCCAGTTATAAATTTTTTCCGGACTATTTGTGACAATTCTTGCCATTCGAAATAACGGGTTTCCCCCCCTACGGGGTACAAAAAAAGGACCCCCAGTTTCTCTTGGTTCGGGCCATGACAACACAAAACCTGTTTAAACCCCCCAAGACTTTAAAAAGGCCCTAAAAGTAATTACCAGTTATCCCAAATTTTTTTAAACAAATGTACAAGGTATAAAAGTAAATGTAAGGTTCAAGTCATGTACAAGGTAACAATAATTACTGGGGATAAAAGTACTGTACAAGGTATACAAGTACGTACAAGGTATCCGTACTGACGGAACAATACATTTACAAGGTATAAAAAATGTACAAGGTATCAATTCATGTAAAAGGTATAAAAGTACATGTCCGGTAAAAAAGTACTTTTAAACAAGTAACAATACATTACAAGGATACAAGTAATGTACTGGTAACAATACATGACAAGGTTCAACAAGGAAAAACATGTACAAGGTAAAACAAGTACAGTACTGGGTAAAACAAACATTAAAAGGTATACAAAAACATGTAAAGGTTTTTAATACATTAAAGCAGGTATCAATACATGTACTGGGTTATAAAGTACTGTAAAAGGTTACAAGCATTACAAGGTATAAAGTACATGACAAGGTTACAAGTACATGACAAGGATACAGTACTGTACGGGTATACAAATACATGTACGGATAAAAGAATGTACAAGGTATACAAGTACTGTACAAATTTTAACAATCATGTAAGTTTACAGTACAGTACTGGGTATAAAGTCTTTTACAAGGAAAAATAAAATTTTTTAAAAAAAAGGGAACTAAAGGTTTTTACAAAGGATGTAAAGGTATACAATACATGACTGGAACAATACATGTAAAGGTATCAAGTACATTACAAGGTATAAAAAGTACTGTCAGGAATACAAGTAATGTACAGGTATACAAGTAGTACGGGTAACAAGTACTGTACTAGGTATACAAGTGCTTCCCCAGGTTACAAGTACTGTACTGGTATACAAGTCAGTACAAGGTATACAATAACATGTACGGGTTTTAACAAGAAAAACCCATAAGAACATGTACAAGGGATACAAGTACATGACAAGGGTATACAATACATTCTGGTATTTTAAAAAGCAATCATGCCCCGGGTAACAAGCTTCAAGAACAAATAAAATGTCAAGGTATACAAGTACATTAAAAGGGTATACAATACATGTACTAAGGTAACAAGTACATTTTTCGGTAAACAAGTACTGAAAAGGTTACAAGTAATGACAAGGTTGTATTTAAAGGTTACAAGTACAGTACAAGGTATACAAGTACATGTTTTAGGTTTTCAAGTACAGACAGGTATACAATACATGTACAGGTTACAAGTACATGTACAGGTATACAAGTACATGTAAAAAGGTATAAAAGTACTTAAAAGTTTAAAAAATTAAAAGGGTATACAAGTACAGCAAGGTATACTACATTTACAAGACAAGTACAAAGGTAAAAAGTCTTACAAACTACATGTACAAGGTATAACAAGTACATGTACAAGGTATACAATACTGTAAAAGGTATACAAGTACAGTACAAGGTATACAAGTACATGTACTAGGTATACAAGTACATGTACTAGGTTTAAAAAAGGTATAAAAAAGTACGGGGCCCAGACCCTTTGCCCCTCGGGGCCCCCGGGGCCCAGACTCAGGGAACCTGTGTTCATCAAGAACGCAAGAACCCCATCACGAGCCTTTTCCATCCTGTGGAAGGGGAGCATGGGCACGGGGGGGGGCGTCCCACAGTTTTCTAAAAAAAAAACAGACATAGCCCCACTCCACAAAGGGGGGGATAAAGCAACAGCAAAGAACTTAAGCCAATGCACAAAATCCCCTATCAAAAAAACTTTGAAAGGGTCCCCAAGAAGGTCACCCCCCCAAAAAGAAACCCACGAACAACCCCCGGTGCCCAGGGGTTTTAAAAAGGCGCTCCCCTTCTGTTCCCTTTTCCTCGGGCCCCCCCCTGGCGAATGCTGTAATTTTTCAGTTTTTTCGCCTTTGCAAGGGGTGACCTGGGTAATAGTGCACAAAATGGGCGTGCTAAAGGAATAACAGGAAAAAGTCGGCGAGGATTTTAAAATTTCCTCACAAAAAAGACAACAGAGAGCCAGTCTCAAAAAAGAGTAAAGTCCGGGAGCACGGGGGAAAAAGTCTGTTCCACAAAGGGACAGTACTCGCCCCATCTTGCCTCCCTCAATCCGACAAGACAAGGGTCGCCCCCACCCAAAGTGTCTTCCTTTTCAGATACACCCGAAAAAACCCCCGACAGTGTCTTCCATTGCAGACATGCAAGGCTCCCCGGCGGACCCATCAAAACCAAATCTTTTTGTGGGGTGCAGAAAAACAATATGAAGTTCAACATGAGAAATTTTTAAAAAACTAATATGGTAAACATAGGAAAAATTAAATCTTCTTTTATAGTACAAAAAAAAAATTTCTTTGGCCCAAATGAGCGAAAAACCCCCCAACGCGACCGGGAGTGACATGTCGGAGGATCTCACCTTCAAGGGCCAAACATTGTAAAAAAATCGCATCTGCAAGGGGAAAAAAATTACCCGAGGATTGGAAACCCCCCAAAACAGGGGGCCAACCCACGGACACCATTCGGCACTTGTAATCTAGGCTGGAATATTGCTGCCACAACGCACCTTTTTTAAGCGGGGTAAATTGCCCACCTAGAAAAAAATGTTAAAAGAGAACTTTCAAAAGGCGCGCATAACAAGTAAAACACCCCCCAATTACTGGGAGCGCTTTTTAAGGGGGGGGTTTTCCCAAACCCGTATTCCCCCGGAACGCAGGAAAGGGAGAGATACATGATTATTACATGGAAAACCAAGGGACTAGTACCGCCTTGCACACGAAAACACCACACGAAAACAAAAGCTTGGGCAGACGATGCACCTCCCCCCAATGAAAAGCAGGGGTGTCCCCCTGCACGTTAAGAGACCAAAACAAATAAGTGTCAGGGGGCCCCCGGGCGTTCAAAATGCCTCCCGCACCATAAGGGGGGGATTTTAAAAAAGACCCCCCGGCAGTCTTCAAAAAACCACTGGGGCAAGCACCTAAAAAAACAGTTCCTGATCACCCCGGGGTGTGGCTCGCGTTGGTTTGCGTCGCCACGCAACAGCCCGGTTGATCGGCTCTAAATCCACCGGGGGGCCTGGTCACAGACCGGTGCCGCGGGGGCGTTGACCCCCCGGAACTCTCCCAGGTAAACTCCAGGTAAACATGTAAAGGTATACAATAAATGTAAAAGGTATACGTACTTTAAAAAAAGGTTTTAACAAGTAATGTGCAAGGTAACAAGTACTTTACAGGTTACAGCCCATAGCTGAATCATAACATACACAACAAAAAGTGTTTTTTTATGCTGAGCATTTCCGCAAATTAGGTAGTTTTGCCCAGGAGCCCACCCAGTCCACTAAAAAAAGACCTTTTTATGTGGGTGAACCAAAAAACCGGTGAGGAAAAGTTTTTATTTCCCCCCTTCCCCGGGGAATCAAACCCCGGACACTCCCGTGTGAAGCGGAGGTTTTGTTCTTAGTTAGAAGGTGACATTCGGAATGTGATTTTAGGAACCCAAAAAGATAACTGAAATGTTAATAGGAAAGATAGTAAAGGGGGAAAGGGGTACCTTCGTGAAGTATCTTTGTTGATGGAGTCGTCGTCTCTGCCCCTAACGACACATATTCGTCGTTCAGGTCAAAGACCTAACATGAACCGCCGTCCTGTTATTATGTCTTCAACTACGGAGTTTGACACGACCTCCAAAATCATAATTATTTAAGTAAAACATAAGTTAAAACAACGCCATTTTCATATTTCGTCCGAATAGGTAAAATTTGGGTCAATTAACAAGGACTATTTAAAATTAATTCGTTATTTTTTTAAAGTATTTTTTTTTTATTTTGTTAATGTAAAAAAATTAATTTGTCCCCAAAGAACCTTAAAAAAACTTACCTGCCAAATTTATAAGCCCCTAATAAAAACTAAATATTTTTTAGATAAGTTTAAAATTTTTTTAAAAAATAAACAGAAAAATAAAATATATTTTTTTCTTTAAGTTCGGGATGATTTTTGGGAAAAACCAAATTAACCCCCAAAAATATTGCTAAAAAATTTTGCATCCAAAATTGTTACAAAAATATTGCATAAAAAATTTGTCCCCACAAATTTGCATACAAAAAATTTGATACCAAATATTGCATACAAATATTACAACACCAATATTGCATACACAAATTTGATACAAAAATATTGCATACAAAATATTGCAAAAACCAAATATTGCATACACAAATATTGATACACAAATTTGCAACACAAATATTGCATACAAAAAATTTGCATCAAAAAATATTCATCACAAATATTGATACACAAATATTGCACAAAAATATTGCATACACAAATTTTGCTACAAAAATTTTTTGCTCACAAAATTTTGCATACACAAAATTGCATACAAAAAAATTTTGCATACACAATATTGCTTACACAAATATTGCTACACAAAATTGATACACAAATTTTGATACACAAATATTGCATACAAAAATTTGCATACACAAATTTTGCATCACAAATATTGTACAAAATTTACATACAAAAATATTGCATACAAAATATTGCATCACAATATTGCTACACAAATTTGCATACACAAATTTTACATACCAAATATTGCATACACAAATATCATCACAAATTTGCATACCAAATTTTGCTACACAAAATTTTGCAAACAAAATTCATACCAAATATTGCATACACAAAATTTGATACAAAAATATTGCATCACAAATAGCATACAAAATTTGCATACACAAATATTGAAACCAAATATTGCATACACAAATATTGCTCACAAATATTGCATCACAAATTTTGCATACACAAATTTGCATCACAAATTCTAAAAAATTTCATACAAATATTGCATAACAAAATATTGCATCAAAAATATTGCTCCCAAAAAATATTGCTCAAATATTGTACCAAAATTCAAAACCAAAATTTTGCTACACAAATTTTGCATAACAAATTTGCATACAAAATATTGCATCCCAAAAAATATGCTACAAAAATATTGATACAAAAAATATTGCATACACAAAATATTGCTAAAAAAATATTGCATACACAAATTTGCTACAAAAATATTACATACACAATTTTTGCATACCAAATATTGATACAAAAATATTGCATACAAAAAATTTGCTACCAAATATTACATAACAAATTTGCATACAAAATATTGCATACCAAATATTGCATACCAAATATGCATACACAATTTTGCTACACAAATATTGCATAAAAAAAAATATTTACCAAATATTGCATCCCAAAAATATTGCATACACAAATTGCATACAAAATATTGCATACACAAATATTGCATCACAGATTTCCCCCCTTAGCCATATAAGGCTTTCAACCCAAAATTGCAATTTTTTCCCGAGGAGACTGCATATATAATACATGCATGCTACTTACATACAACTAACATTTCCCAAATGAGCCACCGGGGGGATTAGATCTGGGGAAAATTTCCCCCGCCTATAGACAGGACAACGTCCCATTTCCCTTAACCACTTACCTTTGATACCTTTTTTTAAGAGTTTCGAGAATTTCACTGCTTCGGGAAATCGGGCCCGGGCCAGGTCGCTGGTGCTTACCTGGTTAACCAGGTGTTTTTGCTTTGGAGGGCCCGCTGCCCCATATATCCACACACTGGGTTTATCCCGCACCCGGGAAGATACTTGTCCCCGTTTCCTCAGAGGTTCTAACCTGGTTCCAGCCGTGTTTTGATTTTCTTTTGGTAAGTATTGAATAGTCTAGGACCCCGGGTTTTGATACAGGGTTTTCGTATTTTTTCCCACCCCACCCTGTTTTCACTGTGTTTATTTTCACTTCGTCCCATATCCTCATTTGTTGTTGTTTTTGGGAGTGTGCAGTTTGAGCCAGGCCCCGGATACTTCCAGGATAAATTTTTCATGTATCTCTCTCTTCTTTGCTAAATGAGTAAGGTTTTTAAAAGGTTCAGTGTAAACGTAAACGATCTCTGTATTTGTTGCAGCTTGATATTTTTCTCTGCTTGAACGTGGCCTCAGCCTGAGCTGAGTGTCACCATCGGCATACCCTTGAATGAAATTCTCATTTCCCACCCGGTCATTTCCTGGCTGTCACTTGTCTTTGTTGCTCGTAATGCGAGGACACTCGTGGTAGTGGTAACCTTTGAAGAGTCGATAGTCAATGGGTTAAGGCAGTGGGACTGTTTTTTCTGCTCTTCGGAGGGGAATGTGTCACAGGATGAATCCCGGCTGGCTGCAGTTTGGTAACTGTTTTCTGTACCCTTTTTGTGGTGTCTTACTATACATACTAAATATAACATACTACATTCACATATATATGCATAACCACTCATACAACTACATACATCATTAAAACATTTTAACATACTTATTTTTTAAAAAAGAACACTCAACACTTTGCAAGGGGGGGTAAATGGAACGGGGGCTCACTTTCCCACACCACAGGGCCCAAGGCCAGGAAAACAAAAATTTTTTTTAAGCTGTTTTTTTCGGGTACATGGTACTGTGATAGATTTCCATATATAGCGCCCCCGTTTTTACAGAATCAGTTTGAAGAAAATGGGGGGGAGGGCAAAAAAAAAGTCGCAGTGATTTATTTTACTGCTAAATTAAGGTGAATTCCGGGGAAAAAGGGCTGGGTGAAAGGGTAGTAATGCGGGGCAAACACACGTACACTGCTTTATCAAGTGCGGGTTCCACTGTTTGGAACCCCCACTTGTTTAAAAACACGTCAAAAAACTAGGAAAGTACAAGGTTTTTGGGACAAGGTTAGTTCCAGAGCTAAGGGGAAATTCCTAGAAGAAAGATTAAGGGAAATCGGCCCCCGCGCACTGGGGAACGGGGGTCAAGGGGGGACATGATAAGACATTAAAATATGCGTGGAATAGACAAGGTGGACAAAGGGCAGGTGTTCCAGGGAGGGGGGCCAGAAAAAAAGAGGCCCCAAATTTGGAAGTTTAAAAACAAAAAGAGTCAGAGAGATATTAAAGTTTTTTTTCAGTCATAAGTTGAAAGGGAGTGGAAAGCCTAGAAAATGACCGTGTGGAGGCAGGAAAAAAACACAGTTTTAAAGACGAGGGTTTTATAAAGCTCTGGGGGGGGAGAGAGAGGGCCCCCGTAGCAAACGGTGAAGGGCGGGGGGCCCGGGCTAAAACTCGACCCCCCGCAACCCCAAAAAGGGGGAGTAAAATAGGTGGTCCCGGAACATAACAGCGCCCTAAAATTCACACACAAAATTTGTGCCCCGACCCCGCGGATACCTCTTTTTCCCTCCCCTCCCCCCCCCCCCCTCCCACCCCTCCAACAACCCCCTCCCAACCCTATCCCACACCCCCTTTCCCCCCTCCCCCCCCTCTCCCCCCCTTCCCAACCCTCCCCCACCCCTTTTTTCCCACACCCCCTCCAACACCCTCTCCCCAAACCCTCTCCCCCCCCTCTCCCCACCCTCTCCCCCCCTCCCCCAACCCCCCTCCCACCCCCTTTCCCCCCCCCCCTCTCCCACACCCTCCCCCAACCCCCTCCCAACCCTATCCCAACCCTCTCCCCCAAAATTCTCCCCCCCCCTTTCCCACCCCCCCCCACACCTTCACCCCCACTCTCCCCCACCCCCCACCAACTCTCACCCAAATTCTCGCCCCATTTTTTTTTTCCCTTTTTTTT